>OU744317.1:9209586-9830781 GCA_916610145.1 Eristalis arbustorum
GACCCAACAAGTGCCACCTGTGGTAGGCAAATTCTCTGCAATTTCGTCCTCAGGTACACTCGCGTCCCAGAGTGCTTCATCGTTTAGACCAAACGGATATATGTAGTCCTTTCTGCCAAAGGAAAACAAGAGTGCTACGGATTTGTTGCAATTGTAAGAGAACACGCGCTTGTTCTTGGGCTACATCAGTATTGGGACTTTGCCTTAATTGTCGTAGGTCTACTTCTTTTTTGCGAAATTTTCATATTTACTACCCACAGTGGAAAATCTATCACAGATTGTACTTCTTCCACATTAATTTTTCAATCAATACATTTATTGTTAGGTTTTGGTTGTTATTACCTCTCACGATTCAGTTTCTAAGGCAAATATGTAACCTATGTAAATGTAACCTGATCTCCCAGGCATGTTTCAAATCTACTAATTTTCTTCGAGATCTACCATGCCTTGAAAATTGTAAGTCCGACCACTGGTCTACTTACTGGGTATGACTCCCTCCTCTGATTGAGTTTTCAAGAAGTCTAACCATCGTTGGAAGCCCTAATTAAGGGCGCTGGGAGTCCCTGTGCTGAGAATGCCTCCTCTGTTCATTTTCGGGCAAGTTCATCAGCGCTTTCCCGTAATTGCGTGGTTGCCCGGAACCAAAACAGGTCTTAGACGAATTTAGACTAAGATCACATTCAAACGATACTTGCATTCCTGGAATATCCTGGAATTGGGCAAGGTGTGGAGAAAAATCCTAAGCACAGCTTGGTTTGCTGCACTGGCAGAAATATGCCGCCCTTCCATTAGATTTTCAAAATATAGATCGTGACAATGAAGACGCCAGCCGACTACATTCCGTTCCTGTCGGACGGAGGTGCTGTTACTGGTTTCCCTCCGCCAGACGATTACAGCCAACACTGAATTAAGCACTAGAATGTAGTAGACGAAGGAGATAGAATAATGCCAGGCTCTGTGAACAGACAACAGACATACAGCCTCTTCTGCTGGGATCCACATAAGGCACGACATACATTGCGAGGGCCGACCGAGCCAACATTTTTTTTTATTCACTACGTCTGAGCCTAAGCTTGAGTCTGAACCACAGACTCCACAGACACTATTCGTCGATCCATCAAATCAGTTGTTCCTCTTATTTGGCTGGTTCTACAGTTCATTGTAAGCCGGGGCTCAATCAACAAGTTCGACAAGCAGTCCTTCTATCGGCATCAGCAGCCTAGTTAGAATGGAAATGGACGGAATACTTGCCCCTCATTGCCTATGTTGAATGGATCACTCAGTCTGACAGGGGCATTCTTTTTTTGTCGATTTATAGTTTGCAGAACGGACACAGCACCGACTCCAATTCCACTACCTGGATCTTATCATTATCCTTGCAGGCTGATGTTTGGTCTTAGGGACGTGCTCTTTTTACCTGTTCAGGATTTTTTCCCAAGGTCCTTCCTGCAGTAAAATCCTTCTCGATTGCATGCTCAACCGATCACTTCGCATCCTTTTTTTTTCCGAAGAAGCCGCTGCTTCATAGAGCTCACGAGCAGCTATCGTCCTTCCTTGAAGCGCCGCTTTGTTTGTTTTCTGTTAGCTTCATGTGATCGCTAAAATTTATAATCGACCTACATTCTTTTTGATGGCGAAGTGAAACCTCGCACATCAGTTGCGGCGTTTCTGATGCTTACTTGGCAATAGTGTCTCTGATCTTCAGCACGTGATTTTGGCGGTAAAGGACTTTGTGAGAGTGAGTGGTGGACGGAGACCTGACTTGAAAATTCGTGTGATTTTCTGGCAGCATTTTGTTTGCCTTTCAAGTCACCTCAGCTGCAATGATCGATGGCAGTTCACATGACGTCCAATAACTTTACGTTCGCTGCGAGGCATCTGTAATTTGACTGTGAGTGGCCCCTGTTTCATCTTCGCGACAATAGTGGAAGGGACGCTAAATCGCACAGCATTCGCGTCCTCATCTCGTCCACTGTGCCCTTCAATCCAAGCAACTATCGGTCGGCAGACCTAAACAATATCAACTTAATTCAGCCACAACCAGGAATGCAGTGCGCATGGTTTTCCTTTGTCCACGGCGCAGCGAATCCTTCATCGGCGATGTGAAAATCGATTTATATCCGCAGCGCACTCCATTACATCCAATTTAAACGGATAATGACTTAATACCCGCTCGGGTCATTAATTATTTATATATTATCATTCCGCGGCGCAATTCATTAATTTAATCAATATAAATAGCTGCTATCCGCGCTGACTAATAGACTCATTTAATTCGTTCAATTAAAAGTCATGCTTCTGCTGCTGGTGCTGGTGCTGGTGCCGGTGCTGGTGCTGGTGCCCTCCTTACATATGATTTGCGAAAAACCGACCAACAACTCAGCCCCAGAGTCCAACAGTATCGATTACAAGCGATTGATTTATGACACAGTCGAAGTCAAAAAAAAAGAGCGACGACGACAAGCGACAACAAAAAAGCGCCCCTCTCTCCGTCACTGACCACACGTATATAGGACACAATTCCGAGGAATGCTCTGCTTCCCCACTGCTTTGGGCCACCGCACAACACAAGCGACCGTCCTGTCTCTCCATCGCTGTCCGCATTCACGGACGGTAGTGTTAAGAGATTCTTTTGAAATATTGCGTTAACCACACACAGGCAATAAAAATAGCCAACATTTTAACATCATTTATCAGCGAGATGCGTTTTCGCTGGAATTTCAGCCGACCGAGCCGGGCAATTTGAGAGACAATGCTGCACGGCAAGGAACGGCAGGGCTGGGCACAAGACATCAACAACCAATCAAAATAATCAATACTAGACCCCAGCAGCAGACCGCTCGTGGTGGTGTGTGTGAGCTCCAACCTCCCCCCCGTGGAGAAATTTATTCCTGCGGCAATCGACGACAACATTTATAGATTCAACTGAATGGAATAAATAATTCGAACGAAAACAAGCGCGCGATGTAAAGGAACTCCAAATCCGGGCCCAAGTCAATCATAGCCGGCCACCAGCTCCACACACACACGAGAACCCGCGTGAGGATGAGGAAAAAAAGACCCAACCACGAATGTCCAACCAACACGCAATATCACTCTTGCCGGTGCGGACTGGGCGCGCGCTCACCATTCGAAGGAACAAGTGCGCACGTTGGACACTGAAGTCTCAAGGACGCTGCCATGCTCAGGGGCAGCACTCGCGCACACCGCTCGCCGATGACGATGATCATGGACGCTAAACATGACACACGGGAGGGTACCCAGTACACACCGCCGCACCGGGGCCGGCTCTCTGTGCTGTATTGTGTGTTCATTAGACATTATGGAATTTTTATCAGATGGTTCGGGGTCTGTCCATAGACAGGCGGCGACGACGACGACGACCACGACGACCATCGACCGAGGAGGACAATGCCAGAGGAGTCAATCTCTGTGCCGTTGGCTGGGCTCGTCTTCGATCGATTGGTGCTGGTAAAAGTGAAATGGATGTGTCTCGGAAGATTTCGATCAGAGGAACACAACATGTCAGGCGATGGACTCTCCTCAGTTTCCGACGCCGACGGCGACGCACAGTGACGACCTATTCAGTCGGTTTAATTTTTATTAATTGTCCGTGTGCGTGGCCACATTCCGCGCTGATCGACGTGCAGTTTCGTGTCTCTGGAGAAAGATCATCATCGGAGTTCGCGAAATGGTCGACTATCTCCCTAAGACTGACATGGACGTCCTTTACCGGTCCCAGCATGGTCGCTCTTGTTTTGCGAACGCGAACAAGTCGTGAAGGTGGCTTCGATTCAAAATTGTGCTTCAAAAATTAGCAAACAAATTCAAAAAGCAGCATGGACAAATTTCTGGGGGTGATGACAGTTCGAAATTAAGACGATGACAGTTCGAACTGAGGACGATGACAATTCGAACGGAAGACGATGGCTATTCGAACTGAGGACGTTGACAGTTCGAACTGAAGACGATGGCTATTCGAACTGAGGACGATGACAGTTCGAATGGAAAACGATGACAGTTCGAACTGAATCTTAACTCAGGAAGACGACAGTTCGAACGCAGGCGTCAGCAATGGACAACCAAGTGCCACATGTTCCTTAAAATCCCCGAAGGCCTCCAAATTTGCCGGAAAAGGTCATCTGACTACTTCAACGTCCTGAGGAACATAACTTCTCCTTTTCTCTTCGAAAGCCCTTGAAAAACATTTCGCAATCCACAACCATTCCAGCCCTCCCTCGATCCTGTCACCTGACCTCGTTCCCGCTGACCACCACCACCGCGACTCCTTCACCAACAGAAATGAATTATAACCACCGCCACAGCGCACAGCAGACAATGCCCGGCGCGCTCATAGCATCTCCCCATCATCCATACCCTTCGTCATAAACAACAGCAATCGCAAGAAAACAAAACAAAAGGCAGTTGACTCGCCTACTCCCCAGTCGAACGCATCATCGCAGATTGCGCGAAACGCGTATTTACCGCGCCCTATCTGCCTCGCAGCCAGCCGATCATAACTCTCGGCCCATTCATGCGCCGCATGCCACCATGAACGTTCGGCGGCCCGAAAACCCGCCCATACCCTGCCCAAGACTTATGCATATTGGAAATGATTTAAACGCATCCCATTTGTCACAACACACAATGCACGGGCCGCGGATACCCATGCTGACTGCTCTATGATTTCTCCCCTGTCTCCTCATCGCAATCGGTTTTTCTCATTTCTGTTCTCTCTCTCTCTCTTTGCAGACCACTGGACCGGGAAAGGCAGCACATCTACAATTTCATGGTTGTCGCCACAGATGGCGGCCAGTATGATTCACGTTCGCAACGAGTGCCCGTTCAAATAATCGTCGACGATGTCAACGATAACAAGCCGACGTTCGAGCGTTACCCGTTCCGGACACAGGTGCCCGCGCTCATCCAGCCGGGTCAGACACTGCTGCAGGTCAGTGCCACCGATGCGGACCAGGGCATCAACGGCGAGATCCTCTACAGTCTGATCAACGATGCGACCGGCAACAAATTTCGCATCAATCCGAACACCGGGGTGGTGAGTGCCACGCAGAGTCTCGCCTCCGAGTCGGGCAGACTCCTACACTTGGAGGTGATGGCACGCGATAAGGGTAATCCGCCGCAGAGCTCGATCGGCTTAATTGAGATCCGTGTGGGGGAAACGCAGCCGGGCAGCCCGGTGTTGCGCTTCCAAAACGATACCTACCGTGTGCGACTGCGCGAGAACACCGCAATTGGTCAGTCTGTCATTCAGGTGAACGCGGTACGCAGTGACGGACGACGTCAGAAGATTATTTATTCATTTGGCTCGGGCAACGAGGACGGTACATTCTCGATAGACGCGATCACCGGCGAGATCAAAGTGCGCAACGCCGAACATCTAGATTACGAGCGCTACTCGTTGTCGGGCTCGCCGCTGTCCTCCTCCATGGCCTCGTCAAATGGGCGCAGCCTGTTCCGCGGAGATGATGACATCGTCCCTGCCGCCACCGTCGCCAACAGAAGCACATCAGCGACAGTCGCCGGCAACAGCACCCGTCGCAATCGTGGCGTCACATACGGCGACGAACGCCCCAATCCGACGTCCGGCAATGAGATGCGATTAATTTTGGTCGCACGCACCGACTCCGGGTCGTCGCCATTGTTGTACGGCTACGCGGAATTGCACATCATGCTCGAGGACGAGAACGACAATGGACCACATTTCACACAGCAGCAGTACTCGGCCACCGTGTGGGAGGGCAACAACAAGGGCACCTTCGTGGTGCAGGTGCAGGCGTTCGACGCGGACGCCGGCTCCAACTCCCGGGTGCTGTATCACATTGTCGATGGCAATCATGACAATGCGTTCGTCATTGAGCCGGCATTCAGTGGGATTGTTAAGACGAACATTGTGCTCGATCGTGAGATACGCGACATGTATCGACTGAAGGTGATCGCTACCGACGAAGGGGTGCCACAGATGACGGGCACGGCCACCATTCGGGTGCACATTGTCGATGTGAATGATAATCAGCCGACATTTCCCCCGCACAGTGTGATTAGCGTTAGTGAAGGTAAGTGTTTGTTTTTTGTTTTCTTTTACTCTTGATTTGTTCATTAGAAGCTCTCCCTGAACCCAAAGCTCCATCGATCCACCGCTCCACCGATCGATAGGAGAGATGGCTTATCTGATTCAAATTGACAACGCCGCCGTCGCATGATGTTGGTGACACGCGGCTGCGCGGTGCTTTGCATAATGATTCTGAGCCCGCTCGCCGCTCTGAATTGATTTGTGGCGCGCGGAATCACAAGGCATTCCAGGCGGCACGGCGGTAGGGTTCGCCTTGAGAACATAATTATCGCGGAATTGAGTGACATTTTGAAAGGGCAACGCGAAAGTATGTTCGTTTTGCAGAACAGGCGGTTTTCCTGGGAACCAAGTGCGCTAGAGAGGCTTGTCAAAAAAGGGAGAATTTCACAACGTTGTGGAGGTTTTTCAAGAGAAAAGGTGGGAATGCTTCGGTTTGAGAAGGCCTCCGGGCACAGTGACTCCCGACGACGGTCCAATTGTCTACTAGTGGTTAGCCTCGTCAGGTATGGCCTCATCATCACGGCCGTCCAAATGTAACGCATGACAAACATTTTAAAACAAGGACGGTGGACTGGTCTGAGGACAGTCCATAACTGCCTTCGCGTCCGCAAGTTGTCACTTGTGCTGGGTGCAGTTCAAACGTGTGACTGCCGGCATCACTTTAGTGTGATAGTTCCCTTGGTGTTTATCGTTTCTGGGTCTGTTTTGAGCGCTCTTAAAAAGTGCCTGTGATCGTCCCTTTTCTCAAGCCTCAGACTCCTTCCTCGGAATGCTTGTTGCATGGTGACACCTATTTCTGCAGACAAATCTCGAGAAATTCTTCTCATTCAAAATTGCGTAAACTCTTTACAGTCGATCCCAAGAGTACGTTAAATTTGGAAAAAAAATAGACTCAACTCGGGAGCAAAAGACAAACATCTTAAATACAGTTGTCAATAGAGATAGCTAATGTACTTAAAACAAATGTACTGATGCTGCATGCGTATGTACTTCTGTGACCGACTGTATATAAAGTTTGGACAACTTCCTTGCGTGGTTCTGAGGGAGATCTCATTTCAGTTCTTTACGCTTACAACAGCTATTGAGGGCTATCGTTCGAACCTGGTTCTGACTCTCAAGTACCATATAGTTTTTCGGAAAATTGATGTTTTCACAGTCATCGTACTTTTCGCTTTATCAGGGAATGGATCGATGGTGCTTAGGCGCTGTTGAGGTCCTAGGACACATAAGACATGATGCTGGTGGATGTACTTTCCCTTCAGCAGTGGGTAAACTCATTCTTCCACTTGAGCAGTCAGTGAAAGATCATGCCTATCGCAAATCCCAGCAAAATCCATCTCCAGGTCATTTAAGTTCAGTCCTGCCAACAGTGGCTGTTAAACTGTTTCGTCACTTCCTCTCTAAACTCATTCCAAAGGAGTAGAAGGATAAACCATAAATTCCCTCAACGACACTGTGGATCTCTGCACCGCACTGCCTCCTCGTTTTTTTTTTCAATTTCTTCTAAAGAACGAGTCAAGTTCTACTGGTCAGTTGCTAAGTAGAAATTTAAAGAATTTAGTCATCTTTTTTGATGGAATCGACGTCCCTCTTAATGTAAGCTAAGGACAGTTGCATGCTTGCTGACCTATCATTATTTTGTATTGCTTTTGATTATTAATTACACCGCGACCTGTATTACTCTTGCTTTCTCACTAGTTCTCCTCACATACAGTTCTTCTCAGAGTCGTACTAGGCACTAAGTAGGTTATCTACTGCTGGTTCTACTGCTCAGTAGGCATGCTTTGATTACGTCATCCTTCGGAATGGACAAGCATGATAGCTTTTTGACTTGTGCATCGAATTGTCTCGTTCCCGTCATTTTCAAGATGGCTTTATTTGCGCATTCTGCAACCACTAGGAGAATGGGAGTCAGAGCCAATAGCACCTCCATGGCAGCAGTTGGGCAAGTTTGTTTCTCCACTTAACATGATCTTCACAGACTAATATATCCCAGACTACAACTGACTGCTTGTCCTCTATAGCTCTACAGACTTTTCGTCCTCAACGACAATAACTTAGGTCAGTGGTGTGACATGACTCCGAACACTCCGCAAGAAAAAATGGTCCAGATTATTCAAAGTTCAGCATCAAATGTCGCAATTGATTTTTTTCAAGCCCTTGTGAATATTAATCGACTGTGGAGACTGTCTCTTAACGCAAATGTCCGTCATGACGTTATGGGTTGCGAGCTTGACCCCTAGACTAGGTCTTCTGTGTCCAATACCTGAATTAGTCAACTTTTATAATTCAAGTCTGTAAGCGGAACATTGCCAGTGAAAAGAAAACTTGGCCCTTCGGAGTTGGCAAACACAGCAAAACACTGACACACTCAAAACAAGTTCATGTTGCAAAAGCTAGGCCCAATTCTTCGCGGGCTGTATTCAAAGCTTCAGTATTCAGTTCAGAAAGTAGAGTGTTGCTGAATGCCGACCCGGTAATGCGATGGCAAATGTCTCAAATGGGCACCAGCACCTTGCTTGACATACAATTGATTAACGTCTCAAACTACTTTCGCAAATTAAATCTGGCCACGGACAGAGTCTTCCTCGGATTTCGTTCTATTTTTTGTTTGACCTCACCTGTCAAGAACATTTTCACTGATTTGCATGTACTCTTTTTCGTGGTCCACTAAAGTCCGGGGTGAACCTGATCATCTGAGAATCTCGAACTATCAACCACTAGCCAAGCTCACCGTTGTCACCCATAATCTCTGCGACCACTATGATTGTCTATTGCTCCACAGATCACAGTTGAACGGTGTTGTTGATGTACTCGACCCGACTTAATCCATCTCTGAACAATCTATTCTTGGTCTATTGCCAATCAAGGTCAACTGACTAAAACAAGTCCACGCGCCACTTTTCATCCTCTTCTACCTCAAACTGGACCTCCCACCGAACAACCACTCAAAAACGTTATTTCCCGAAATGTTCATGCTCAAATTTCAACCAAATCTTGTGTCCCTCAGGGTTCGCTTTTGACACCAATGCTCTTCTTTTTTTCGCTAAAATTCACCTGATCCGTTGGTTCATTGTTCGTTGTGAACGACAAGGTCATGCTGAGCCATGCGTCCACACAACACTCTCAAGGCGGCACTAAAAAAATGCCAAAAATTAGCAAACTCTTAGGGTTCTCCTAATTGATAGAAGACACATGCATTGAGCCACGTTCTATAGCGGCTTTCTCGTCAATTTCTGTACTCAGTTCCCCTCAAGTCAGGGACCAACACGCTTCAACTGCAGAAGACGAACCGCGGAAAGTGAGTCTCCCAAGTGGAGACACTTTTGATTGTACGCGAACGTCATCAATTGGGACTGCACCTCGAAGGGTGTCAGACACCTCGACGCACTTCCACTACGACAACGTCTTCGACTCTTAACCACAAAATTTGCATCCAAGGCATGTCCTCCGTATGCTCCCCATCCATCGGTCACCAGTTTCCCAGATCTCTCGCCACAGCAGAGTCCCTTTCAAGCACTCGTCGCCTTGTCCACTCTCTAGGAAGTCAAGAAATTCGTGATCCACCCCCTCCCCACAAACCACACACCATATGCACACCAACTAATTCATATTCTTTCTCTCTCTCTTCCCCCTCTCTTTCCACATAACAGGCACCGAACTTGGTACCGTGATTACAACAATATCAGCGAACGATGTCGACACCCATCCCGCGTTGACATATCGTTTCGCCACCGAAGAGGACACCAGCAACGCGGCGGCAACCACCGAGGAGAACACCTCGATCTTCGCCATCGATCGGTACAGCGGCAAAGTGATACTCCGCAAGCGACTCGACTTCGAACAGCAACAGGAGTACCAATTGGAGATAATTGCCTCGGATACAGCACACGAAGCACGCACCACTCTCACCGTCCGTGTCACTGATGAGAACGATAACGCGCCCGTATTCCAGCAGCCAGCCTACTACACAACACTTCCGGATCAGATGTCCAACGGGGACATCGAACTCCTCACGGTGAACGCAACCGACATCGACTCGGAGCGCAATGCGCTGATCCGCTACAGCATTCAGCCGCCGCAGACGGGTTTCACCATTCACGAGGCGGCCGGGACCGTCTACGTCAACACCAGCCGGGTGAATGCGGTCGGTCGTGATGACATCTACCTGACAATTGTCGCCACCGATTCTGGCAGTCCGGCGCAGAAATCATCGACCGTCGTGAGGGTGCAAACGAACGCAAATAGCCAGGGCCGAGCGCAGTTCCTGCAGACGCAGTACCGGACGACGATCAACGAGGAAGCGCCCCTAGGTACGGTGGTGCTGAAGCTGTCGCAGGACGTCCTCGATACGGAGCTGACACAGCACTTGGTCTTCACCATTGTGTCCGGCAACGAGGACGGCACCTTTGAGGTGTACCAATCTAGCGCGATCATCCTCGTGCAGCCCCTTGACCGTGAACGCGTCGACTTGTACAAGCTGCGTCTGATCATGAGCGAGAAGGGGGCCCCGGTGCGGGCGGACAACAATTCGTCGGCGATCAACGTGTTTGTCACCGTCGAGGATGCGAACGACAACTCGCCGGTGTTCGAGTCCAGCGGCCGCTACGAGGCGGACCTGAGTGAGTCTGCACCGCTGCGATACTCGATCGCGC
Organism: Eristalis arbustorum; assembly: GCA_916610145.1. NCBI lineage: Eukaryota > Metazoa > Arthropoda > Insecta > Diptera > Syrphidae > Eristalis > Eristalis arbustorum. Next base: position 9,220,333 of record OU744317.1, read on the forward strand.
AACTGGTCGCGCTCGATGCCGATCTGGAGAACAGCCCCAACTCGGAGGTCGTGTACGATATCACGTCCGGCAACGACGAGGGCATGTTCACCGTCGACCTGGTGTCGGGAGTGCTCTTTGTCAACAATCAGCTCGACTACGACCGCGGAGCGATGAACTACGAGCTGATCGTGCGGGCGTGCGATAGTGCCGCCGTGCCCCGGTGCAGCCTGCAGCCGTTCAGGCTGTCGCTGCTGGACGAGAACGATAACGCGCCGCGCTTCCCCGTCGGCGAGTACATCGAGTTTGTGGGCGAGAACGAGGCCGTGGGGACGACCATATTCACGGCCCGCGCCACGGATCTGGACCGCGGCATCTACGGCCACCTCAACTACACCATCGATCAATCGGATCCGTACAACAGCGGCGGGGACGAGCTGGCCCACAGGCTCTTCCGCGTCGACCCCGTCAGCGGCGTTGTCACCTCGAGTGCCATTTTCGACTACGAGCAGCGGAACCGTTACGACTTTGTGCTGCGCGCCACCGACACGGGCGGCAAGTACGCCACGGTCAAGGTGCGCGTCATGATCGACTCGAAGGATGAGTTCAGTCCGCAGTTCACGGAGCGGACGTACCGGTTCGTCATGCCATCGCCGGCGGGCGGCTACTTGCCGCTGGGCTACGTCGTCGGCCAGGTCTCGGCCAGCGATCTGGATAAGGGCGCCGACGGACATGTCTTCTATCAGCTAACCTCGCAGCACGCCTACTTCAAGGTGAACCGCACCACCGGCGCGGTGGTGATCAAGAAGAAGCTGGACGACAACTTCGACGACGGACGCGACATCAGCCTGGTGATCACGGCCAGCTCGGGCCGACAGGGATCGCTCACGAACATGACCGTGGTGGAGATCTCCCTTGACCCGTTGGCGGACCCAGGCACGAATCTGGCGAGCAGCGCCGGCGGCGGTGCGGCCGGCTCGGGAGGCGGCATCGCCGACTGGGCCCTGGGCCTGCTGATCGCGTTCCTGCTGGTGATCTGCGCCTTCGCCGGCGTCTTCCTGTTCCTGCACATGCGCAACCGCCGCCACCGGCAGGTCTCCAAGCCGAACCTGAGCACGGAGACGGTCGGCAACTCGAACAGCTACGTGGACCCCAGCGCGTTCGACACGATCCCCATCCGCGGCGGGTCCGGTGCCACCGGCAGCGGCGGGCAGTTCGCGCCGCCGAAGTACGACGAGATCCCGCCCTACGGACCGCACGCAGCCAGCTCCAACTCGGGTGCGGCGACGACGTCGGAGCTCTCGGGCTCCGAGCAGTCGGGATCCAGCGGCCGGGGCTCGGCCGAAGACGACGGCGAGGACGAGGAGATCCGCATGATCAACGAGGGCCCACTGCACCGCGACCACCACCGCGGCAGCGACGACGGGCGGCTGTCCGACATTTCCGTGCAAAACACTCAAGAGTACCTCGCGCGCCTGGGAATAGTCGACAACCCCAACACCACGGGCGCCGCCTCGACGTCCTCGCGGCGCTGCTCCGAGAGCATCGGCGGCAGCAACAAGGACTCGCACCTGCACCACCCCCTGCCCATCGACTCGCTGCACATGTTCGACGAGGAACCCGGCGGCGAGTCGGACATCACCAACCTCATCTACGCCAAGCTGAACGACGTCACCGGCGGCAGCGACCGCGCCAGCAGCACCGACGAAGCGGCCACCACGGCCGGCAGCATCGGAGCCGCCGTCGACCACGTCATGGGCTTCGGCGACGTGCCCGTGGTCGGCAGCGGAAACGTCGGCCCCTCGATGAACGGCTCCCTCAGCTCGATAGTGCACAGCGAAGAGGAACTCACCGGCAGCTACAACTGGGACTACCTCCTCGACTGGGGCCCCCAGTACCAGCCGCTCGCGCATGTATTCTCAGAGATCGCAAGACTGAAGGACGACACCCTCTCGGTGCACAGCGGCAACAGCGGCGCCTCGTCCAGCGCGAAGAGCAAGCAGTCCCTGGCCCACTCGGCCAAGCATATACCACCGCCACTGCTGACAAACGTCGCGCCCCGTTCCATCAACGTTCCAGTATTATCCAGCCGGGGGAGTGGCAGTCACCACTCAACAGTGCCAGCCAATCAATACCTCCTGCCGCGCTCCCCAATTAGTCACGACGCACCCGGCGGCGGCTTCAGCACATCGTCGGCCATGTCGCCCAGCTTCTCGCCATCCCTGTCGCCGCTGGCCACCCGATCGCCCTCGATATCGCCGCACGTCGTCGGCGGTGTTCCGACCGGCCATCACATGGTCTCCCTGCCACGCCATCAGCCGCAGCCGCAGCAGCGCAAGATCGATCGAGACGCCGAGATGCGAGTGAGAATGTAATGAAAGCCACCCTAGATCCCATCGCCCCCATCAACTCCTCTGCACCCCATTTAGGCCCTAAGTTTACTAGTTAAGAGTGAGGGGCAACGATGAGCGCGCCCCCTCCTCGGCTGTGGTAACAACAAACTTTAAACGTAATTTAAACGAATCAACAAACACATACACACACACATTCACACATACACACGCTTGTACAGTTTACTTGTTTTTAATCACTTTGCCATTAAGACTTAAGAGAGACACGCTACGAGTAGGAACTAGACACTTAAGCTCGACACAACCTCATAATTCTCCGATCATTTATTTTTTTTTGTTTTAATTTAACACTAATACTCAAGCTCTAATGATGGAATATCGTAGTCGTAACTGTACATACTGTATCCAAGACTAAGAAGCCAATAAAGACTCTTAAATAGTTAAATTAAATAAAACAACAAAATTAACTACTTAATCGCCATAAACAATTAAAATACAACTCCCGTCCCCGAATCTTGCCAATCTCTAGGAAAACCCACATCGAGTTAAATTTAAACAAAAAAAACATCCCCCACCCCCTAGAAATAAAGTTCTTCCAATTTACAAAAACTTTTCTTAACGCTTAAGTGTAAAAATAAAAACAAATAAAATTAACTGTTATTTTTTAAGTTTTGTACAAATTATTGAAAGAAACAAAAAAAAAACGCAAAATCGAAAATGAGAAAAAACTGAAAAAATGTTAGCCCCTAAGTTCGATAGATATACGAATAAAGAATAGTCTAGTGAGTGTTTTTCTAACGATAACGGTTTTTTACAAATTATAATTTAGTAAAATTATTTTTTTTTTTTTATATAAATATTTAGGTATAGAAATAAAGTAAAATAAAATCGATATGTAGGCCTAGGAATTACTTGCTACTTTTTGTGAAAGTAGTCTTATTAGTTCTCTTTAGGAGATTGTATTATTTTTTATTTTTTTTTTTAATTTTTTTGTATTTTTTATTTCGAGTAGAATATGTGAAAGAATGGAAAACAACAACAAAAAGAATTGAATAAAATGATGGTTTCTTATATAAAAACAAAATAAAAGTAAATGGACTTTTTTATTTCTGGTTCTTCTTGGTGATTGTTGATTTGGAAGACGCACGGGAAGGCAATTTTTAGATGTGAGGTGAAGTATGGATTTTTAGGATGCCTGCTCCGCTGTGACGATGGCTGGGTGCTGTGGGAATCGGGTAGGCACTGACTGGCGTCAACCTGGCGATGCCCAGTGTTGCAACTTTTCCTACACACCAATTGTGCTTATTTTACCTCCAAGTGGTAGCCATCGGGTACTGGTTGTAGTTCACCCGAGCTCAACCTGCCAAACTTATAAGTGCGACCTCTTGTCCCCTACAAAAAAGGAACTGGCCCTGCAGGTTGGGGGTTGTGCCGTCGGGGTAACTGCCCGGCCACACAAATAAAACCATAGTTACGAAGCAACAACAAGCCTCGGAAACGGATGATTTTACTGACGACGAACCCTGCAAACTATATACGGACAACGACCTTCCGATCTGTACGTGGAATGTAAGGTCCCTTTATAGGCCACGTGCAGCCGAACAATTAGCGGAAGCCCTAGACTGCTGCAAAGCAGACATAACCGCCATCCAAGAAGTGCGATGGGATGGACCGGGCAAAAGAAGGATGAAAAACTGTGATATATATTACGGTGATTGCTACAAGCAACAAAAACAGCGCCTATTTGGATGTGGATTTGTCGTTAGAGGCAGACTTAGGCAAGAAGTCTTATCGTTCAGGTCAGTTAACGAGCGCCTCACGACAATTCGCATCCAGGCTAAGTTTGCCAACATAAGCCTTATATGCGCACATGCCCCCACAGAGGAGAAAGATGACGACACCAAAGACAGGTTCTATGAGCTCCTGGACAAAACGTATGAGCAATGCCTCAGCTACGACATTAAAATTGTTCTTGGCGATTTTAACGCAAAGCTAGGAAGAGAGAACATCTTTGGTAGTACGGTCGGGAAGCACAGCCTACACGACACCACATCCGATAATGGATTTAGGCTGATCGACTTTGCTGCGGGGCGAAATGTTGTAGTAGCCAGTACAAAATTCCCACATCTCGACATTCACAAAGGGACATGGCGATCTCCTGATCAATCAACCATCAATCAGATTGATCACATTGCGATCGACGCAAGGCACTCCTCCAGTATTATAGATGTCCGAACGTTCCGAGGTGGCAACATTGACTCGGACCACCACCTTGTAGTAGCCAAGGTAAGGTTGCGGATATCCCGAACACCGCCAAGACAAAGAAATACTGTGAGGAAGTTCAACGTCGGCCGGCTACAATCGCAAGAGATTGCCAAATCCTTTTCCGATCGTGTCTCCCTCAACCTCTTAAGAAATCCTACGCCGCCAACATCAAGTATTGAAGACCAGTGGCAGCATTGCCAAATAGCCATCAGAGATGCCGCCTCTGATGTGCTGGGTTTCAATCCGCCACCACAACGAAACCCCTGCTTTGACAATGAGTGTCGGCAGGCGAATGCAGCCAAGCAAGAAGCATACAAAGCTGCACTGCAAAGAAGGACAAGAGCTGCTCGGGAGCTCTACGAGCAGAAGAGAAGAGACGAACACCGGCTTCTCAAGAGAAAAAAGAAGGAGCATGAGAAGCGTGCGATCGGCAGAATAGAAGGATATTACTGCAGGAATGAGGTAAGGAAATTTTACCAAAGGGTAAAGTCAACCAGTCAAGAATATAAACTCCGAACCGAAGCCTGTAAGGATGAACAAGGGAACATCGTAGTAGAGTCACAGTCGATGCTGAGAATATGGAGAAACCATTTCCGCAGACTGTATAACGGCGACTAAGAACCAAATTCCGCTGTCAGGCAGAACGAACCATTCAACCCCAATGAAAAGGACGATGAAGATTAACAATTCCGTCCACCCGACCCGGATGAAGTGAGGATTGCTATATCTAAACTGAAATCCAACAAGGCTGCTGGAGCTGACGGCCTACCCGCCGAGCTTTTTAAAGCCGCAGGCGATGATTTGGTAGGTGCATGCACCAACTCATCTGTAAAATATGGTCGGAGGAAAACATGCACGATGAATGGAACCTCAGCATTGTTTGCCCGATCCACAACAAAGGAGACCCCTTTGACTGCGCCAACTATCGGGGAATAAGTCTCCTTAACATCGCCAGGTACAAGATCTTATCTGCCGTACTGTGTGAACGCCTAAAGCCATTCGTCAACAACTTGGTCAGTCCATACCATTGTGGCTTTAGGCCAGGAAAATTCACCATCGACCAAATATTCACACTTCGGCAGATTTTGGAGAAAACCCAGGAGCAACAAATCGATACCCACCACCTCTTCATCGATTTTAAGGCCGCGTATGATAGCATTTACAGAGACGAGCTATACAGAGCAGTGTCTAGTTTTGGCATCCCTACCAATCTCGTCCGTTTGTGTAGGATGACGATGGAGAATGCACGCTGCTCCATCAAGGTCGGTAAAGACCTAACCGAGACCTTTGATGTCAAAAAAGTATTCAGACAAGGCGACGCGCTGTCAAGCGACTTTTCCAACATCTCTCTTGAAAGAATTGTTCAAAACTGGAACGCCAACACCAGAGGAACAATCTTTCAAAAGTCCGTCCAACTACTCGAATATGCCGACGATATTGACATTATCGGAAGAACGCAGCGCGAAGTCAATGGCGCTTTTGTGAGTATTGCAACGGAGGCCGCGAAGATGGGTTTTAACGGTAAACGAGGGTAAGACCAAATATATGCTGTCAACGAGAAAGGACACCCAACATCGACGTCTCGGTCAGAACGTCACAGCAGACAGAAACTTTGTCTTGCGAGGAACCGCTATCAATAAAGACAATGACACCAGCGCTGAAATCAAACGAAGAATAACTCTGGCCAATCGGTGCTTCTTTGGGCTAAGAAAGCAATTGGTAAACAAAGCCCTCTCTCGAACAACCAAGGTAACGCTTTACAAGACCTTAATCGTCCCAGTCCTGCTATATGGCATGGAGGCATTGACTCTGTCAAAAGCGGATGAAGCAGCTCATGGTTGCTTCGAGAGGAAAATCCTTCGTGTGATTTTCGGTCCAGTCTGCACAGATGGTGAGTGGAGGAGGAGATATAATGACGACATCGACTTAGCCAGAAGAGTGAAGATCCAACGGTTGAGATGGCTAGGTCATGTAGAGCGGATGGAAACCAATGCTCCGGCCCGAAAAGTCTTCGAATCCACACCCGAGGGACGGCGCAGTAGAGGAAGACCGCGACTCAGGTGGCGCACGCAAGTGGAAAGGGACCTCAACCAACTATGCGTGCGAAACTGGAGACAGCTAGCTGAAGATCTAGCTGGCTGAAGACGCTTGTTGGCTGAGGCCCAGGTCCACCCCGGAGTGTAGCGCCACCTTAAGTAAGTAAGTAAGCTCCGCTGTGACGTGCTTCAGCACAATATATCAATGGAGGACCTCCTTCTTTTCGGAGTAAGTAAGCAGTTGCTGTCATATATATGGCTGCTATAATATATACGATCGACGGCCCAGCTATGACACAAAGATCGTTATACAAGATTTCAACGCACAGCTGGGCAAGGAAGAAATCTTTGCTAAAGTTATCGGAAAACACAGCCTGCAAGACAACACACCCGGAAACGAACTCAGGCCGGTAGATTTCGCCTCGGGGCATGCGGTTCCCACACCTCAACATCCCTAAGGGAACCTGGCGGTCTCCTGATCAATCAACCGTCAACCACATTGATCACGTTACGATCGACGTCAGACACTGCTCCAATATTCTCGATGTCCGAACGTTCCGAGGAGCCAGCATCGACTCTGGCCATTTCATTGTTGTAGCCAAGGTAAGGATGAGGATATTGAGAGAAGTACGGAGTCGAGAAAGAACACTACGGTTTGACGTCGGAAAGCTAAAATCGCAATCGACCGCTAGGAACTTTGCCGACCGAGTCTCCCAGAAACACTCAGAAAGTTCGACGCTGCCTGCACATTCAATAGAAGAAGAATGGAAACGTTTGCAAGAAGCCATCAAGGAAGCTCCCACTGATGTGCTGGGTCTTACGACAACACCTAGAAGGAACCCATGGTTTGACGACGAGTGCAGGCAGGCACATCCAGCCAAGCAGGAGGCCTACAAAACAACGAGGGCTGTTCGTGAGCTCTACTAACAGAAGAAACCGTTCATTAATAATCTGATATGTTCGTATCAGTGTGGCTTCAGGCCAGCAAAGTCCACAATAGACCAAATCTGCACACTATGGCAGAGCCTGGAAAAGACCCAAGAAATGCAAATCGACACTCACCATCTGTTCGTCGATTTCAAGGCCGCATATGACAGCGTGCATAGAGACGAGTTATACAACGCCATGTCCAGTTTTGACATTCCTGCCAAACTCGTCAGGTTGTGCAGGATGACGATGGAGAACTCTCGCTGCTCCATCAAGGTCGGTAACGAACTCACCGAGACCATCAATGTCAAAAAAGGTTCTAGACAAGGCGACGCCCTGTCGTGTGATTTCTTCAACATCGTTCTGGAGAAGGTCGTGCGAAACTCAAACGTAAACACTAGATTCACGATCTTTCAGAAGTCCGAGCAATTGTTAGCATACGCCAATGACATTGACGTGATTGGCAGAACTTAGCGGGTAGTCAGTGAAACATTTGCTCACATTGAGACGGAAGCGGCTGAAATAAGTCTGGCGGTGAATGAGGGCAAAACGAAGTATATGCTGTCCTCAAAAAGGGACATACAACATCGACATGTAGGGCAGAACGTCGCAATGGGCAGCTACAACTTCGTAGTCAAGGACTTCACTTATCTCGGATCCGCAGTTAACTGTACTAATAACATCAGTCCCGCGATCTTGCCAACCGCAGTTTCTTTGGGCAATTGAGTAATAGAGCCCTCTCTCCAAGAACCAAGTCGACTCTATATAAGACTCTGATCATCCCAGTCCTGCTATACGCGGCGCGGAGGCATGGACAATCTCGAAAGTGGATGAAGAAGTCCTTCGTCTCTTTGAGAGAAAAGTTCTACGCACGATCTTTGGTCCTGTTTGTGTTGACGGGTTTTGGAGGAGAAGATTCAATCACGAACTGTACGGGCTGTACAGCGACATGAGCTTAGTTAGGCGTCTACGGATCCAACGCCTACGTTGGCTAGGTCATGTAGAGCGTATGGACACCACAGCTTCGGCCCGAAGAATCTTCGAATCCGAACCTGTCGGACAACGCAACAGAGGACGCCCGCGTTTAAGGTGGCGCACCCAAGTGGAAAAGGACCTCTTGGTGTGCGAAACTGGAGACAGCTAGCCAGGGATCGCGCTAGTTGGAGAGGCATGTTGGTTGAGGCCCAGGTCTAACCCGAACTGTAGCGCCACACAAGGAAGAAGAAGCAGTCACACTTATGCTATTTAGTCTGAGTGTTACCACGGAAGGCAACAAAATAATAGAATGTTACTACTCAAAAATCAGTTGGGCAACCTAGTACAGAGGATCGTATAAACGAGGCGTATCGTTCAATAAATTTAAACATGCCTTCGGTAGAACCTGGGTCTCAAAGCACCACACCTTAACTTACGGGTATTTATACCTATGGTGGGATCCGTAAAATAGAAAAATCGGCCTGCCTAACCATCATTAATTGTTGCAGAACAACACCGACGCCAGCACTTCAGGCGTCATTTTGTCCCCCCTCCTACTCCAAGTGAGCGCTGACCCCATAAATATAGTCAGTTTTTCAATTGGTTCTTTCGATGCTGGTGATGCTGCTTAGTTCGGGCAGTTTGTTAAAGTAGTAAGTAAATTGCCTTATTTTTCAAAATCAAAGAGCAGTACATTTACAAGGAAAATTTGCAATAGATCGAGAATTAACTCCTTATCGTCATCGTCTCTGCTTCTCTGGAGCATAAGTCATTGCGGAGAAGCCCTAATAGTGAGCTGCTTGACGAAGGCCCACATATCACAGTACCACTAAACGTTATTCTCAAAGAATTCATCCTAGCTCTTCGACAACACCGCTAGCCTTTTTTTTAATCCTTTGTCGAGGACTTCGAATCACCTTAACACTAACCTTTGATCTTCCCAACTACTAATTACTATTGTACATTCACAATAAAATAATGTATAGTCTCTTCATCTATCTACTATACATTCAATTCAATTGGTTTGAGATCTGTGTTCAGTTATTTATAAGTTCCAAAAGCTTAAAACACTAGGCATTTTGAAAATAAAAATGTCCCAACAAATATGTGGGAAAAAGAAAATAATTGGAGTGCTTTTTGACTACTCAGTACTCAGCTCAGTAATTGTGCAAGACACAGGGAAACAATTAATTTGCAAACGATGCAATTAATTCCACAAAATGCGACACACAAAAAATTAACTAATATGCAGATTGTGCGAAAATGGAGACGGCGTATTTAGTTCCACATAAGTTCAGCACACACAATTTGAAGACGTTGCATTTATTTTCACGTTCCCATGATCGATGGCAGACGCATACAAGAGTTTTCAAATTACGAGCGATCAACGAGCAACCAATCCGTGAAGAACGAATTTTGAACACTCAAGCAGTTTGCTTCTTCTCTGAATAGCTATCCCCCCAAGTAGTAGCCACCTACTACTTCAAATCAACAGAAATGATTCTCAATAAAATGTTCGTTTACTGAGTTAATGTTGTCTTCCAAAAGTTTTTAGATGTCAAATTACTCTGTTGACAAAAATAAGTGAAATTTAATTTTGAGAAATGTTTTCAAGTAAGGTGAATGATTTAATATGTTATAGATTTGCACAAGTAGCATCAACAAGTAAATAGAAAAAAAAACACATTCAAGTTTCATATGAATGAAATTTTGCAACGAGTCCTAGTCAGTAGTGACAGTCAAAATTTACTGAGTAGTTTTTACTCAGTAAGTTATCTTCTTGTTGCCGCATGTGCAAAATCTTACTGAGCTGAGTACTGATGTGCGCGCAAACGTTTTAAATGAAGAAGTTGGCGTCTATGGCCCTCGATAAAACCTGCCGTCCTCTAAGGATTCATACAAACAAAACCACAAAAGAAGGAAAACTACGATCAACACTAAATCTCTGTCTACTCAGACTGATTACACCAGCTCCTACGACTCTCAACAGCGTCATAACAGGGTACGGTACAGTCGGCACACTATCTCACAGGATAGGGTCCCGTAGATGAGCCAAAGAACATCTCTGCTCATGAAGTTCTCTAGCTGATCTCAGGACTTCACACCAAGAAATCTACTTTTTCAATAACTCAGCCAAATGAGCGCCATCAGATTAGGATGGACAAACCGCTTTAAACTATCCTATCCGGGTGGTATCAGAAGCCCGGCACTGATAATCCACCGTAACACACAGTCTGACAACCACTCCAAAAAATTTAAGTGAAAGTATGCAGCCCTGATGAATTACATTTTACACCGGAGTCTCACGTAGAAGAGATCGTTGGTGATGCTATAAGCAGTGTCCTGTCACGTGGACTCGCTGCGTCTTCACGTGTCATTGAATTCGACAAAACGTCGCTTAGTGCCGCGAAATCTATGAACCTAAACAATCACAAGACAAAAAATCGAAAATTGAGCAAACGCGGCCATCTCCCAGACCACACTACCATCGATAGCTTACACCACAAGAAGGAAACGCAAAATGATTGCCCTTCAGCGAACGGAACTCGGCAAAGTGATTTATATTTCCCACGAAACAAGAACCAGAATGGGATGCGCCTTGACAGAAAATTAACCGGAAAGTGACAATAATAGAACGAGTCGTGACATACTCCTTAAACTGTCTGCAACTCGGGTATAATCAAAGGCGAACACCAAGCGCAGCGCAGCCCTCGAGTAATATGTGATTAATGGTGGCTCTCTCCAGACAACAGCTCCAGCCTCACCCCACTGGCTGCACTTTTCACTTTCCGAACCCATAATCAGCTCCATTCCACGGCACAGCCGCCAACGGTCGAACGAGAGAACAACGCCAAATGAGAAGCCTTCAACAGAAACAACAAACATCAGGACACAACTAATAATAGCCACCAGCAATTGAGGCCCCAGCGAGCGAGGAAGCGCTCCGTTGGGACGCTCCGCTGGGATGCACGCGGCCGCACTCTTCTAGGAGCCACCACACAGCGATGGACAGAACAATAAATTCTTAGGCGCTACCACATTTCAAATGCGATCGGCCGGCTCCGCACTGCAACCCGCGCCTGGCGGCCGCCGAAATGCACGTGTTCCACTGCCAGTGGTCTACATGGGGTATGACATCGGCACGGTCGCTGGCCACCGCAGCCGGGAATAGTTAATAATAGTTCCTCTGCCGCAGCGAGCGAGAGAGAGCCCAATAATTGGGAGGGCAGGCACAAGTACCAGGCTCCGCCACCGCCACACCGACAGACCGGACGACGATGATGACGAGTGAGGACCGGCCGAGCAGACGATGACGAGGTACGAGTCCCCGTCCTAGGGTCAGCTCTAGTCGCAGTCTAGGTTGTCTCTGCTGCTCCTCCGTGAACACCAGCCCGGCCGCCGCTGCCGTCCCGCACCCGCACCCGGACTGGCTGTAATTTATAATAGCCGTACTAGCACAGTGGCATTAGGACGAGATCGTTTATAAAAATTAAATGGATTGCAGGTAGAACGCCTTCATTAATTTTAGAGCAAATTCTCCGTGGCATGTTCCCTGGTCATACTCGCCGCCGCCGCCACCCCCGGCCGCTGGTCCGCTGCGCTCTGGGAACAGTCTTTTCGGTTTCAGTCGGCGGTGACGGTGGGGCAATCGCGCCTTGTACCTGTGCGATCTGGAAACGATGTCGGTTGCTTCTGCTTTTCTGTGACCGATCGTCGTTGTCGTTGTCGTGGCTGCTGCTGCTGCTGCTGCTGGTGGTGGTGGTGGTGGGGCCTTGTGAAAGAGATCGACTCACCAGATCACCGCGTGCAACGGCATGGAGGACGCGGCAACCGAAAGAAATGATTCAAATGAATTGAAACGACGGACAGACAGACAAATTTTTCTTCTACTTCTACCGATGTTACGTGTACACACAAATGAGGGCCCTTCCCTGCCCCGGCACACGGCCCCGTTTGTTTGTTTTCTGGTGATGGTGCTAGTGACGGTGCCGGTGCCGATGCGGATGCCGGTGCTGGTCGATTTAATGGCGGGATAAGTAACTGGGCACGTTCTGCTCCTGAATCTGTGTATCCAGCCGCGTGCAACAGGCAAATAGGACAAATATTCAACTCGCGCGGAGGTAATGTAGCCTGCAGGCTGGCCTTGACGGCGCACAGGATGATGGACATTGCTGCGAAGACGCGGGGTGCATGGCTGAGACTAGAACTGGCCGTTACTAGACCGTAGCTTAGTAATGTGGTTTCGTGGTCAAGAAATGGAGGAGCACGGTCACTTTCGAATTGTTCAATTTGTAGTCTATCCAGTAAACTTAAAAGACCAGGCAAGTTTCAACGTCTCACGCTACCGTCCGTTAAGATCTTTTTTACCTTGAAGGGCCCTATACAACACCTAACTGCAGCACCGTTTAGACTCGAATCAAAAGGAGTGGGCGAGCGTTTAAAATAGCGTTAGCCAAAAATTTCCAAGATGTTTCGTAGACATCTATAGGCCATGGGGTGAATCCGGGTTGCCTCCAGCAGAAATGTACATTTCCGAGTCCGCAGTACCAAGAAGTGGACGCCAAGAGTAATTGTACGACGCAGCGAATGAAGAATGTACCAGGTACAAGTAGATGTGTGCATGCAAGTGTGCAGAAGATATCAAGAATCAATTGCGAAAGCGAGAAACAGAAAGCTCTAAGTATCGAGTTATATGACCAATGATCAACCATAGAAAAGAAAGAAAAAGTCCAAAATGTATGATTTTCTGGAGGACCTCTTTGTTTTCACCAGCCCAAGAATCTGATCATGTTGTTTTTCAGTCAGCCACAACAAGGATCTGAAGCAGGCAACCCCAACTATCGCGACACACAGCAACCAGTGGATATTGACAAACACCCGGGAGGTCTGATAGTCTGCGTCAGAAGTGGGCGCTGTTGCATCGCAAACTTCGCAAACTTCGAAGTCACGAGCAGTCGCTATGTTTATTTAGAAAAATCTAGCAGTAGCCACATTGGTGCAAAGTAAAAAATCGACAGTGCTCGAACTCTTGCTGTAGCCGCACGTACTACTATATCTCTCATATGCCTATAATAATTGTATAATTGATAAGAATTAAATAAATTAAATTTCCGAATTCAAAAGTTAACAGAAATCAACGACTAGATTTGACATCAATGACACTCTTTCCAGAAGTCGACTACTACAGGGGTGGAGCAATCTAGTAGAGCAGGGGACCAGGGAAGCTGGTCTAGTGACGCCAAGGCATGCAAGTCTCTGTATTCTTATCTTTAAGCGAAGGGACTTTCAGGGAAGTTCGTTGCATAAAAGGTCCAGCTCTAGGTGACAAGATTACTCCCATCTAAGAAAAATGTTGCTAGCAATTTACACTAGGGGACAGGTAGTCTGTAGGAATTCAGAACGGGCAATTATCACTACGCCGTCATCATGCGCCATTTCTTTGGTTCAAAGATAAAGCCCTACCAGGAAGGTTAGTTATAATAATAATAATATGGGAGGCGCTACAGCCCGTAGGGGGCCAGGGCCTAGCTTCTCAGCAACCACTCGTGTTATGCGTGCTATTCTTCTCTCACGAGTGGCTTTGCTTGAGAAGCTTTTTCTAGACAGGAAATCCTCTTTGAGCATTGTCAGTGACTCGAAAGAGGTGGTGTCGTGAAAATTATTTGTGTCGCACAGAGCAGGAATCAAACCTACGACGCCGAGGTTGGGGTCGACGCACATACCCACAACGCCACGAGCCACCGAAGGCCAGCAAGGTTAGTTGCTGGAAATAAAATCATGAAGGTCATTGATTCTGACTGACATGTGAGATATTTTTCAATTGCTCATGCGCTTGACATTGTACACAAGACATCTTCGATACTATTTGATCTAGAATCGATACAAAATTACGATCAATCATCATGGGCGCCACACATGTTAACCTAATTTCCATCTGTGAATGGCTGATGCCATTCTACATTTCTGTAGACTGTTAAACGGCGATGACGACACAAATTCCGCTGTCAGGCAGAATGTTTCACTCAATTTGGACGATGATGAACACGAATTGTCCCCGACTTAGACGAAGTCAAGAAAGCGATTTCTAGACTGAAGTCGAACAAAGCTGCTGGAGCGGACGGATTGTCCGCGGAACTGTTTAAGGCAGCTGGAGATGACCTGGTTGGGAGCATGCACCAGCTCTTCTGTAAGATATGGTCGGAGGAAAGCATGCCCGATGAGTGGAATCTCAGCGTCGTTTGTCCGGTCCACAAGAAAGGAGACCCTCCTTGACTGCGCCAACTATAGAGGGATCAGCCTCCTTAACATCGCTTATAAGATACTCTCTGCAGTTCTGTGTGAACGCCTGAAACCCTTTGTCAACAACCTGATAGGTCCTTATCAGTGCGGTTTCAGGCCAGGAAAGTCCACTATCGATCAAATCTTCACATTACGGCAGATCCTCGAAAAAACCCAAGAGATGCAGATCGACACCCACCACCTATTTGTCGATTTCAAGGCCGTATATGACAGCGTGCATAGAGACGAGCTATACAGCGCCATGTCTAGTTTTGACATTCGTGCCAAACTCGTCAGGCTGTGCAGGATGACGATGGAGAACTCTCGCTGCTCCATCAAGGTCGGTAACGAACTCACCGAGACCTTCAATGTCAAAAAAGGTTTTAGGCAAGGCGACACGCTGTCATGTGACTTCTTTAACATCATACTTGAGAAGATCGTACGAAACTCAAACGTAAACACCCGAGGCACGATCTTCCAAAAGTCCGTTCAACTGCTTGCTTACGCGGACGACATTGACGTGATTGGACGAACACAGCGAGCCGTCAATGAGGCGTTTGCTGGCATTGAAGCGGAAGCGGCTAAAATGGGTCTAGCGATAAACCAGGGCAAAACAAAGTACATGCATCACGGAAGGACGCACAACATCGACGTCTCGGACAGAGCGTCATATTGGGCAGCAGAAACCTTGAGGTAGTCAAGGACTTCGTCTACCTAGGCTCCGGAGTAAATAGGGACAACAACACCAGTACCGAGATCAAGCGCAGAATTACTCTTGCCAATCGCTGCTTCTTTGGGCTCAAGAGGCAATTGAGTAACAGAGCCATCTCTCGAAACACCAAATTGAGCTTGTATAAAACCCTGATCATCCCAGTCCTGCTCTACGGCGCAGAGACATGGACGCTATTGAAAGCGGATGAAGAAGCTCTTGGTTGTTTTGAGAGAAAAGTTCTGCGTACGATCTTTGGTCCTGTTTGCGTTGATGGCGTTTGGAGGAGAAGGTTCAACCACGAACTATATGGGACAGTGGCATGCACCTAGTTAAGCGTCTTCGGATACAACGCTTAAGATGGCTAGGGCATGTAGAGCGGATGGACACCACAGCTCCGGCCCGAAGAGTCTTCGACACCGAGCCATTGGGACAGCGCAACAGAGGACGTCCTCGCACTAGATGGCGCACACAAGTGGGAAAGGACCTCATCCAACTTGGTGTGCGCAACTGGAGGCAGCTGGCGAAAAATCGTGCTGGCTGGAGAGGCATGTTGGTTGAGGCCCAAGTCCACCCCGGACTGTAGCGCCAATCAAGAAGAAGAATGGCTGATGCATAGCAATAAAATTTTTGAAGCAACGGAAGGCACCTTAGTCGACTACAAACTGTTTCCGTCTGAAGAAAGCAATCGCTCAGAAGCTGCCAGTTTTAGTCAGTGAAAGAGGCTAAAATGTGTTGTTCAGGCCAACGCCAAGACGTAGTTAAAGTTTTTTATTTGCTAATTCGAAGGCTTCTATTAGAGGCCTTGATCCAGAATTTCACGGAAGTCAATTAATTGATGACAATTGGATAAAGCAATGTTTCGTTCAGAGCTACAAAACTTCTCCCAAACATACACTGTCTGTCTGTTATCCTACTAACAAGTTAATCTGCTCATACCTCACTTACCGGACTCAAGTTGTTTTATATAACGACGCTCTTGTCGTCCATTAGCAATGTTCAAAAAGAAGTACCTCAAGGCTCCATTTTCGGTCCGTTACTATGTTCAATGTTCATTAATGATCTTCCTAAAGTTTTGTCTTATTGCAATTTCCACTTATATGCCGATGATATTCAAATCTATCACCCATCGCCCTTCCAAACTTTCCTCCCATAGAATGAAACTATCTTGTCGTCGAATAAAAAATGTGTAAAAAATCTTGGTATAATGTGTAACAGTGAACTAACATGGCCTGACGATATAGACAGTATAGTGTGGAAGGTGTTTGCGTGTATTAGAGGCTTGTCAATTAGCAATCTTATACTCCATATTAATGTCAAACTAAAACTTGTTAAAGCACTCATACTGACTCTTTAAACGCGATGGATCTGAGTTGTTCGCTGACTGTGATAATGTTTCAATGCAAAAATTTGTGAGAGCAATCAACGCGACTGCACGGTACGTTTTTAACCTTCGAAGCATTTTTGAAATACAGATCATTAAACTCGTTCATTATAAGCAGCCCGACTACCTTCATGAAAAAATAACTTTCTGTCGCTCGAGTCGCAATATAACGTTGAAACCTTCATTCTTGCTTAACATCGCGCAGGAAGTTCAGGTACAGACATATTGAGGAGATAATAAATGAAATGAAAATGAAAAAAAAAAAGAATTGCAACTAAGTGCCTAAACATTACAGATATCGATGGCATGGATTTGTAATTTGTATAAAAAAGCGAGTAAGTAAATTATTTGAAGAGGCCAAATTATGCACGAGCTCAGAAACTAAGTGAGTATTTTTATGTATTTTATTTTTATTTATCGTTATTTGTATTTAAATGCCTCTGATCCTATTGCTTATGGTAGAGTTGAACCATGACTGAGGTTCAGTTACTTATTAGAAAAAACACCATCTACATTAAAAAAATCGATGTCTTGAAGTAGAGGACCTTCGTTTAGTCTTAACCCAAGTTTTCAATAAGATTGTTTTCTTTTTCCAGATTTGTGTTCGTGATGCTTTAAAATGTAGCGATATTTGGCGTTTATTTAAGAAAATTTCGGTCGGTATACTAAATGCCCACAGACTGTAAAGATTCTGGTAGGTAGGTAGTAGTGGTGGTTCACATGACAGGCAGAAATTAGTTCCGTAATATCCTTTGTAGAACTTTCATCAAAAGTTGAAGAAGAGTCTACTAAGCGATCGTTGTCAGGCTATAGCTAGTGCCGGGCGGTTACAAAAGATGTGTGGTAAGGTATTCTTCACGTCAGTGTTGTTGCAGCTGCGACAGTGTGATTTATGTGGGATAGCT
This sequence comes from Eristalis arbustorum, assembly GCA_916610145.1. Classification (NCBI taxonomy): domain Eukaryota; kingdom Metazoa; phylum Arthropoda; class Insecta; order Diptera; family Syrphidae; genus Eristalis; species Eristalis arbustorum. The sequence continues at coordinate 9,238,143 of OU744317.1, forward strand.
CAATTTTCGTCACGGTTTCCCATCAGCCAGTGGCCTGTACAGACCGCCACCAATCTTTCGATATCACGTTGGTTTCGCCATTGCAGATCGTTTGTTCTGGATCGATTATACTTGGCCCAGATTTTCCTGGATGTAGTACAGTTCGTAAAATTGGTCCATCTGTGGTCATCAATCTCAATATTTGATATTTGCCTTGACTGCACGCAAAGGTACAAATGCTTCCTCTGCAAGGGAGCTTCGATGGTAGTAACTCGCCAGTTCATTCGACTTCTCATTTACTGGGGTGTAACTTTGACAAGGGAACCAGATGAGGGTTATATTGTGCTGGCCAACTCCAGCTTTTAAAGCAGCTGGAGATGATCTGGTTGGGCGCTTGCACCAGCTCATCTGTTCCTTAACATCGCTTACAAGATACTCTCTGCCGTTTTGTTTGAACGCCTGACCATTTGTCAACAACTTGATAGATCACTATCAGTGGGGTTTCAGGCATGGGAAGTCCACCATAGACCACATATTCACACTTCGCCAGATACTGGAAAAGACTCAAGAGTAGCAGATCGACACTCACCTCGATTTCAAGGCCGTATATGACAGCGTGCATAGAGACGAGCTATACAACGCCATGTCTAGTTTTGACATTCTTGCCAAACTCGTCAGGTTGTGCAGGATGACGATGGAGAACTCTCGCTGCTCCATCAAGGTCGGTAACGAACTCACAGAGTCCTTCAGTGTCAAAAAAGGTTTTAGGCAAGGCGACGCGCTGTCATGTGACTTCTTCAACATCGTCCGGGAGAAGATCGTGCGAAACTCAAATGCCAACACTAGAGGCACGATCTTCCAGAATTGCGTGCAATTGTTAGCATATGCCGATGACATTGACGTGATTGGCCGAATTCGTTTGCTGGCACAGCGTCATAATGGGCAGTAGAAACTTCGAGGTAGTCAAGGCCTTCGTCTACCTAGGCTCTGGAGTAAATAAGAAGAAGAAAGAACTAAAAAAGAAGAAGGTATATAGGAGCCAATAGCTTTGATGGCAGCTGCGGACAAAGGACAAAAGTAATGTTCAATGCTCAAGCATTTTATTAACATAATGGAAAATGCTGACTTTCGACATTTCATTTGTAAGTGGTTCACTTCTGGCGTTAAAAACAAATGACAAACATGTGTGATGGGCGATATTAGAAGCGACTGCAGGCATCTTAATAGTGGTGTCCCTCAGGGGTCGGTATTTGAATGTGTTTCATGTATAGATGGGTTTAGATGACCTGGATTAGTTAAGATATATAGTATTTTGGTATTTTGCACTCTAAATGGTATTGCTTGCAGGGGAGGAAGTTCTTCTCCGGTACAGTCTCCACTTGGGTGTGTCCCCTTAGATTCGGGACCTCTGATGCGTTGCTCTTCAGGTTCGGACACGAATACTTGGCCCATCACAAGCAGATATATATCCACTGTTCAAATAATGAAAGAGAGTTGTATACTGCCACAATGAGCTCTCAATACTGATCACATCTTGCTTAGCGAATCATTGGGAAGAATATACGGACAATGGAGGAAATGACAGTAATGCTGCTTTGCTTAAGTAACACAAAATGGAGTTCACGCCATTTAGACGACTGACAACGATTCGGGCCATGCTCCTAGAAATAGACAATTTAAGATGCCAATAAGTGTATCAAATCGACCGCCTTAATCCACATTTCCGAGTAGTCAACCTCCTGTTCTTCTTAAACTCCCTCGGAATCCCTTCATTTCCAACCAACTTCCATCAAAATCCTCTTTCTCTTGCGCCTCCTTGTCTCTTCAATCTCAATCTCTTCATTTCGCCGCAGCTCACCGCCGAAACTGCTTTCATGACTCACTCACACTCTCGCTCCGGATGGGAGAGTCAATCCATTTGACGTCCGATACCAATTACGAGCCAAAATTGACATTTACTCGCGTCAATAAATACGTCAAGCCATAAGCCGGAGCGCGTAATCAGCGCACTCTCCCAACTGACACAACAGGCCACGCAGCGTCGGCGAAGCTCAAAGCTCAATTATGGGTCGTTACGATAATCACGACGAGATTACAACCTGTCGAACCCCCGCCGCGTCCCCCCTCTACCGGCGACCCCTGACGCAATCATAATCCTTCTCGCGCAATTCTTCTCCGATTTGCACCTACGAATGCGGCGTCCCTCGAACGGACGCGAGCCTAAATCACACAAAATCAACATTTAAAATCGGCAAATTGCTTCATACGAACCAACCGGCCGCGGCGGCGGAGAGGAGGTGGCCGCAGACCCGGCTCGCAGCAGCTCCCGGCCTCGCCGCGATAATAAATTCATATCACGATTAAAAGCGCATTAGCTCATTAGCCGGATTCATTAGCTGATCCTCGGCCGCGCTCTTTTCGCGCTCAACGGCCAGGACGCTGATGATGATGATGTCTCCTGCGCTGAGCGCTAATTTACGCCGCGGGTGGAGGCGCAGGGCGCAGTGCCTGCCGTTCGTCCTTGGCGGGCATTTGGCCGAAGACCAAGCGGGGGCCCCTCGAACGCACTCGTATCCTTGAGTGCATCCTCGGCTGCTGTGTGTGTCCTTTGTCTCGCGGTGCTCAAAGGGATGCTCCTGCCCTCCGCGGCTGTCCCGATGCCTGTCTATTGTGTCCGTCTCCGCTGCCGTCAAGGCGAGCGGCGTGGGAGGGGATGCCAGGTAACAGAAACCCAAAACTGAGACGGTCTCCCCCGGACTCAAGAACAAATGCCCTGGCTGCCGGTGCCGGTGCTGCTGCTGCATTCCTCCTCCAGCCAAGCAACCGATCCCGACGGAGCACTCTGCGAACTGATGAAGAATCGGATCGTGGATTCTATTACAAGAATATCAAATTGCAGCATGAGCGAATGGCCGGTTCGCCCTGTCGTCTGTGTGCCTTTAAGTAGCCTCCAGCGCGCACACCGAATGGATCCCATGCCGGCGAGTGGATGGACCCCGTACCGGCGCGGTGCTGTGCGGTTTCATTTGGTTTGATTGCTCGGCATTGCGGTCGCTCGTTTTTCCACGGATTGATGATCGCTCTTGATGGCAAATATCCTGCGCGCCCGACCGCTGTGGTAGCCAGAAACCATGATTACAGGGATAATTTGTCAAAATTTTTGACTTCTAATTTCAACTGACGTCTAACAAGGCACTGATCATAATGATCGCGATTCGTGATTCTTAGATTCTTAATAACTTGTGATGAGCGGATAAACAATGAAAGAGGAGACGACGAACGGCACGAATTGTGCCGCAGAGGGGAGGCAGCCTGCGCGGCGAGGGTTTCTTGCGAAACAACAAAAGGCAGGATACACCGGTGTCTCGGAGATGTCTGTGTCTGATGACAGTTTTTCTCCTTTTTTTGTTTCCTTTGTGTCTTTTCGTCTTTTGGTGCGTGGAGAGAAGGGGTTTATGTGCCAAACGGGACGGATTTTACGGGATGTCACACTGAATGTGTGTGTCGTTTGGCGATCGATCAGGACTAGTGATCTAGGCAATTGGCGGTTTTTGAGGATCACTGGACATCCGCTTCGAGGCCAAGTGATAGCAGGTTTTTGATCGAAGTTCCCAGTGGGCCAGGATCACCGGAGGTCCGGGGTACGTTCGGTTGAAAAGTTGAATGAATAGAAAACCTCAACTGACTTTGGATAGACTCTTAGGATTAACAATGCAAATAAAGTAAGAGAACAGCTGCAGAGTCCTTAAAAGGTCTGTAGGATTGTATAACGAATTGCCCTACACGAGAAGTGCGACACATGGGTATGCGAAGGAGAACGAGGCAGCATCCAAGACTTACAGTAGACTGAAAGAAGACACTGCGTTAGCGGCCAAATCCTTCCCAGATTGGCGCTACAGTCCGGTGTGGACCTGGGCCTCAACCAACATGCCTCTCCAGCCAGCACGATCTTTCGCCAGCTGCCTCCAGTTGCGCACACCATGTTGGTTGAGGTCCTTTTCCACTTGTATGCGCCATCTCGTGCGAGGAGGTCCTCTGTTGCGCTGTCCTAATGGCTCGGTGTCGATGACTCTTCGGGCCGGAGCTGTGGTGTCCATCCGCTCTACATGACCTAGCCATCTTAAGCGTTGGATCCGAAGACGCTTAACTAGGTGCATGCCGCTGTACAGCCCCTACAGTTCGTGGTTGAACCTTCTCCTCCAATCGCCATAAACGCAAACAGGACCAAAGATCGTACGTAGCACTTTTCTCTCAAAACAACCAAGGGCTTCTTCATCCGCTTTCAAAAGCGTCCATGTCTCTGCGCCATAGAGCAGGACTGGGATGATCAGGGTTCTATACAAGGTCAATTTGGTGTTTCGAGAGATGGTTCTGTTACTCAATTGCCTCTTGAGCCCAAAGGCATTGCAGTTAGTCAAGCTTTAATTGTCGACGTTATACAAGGATGTGGTCACTTGGGGCAGCTACTGCTAGGTGGACTGGTCCAATGCCCGCAATATACTCCAGTTGCGCAGCATTCAGTGATCGATTGGCTGGTATTCGGAATATTGGTCGAGTCTCAGGCTAAATTTGAATTTTCTAGCACCGCCGGCGGCTACATGGTTTCGCTTGCAACAAAAGCTGTGTGTAGGTTTGGTACCTTAGAAGAACTGCCACAGTCAACGGATGTGATGCCGTGTGGTCGAATACAATGCAACCTAAGTAGTTAAACTGTGATTTAAGACGGGCGAACCACTTGGAGCAACTTTTAAAGTAACACTCACAGCAACAAGCAGTCTCACTCAAGTTCATCTCTAGAGTATTCTCGGCCAATGACATGGAAGAGAAAAAATCTTCTTTACATCCAGAAAAGGTCGTTCGCAAGATCCAAGCTCAAATATAAAATAAAAATTAAATGGTGGACCTTCTATAAAAAAAACCCCGACATCATGTCGCACTCTACAAAAAAGGGTGCTGCTCGACTTTATGAATATAGTAGATGTAAAGCAGCACTTTGTCAAAAAGCCATTAAAGAAGCTTCCACTGATATGCTGGGCTTCACGAAACCTCTTAAAAGAAACCCATGGCTTGACGACGAGTGCGGGCAGGTACCTGCAGCCAAACAGCAAGCTTACAAGGCAATGATGCATCGAACAACGAGAGCTGTTCGTGAGCTCTACGAACAGAAGACAAGGGAAGAGCACCGGCTTCTCAGAAGAAAAAAGAAAGAGCATGAGAAGAGCGCGGGTGATGAAGAGGTGTGACGACAGAAAGGAGGTCCGAAAGTTTTATCAAAAGGTAAAACATGCATCCGGAAGATATAGACCTCGGACCAAGGCCTGCAGGGACGAAATTCGACAACTAGTAGTAGATTCGCAGTCGATGCTGAGAATTTGAAAATATCACTTCTGTAGACTGTTGAACGGCGATGACGACACAAATTCCTCTGTCAGGCAGGATGTGTCACTCCAATTGGACGATGATGACCAAGGATTCCGTCTCTCCGACTTAGACGAAGTCAAGATAGCGATATCGAGACTTAAGTCGAACACAGCTGTTGGAGCGGACGGATTGTCGCGGAACTGTTTAAGGCAGCTGGAGATGATCTGGTTGGGCGCTTGCACTAGCTCATCTGTAAGATATGATCGGAGGAAAGCATTCCCGATGATTGGAATCTCAGCGTCGTTTGTCCGGTTCACAAGAAAGGAGACCCCTTTGACTGCGCCAACTATCGAGGGCTCAGCCTCCTTAACATCGCGTACAAAATCTTCTCTCCCATTCTGTGTGAACGCCAGAAACCATATGTCAAGGTCCCAATCAGTGCGGTTTCAGGCCTGGGAAGTCCACCATCGATCAAATCTTCACATTACGGCAGATCCTCGAAAAAAACCCAAGAGATGCAGATCGACACTACCTATTTGTCGACATTAAGGCCGCATATGACAGCGTGCATAGAGACGAGCTATACAGCGCCATTTCTAGTTTTGACATTTCTGCCAAACTGGTCAGGCTGTACAGGATGACGATGGAGAACTCTCGCTGCTCCATCAAGGTCGGTAACGAACTCACCGAGACCTTCGTTGTCAAAATGGTTTTAGGCAAGCCGACACGCTGTCATGTGACTTCTTCAACATCATACTTCAGAAGATCGTGCGAAACTCAAACGTAAACACCCGAGGCACGATCTTCCAAAAGTCCGTTCAACTGCTTGCTTACGCGGACGACATTGACGTGATTGGACGAACACAGCGAGCCGTCAATGAGGCGTTTGCTGGTATTGAAGCGGAAGCGGCTAAACTGGGTCTAGCGATAAACCAGGGCAAAACAAAGTACATGCTGTCATCACGAAAAGACGCACAACATCGACGCCTCGGAGAGAGCGTCATATTGGGCAGCAGAAACTTTGAGGTAGTCAAGAACTTCGTCTACCTAGGCTCTGGAGTATTGGCAGCGCAACAGAGGACGTCCTCGCACTAGACGGTGCACACAAGTGGAAAAGGACCTCAACCAACTTGGTGTTCGCAGCTGGCGAAAGATCGTGCTGGCTGGAGAGGCATGTTGGTTGTGGTCCAGGTGCACCCCGGACTGTAGCGCCAATCAAAGAAGAAGAACTCATCGGTTTGCTATCAGCGCTGACCTAGCAAAAATATACCGTCAGGTAGAAGTCGATGAATTGAACATCAAATTTCAGCGCATCGTCTGGCACTACAGACCCGCAGATTCAATTAGAGATTTTTGTCTACTGACTGTGACACTATAGATTCAATTGGTCTTAGGTTGTCAAAGTCCTATGACAGTCAGCAGTAGACGAAGGACGGGCTTTTCCGTTAAGATCGATTTCGACACTGAAAATTTTTCCATTTCTCATCACGACCATCTTGGGACGACAATCATACAGTCGAGTCATTTTAATAAGCAATGGAATAATGAAAGTCTTCGAATCCACTCCCGAGGGACGGTGCAGTAGAGGAAGACCGCGACTCAGGTGGCGCACGCAAGTGGAAAGGGACCTCAACCAACTATGCGTGCGAAACTGGAGACAGCTAGCTAAATATCGAGCTGGCTGAAGACGCTTGTTGGTTGAGGCCCAGGTCCACCCCGGACTGTAGCGCCACCTTAAGTTAGTAAGTAAGTGAGTAAGGATCGCCTTTTTTGTGGATAATAATAATATGGGGGGCGCTACAGCCCGTAGAGGGCCAGGGCCTAGCTTCGCAGTAACTACTCGTATTGTGTGTGCTATTGTTCTCCCACGAGTGGGAGGGACCCACAATTTTATGCCAACTCCGTGGGACCACGTTTGGGAAGCTTTTTCTAGACAGAAGATACTCTTTGAGCATTGTCAGTGACTCAAAAGAGTTGGGGCCGTGAAAATTATTTTTGTCGCACAGTCCAGAGATCGAACCTACGACGCCGAGGTTGGGGTCGCGGACCACCACTCTTGCAAGAATTGCTTTTGTTTATATTTCCCAGCATCTTTGGGTGACACTCTCTTAACTCACGATACAGGATTTTATAGCAACATTCATTTCACAATCCACTTCAAATCCACAGTTTGCGACGCGAAGACGTCAATTTTTCGTTACAAAAATACTTTACAAGGTGCACCCTAACACACTAGGATACTACCTTCATCAGTAAGCATTCACACTTACCTAACTTGACCTACATATGTGCGATTTGGGTTCGAAAAATATGTAGCTAGGTAGGTTTCCTTGCCACCTTGCCGACGCGGCTACTTAGACGAGCCAGTTGAGAACATTGCCCTTGATTTTGTGTGTCTATCATCATGAGACCTTCGCACTACCGGAGCCATCCTACTGCTTTTGAAAACTTAAGGAGGTTTTCCAGCTTCACACCGCATCACCAGCTTTGTAGTGTTTGCCCAGGTATTGCTTCCTTCTCTTTGCTAGGGCTGGACAAAGAAAAAAGAAGCTCAAGAGTCTAGAGTAAATCAGATGAACTGCGATTAGAAGATTCGGGCGATTTTATGCTATATAAAATAAACTGAAGTTTTCGAACGACTGTGTTATGTTACCGAACATGCACGGTTTCAGAGCTTACTTACTTATCAGGCAGACGAACCATGAAGGGTCTGAGCCTGAGCAATTGCTGCCTTCCATCGGTGAAGGTCCTGGGCACGCTGCTTCCAGTCATCAAGGCCAAGCTGTCTTGCATCCGCGATAACTTGGTCTTTGTACCGGAGGTTCGGTCTTCCTCTCCTTCTCGAACCAGGAGGCTCGGATTCGAAGACCCTCTTTGCTGGAGCGTTGTTGTTCATTCGCTCGATGTGGCCGAGCCAGTGTAGTCGACGGATTTTTGCCTTCCGGACTACATCCACATCCTTGTACAGCTCGTAGAGTTCGCGGTTGTGTCTTCTCCTCCATTCGCCTTCCTCGCAGACGGGACCATATATCCGACGTAGAATTTTTCTTTCGAAGGCACCAAGAATCAGCTCTGCAGCCTTACTTAATGTCCAGCTTTCGGCTCCATAAAGTAGGACTGGCAGGATAAGGGTTTTGTAGAGCATCACTTTGGTCCTTCGAGTCAGGAGTTTCGAGCCCAGTTGTTTTGACAGACCGAAGTAGCATCGGTTGCCAAGGGCGATTCTACGTCGGATTTCCACTACGATGTCATTCGTGGAGTTTACATTTTCCCCGAGGTAGACAAACTCCTCCCGGTTTCAGAGCTGCATCCTTTGAAAATAACGAGGACTAAATGAGCTATAGCAACATGGTTCTCAAAGCGAAACAGTCAGCAACAAGTCCTGAAAGTGTTCCTTTATCCCATTTTGGACAGAACAGACGCGGTGACAGCATAGCTCTGACGTCAAGCTCTCATTCTACATGCGAACATGTAGGCTGGTTTCAGAGTCAAATCAAGCTGTTGACCTGTTCTGACCAAGAATCGTTTAAAATCATTAAAGTGGGAAATGGTGATGAAATGTCACCGGCTGCTGGGGTAAGAAAATCTACCGAGGTCCGGTTGAGAGGAGAAGTTTGATGAATGAAGAGTTGGTAGAGACGGTGTCGCATCTTCTAGGCTACCATTCGTCTCTGTTGGTAATGGCGTTCCCTAGCCTCAGCCACATCACAAGAGTAAAAGAAGACGGAATATGGTCCCTTAAGCCTACCGACTTGGGGCAAGGCAACACAAAACATAACAAAATAAGAACAAAAAGGCGAGCGATATGCTCAAACAAGCTTTGTGGTAGCGACGGCATCTCCAAGCCTTAAGGGAGTCACAAAAAACCACTCTCCATCACTCGTTGTACATTCTTAGAGACACACTAGGTGATCGACTGCTTAATTATTCTTGAAAGCAACCAACAAGAAAATGAACACACTTATGTCTCAATCGCCTTTCTGACTCGTTCTCAAAAAATTCGCATCGAATGCACAGAATTATGACATTCAACAGCACACGACCTTCTGCCACTCGATTTCGGTGCACCTCTCCCTCTAGCAGCCGCCCTCTTGAACTCACCCCAAAATGGGTTCCGCTCAAATTGACAAGCCACCCTTGCGTAACGCTCCAAGCCGACTCAGCCAGTGATTTATTGCCGCCAGACATGGCCTCATTTCCCTTCCCTCTGCCGTGCCGTGACGAAGTTCCACCTCCCACCGGCGCGCATGCGCACGGAGCCAATCACGATTTGTATCTGCCCATAAAAATGCATGACTTGTCACATAAAACTCCAAAACTCTCTGCCCTCCCGGTCGCCGTTCGCCCGGCCAAGCTAATCGACCAAAATTAATGCCCCTCGCTCGTGCAGCGCTGCAGAACCGAACCGCTTCGGCGTTTGACAAACATGCCAGCCAATCAAGCCGATTCCTATGCAAATGTCAGCGACTTCAGGTGATTTTGCCCGCCATTCGGCCGGCATGGACGCCCGGTCCGCATCTCGCAAAAGCGAAAGTACCAGAAGCCCGATCCTATTGTCAGCCGGCGGCGAGGCGCGGGCCCGCAAGCGAACCGCGGCTCAGTTTCCCACTGACAAACACACGCGCGCCCCGGAAAGACGGCGAATGATGGGCAGGCAGGCGAGCGAGAATGATTCCCTGGAAAAATGGCCAACGCTGAAATTCATCTAAATTAAGATCGCGCTCGGTAATGAGGCAACCACAATCGTATGCAACACCTTAATAACAATTCCATTAACACTAATGTCTTCATTGGATCTGTCAGTTAATGGCGGATGGAAGCCCGAGTCTCGGCACAGTCCCGGTCCGACCGTGTCCAGCTCTTTTGTGCGAAATCACGGCGCGTCGAGCGCGCACACACACTCGGCCAGAAATTAACTCTCCAAATGCGAAAATAATTGCTGAAACAAATGATGATCCGCTGCCGACACAAAGGAGGACGTCGGGCCGGGCCGGGCCGGGCTGCGGCTCGCTGGGAGCTTGCGAAACTTCCTTGCCGCGCAAGGTGCCGACTGCACCGTCGGTACGCACTTAAGTAAGTCATGAACTCTCGGCGCGCCGAGCTGCGGAATAAAAATTAAGAAATTAAAATAAAATAAATAAAGTGTCTGCCGAAGGAGCGCTGGTGCATGCCGGACTGCAGATTCGGGCTAATTCGAGGTTTTCGCGGCGAAATGCGATTTAATCGGCGAAAGAATTATTTCTCGATTTCACCGGAGGGTGGGTTGTGAGCGAATGAATTAGTGTCCCCGGCGGACGGGCATCGCTGCTCGTTGGAAGCCGCTCATTTGTGGGTCACTCAGCGGATCTCTCCCTCTCTCTTTCTGCCTGTCCTGCACGCCAGAGCCTGATGGTTTTTTGGGGGAAATCATCGGCAAGATGGCTTCTCAGAAATTTTCATCTGCAGTCGAAAAGTGGCTCGATGCAGGCGTGGCATGGAAAGGAGCTTGTCTTCGGTTCTCGGAAATGAGTGAATGACTGTGCAATGGGAGTGCAAGGTGATGGCGGGCACTTAGGAAAGGTGATTTAATGGGTTGACACTAGGTTAAGACTACATAATATACCCATTTTTTTAGGAATTCTCGACGTAAGATCTAGCAAACATTCGTGCTCACATTTAGAATTGGTAAGTGTTCAGAGGGTCCCTTGAATAGACACATCGTTGTATCAAACTAGATGAGGTGAATGTTGCAATTGACGAAAATTCCTAGAGCATACATCCTAGCATTGAACACTTGGCTTGGAGTGAAATTAGACTACATGGTCTGTTAAAGCATTCAACATTTACAAACGCTCTCGCTAGAGTGACTTAAACGGCTTCAAGCCTTTGAAAGAACTCTGTCAGTGGGTAAATCAAAGTACCTATATATGGGTGGCGCTACCGCCCGTATAGGGCCAGGACCTAGCTTACGCACATACCCACAACGCCACAGATCACCACACTTCACTTGCTGAAACAATGTAAAAAAAAACGATTCAACGGTTTAATGAAACCTTTCAATTAAGCTTAAGCAGTTTGGTGGCAACTGTAGTGAGTAATCTCAAGGTCAATGGACAGCGATTGGTATTGAATGACGTTTTCAACTTTTATGGAAGATGGAACATGCATTGGAAGCAGATACAATAAGGCGGGGAATACAAATTACACCTATGTCCAGATTTACACGGTAGATACGTTCCTGAGAAAAACGTGTAAATCGAAAATTAAAAATTTTCAAGTCACAACCGTGTAAATCGAAAAGCTTGCAGAAAATGCATAATTTTGCTATTTAACAGTTGTGCTTTTTTTTTCAATATTTTTAGGTGTGCACAGAAATAAAAATTAAATGCATTGACAGGTTAAAATATGTAATATATTACGGAAACACTGTGTTTTTATTTAATTACAATACATTAAGCAGAAGAACAAAAAATAAAACCAAAGGTGTTTTATTATCCTTCATCACTACCAGAAATTACTCTCATTCTTTTTTTCGGAATCGAAGGTTGGAATTCACTTTCATCACTCGAATTTATTTGTGCCGATTCGATGTTTAAAGCAGAAAAATTTTCATTCTGAGAGATGGTAATAAGATCGGTTATTAGCAATTGCTTCGAATTTTTTGTAAGATCATTGTAAACTTCTTCATATTGATCTAAATTATGCACTCACTTGTAATTTACGAATATGGAAAATTAAATCTTTCTGAAACTGTGAGACTTTCACTCAAATACAATTTTCCGTAGATAAAACTTTAATTTTATGCGAAGAAATACAGACACAGCATGCATGTGCAGCAAGTCAGCACATAAGCTCGGGATTCCCCGTGAGATGTGTACACAGCGCACGTGTTCAAACACAGTTGCATTTAGTAGAGTGCGATAAAAACAAAAAAAAAACTTATTCGGAAAACCGTGTAAAAGCGAAAACGTGTAAAACAAGTACCGTCTAAATCGGGGGATGGGTGTATTCCTTTTTCTCAATCGACTTAAATAGTGCTCACTACTTTCTTGAACAGAAGAGAGTGTGTCCAATGATCTCATGAATTAAAGAGGACCTACCACGGCAAGGGTCTTTGGATAGCGAAAGGGTACGGTCATTTGTTTAGGTTAGGTTAGGTTATAGTGGCTGACTACTAAGGGCAGTCACATTTAGGCCCATTCGTTGGTTTGGTCGTGGTTGAAATAATTTTATATAAGACATACATACCACCAGGGGCATTATATAATAATAATATGGGTGGCGCTACAGCCCGTAGGGGGCCAGGGCCTAGCTGCTCAGCAACCACTCGTGTTGTGCGTGCTATTGTTCTCTCACGAATAGAAGGGACCTACAGTTTAATGCCGACTCCGTGGGACCACGTTTGGGAAACTCTTTCTAGACAGGAAATACGCTTTAAGCATTGTCAGTGACTCGAAAGAGGTGGGGTCGTGGAAATGGTTTTCGTCGCTCAAATCTGGAATCGAACCTACGACGTTGAGGTTGTTGTCGACGCACACACCCACAACGCCACGGACCACAGCTGAGTTAATGAATGATATATCCGAGATGTCTTTACCGAAACGTATTAAATGTGCAACGCATACGCTTAACTTAGGTAGTTTCTTCCACCGATCTTGCGCACATCGTGCGCGAACATAGCTCTACACTACACTGCACACACTGTAGATAATGAATATTATGATTATCTTGCCAATCCGTTGACATCTATAGAACTCCTCGGCAAATACCCAGCCCTGAAGAAAACATGTTTAAGGCATAACACAGCTGTTTTCAGTTTATGGTCTACTGAGTACGCCTCGGCGAAGAGCCCTTTCAGACTTCGATTTTGAGAAATTGTTGTTGAGAGTGAATTCAGGAATTGAAAAATTCCAATATGAAGTCAATTCATTCTTAAAATCCAAAGATTGCAGTCTTTTTTGGGATGGACCGCAGCTTTTATTGACGACCTGGGAAGTAAGTGGAATCGAATAAGTCCCTTCGTTTCGGAAATCAAAAACTTTGACCAATTATTTTATTGTTTTTGAAAGCTCATGTTGCTGAAGGATGAGGGATGAGGGATAGGGCCAATAATTGTCTCACCGGCCCGATAAATAACTTATTTCTGTTGGCAGTTAAACAAAAAAAGATGTCTTCTCCTTTTGTTTTTATTTTGTCATACATCAGATGAGCTTCGTCAAACCACTGTGTCGAGCAAAAAGCTGGGTCATTGCGCTATCACAGAATGAGGCCATTGTTGGAAAAGCTGTCTTAGGCAAACACTCATCTAAACTCCGTCCCAAGATACCCACCAGCTCCCTTCACAAGCGATGTGAGAGATGATCTCGCCCACAAGAGCTGCTCAGTCGTTTGAAAAAATCACGTCGAATTGCGAAACATCTTGGCGGTTGCCCCCGAAAACCGCAGCGCCGCCTTATTCGTAAATTCTTCACGTACGTCCCTCTTCGTTATCGTGATGCTGACTCTCCAGAGATGCATCTCAGCCGCCTCTAGCTTTCTAATCACCTCCACTCGCATGGTGTACCACAAATTTCGAATGAATCATTGCGCCAGTCAGAGGCACGACTCAAGCCAGTGACATAAGTTAGCATGACTCCATCATCTCGCGGTCCGTCCCCTGAATACTAAAACCCACCGGCGCGTCGTCCGCGTGCGCAGCTTTCCTTGCCTCGGCCGAAAGCAAAGGAAAATTTCACTTTGGCAGCACTTCCACGACGACGTGTCATATGCGAGCGTCGCCAGCGACAGCAACAAGCCATAATGTCATGCACGACATCTTTAGGTGCATCCTGCCAATAAGTCTCCCAAACTGTCACTTTTACTTCGGGATATGCTCGCACGAGGAGCCTCTCAATATCCGCCAGCCGCGTCGCCGTGCGACACGTGACACGGCCGCGAGTCGAAAAAGTCAATAAATCCCGGTACATTCCTGCGGAATGCGTTCGACTCGATTCGCCGGAAAAACGTGACGCTGTGACGGCCGCGATTATTGATTGAATATTTCCACCGATGGCGCACTTCCTCCTGCCAGCCGCCCGTGTGTGCGCGGATGGCAGTCCGAATTTCGCGACTCGAGATGTCACCTGAGCACTGAGGAAGTCCGTCACACGAGATGTGTCAAGTTTATTGTTCGCCCGCGGCCGCGAGTGATCGCCGATGCCGCGTCCCGGCTTCCGGCTTCCAGCCAACGACGGCGACTGCGCGACTGGCTGTCGATGTTACGTTCCGAGCGCATGACACACCGGGTAAATATTGTTATTACACGGACGGGGGGTGTCGTCGTCAGCGTCGTCGCTCGTGGGCAAGGCATTAGACTTCGAGTGAGTGGATGGCCTTAATGGCTGCATCATGGATGGGAATCGTTGAGAGTTTGGCTGTTTTATTGGCGGACGCTTTGATGGGCGCAGACGAAGAGGCTCCGCCGCGGTGCTCCATGTCAAGAGGTGGCGGGTACTAATTAATATTTACTCCGCTCCCTCCCAGCCGTCGCGCACTCCGTGACGGGCCGACAGAGAGAAGCAGCATCGTATGCAAATGATTTTGGCTCTGCGAATGGGTTTCCCTGGCCGAAAATGTGCGCCCGGAGACAATTGCTCGTCGGCACGATGGACCGCTATAGTGTCCTACTTGCGAGCGAAGACATTCCCTGACGTGTCATAGTCAGAAGTCGCAGAATTTGCGCAAGCGTGCTCTCCTCCTTTGGCTGGCTGGGCTTGATTGACATTCCAAGTGATGAGGCGCGATGTGGCAAACATTTTTTGCGGTGTCACCGCTTGACAGGTATCTGACACGTCGTTACGTAATGTCACGGTATCGGGACGAATCACTGCAGAGACCCGCTCCCTCTCTCGCTGATCTCGTGTGTGGAATTTTATTGGAAATACTTGTCGGTTTTGTTTTCTTTTTATTTCGCGTCGTTTTCGTTGTGTGGCGGGGTTTCCTGAGGGAAGCATGCAAGGTGGCCGATGCGGCGTCCATAAATGATGAAATCTATATGAAGAGACGGCGTATCTCAATTAATTTGCTCATTTTGGGTCAGCTGTTGAGCGGGTTTGGGTGTGAAGTAGCTGAGAAGCTGTGGATGGACGGGAATATACAGCATATTTGATAGGGAGCTGTTGGCTGTTAAACTGGCGATCATCCATTTTCGCCGTTTTGTGGAAGTTCGGGCGTTTGTTATCTTGACCGACCACAAGCCTTTAACATATGCCTTTGGGAAATCAACCTCATCCACCGAAACACCGCGCCGTCAATTTTCCACCGATATTCGCCCTGTGAAGGGTGAAGAGAACGCAGCAGCTGACGCACTTTCTCGGGTTTCAGCGATCACAAGCCCAGCAGTGTTGGACTACGCTGCCATCGCAAAGGACCAAAGCAATGACCCGGAACTGCAGAAATTAAGGCCGGTGAGTCAGAAATTAACTTCTATTAACATCGTTCTCCCAGAATCGCCCCCAGCTATCGTTTGCGAGACATCTTCTGGCCGTGCTCGACCCCCCGGGGTTTCGGCGAGCAGCCTACGAACATCTTGGGACACGGGCCTCACGAATGAATGCAGACATTGGTAAATGGGTACGCGCTTGCCCAGCTTGCCAGCGAGGCAAAGTCAACAGGCACATCAACCCACCAATGGGAACGTTCCCAGCAGCTTAAAGTTTTGAGCATGTGCACATGGACATTGTAGGTCCGCTTCCGCGCTGCACACGTTTCAGCTATTTAGTTACGTGCATCGACCGGGCAACACGCTGGCCAGAAGATATCCCAGCAGGCGACATCACTGCAACCACAGTCGCGGATGCGTTCATCCAGCATTGGGTTTCCCGGTTTGGCTGTGCACTTCGCCTGACAACAGATCAGGGCCGGCAATTCGAATCTGCTTTGTTCCGGAGGTTTGCTGAGCTCATAGGATGCGTTCATACCACTGCCCATCATCCGCAAGCGAATGGTATAGTGGAGCTGTGGCACCGAACGCTTAAAACGGCACTCATCACTTCCAGCTGTGCTACTCGGTCTCCGTTCAATGGTGAACGAATTTGGTACATCACCGTCACAACTGGTTTATGGAACTGAACTCCGTCTTCCAGGAGATTTTTTGTCAGCGCCTAGCAAAGTACAAAAACCAATCGCTTTTCTTCAGGATCTGAGAGAAGTACTTCAGCGAACATCCCCTGCTTTCGCAACACACCAGACAAAAACAATATTCGTACCAAAGGACCTCAGCACTGCCTCCCACGCGTATGTACGCACCGACCACACCCAACGACCATTGCAGTCAG
This sequence comes from Eristalis arbustorum, assembly GCA_916610145.1. Classification (NCBI taxonomy): domain Eukaryota; kingdom Metazoa; phylum Arthropoda; class Insecta; order Diptera; family Syrphidae; genus Eristalis; species Eristalis arbustorum. The sequence goes on from OU744317.1 coordinate 9,254,777, forward strand.
CACTTACCGGACCATATCCCGTCCTGGACCGTCGCCCACATGCGTACAAACTGGCTTTGTCTGGAAGGGAGGCATACGTGTCCATTCAACGCATAAAACCGGCTTACCACCTATCCGCCAAAGAAAATTCATCACCACCCCAGGCACCGGCTCCACTCCCAAGCAACAAGGCCTCAAACGCACCAGTGATCACCAAGCGTTCCGGACGGATAATCAAAGTGCCCGTGCGCTTCACTCCCACTTAAGGGGGGAGCCCTGTGGCGTCCCCACAACACACACTCCACACGAACAGAGCCCGACAGCGATAAATTTTTCGTTAAGTCAGACATTTTCCTTCGAGCTGTCAAACAGCATTTTTCTGTTTTGGTGTGGACATAAAGGCGACAGCCTCACTCCGGTACCGGTTTACAAAAAAATTACTATTTATACATTTTATTAAAACATTAGCCAGTATTTAAAAATAAATAAATATTAGAACAAACAAAAAAATAAGATTAGTAATAAAACATTACAAGAAAATGATGTCGACTCTCGTGGGAACATTCACTGAAGTAGAGAAATTGAGCGAGTGTCAATAAAATGGACCATCTTTAGTCTAGTAACTAGAAATCCTGACTGTGAGCAGAAACAACCTGCAACCGACAAGGCATACCAAAAAGCCCTGCAACGGAAAACAAGAGCAGTACAGGAGCAGTACCGGGTTAGAAGACGGGAGGAGAAAAAGTTGCTACGCCTAAAGAAGGGGTCTCTCGCAACCTTGCAGCTCAAAGATATCGAAGAGTCTAGACATAAGGAGAATCGGGCATCTTACAAACAATTCCAGGCTTTAGGAAAGGCTCCCAGACTCTTTGAAGTTGCGAGGGCAATCTAGTCACGGACCCGCAGGGAAGAACGAATGTGTTTAAGCCGCACTTCCAACAGCTGCTTAGCGGGCAACTGCTGACCAGGAGATCGCGATAGGGATCCAGCAAATCCCAACTCTAGTCGACGAAAAAGTCCTCCCACCAAACTTTCAAGACGTCGGCACAGACCTACAAAGTCTGAATAACAACAAAGCCGCAGGCTCAAATGTCTTCATCTTCATCCATCAGAGCTCGTCAACGCTGGTGGCAGTTTACTGGTAGGGAGCATGCACCAGATCATCGGCCGTAGTTGGACGGCCGACTACTGGAATATCAGTCCCATATGCCCCATCCATAAAAAATGGATCCTCCCTCTGGCAACAACTACAAACGTGTACCCCTGCCAGTGTCGCCTACAAGATCCTATCCAGCGTACTGTGTGAACGTCTAAAGCCACTAACCGGCAAATACCAGTGCGGCTTTCGGCAAATCGACTATAGACCAAATCTTCGCGCTAAGGCAGATCCAGGAGAAGACAAGTGAGTTTCAAATCCATTCTCACCATCTTTTTATCGATTTGACGACGACGTGTACGACAGCATTCATCGCAAGGAGCTATTCGAAGCGATGGCCGAATTCGGGATCCCGGGAAAAAATTATCCGGTTGTGTCGCACCACGCAAACACATACGCGATGCACCGTGCAGTTCGGTTCAAAAACCTCTGAACCGTTCGAAAACTGCACCGGATTTCGCCAAGGAGATGCGCTGTCGTGTGATTTCTTCAATGTGGCACTAGAGAAGAAAGTGCGGCGGGCGGCTGTAAGCACGGAAGGCACTACCTCGGGGCAAACGTAAACTGCACGAATGATATCGTTGTCGAGATCCGACGTAGAATCGCCCCTGCAACACAGCTTGCCCTTGATGACTATAAGCAGCAACTGCTCAGGCTCAGACCCTTCATGGGTCGTCTGCCTGATAATGTTTAAATGAATGTATCTTCAGCCTCTGGCTTTGTTCCTCGTTTTTTGGGAATGGTTCTTGCTCCTTTGCAACGCTTCCGCCGCATACTGGAGATACTATTTTCAAATCATTTTTATTATTTTTTTCGTAAATTGAGTTTTATTTTTGAAAGCTATTCCTCTGCATGAACGGCGTATATGACTTGACAAACTCTTAAACTTGACCGCGATTCGCTTGGAACTTATTCTAGGTTTATTGAATCTTTCGAAGTCGCTCCTCTACGTAATATCTGCTCATCCTCCTTATTAAAGTTGGTTTGAATTTTCTCCAGCTCTACTGCCAGCGTTTTGTGTTTTGAAACGATCACGTTCACATCCATCTCTTCCATATTTAAGATGGTTCACTTCTTCTTCTTCTTATGGCGCTACAGTCAAGCAAAACATGCATCTCCAGCTGGCACGATCCTTAGCCAGCTGCGTCCAATTTCGCACTCCAAGTTGGTTGAGGTCCTTCTTCACTTGAGTGCGCAATCGGCTTCGTGGTCGTCCTCTATTGCGCTGTCCCATTGGTTCGGAGTCGAAGACTCTTCGGGCTGGAGCAGTGTAGCCATCTTAGGCGTTGAATCAGTAGACACCTGACTAGACTCATGTCGCTGTACAGCTCGTACAGTTCGTGATTGAATCTTCTTCTCCAGGAACCCTCAACGCAAACAGGATCAAAGATTGAACGCAGAATTGTTCTGTTGTAGAATCCAAGACTAAGGCCCTCATCCGCTCTCTAGACAGTCCAGGCTTCCGCGCTATAGAGCAGCTCAGGGATGATCAAGGTCTTATATAATGTGAGCTTGGTCCTTCGAGAGCGGGCTCTACTACTCAATTGCCTCTTGAGCCCAAAGAAACAACGGATGGTAAGAGTTATTCTGCGTTTAATCTCGGTACTGATGTTGTTCGTACTATTAACTTGGGAGCCAAGGTAGATCAAGCCCTTACTAGTCACGTTCTGACCGAGTCGTCGTGCGTCCTTTCGTGGTGACAGAATGTACTTTGTTTTGCTCTGGTTTATCGCTAGACCCATTTTAGCCGCTTCCATTTCAATACCAGCAAACGCTTCATGATGGCTCGCTGAGTTTGACCAATCACTTCAATGTCGTCTGGGCTTGCTAGCAATTGCACGGAATTTTAAAAAATAGTGGTCTGTTAAGGGACCTCACATTCCACGTACAGTCTTTGTTTCGGTGTCCATGGGCGTCAGCAGTAGGGTCGTCCGTATACGAGGGTTGTTGCCGTTTCTGAATTAAACTATTTTTACAGGGAAGGCTAACTTCCAACCACGTGAAACAACCGAACTTGGAGGACCGGGTCCTGGCTTAAGCCCCTGGACAAGGGTTCACCTCTAAGCGGTTGCAGTAGAGGCTATCCAAAGGCCGCCACAAGGATGCCGTATGTCAGCTTGACCTGTGCATTCACAGGGATCGCTGCTGGCATCTCGCCAAGTTGAGAGCAATCAACAACCTTACCCAGAGATGCAGAGGCCCATGCCGCCATCACTTAAAAAGGTGCGTTATCTCTTGTTGTGCTTTTCACAACAGAAGATGCATTTTGATGTCCTTCGTCTTCTTTTCTTCTTCTGACTCGCATGATCCACAAAAGGCGTTGAGGGCGTAAATTACGCACTAGAGATCTGCCGGCAACTCGATCGTCCGCCATCGACTCTAACTCATCAGGCTATATGCCCAGGCGTTACTAAGCTCTTTTTCGAACTTTGCCCGGCCACTTCGTCCTGGGTCTGCCAAGGGACCGTCTTCTTTATATAGTCACACTCCTGGTTAGCTGCAGTCACAATGTCGCTCATGTCGTTTCCAGTTTAGAGACAAAAGCAGACACACCGTCGCAGTGAAGTGGGCACGGCCCCAGACATTGTGTCGCCACACATTACATCGAGCTCCAAAGTTCATCTCCATTCATCAAGAGATGTCCGTCAAGGCAGCCAACGCATGCCCTTCGCGCTTCCATCTCAATTGAGTGCGCGACCGCGCGACAGCTAGACAGATGTACACTTGCACTCATGTTTACACGACATCATAGGAGAGCGAGGAATTATAAATATTCATCAACAATTAGCCGTGGCGATGGGAAAAAAACAACGCCAGCCCGCGGGTCGGCCTGTATTCAAATTGCCCGCGAGCATTGGGAGCAGAAACACACACTCGCCGGCCAACGCAGATTTGCTAATTCCTTTGCCGGCCCATTCCGCGCCAATAAATTACGTCCGCTACATAGGCCAGCTGACAGGTACTACCATATTTCGAGGCCTAATGTATTCGCGGCCGGCACCACTAAACGTGCAAACATGACCCACTTCATTAGCATCAGCGCTGAATTAGATCTCTTTGTCTGAGGCTGCGACTGCAGATTGATCTCTCGATCGCCGCGCTGGCTGCCGGGTTGGCTGTGCCTGCGAGCCCGGCCCGATCAAAGTTCGATCAGTTCGCACTGTGTGCTTCACCTTAAATGGAAATGTTTCACACCTTCGGACTTTTCTCTCGCGGCCGGTGGGCGGCGAGGCGAGTGCCGATTGAGAGATAGTCGTATCGGCGCGGCGGAGATAATAGCCAAGTGGTGTCGTTGCGCCTGACTGATGGAAGCCGACTGGAGTTCCGGTTCTGGACCGAAGCTGGGTCCTGTTCGAGAATCCGCCGAGTACACGGCTAATTTATCAATTAAACGACACTCAAATGGACCGGAACGTCCATTAATTTCGCCGAATGTTCCCATTGACAGATTCCGCCAAACACCGAGGGACCCATCAATTAAAGCCGATCTCCTTGTCTTCGCACATTCGCGCCGTCCGACGACGCACAGAAATTCAATCCTAAAATTGGATTTACTAATTCCGTCGAAACGAAGCGGGGAACTGATGCAAGGGATCATCGCTTACCGCATCGGGCCATTGACACATGATTAATGGGGTGTGGCGCGAGGTGTCCCGGTGTCCTGTGTACACTCTTCACGATCTCGCCAAGTCGAAGCAGAACACGGCGAAAAATAAGAAAAAAACGATCAAAATCGTGGCCAACAGGAGCTTTCTCCGTCTCTCTCCGGAGCCGAGACCCATCCCTTAAGCACGTCTGACCTTCCGACAAGACATTCGGCGAGTGTCTTGTCGCCTCATGCCCTCACCGCCGCCCGCCCGCCCTCGCCATCACGCCACCGTCGTCATTGTGTCGTCGTGTCTAAGTGATTTCAAAATTTAATGTTCGCCCCGACCAAGAGTTAAATTAAACCAAATCCTCTGCCAAGTCCGAGCGCTGAAGAAGAGGGCAAAAAAAAAAACCGACCAGAGACCAGAGACCTGCGCCCGGACCTCCGCGGATCGCATTCAATGGGCGCGCGAGCGCGCGATCCACAAACTAATATGATTAATTTGCGATCAGATAAAAATCACGCGAATCTGTCCCAGGTCCCGTCGTCGGCCAGGTGAGGAGCCGGTGGGCCCAGGACACCGCTGCACCGAGTGAACTCCCCGTGAATTCTAGAATTAATCATGAATTATGGAAATAAGTCGGTTTATGGGCATGCGGCATTATGTTCTGCGGGAGAGAGTAGCTGCTACCGGCCGCGGTGCTGCTGTGCCGCGCAGCCGGATGATGGAGCCCTCGTGGTCAGGGAATGCCGCCGGAGACCACTTTTAAATCACTCCCCGTCACATTATAAAATTATTCATCTTTTGTGATCATTGTGTGATCGGTGGTAGATCAGTTTTTGTGCACAGCATCGGCTTTTCCGGTACGCGCGCAACAATAGAATTTGCATGCCTCCTCTCCTGCCTCCCGTGCTCAGTGCGCCCCCGGGGGGCTTAAATAGACAAATTGCTGATGTACCTGCTGCCAAGAGATAAATCGTGCCGGAGCACTTCGTGGTGATGCCTTCCTTCTGTCGGGACAGGCTGCTGCCGCCGCCGCAAACCGTCGCCGCACAGATGGTGGTGAGAATTTTATGATAGCCCGTCACCGCGGAGGGACGGAGGAGATGCTTTATAATTTATGCATTTCCAATTGCTGGGATTATCATGCAGCCGGTGGCCTAGGCCACCTACACACGCAGCCCTCTCTGAGGGAATGCGCATGACTTCATGACGGGCATTGTGACAATCGCGCGCCAACGAGCCTAATAAAGCGGCGCGTTTTGTGGTCTGGTCGTTCTTGGTCGCGTTCTCGCGAGTTGTTGTCGGCCGCAAGAGGACTGGAAGGAGCTGGCTGCGAGTTGAGCGATTGATTTATGTCGCGGCTTCTAATGGGGCGGGGTCTTTGATCTGGAACGTTTTACGTGGGAACTGACAGCGGCGAGGTGGGTAGTCTGGAAGGTGTTCGGAGAACGGGGCGTTAATGGAGATTGTCTTTTCGGTTGGCGCACACATATTTCATGGTGGCGTCGTCGTCGTCGGGCAGAGGACACGCGGTTTTTGGCAGAAGTGGAGAGAAATAATACATTTTTGGCAATTTGGTGGACGTGATCTTTGCGCAATAACTCAATCAGTTTGTAATATCTTGCGAGTGGCGATGATTGAAGGGGCGCCCTCGGCGATGACGAGGTGTTTGGATGGAGATTGTGAGCCGATGACGAAAGCCACATAAATAAGGGACCTTGATATTACACAAGGCTTTTTACATCAACGACAAGGTGATGACGATGGTGACATGTGCTTACTTACTTCACTTTCGAGTGCCCTCCGCGAACGGTTTGAGCCTGCATTAATGCTGTTTTCCATTTAGCATGTGCTCACTGGGTCAAATCACTTAAACCAAGCTGTCTTGCGCATAGGATTACTTGGTTTTTATACTAGAGTTCGGTATTGCTCTCATCCTCTCACTAACAAAAACATCAGAACTCCGCCTCGGTTCTCGGGCATCCTGCTTTCTGCCTGGTTTCCATGCGCTCGATGTGGCCAAGCCATTGTAGTAAACAGATTTTTGGCGTCTAGACTGCAGGCTCCTCTTGACCGTCCTAGCGTCTAGTCCATCCTGTGACCGAAGGAGGAGACATAACCGCAAATTCTACGGTCTGTGTCTTTTCGTCCATTTGAGCTCCCCATAGGCTGGTTGTTTGAAAGCATCAATAACCTGTCTGCCTTTGTTTATCGAGTAAATATGCGCAAGAAAGGAGACCCCATTGACTGCGCCAACTATCGGGGGATAAGTCTCCTTAACATCGCCAGATACAAGATCTTATCTGCCGTACTGTGTCACCGCCTAAAGCCATTCGTCAACAACCTGGTCGGTGCATACCAGTGTGGCTTTAGGCCAGGAAAATCCACCATCGATCAAATATTCACACTTCGGCAGATTTTTGAGAAAACCCAGGAGCAACAAATCGATACCCACCACCTTTTCATCGATTTTAAGGCCGCGTATGAGCATCTATAGAGACGAGCTAAACAGAGCAATGTCTAGTTTTGGCATCCCTACCAAACTCGTCCGTTTGTGTAGGATGACGATGGAGAATGCCCGCTGCTCCATCAAGGTCGGTAAAGACCTAACCGAGACCTTTGATGTCAAAGAAGGATTCAGACAAGGCGACGCGCTGTCATGCGACTTTTTCAACATCGTTCTTGAAAGAATTGTTCAAAGCTCGAACGCCAACACCAGGGGAACAATCTTTCAGAAGTCCGTCCAACTACTTGCATATGCCGACGATATTGAGATTATCGGAAGAACGCAGCGTGATGTCAATGGCGCTTTTGTGAGTATTGCAACGAAGGCCGCGAAGATGGGTTTTAGCGGTAAACGGGGGTAAGACCAAATATATGCTGTCAACGAGAAAGGACACCCAACACCGACGTCTCGGTCAGAACGTCACATCAGACAGATACAACTTTGAGGTAGTCAAAAACTCTGTCTACCTAGGAGCCGCTATCAATTCAGACAACGACACCAGCGCTGAAATCAAACGAAAAATAACTATTGCCAATCGGTGCTTCTTTGGGCTAAGAAAGCAATTGGTAATCGAAGCCCTCTCTCGAACAATCAAGGTAACGCTTTACAAGACCTTAATCGTCCCAGTCCTGCTATATGGCGCGGAGGCATGGACTCTGTCAAAAGCGGATGAAACTGCTCTTGGTTGCTTCGAGAGGAAAATTCTTCGTGGGATTTTCATAGATGGTGAGTGGAGGAGGAGATATAACGACGACATCGACTTAGCCGGAAGAGTGAAGATCCAACGGTTGAGATGGCTAGGTCATGTAGAGCGGATGGAAACCAATACTCCGGCCAGAAAAGTCTTCGAATCCACCCCCGAGGGACGGCGCAGTAGAGGAAGACCGCGACTCAGGTGGCGCACGCAAGTGGAAAGGGACCTCAACCAACTATGCGTGCGAAACTGGAGAAAGCTAGCTAAAGATCGAGCTCTCTGAAGACGCTTGTTGGTTGAGGCCCAGGTCCACCCCGGACTGTAGCGCCACCTTAAGTAATAATAATATGGGTGGCGCTACAGCCCGTAGGGGGCCAGGTTCTAGCTGCTCAGCAACCAACCTACAGTTTTATACCGAACCCGAACGGCTTTGTTTGAGAAGCTTTCTCTAGACAGGAAATGCTCTTTGAGCATTGTCAGTGAGTCGAAGGAGGTGGGGCCGTCAAAATTAGTTGTGTCACACAGAGCAGGAATCGAACCTACGACATTGAGGTTGGGGTAGACGCACATACCCACAACGCCACGGACCACCACCTTAAGTAAGTAAGTAAGTAAGTAAGGATCGCCTTTTTTGTGGATGGACTCTTCGAAATCCTTGAGCTGGGAGGTTGCGAGAAACCTTTTCTGCAGTCGTAGAAGCTTTTTCTCCTCCCGTCTTCTAGCTCGATACTCCTCTTGCGCTGCTCTTGTTTTCCGTTGCAGCGCTTTTTCGTATGTCTCGTCGGTTGCACGTTTTGTCTGCTCACAATCGCCATCATACCACGGGTTTCTTGTCGGGGGTGGTAGGTAGCCTAAGGTAGTTTCCGCTACCTCTTTGATGGCTAAGCGGCAATGCAACCACATCTCGTTGGCACTTGACGTAGGCATACGTGAGAGTCTCTCGCGTAGGCTATGGCAATCTCCGGTGTTCTGGTCTTCATGTTCACATGACATCATCAACGTTGAAGTGCTGGTGGTTAGAACATCCGAGCCAACGAACTTTGAGGAGAACAACAGCATTGCAGAGCATAAAATGTTTGCAACGAAAACAGAACTCCAGGTTGGATCGTCGACGTACTAAGCTCTGTTTCATATGAAGCAGACGACCAGGTGTTAATATTTAGCTGGGCCAACAGTCACATCGAAAAAATTGAAGCTTAAGTACAAAGGGTTTTGCATGGTCACTGGTACTGTCAAACAATCGATTTCTGATTAAGTCTTACACAAAATGAAACCGCGATTCGAATCTCAAAGGAAGACTACGCTGAGGATGACAAATTTATCATGATGCCACGATGAAACAGTAAGATCCACTTCATCAATGAATGGCTAGTATGCCGTCGTTTGTCAGAAACTTTTATAAATGTCCCCATTTTTATTGAAAACTGTGTGTTAAGGTTTGTATTCAGTTGTGAGGTCGAAGTTGTCCCTTTCTATGTATTGCCTTTGGTTCACATTACATTGAGGGCTTCAGGAAGGGAAAATTCAGCGAAGAAGTGCACCTCTTAGGCGACCTCTATCAAAGCTGACCTGCCGCCGCGTTGATAGATATTTTGACACCAACGGATCCAAAGACCAAGGTGCATAGATAGAGCGAATTGAAACTTGACTGTGGTCCGAAATGTTTTTCACTCCGAGCCTGTGGAACAATCCACTGACGGATGACCGCTCGTAGAATGTTGCAAGCAAATAGCGAACCAGTTTCTTGGGCGCAACTGCAGGCAGAGAAACAGAGACCTTCAGCCGGAGTACTGCGCCCGTCCCGGAAATACTAGAGGCTGTATTAAATGCAGTAGATTGGTCAGTATCCGAGGCAAATAGTCGTCTCTAAACAATTTTTTTTCTACGTGGTGAGGGCGTTAACCCCACGCACAACCCCCACCTGGGAGGCCAGGCCCATTTATTTTACCCTTGGGCGAAGGGTCCGGATGACTCCGGTATCTGTAACCTCGCTGAGGTTGTGAGTGCCGCCGTTGACCCTACACGATAGGGTTCCTCCGCCGCAAACTCTACTCCAAAATCCCGATATGACCTTGAAGGCAACCTTTTAGATCTGAGCTCCGAATATGTCAGAGTAGCTCTAAAAGGGAGTAGCTCTGGATGTCGCCGTTGGCTAATCTGATGATAAGCTCCTCCGCCGCCATCCGTAAAGAAGATGAGCCCTGATACAGACTCATCCACTCTCCCCCTCTCTCGTTTGCAGCCGCCAATGACGTCACACGGGAGTTGGGTACCCCATCTTCAGTCGAAGGTGCTCGGCTCCCGGATTTCACCACGGAGAGGTGAGAGTAGGAGTTCATTGACAGAGGCTAACTGCAGACGCCTGTGCCCGCATAAGTCGCTTGTCAACTCTTCGAATCCGAACCTGTCGGGCAACGCAACAGAGGACGCCCGCGTTTAAGGTGGCGCACCCAAGTGGAGAAGGATCTCAACAAACTTGGTGTGCGAAACTGTAGACAGCTAGCCAGGGATCGCGCTAGTTGGAGAGGCATGTTGTTTGAGGCCCAGGTCCACCCCGGACTGTAGCGCCACACAAAGAAGAAGAAGAAGTATTAAATGCAGGGTTCGTCATCCAAGCCGGTGAAATCTTTGGCATAAAATGAAGAGATTATACAAAAATCAAATGTGGCTTAATGTGAATTTCAAACTATTTCACGTCAAAAGCCGTCTTTCTCTACCTGTAACTTCACCTCCTCGACTCGGCTGACACCTCGAGAATAAGGACAGTGACTCATTAGAACCTTCATAAATCTCTCCGTCCTCACCACAAAGCCACAGCAATCTGGGATCACTTTAAAAGCAATCCTTCGCCAGAAACACGTCATATCGTAAATCTTCGTGACGACCCGTGGACCACCGAACGACTGACCCCAACTAGCACTCACTTACCCGCCAGCCGAACAAGACGACACATCAGCCATCGAATCGAGGCCACATTTCGCACCCACCTAAGGACTCATTAAATATTCCGCATCCTCTGACGGCCACGGCACGGAAAAAAAGAAACAAATCCCCTCGTTGAGTAGGCGTGAGCATCCTGAGAGAACAATTCCGTTAAAGCCATCTCTCAAGCGAATCCCCCGAAATCCCACAGTCACACCGTGTGTTTCATTAGCTCTGCGGCATATTAAGTTTCCAAAGGACACCACCAACCGATGGGTGGTGTTGGTCCAGCCTAAAACCACGAACGCACATAATAAATGAGAGCCAGCGCGCACGCCTATCCCGAGTCCCGGGCCATCTCAGGCCGTCCCAGGCCTAAGTGAGAGGCGAACACGAAGAGGACCTCCAAAAAGAAGGCAAAAAAAAAAACTACTCATTGGCCACTGTCAACACATAACCAGATGTGCAATTTATTGTGCCAAACTCAATTATTTAAGATCCGCCCGAAACGAGGCGAACAAAAATGCGCTCCGCAGCCGAGCGACACCCAAAAAGACGCGCCAACAGCCGAGGGCCATGCCAGGGCCGGGTGCGCTTTCTCCCACCCGCCCCACCCACCGACGAGCACCCCTCGCAGCAAACCAGGAAGACATCAACCAAAAATAAAAATGATTATCTCTGTGCCCTGTTCTGGCCTGGACAGTCCCGAAAAGCGGGCCCCGCGGGACGACAGCGGCGTGCCGGGGCGGGAAATTGGGAGGTGTCGTGTTGGCCGGACGAAAAGAAAAACGATCCTTACACCAAAAACAATGTCCAACGACACTTTCAATGGCACCATCTTCTTTCAACATGGCAGACACTCTCCGCCGAGTGCCGGTGCTGCCTGCTGCCTGCTGCCGCTGCTGATGATGATGATGGCCCGAGAAGAGTTCTTTTTGGTCGCGTTCCTGCCTGACGATATGATGGAGTACCGCCAGCACCAACACAGCCAGCCCAGCCAGCACTCGCACACACCACGACTTTCACATTTCCGCTGCTGGGTGATGCTGCTGCCGCTGCTGCTGCCGTCGCCACACCGCCAAAAAGTCAATTTATATTTCACCAACAAATTATGCGACGGCGCGGTCCGACATGTTTCACAGGCGACGGCGGCAGCGGGGCGGTGGCAGGACACGGCTTCGCAGAAACAAAGTGCACTGGAAGTCACACGTACCGTACATGGGTAATCCTTCGTGGCCCTGCCCAAAAATTTTCGGCTTCCCTCGCCGAGTGTGGGTTTTTCAAAAGAGATTCTTCCTCCTTTTTGGCTTCTCGTCCGTTTCTGTTCGTTTGTCCGCGCGGTGCCGCGCCGCTCCGCTCCAACGAGAGTCCAACGACCGGAGGAGGACAACAACGACAACGACAACGCTGCTGCTGATGCGGATGACGATGATGATGCTGTTGTTGTGCGCCGCTGTAGTTGGTTGCATTCTTGTTCTTTATTTCTGCGTTTGTCACCGAGGCTGGCCCCGAAAATTGTGTAAATCGCAGCGACAGTTGGGAGACAAGTTAACACCATCTCACGCCACGGCGCGGCACGGCCCGTGGAACGTTTGTATTAACCGACCGTAAAACTAGACCTGTCAACGGGGGAGACGGTGCTGGTGACAGTGAACGCGCTCCATCGCGCTACCTCGAGCGTTGGCCCGTGTGTGTTTGAGTGTGTGTGTGTGTGTCACATCCTCTGACAGTTTGATGAATTAAGATTTTTCGCATTCCTCCCGTGAGCGGGGTCATTCACCGAACACCGGCCACGTCCGTGGGTCATCGCTGACAACGCAAATTCAATTACCACCTCTGTTTCGTCGCCCGGTGCGGGGGCAGAGGAGGGGTGCTCGCAACCATGCCGTGGCAGGTCAAGGCGGCCGGCCTGACAAATACACTCGGGCCATTGTTAGCGGGCCACCTCCCCGGGAATCAATAATCTCGGTATCTACACGAGCGCGGATTTTCAAAATTTATTTTCACTCCCTTTTCGGGCAGTCCCACGGCGTGGCGCAGTGGCGGCGATGGTGGCGGAGGACTAATCTTTTGGGTCATCGGGTGTACTTCTCGCCGGACTACGACGACGACGACGACGGGTCTGTCCCTTCATAACTTACACAGCTCGCGCTGGGGAGAAATTAAAAACTCACAACACAAGAAATTATTAATAAAAATGATCAACGGCCCGGTGCAGGCGAGCGGGCCCTAACAGGAGCACCAGCACCAGACCACGGATCCAAGTGCCTTGCAAAGCCTTCGGGTATAAATAATCGCAAATGTACATATTTTACGCGTTGAATGAGGTTCCCGGAGCCGGCCAGCCGGCAAGCGAGCGCACTGCTTCCATCCAATTTTGGCTTGTCGTTCTGCGGTGGCAGTAGTGGTGCAGCGTGTTCTAGAGGTCTGGCGCGCTGTTTGCTCGGAGGGGAGGAGAATTGATTGCTATTGTCACACCTTCTCCTTCCTCTGGCACTGAGATTTGGTGAATCTTTTGTTGCGAGCGTCCAGTCGGCTGTGACTGCGATCGCTGACGGATTTATTTCACGACCGAACTTTTACGTGGTTCTGGGAAGTTTATCCGTAATGAATCTGTCTTGGCGACTAGGCGAGAGTCCTGAGAGGCGCAGGCATTGTTCATTTGAATTGGTGTCTGAGACCTCAGTTCAAACGACTAGTGAACGGTTATTCAGTAGTTACCGTTGATATTCAATGTGAAATTTTTTGGAGAATGTGCAGAATTCACAATCAACGATCAGCCGTCGCAAATTTTAGGAAATAACAATTTTTGTTTTGTATTTTTTCAAGAATAGGAAGAAATCCATTACATTGTCATTCATTTGTACGTACTTTTATCGAGAAAAATCGTTTACAAAATCTTTAATATGTCCTAATTAACGATTTTATTAAATGTTCTCATCGAGATAACCAAGTCCTTACCTTCCTCTTAAACTGAAACGCGATCAACAAATTAGCAGACACGTTTCGCAAAATGAATTCGAAAACTATCGAACTCTACTTGTAGCTCTCTGCAAACACTGAATGTGAATAAAGTCTGAATTTATGAACTTCACAAGACACAGTCAATGTGCACAACACCTCACAAAAGCCTATTTCGATAACCATTTGATCTAATCTACTACCATCACAGCAAATTCCAACAATACCTAAAGATCGAGGGTAAGAGAACTTCTTGAAAAAACTTTGAATTCTGCTTGGTTTTTTCGTCATCAATCACACTACTGTCATGTGAGCACTGACAAGCTTTGAGCCCTTCGAGTCAGCAGGACTTAAATGTACATATCATTCCTGCGGAGCTTCAAAGAACAGCGGACCTCATCATGTCTTGGATTATCAACATATTCAAAGGCTGTATGAGTCTTTGTTCCCAGCTCCTGGAAAAGGGTCTAAGTAGTGTTTTTTTCCCAATGCCGGTAAATACTTCCATGCCAAGTCGAATCAGGCCTGTTAGTCTCTCCTCATTTCTCCTGAAAACCAAGCTATTCCAGCACACAGACTCTCATCTGTGCAAAACGCCTACAATAAGTGCAAGTCTGTAGAGACAGCCCTCCACTCACTGATAGGCACCATTGAGAAATCTCTCGAGGTTAAAGAATACACACTTGTGACATTTCTCGACATCGAAGGTGCGTTCAACAATATCAAACCAAAAGCAGTTTCACTGGCGCTGAATAACCTCGGGATCTGAAAGTCCTTAGTGGCCTTCGTTCATCAGCTACTCACCAGCAGGGTAATACACTCTCAGATTGGAGACGCTAAGATCCATAGAGGAGTTAATAGGGGCACTCCACAGGGAGGTTTCCTCTCTCCTCTTCTTTGGAACGTAGCGGTAAATGAACTGCTTTTAATACTGGAAGAGGAAGGATGCAAGGTTATTGCCTATGCGGATGACATTGCCATGGCGACATCCGGCAAATTCGTCTCTACTCTAGGAGACATAATGCAGAATGCCTTCGACAAGCATTAGATTTAGATGAACTAAATAAAAACTGTACAGGCGGCGCATCTCCAAAAACGCATAAAACTGATTTCAATTTCTTCCCTTGCAACACCACTTCACCCGCTTCCTTTTTCTCTTTACAATGTGTCGATTTTACTTGCGTAGGAAATGCGATCTTATCTATTAAGTCTAACGCGGTAGGGCTTGATGGTATAAGCCCCAAATTTATAAAAATAATGTTGCCTGTCATATGTAAGCACATCACACACATTTTCAATACAATAATAACAACAGGTGTGTTTCCTCTTAAATGGAAAGTTGCTAAAATTCTCCCTCTTCCCAAGTCAAATAGCACGGACTTTAGACCGATTGCTATCCTCCCATTCTTAAGTAAAGTTCTCGAAAAAATAATAAGTAAGCAAATAACAGCATACTTGGATAAAGAGAAATTGGTGACGAAGTTACAATCAGGATTTCGCAGCAAGCACAACTGCATTTCTGCGCTTCTAAAAGTATCCGACGACATACGATCTGGACTCGATATTGATATGATGTCTGTGATTGTCTTTCTGGACTTTTCAAAAGCTTTTGACACTGTTGATCATTCTATTTTATTACACAAGTTGAAGTCACAAATTTTCTTGGAATCCATTTGTAGACTCGTGGCGTCATATCTTGATGGAAGAACTCAGATGGTAGTTAATGGTAATAAGTATTCAAAAAGCTTACCCGTGCTCACAGGCGTACCCCAAGGATCTGTTTTAGGCCCACTCCTGTTTGTTTTATTCATAAACGATATCTCTCAAAGCATAAAACACTGCGAGCATCATATATACGCTGATGATATAATAATATAATATGGGTGGCGCTGCAGCCCGTAGGGGGCCAGGACCTAGCTTCTCAGCAACCACTCGTGTTGTGCGTGCTATTGTTCTCTCACGAGTGGAAGGGACCTACAGTTTAATGCCGAATCCGAACGGCTTTGTTTGAAAAGCTTTTTCTAGACAGGAAATACTCTTTGAGCATTGTCAGTGACTCGAAAGAGGTGGGGTCGTGAAAATTATTTTCGTCGCACAGAGCAGGAAGGAATCGAACCTACGACATCGAGGTTGGGGTCGACGCACATACCCACAACGCCACGAGCCACCACATACGCTGATGATGTCCAGCTTTATAAAGTTTTCAAACTCTCCACTCAGGCAAGCGCACTTCGTGATCTCAATACAGATCTAAACTCCTTATTTATTTGGTCACAAATGAATCATTTATCCCTGAATCCTTCCAAAACAAAGGCTCTCCAAATAAGCAGAGGAAATCTGTGCAATGCCGTTGACCCAGTTTGTATTAACAACAGCACTATCGAATATGTCTCTAAAATAAAAAATCTTGGAATCATCTTTAACGAACATCTTAGCTGGAAAGACCATATAAATGGTATCGTTCGCAAAATCTATTGTGTGTTACGAGGTCTCAATCCAACCAAACCTTTTTTATCCGTTGAAGTCAAACTAAAGCTTATAAAGTCATTAGTAGTTCCTCTCATATTATACGGCTGTGAAATTTTCTCAAGCACGGACTTTGAATGTTCTCACAAGTTAAACGTGGCTTTCAACAATTGTGCCCGATATATTTTTAATCTAGATCGGTACGCCCACGTTTCAGATTTCGCTAAAAGAATTATTGGCTGCTCACTTAATGTATTTCGTAAATATCGTACAGTTGTTGCTTTACATAAAATTATAAACCGTCAGGCACCAGAATATTTATACACAAAATTACAATTTGCGCATTCTCAAAGAACATTGAATTTAATACCACCTAAACATAAGTTTTTGAACACCGAAAGGCAATTTTTTGTTAGCGCAATTCATTTATGGAATGCACTCCCTCCGGAAATTAAAAGGGTAGGTACAGGGAACTATTTTGGGAAAAAACTTTTTGAATTTTATAAAACGAATTAACCACCAGTAAATCACAATGATTGTAGTATTTGCTTTCTCTATTTTCTTACTTTCTCTATCCTCATCTTTCTCTTCTTCTTAATTTTTCTCCTTTCCCCCTCTTCATTTCCTTTCCTTATCATTCCTTAGAATTAAGTTAGGTTAAGAAAATAAAAATTTGTTATTTTAAGAAAAAAATCATTCCTGTACAAGCTTATAAGTTTACGCTTAATTGTGCAGAGTTACATGAATAAATAAATACAAATAAAAAAAAAAAAAAGGTGGAAGCAAACATGCAGACTCGGCATTAACCCTCAAAAAACGGTTATCGTAATCTTCCCCAGAGGATACAAAATCCCTCAGTTTGACCCTCCACTGCTGTGTGGCACTATATTACAGATAACCATCAGTGTGAAATTTCTGGGTCTCACGATCTATAGCATGGCAGATGTATTTAACCAATTAAGCCAATGCACTCCACGTCTTGGAAAATTGTACAGAATTAGCCGACGGTCAACAAAAGGATGTACACAGTAACGTCGTTTCTTTGTTAGCAATATTGTTTTTTTTTTTGGGTACGTCAAGCCAAACGCGAACAATAGTTTGAATTCTGCGAGATAAACCATCATATCTGCACTTGGCGGCACTTCATGGACTCGCATAAGAGAGCGTCGCCTTGCCTAAAACCTTTTTTTTAACCATTGAAGGTCTCGGTGAGTTCGTTACCGGCCTTGATGGAGCAGCGAGAGTTCTCCTGTTCAATTTGACGAATTTGTTTGATTTGAATAACCACCTTACCACTGGTGGGGGGATAGCTGTTCAGAGAAGAATCAAACTGCTTGAGTGTTGCACTTATTCTGATTTATTCAATAAATGTTGATTCTATTTATACAGATAAATTGCTTAAATCAAACAAAATTCGTTCTTTATGGGTCGGTTGCTCGTTCATCGCTCGTAATTTGAAACCCCTTGTATAGTCTGCCATCGATCATGGGAACGTGAAAATAAATGCAACGTCTTAAAATTGTGTGTGCTGAACTTGCGTGGAACTAAGTACGCCGTTTCCATTTTCGCACTATCTGCAAATTAGTTGATTTTTTGTGTGTTGCATTTTTTGGAATTAAATGCATCGTTTGCAAAATAATTGTTTCCCTGTGTCTTACACAGCGATGTTAAGGAGAGTTATCCCTGTATAATTGGAGCAGTTGAAGGGTTTCCTTAATTGTGGATCGGGCAAACGATACTGACATTCCACTCGCCGATCATGCTTTTCTCTGAACATATCTTACAGATGAGTTGGTGCATGCACCCCAGCAACTCATCTCCACCTGGCTTAAGCAGTTCTGCAGACAGTCCATCTGCACCAGCAGCTTTGTTCGTTTTTAGTCTCGATGCCGCTGGCTTGAAGTTGTTTTACCCCTTGGTAGAACTTTCGGACATTAGTTCAGCCGTAACACCCCTCCATATCCTCGATTTTGGTAAGCCGGTGCGCTTTCCTTCGTAGAGTTCGTAGAGCTCACGAACCGCTCTCGTCCTTCTGTCCAGCGTCGCCTTATATGCTGCTAGTTTCGCTGAATGCGCCTGTCAGCACTCGTTGTCAAACCATGGGTTTTTTTCTGGGTGGCGTTTTAAAGCCCAACACATCAGAGGCAGCTTCTCTGATGGCGTTTTGACAACGGTTCCACTGTTCGTCGATTGTTTCGCCTGACAGGATTGGACTCTGAGAGTTTCAGGGAGACTCGATCGGAAAAGTTCCCAGCGGTCAATTGCGATTGCAGCTTTCCAACGTCAAACAGTTTTAGTCTTGCTCTACTTCGTTGTACTATCGATATACGAGTTCTGACCTTGGCCACAACAAGGTAATGATCCGAGTCGATGTTAGCACCTCGGAACGTTCGGTCATCGAGGACACTGGAGGAGTGTCTGACGTCGATCGTAATGTGATCAATCTGGTTGACGGTTGATTGATCAGGGTTCCGCAAGGTTCCTTTGTGAATGTCGAGGTGAGCTTACAGGTTACAGAAAGATTTCGTCCCGTCACGAAGTACATCAGCCGAGGACTCTAGCAAAGATTTTTTCCTTGCCTAGCTTTGCATTAAAATCTCCAAGAACGATCTTGGTCTCGTAGCTGGGGTATTGATCGTATGTTCTTTCTAGGAGTTCATAGAAGTCCACCTTGCTATCATCGTCTTTGTCCTCCGTTGGGGCGTGGGCCTAAATTAGGCTGATGTTGCCGAATGTTGCCTTGATGCGGAAGACTTCTTGCCTAAGTCTGCCTCGAACAACAAAACCGCATCCAAACAAGCGCTGTCTTCGCTCTTTGTAGCAATCGCCGTAATAAACGTCTCAGTTTTCCATCCTCCTTTTGCCCGGCCCATCCCATCGCACCTCCTGGTGGCGGTGATATCAGCCTTATAGGCTTCTAGGGCCTCCGCAAGTTCATCGGCTGCACGTGGTCTGTTAAGTGACCTCACGTTCTGCACTTGAACCGAAAATCGTTGACCTTGTTTCGTTGTCCATGGTCGTCAGGAGTAGGGTCATCCATATCCGAGGCTTGTTGCCGTCTCTGAACTAATGTGTGTTTTACACGGTGGGGAAGTTAACCCCACGCGAAACCCCCGAACCTGGAGGACCGGGTCCTGGTTTAAGCCCCCGGACAATTGGTCGCTGCATACATTGGATCACCTCTAAGCGGATGCCGAAGTGGTTATCCAGAGGGCGCCGCGGGGAGGCTGTATGTCAACTTGACCTGTGCATTTTCAAGAATCGTTGCTGGCATCTCGCCAAGTTGAGAGCAATCAACAACTTTGCCCTGGATGCACAGGCCCATGCCCTCCGTTTGCTCTTTCCTCTAGTTATAAAAAATGTCCAAAACCATGAGGATGCAGGTTAAATTGATCCAACTGCCACTAGAGTGATGGTGAGTCTTAAAGGCATCGGCAACAATGGCTGTTCCTTGTTGACTTGTGATCCACGACACAAGCTGCATTTCGCCTCAAATCCCTCATCACACATGACAACTCTCTTCCACTGACCACTAGCCATTCCCCCGGAATGCCTGCTTCAGGGCTTGAGGTCACTGCGGTCCTCTCTCAATCCCATTTAGTCCTTGTACCAGAAATTGATGGAAATGCAATTTTCCCCACTTAACATTGAAATAAGTCCCAAGCTAAACCTCACTCGCTGCGACAGACACATCCAGGATCATTTAAGCGATCAACAGCACCACCATCAAGCACAACACGATGTCAAGTGACAACAGCATCCCCCGGCCCATTCAAGCGAATGTAATTCCCTTGTTCCACTCAGCTCGACAAGCCATTGTAGGCCTGCACGGCCACAAATTTCCGACGAATGGTATTCAATTAAAGACCAATGTCGACTAGGGTCCACCTATGACATCTAGCCGGCGACACAACACGGCACAGCACAGCACAGCACAGCACAGCACAGCACACCGACCAAAAGTGTCCACGAACAGCACTCGCGCAGCGGACGAACAAAAACGCCAACTCAATCGAATTAATCGCTTCGGTAATTCCGATGAAATTACACAAAACACCATCCGAGCCGGGATGCCGGGAGAGGCTGCGCAGCGCGCATAGCCATCCCGACAATGCATTGCCTTCACACATCGCAATTGAATCGAAAGTGTTATTGGCCGGTGGACCGGTGGACCGGTGACCGGCGAACGCGGTCATTTCGCGGCCGGAATCGTCACCGTCATCGGCGTCCCCCCGACCTAAGTGGCATTGACAACACAACTGCCAAACAATTTTAGGTCCCCTCCCCCCTCGCGCGGACGGCTGCCGCGCCGACAGGGCTCTGATGTTCCCACAAGCACTGCCGCGCCGCCTCGCCGGAACATGAAGATCACACTTTAATTGCCCGGCACCGTCTCACTCTCGCTCTCGATGCGCCGGCCCCGGTCGCAGGCGCAATTACTCTTGCGACGGTGGCATAAAACATCCATGGATTGGATTTTCGAAAACAGATCGCATCCGAGGGACATCCCTCCGCATGGCGGGGCGGATGGCCAGCGGTAGCGCGGCCCAGGGCCAGCCGAGCGTAATTAGTTAATGACTTTGATATACGAGAGTGTGGTGCCAGGAATGCTGCTTTAAATCGCGGAGGCTGTCCACTCGCGAACATCGACAAAAGACGGTCGGTCGGCTCGGTGGCCGGCCGCAATGTGAGGCATCATTAATTCGCCGGGCCGGCACAGCCGCAATTAATGGAACCGTGGGGCTGAGCCGAAGTAATTTCCCTATGGCCGCACCTTTGTCTTGTGCATCCGGATGGACAATACCCACTCCCGGGGGCTCCCGGCTCCCAGCTGGGGAGTACCCCCAGCCTCGGCCGACCGAGACAAGAGAATCCTCCTAAAACTGATTTAATTAAAAAAACATCAGTCGAGGCCTTAAATTAAATTCCGTCCTCGTGTAAATTGGTATCGATGTCGCGCGATGTAAATAGCCGTAGGTTGGAGTATCCGAATCCGTGTCCAATTTAAACGATTCTGGTCAGCAGTCGCACGTTACTCGCTGATGTCTGCCGGGTTGTATGGGGTTAAATATGGTGAGTGTCTCAACTTGTCCGTACGCACACACACACCGTGGTGAGGAGTTCTCGAGTTGTCGCCGCGACAAGACAAGGTGCTGTCCTTACTCAAATTTGACTTATAGACGCACACTCGCTTTCGGCGTTCCCCAGTGTTGGTTGCAAGGACGTGCTGGGGCGCTACTTAACCCACGAGTGTGGTGGAAGGGCGGGAACTACCGGCATTTTGTGTTGTCTTAGCGCGCGTCTAGTAGGAGAATTGGTGCACGACGAGTGTGTAACAGTTGTGAATTATTGATGGGGCTCGTTTGCTGAACATATCCTTGGAATACATTGTAGCGACTGTGCAAATGGGGAGAATGCTTCAAAGCGACGTTTTGTTGATTGCAGGCTTGGTGTCTATGGTAGATGCGGTCGTGGTTGTCTGGAAAGTAAGTAGTTAAATGAAGTCGACGGGGGAGTGTGTTGCTGAGAGCGTCCGTTTCTTGGACTAGAAGAAGGTTAATATGAGCAATCGTCAATAGACAATGATGTCTTCAGTCTTTGCTCTTGCATCTCTGAAGAAAGGTCACAAGCGACTCTAAAGCAGAACAGCACAGTAGTTAAAAGGATCGCGCCAAGCCACTAAACTGCTTGCAGAGACCTGTAGACAGCTTTTGGTTGACTCACACTCGTGGCTGAGAATATATAAAAAGATCTGCAGACAGTATAACAGCGACCGCCGTCCACCTGGCCAAAGTGTTTAGGTTAGGCTTTTGGGCTGCAAGCGAAATGGTCAACACATTTCGACGATTGTTGGTCCATTGTGATACCTAGTGCATTTGATCTCAACTTCAAATGGTGACAGGACCATATTTGAAAACCAGATAAAAGCATTTTA
This sequence comes from Eristalis arbustorum, assembly GCA_916610145.1. Classification (NCBI taxonomy): domain Eukaryota; kingdom Metazoa; phylum Arthropoda; class Insecta; order Diptera; family Syrphidae; genus Eristalis; species Eristalis arbustorum. The sequence continues at coordinate 9,276,989 of OU744317.1, forward strand.
ACCCTTGCTTTCACCGGGACTCGAACCTGGGATACCTATACCAAAGCCAGACACTCAACCAACTGCGCCACCTAGCGGCTTTGGCCGAAGTGAGAATAAAAATAATGTAATATGAGTCGTCTCTTCATCTCGTAGAGAGTCAGGACTTAGTTTGCAACCAGGGACCTACGTTTTTATGCCGACACCGAACGGCCAAGTTTGAACATAGTCATTGACTCGAAAGAAGTGGGGCTAGAGAAAACTAATTGCGCCGTGATTGGATTCGAACCTAGACGTCGAGGTTCGAGAGCGTAAGATGCAAAGGGCCACAACGCTGCCGCCACATCAAGGATCAAGGATAGGAATATTTAAACTTAAGCCTGACGACCAAAAGCAGCTGTTCCATGTAAATACAAAGTATACACCTTAGTCACCCAAGTCCTGCTCGCAGAGGAATGGACTTTGTCGAAAGAGGAAGAAGGTGTCAACTGGAAGTACAGGCAGATGGAAAAGAAATTGGGGACAACCAATAAGGCACCGAAGGGTATTACGCTCAATTGCATCGTGGATTACACTTTCATTGATCACGTTCGCTTATGTTATCCGCGTTGCTGTACTCGAACATTTGCCGATGCAAGCAGAGATTTTCTGAATACATGTTCACTTGCTCGTACGTGGCGTCATTCAGTCTTAATAACACCACCAACTTCAATCGACGGCTCGCCCATAATGCTTACATACCTATCTTGTTGATTGATCTTGTTTTCTTTGACAGGAAAATTCTTCGATGAATTTTTGGTCCCGTCTATATAGATGTGGAGAAGAAGATACAGCTACGAGCTATGCAGCAACACCGAAAAATTATTTATTTATTGTTCAACCTTGTAATGGCTTTTCTGCAGGTTTCTGCAGGCCACGGGCCTCCACAAAAGGTATAACCTGCTTGAATACTCGTTAGAGCTCGTTGATGTATAAAAGAAAAAGGATTGGTCCCATTTGGCACACGTTCGCTTTTAAGTTTGATTTATTTTTACACAAAATTGGCAGTTGTGCACATATTCTCTAAACCAACTTGCTACAAATCCTCTTATTCCAGCATACTCTATTGCTTTACAGCTTCACAGCTTGTCGTGGCTTAGGGTATCAAATGCCTTACTGAAGTCCGCGAATAACACTAAGAAAATATCACTTTTGCTTAAGCTTTCATTGACATAGTTTGCTAACTCCCCTTATAACTTGCTAGTGCTTTTACAATTACTCGGCAATAGGCTCGCCAATCAAGCCTCTCTACTACAGGGTTTTCGAATAGGGACTTGACAAGTTTGAATGAAATTTGAGTATGCACTCTTTCACTAACCATCATGTAGGCGAATGTAAAAGAGCATATTAAAGCAAAAGAAATGTTAAAAAGCACCCTGTGCAGAACTACAGCATTTGATCATTCAGTCAGCGACCTCTGTTGACAAAACTAACAATCTTCGGACCATTCTGACCGGAAACTCGCTTTGCTGTAAATACAAGCAGAATGCAGTCTTAGCTCTCTTCTCTTTGTTGCGAAATAAAGATAACACCGCTTGACAAACAACTGTTTTATTTTTTGGCGCCCACCCTCACCCAACTCTCTACAATCGAAATGTCACTGTCACAATTTATTCACCAAACTTTACATTTTTATCACGGTAAAGTACGCGAAAGAGCAACATTTGCAAATTTTCTACCGGAATTCGGAGTCGGTAACCGTAACTTTAAGAATGTAAGCTCCAATTTTTGGTCGTAGTTCTCACCCAACAACAAGTTTAATGCAACAATCTATAGTCTACTTATTCGTTGTATGATGTTGGTGTGCAGTGAGGCACCGGGTTGTGCGAAGTGTCGAAAGTATCGCTGCCGTTCAGGCGTCAGTAGTAAACGGTCCACAGCAGTCAATTCCACGGCAGAATTGGGCATCGCCTAGATCACACTATGGTTTTCACCCAAACAAGAACAATAATAATAATAATAATATGGGTGGCGCTACAGCCCATAGAGGGCCTGGGCCTAGCTTCTCAGCAACCACTCGTCTTGTGCGTGCTATTGTTCTCTCACGAGTGGAAGGGACCTACAGTTTTACGCCGAATCCGAACGGCCAAGTTTGAGAAGCTTTTTCTAGACAGGAAATACTCTTTGAGCATTGTCAGTGACTCGAAAGAGGTGGGGCCGTGAAAATTATTTCTGTCGCTCAGAGCTAGAATCGAACCTGCGACGTTGAGGTTGGGGACGACGCACAAACCCACAACGCCACGGGCCACCACAAGCTGATTTAAAAACTGATGCCGAAGTTGTCAAGTCCCTATTGGAAAACACATTGCTTGGTTTATCACAGCACCCTTAATCTTGGCGGCCTCCCCTTGACTGATACCGATTTTTCTGTCATTACTTCCATCATAGACGCTAGTACTAGTCTCTCTGTATGTCAGTAATGTATTACTGACGTCTCCTGTTGGGATGAATGTATGTCAGTCTCCATTGACTGTCTGATCTGATGTATGTCATAAGGTCAAAAACTTAAAAAAACAGTGGAAATGTACTGATTTCAGGGGATGACTATTCAACTGCGTCCGCCAGAATTAAGCAGGTACTTTTATCAAGACTGAACGAATCGACATACGAGAAACTGTACGAGGAGAGACACGCGGCTGTCATATGTTAGACAGTAAATAAATGTCTGACATATGAATAGTTCCATGTTTGATTTAAACGTCATTCCCTGTCGTTTCGTCCTGGTCATTCAGAGAGTTCATAACCAAGTTTATTGGCAAAAGCACTGAGGACGGAAAATATACCCGCAACTGAAGACATTCCCTCACCGGGGGTGTTCGTAAACACAGGACTCTCAAAACAACCGTTGTTTATTTATTCAGTCTACTCCTCAAGTTTAGTTTAGGTTAGTTGACTTTTATTTTCAATAAATGTTTTACAATGTAAATATTAACCTAAATCATTTACGGTTTGGCCTATGGCCGTCTACCAGGTTGACAAGATATATACATAAGTTTTACATTAAAAATCTCCATCTATGATACGCTTTCTATAAGTGCTGCTACTGAGTAGTCATGTAAAGCCTTCCATCCTTTTTCTCCATTTAATATGCTAATTACTTCATCTTCGACTAAATCATGTTTTCCGAAAATTGACAATCGGAATTCTTTTAGAATCGGACAAACTCCAAGAAAGTGTAAGATGTCTTCTCTCTTCTTCATATTGCGTAGGTGACAGAGTATTGGTAAATCTGGTCTATGGGGTATAAGGTTTAACTGAACGAGTTCCCCCCTCAGTTTGAAAATTGTGCTTATTTTGTCAGCTGTGTGGCTGTCAAGAAAGTATGTTTTTTCATTTAGAAAATGGTTTAGTTTGCTGTAATAGTTTCTAAACAGTGACAATTCAGCTTCCTCGACATATTGGTCATATGAATGTCTACCAAAATTCTCTAAAACCGAGTTAAATTTTTCTTTTAAAAGATCAGGATGCTCATTCTCCTGAATAGACAGATTTAGTCCGCATTCAGAAGCCTTTCTTCTTCCATTCTTCGCAAATGCTTCCGTTTGTTCTAATTATAATACTTCTTAAAACTAACGTTTGGTAGTCTGCAGTCGTTCATCTCTAGTATTTTAAGGATATAGTTGAAGTGTATTTTCAGCGTGTACAAGAACAAAGGAGGAGTTCCCGTTTCAAGATGTAGCATATAGTTCGGGATATTTTTTTGGTAGCCGCAATATCTTCTTCAAAAAGTACCGAAGAAATTTTCCCACGGCATCGTAGCCTTTGTAACCCCCTACCTGAGCCCCGTAGACCATTATCGACGCTGCGGTTGAGTGAAACAAAGTTTGTTTTGCACTCTGTGATACATATTTATTTTTGAAGCAACGTTCCCAAATCGAACAGATAGCTCGTTTAGCAACAGCTAATTTCAAAGTGTGGCTTAAAATTTAAAGAGGACGATATTAGGATACCAAGGTATTTGTATCTGGATACTACCTCAATCTCTTCCCCGTCTAACTTCCTCTTTTCCAAATGTGAGACGCGGCCTCCTGCATTTTTGAATACCATCAATTTTGATTTACCAAGATTTATGGTGAGATTCCAACTTTTACAAAAAGCATTAATCCTGTTTATCATGAATTGCATACCTCGTATAGTGTCGCACAGAAAGACTATATCATCAGCATACATCAGTGCAGGAATTGGTACATCATTGAATCTTATTCCACCTTTGACATCATCTGTTATATCATTGATGTGTAGAATAAAAAGCAGTGCGCTGTTTAACACCCATTGTAATTTCAAAATCTTCAGAAATTATGTCTCCTTCCATACATGTGCAATATTATTCTCATACAAGGCTCTCAGGATTCGAATAATTTTACTTGATACACACATTTTGGAAAGCTTGTAAAAGAGTGCTTCACGTGGTATTGAATCAAACGCTGCTCGAAAATCAACAAAGAAGGCGTACAACTTTTTTTCTTGCTCTTATATTTTTCAGCAATGTTTGTTAAGCAGAATATCTGATCGATTGTCTACTCCTCAATAACAGCAAAACACTTTCGTCGTGAACTTTTTGAGATGATTATTTCCTGCATCGCAAGTGCTGCTGCTTTGCAGTTTAAGATCCTTCATTAGTGGCTGCTGAGCCGAAAAAAAACGTCTGTGCAGTGAAACAGGAAATCAACTCGTTATTTGTCTGAAATCTGATGAGATTATGCCAAACAGGGACTTTAACTTTTCATATCCGCCGCATGGTAATAAACAACATATTCCCAATTTTGACTGACTCCAAATAATTAAAATGATGGTTTTTCACGGGTACAGTGTTATTGATAGCAAACTCAACTTCTGCAACCTTTTAAGACCAGTCAGAATGTTGTAAAGACTCAAGAGATGCAGATCGACACCCACCACCTATTTGTCGATTTCAAGGCCGCGAATGACAACGTGCATAGAGACAAGCTATACAACGCCATGTCTAGTTTTGACATTCCTGCCAAACTCGTCAGGCTGTGCAGGATGACGATGGAGAACTCTCGCTGCTCCATCAAGGTCGGTAACGAACTCACCGAGAACTTCAATGTCAAAAAAGGTTTTAGGCAATGCGACACGCTGTCGTGCGAAACTCAAACGTAAACACCCGAGGCACGATCTTGCTTACGCGGACGACATTGACGTGATTGGACATTGGCATTGAAGCGGAAGCGGTTAAAATGGGTCTAGCGATAAACCAGGGCAAAACAAAGTACATGCTGTCATCACGGAAGGACGCACAACATCGACGTCTCGGACAGACCGTCACATTGGGCAGCAGAAACTTTGAGGTAGTCAAGGACTTCGTCTACCTAGGCTCCGGAGTAAATAGGGACAACAACACCAGCACCGAGATCAAGCGCAGAATTACTCTTGCCAGTCGCTGTTTCTTTGGGCTCAAGAGGCAATTGAGTAACAGAGCCATCTCTCGAAACACCAAATTGACCTTGTATAAAACCCTGATCATCCCAGTCCTGCTCTATGGCGCAGAGAAATGGACGCTATTGAAAGCGGATGAAGAAGCTCTTGGTTGTTTTGAGAGAAAAGTTCTGCGTACCATCTTTGGTCCTGTTTGTGTTGATGGCGTTTGGAGGAGAAGGTTCAACCACGAACTATACGGGCTGTACAGCGACATGCACCTAGTTAAGCGTCTTCGGATCCAACGCTTAAGATGGCTAGGTCATGTAGAGCGGATGGACACCACAGCTCCGGCCCGAAGAGTCTTCGACTCCGAGCTATTGGGACAGCGCAACAGAGGACGTCCTCGCACTAGATGGCGCACACAAGTGGAAAAGAACCTCAACCAACTTGGTGTGCGCAACTGGAGGCAGCTGGCGAAATATAGTGCTGGCTGGAGAGGCATGTTGGTTGAGGCCCAGGTCCACACCGGACTGTAGTGCCAATCGAAGAAGAAGAAGAATGTTGTACTGGTTCATTAAGTTTGGCTAACATTGGTGCCAAGACACGATTGTTCCTTTCCACTTGGCCATTGGCCTGAGGGGATCCACTTACTAGTTTTATATGTGAGACATTATTCTGAAGTAGAAACTCGCTAAATTCGACATGAAACATGTGCCTCTCTCCATAATAATTCTCTTAGGTCTACTGTAGTATTGAAAATATTTTTTAAGTGAGCTTATAACCTCTTTTGAGCTCGTTGAATTGACTGGATACAGTTTGACAAATTTTGTGAAAGCATCAATTACCACTAGAAGCTGCTTTTGTTTGGATTTGATTGAAGGCAATGGGCCCAACTAATCGATATGAATTGTATCGAACGGGACTGGCTTCCGAAGATGGTTTCGTTGATTTGACTTAACTGGGGCAGAGTACATGGCACATTTTAGGCAATTTTGCACTAGTTTCTCAATTTTCTTTCGCATATCAGGGAACCAGTAGTGTGACCTGATCTGCTCATAGCACTGACCAAATTTCTCATGAATAAATCTAATTAGAGTAAACCCCATCTCTCTAGGAACATAAAAGCATACCATTTTGTTTGAATTCCTTTTATAAACAAGACCATTTCTTAATTCCAATGGGTCTCTATTTCCTTTTTCCAGTTCGTCGCGCAGCTTAGTGATATATGGGTCCCTACTCTGAAATTCTCTGTCGCCTTCACTTACTGCGCAAATGGTTTCAATACGACTTAATGCGTCTACATGCCACATGTTGCTTCCACCTCGATGTTAAATTGTATACATTTGAAAGTGAGTTCCATGAAATCATTGAGCTTCATCATCCCTCCAGTGGATGGTCATTGTTCCTCAATTTCTTTTCCATTTGCCTCTACTTCCAGTTCTACACCTGTCAGATGTGAGCTCCCATTCACCAAGTTCCTACATGCCATCACGCGGCCTCACACGACGCGACGCTTGCACCCAGTGATCCCGTGAAAGAGCCCGAAAACTGAAGTTTCAATTATGAACCATCCAACAAAACGAGGCAAATTGCAAATGCCACCTCTTCAGCACGCTCACCTGTACGCCAACCGAGCAGCAGCGCCTTGATGTTTTCGTAACTCCGGATCATTTGTTTTCCCAGCCCGCCGCGGCATGCAAATAGAGACTGTCTCCGCCGAGGGTCCCGGCAATTCAATTCGCCCGACACTCGCGCAAACAGCCCGCAACCACCGAAATCTGGCAGCAGTCCCCCCGCCGCAATGGACGACCAGGAGAGCCCACTAATCTCCAAATGGCATCTAGATAAATAATTACCATACGCTCGGGTATTCGCCTGATCGCGGAGTGCGATACAGCGAGCGATTGCCATATGCGCCACCAGCATCCGCCGCCACTGCCACCGCCGCGCCGTCATCATGCCGATGGGGGAGCGATTTTAAGGCTCGGCGCTGCTCCGCAGTCGGCGGCGATCAAAATTGATTTGCGAATTAATAATCCCAGGCTAAGCCAGAATCCAATCCAAACACGACAAAGCTCGATAGAGACACCTCGAATTATCCGACACTCGTGTTCGTCGGTGGCGCGGCGGCGATGCCCGGAATGTAGGCGACTCGAGACGGTGCTGCTGCTGGTGGCGTCCGCGACTCATTCACTCGGCGTGACATTAACGAAGCGAAACGCACCTGAGGCGGGTGAAGCCTAAGCCGACCGAGGCCCGGTCTCCCGCGTATGGCTGCGCACTAGGTGCGCACGCCGCGTCGCGCCAGCCACTCGGCGTGCCATGATAAATCAATAAGCGAGGCCCCGCATTGAGTAATGAGGACAAATCTGGCTGAGTAATCGCAGGGATTCATCACCGGAATCCCGAGCATCCTCCGGAGGAGCGCGAAAGCGAGCCAGCGAGCCAGCGCGCCACCAACAGTAGCCAGTGGCCGCGGGGTGCGTTTATATGATTGCAATTACCATATGGTTAGGCGTGCGCGTTGCGTTGCTGTCCGCGTCGCTGTATTCGGGACCATTCGAAGGTCGTCCTCGTCGTCGTCGTCGTCGTGATGGTGATGATGATTATGACGGCATGGGGAACCAGTCAAGAGCTAGTTAGCCGCCGCCGCCGCCGCCGCTGAGTGCTGGTTCCGTGGTTTCGAGGATCCACCGGTGTGGTGGCCCCTTTGATCGGCCACTGTCAGTTGCGAGAGAGATGGGCTCGTGATAGAAGACGATGCGGCTGGTGTTGGTGGCGGTTGATTCGTTGATTAATCAATCGATCGGCTGTTCGGATGGCCGGCCCGCGTGTGTGACGATGGCTGGTGGTGCGCCGGTAACGGTGGCATGTTGCACTCGCAGCATCCTTTGGCGGGATTATTATTGCAAATTTATGGATGATTATGAAGTGCTGCCGTTCGCAGCCGGGGGACCTTTTCCGTTTCGTTTTTGTTTGTTTTGCCGCGTCCTAAATGCCGGGTGGGAAGCGGTCGCCGCGCCGGAAGATACCATCTGACAAGATGTCAGTGTCGCGGGAGAATTCCTAGATAGAGCCGGACTGATTGATGAGATAAGGAGGCCGCGTACTGGCGACGCTCACGCAGCACGTATGTAGATGGATGGTCGCACGGCCACGTGTGGAGCAATCATTTCAGGAGTCGCGAGTGTGGCTGCAAGCGAAGGACGGATGGAATGTCCTGCCAATCACTGAATCCATTCATTAAGCGGAGACAAATTGGAAAATTAAAGAAATGACAGCCTGATGGCGGCGATAGTATCTCTGAGGCAGATGCGGAGGAAGATGTCAAAAGCATTCGCATTTCGCAGTCAGACGTTGCTGTTGGGGACGATTGAACACACTTCGGGACGATTCATCAATGTGCTCCAGAAGTGACGTATCGATTAGCAGGGGAGGAGGAGGCGGCGCCGGCGGAGGAGGATGCGATGATCTGTTGAATGCGAGTTGTTGCTGATTAGCCGCGGTGCGGAAATCAGACGCAGCTGGCCTGTGCTGGTGGATGGTAGATGATATTGAAAATAATTATGGTCCGTGATTGACTGCGGTCAATTCTGTGGGAATCATTCAAGTGCATCCGCGTTCGAGACAGATCGAAGGCAAGTTCAAGTCTTAATTTCTCCGCAGTCTGGGAGCATTATATTGGCTGCCTTGCACTTGGACGCTTCTTGATAAGGGTCTCTACCCAGACAGAGTGTCGGAGTACCGAAGACAACGCTGACTTCGTCTTTATTCAGGACAGCTACAACATTGTGGTGGAACTACATTTGGGGCTGTATCTAGCGTCGAGTGTGTTTTCTGGACCCACAGTGAAAGTCTCGTCTAACTTAATCTACAAATTTGACTCAGTTAAATGTCGGAACAGCGATTGAAGTGAAACTTCCTTTTATTTCTGCTGTGTGAAGTCAAAGTTCATGTGGTGTTTTACAACACAAGAGATTTAAATAAATATTGTCCCATTTCTCTACTTCCGACCTTTTCCAAACTGCTTAAGAATCTTCTTAAATCTCGCATGATTAAATTTGTAGAACAACAACAATTTTTGACAAACAGTTTAGATCAATTAAATCCACTGAAGATGCGATTCTAATTTTGTGTACTAAATTTTATGAAGGTCTTAACTGTCCAAACTTCCTATGGCGCTGTTCATCGATATGTCTTAAGCTTTTGATTTAGTAGATCATCATTTGCGTTTAGATAAAATATATGCAGCAGGTTTTAGGGGAATGGTTTTTGAATGGTTTCGTTCTTAATAGAGGTCTGCACGAATGGACTCGTTTATTTCTCTAAACATGTACAGTACTTGAGTGTACTCTATTAATGACAATCATGTGAATAAGAATAATGTACAAGTAAGTGAAACACTCAATCTGGACGATGACAGACGCGAATACCGTCCCCCAGACTTAGACGAGGTCAAGGTAGCAATATCAAGACTGAAGTCTAACAAAGCTGCTGGAGCGGACGGTTTGCCCGCTGAAATATTTAAGGCAGCTGGAGATGATCTGGTTGGGCAGCATGCACCAGCTCATCTGCAAGATATGGTCTGACGAAAGCATGCCCGAAGTGGAATCTCAGTATCGTTTGCCCGATCCACAAGAAAGGAGACCCCTTCAACTGCGCCAACTATCGAGGGATCAGTCTTCTTAACATCGCGTATAAGATCTTCTCTGCCGTTTTGCGTACCCGCCTGAAGCCGGATAGGTCCACATCAGTGTGGCTTCAGGCCAGGAAAGTCCACAACAGACCAAATCTTCACACTACGGCAGATGCTGGAAAAGACCCAAGAAATGCAAATCGACACTCACCATCTGTTCGTCGATTTCAAGGCCGCATATGACAGCGTGCGTAGAGACGAGCTATACAACGCCATGTCTAGTTTTGACATTCCTGCCAAACTCGTCAGGCTGTGCAGGATGACGATGGAGAAATCTCGCTGCTCCATCAAGGTCGGTAACAAACTCACCGAGACCTTCAATGTCAAAAAAGGCTTTAGGCAAGGCGACGCGCTGTCATGTGATTTCTTTAACATCGTCCTGGAGAAGATCGTGCGAAACTCACACGCCAACACTAGAGGCACGATCTTCCAGAAGTCCGTGCAATTGTTAGCATACGCCGATGACATTGACGTGATTGGCAGAACCCAGCGAGCCGTCAGTCAGGCTTTTGCTAACATTGAGACGGAAGCGGCTAAAATGGGTCTGGCGGTGAATGAGGGCAAAACGAAGTATATGCTGTCCTCAAAAAAGGACATACAACATCAACGTCTTGGACAGAGCGTCACAATGGGCAGCTATAACTTTGAGGTAGTCAAGGACTTCACTTACCTCGGCTCCGGAGTAAATTGTACAAATAACATCAGTACCGAGATCAAGCGTAGGATAACTCTTGCCAACCGTTTCTTCGGGCTCAAGAGGCAATTGAGTAATAGAGCCCTCTCTCGAAGAACCAGTTGACTCTATATAAGACCCTGATCATCCCAGTCCTGCTATACGGCGCGGAGGCATGGACAATCTCGAAAGCGGATGAAGAAGTTCTTGGTCTCTTTGAGAGAAAAGTTCTACGCACGATCTTTGGTCCTGTTTGTGTTGACGAGTTCTGGAGGAGAAGATTCAACCACGAACTGTACGGGCTGTACAGCGACATGAGCCTAGTTAGGCGTTTACGGGTCCAACGCCTACGGTGGCTTGGCCATGTAGAGCGTATGGACACCACAGCTCCGGCCCGAAGAATCTTCGAATCCGAACCTGTCGGGCAACGCAACAGAGGACGCCCGCGTTTAAGGTGGCGCACCCAAGTGGAGAAGGACCTCAACCAACTTGGTGTGCGAAACTGGAGACAGCTAGCCAGGGATCGCGCTAGTTGGAGAGGCATGTTTGTTGAGGCCCAGGTCCACCCCGGGCTGTAGCGCCACACAAAGAAGAAGAAGAAGTGAAACATAAAAAAATGCATTCATTTAATATGAATACATTCATTCAAAATGAACGCATCGGGTATTTGAATTGTAGCTTTGAGCAAATGACGACAAAAAGGTTGGTAACCAAATTGATGTGTAATGTACGTTAATTTTATTTTGCAAACATGTACAAGAAATTCTTATTCAACAAACGATTCGGATATTTCAATGGCCAGCAATATCACAATGCTAAATTCCTCAGCGACCGAACAAAAACTATAAGTGGCGAGATTAAAGTTATGCTTTTGAAGAAACTTCAAAAAATTTATTGCGTATATTGAACGTTTATTTACTAAAACATGCACAGTTGTATTATTCAAAGTATTGCCCATCTGAAGCTTTGACCTAGCCATCTTTCTGGCAATTTGTGGATCATATCCCAAAGAACTGAGCCCGCTTGGCAGCCAAGAATGAATCAAGCCAATTTTTGATATTCTGCTCGACTCACTCTCACTCTCACTGCACGAATTAAGTTATAGACCTGATAGAAGGTGCAGACTACCCGACTCTTCATTTAACAGCTGCTCATATTCATCGCCAGAATTCTGCTTCCTCCTTCCTTCAATGAAGAGGAAATAAAATGTATCACGAGAACATATGCCAACGAAATAAGGGAACATGAAGATCGAGAAGCTGGGTAGTCTTATTTCAGATGACAAAGACTTGTTTCAAGATATCACTCCACCGGTGGAAATTAGGAATTCCTCAGAAAAAGCGAATAAAGAATTATTCATTCAGAATTATGATGTCTTTAATGTCTTACAATGGTGACGCTTGCACCAAATATAGTTTCCGTTGTTATATAAGCTTAGCTGCAAAATTCTATCTACTCCAGTGAGTAGTGCTTCATCAGAGCGAATATTTTCCTCGGCCAAGTAAGTAACTTTCGGCCAGACAGTTAATATCTGAAAAAAAGAAGTTTAATTGGTTCCGACCCAATATTAGTGAAGCGAATAATGTTTTTACATTCCAGTGTTAAAAAAATGATATTCATAAGGATTTGTCAGAAAACATACATTTATTTGAAAAAAGTAAAAATGATGAATGGGGGCATGGGCTTATGTACACAGGGCAAAGTTGCTGACTGCACCCAACCTGGTAGGATACCAGCGCGATCCCTGCTTGTCCATAAGTCAAGTTGACATACAGCCTCCTAGTGGCGCCCCTGGATAGCCATCATAACAACCGTTGTGTGGTGAACCAATGTATGCAGCGATCCCCCTCTGCCCGAGGGTCAAATAATGGGCCTACAAGGCAAAGCTGCATTGAACAACGAGAGCTGTTCGTGAGCTCTACGAACAGAAGAGAAGGGAAGAGCACCGGCTTATCAGAATAAAAAAAGAAAGAGCATGAGAAGCGCGCGGTCGTGGAGATGGAGAGGTGTTACGACAGGAAGGAGGTCCGAAAGTTTTGTCAAAAGGTAAAACATGTATCCGGAAGATATAGACCTCGGACCAAAGCCTGCAAGGACGAAATTGGACAACTAGTAGTAGAATCGCAGTCCATGCTGAGAATTTGGAAAAATCATTTCTGTAGACTGTTAAACGGCGATGACGACACAAATTCCGCTGTCAGGCAGAATGTTTCACTCAATTTGGACGATGATGAACACGAATTCCGTCCCCTCGACTTCGACGAAGTCAAGAAAGCGATTTCTAGACTGAAGTCGAACAAAGCTGCTGGAGCGGACGGATTGTCCGCGGAACTGCTTAAGGCAGCTGGAGATGATCTGGTTGGGCGCTTGCACCAGCTCATCTGTAAGATATGGTAGGAGGAAAGCATGCCCGATGATTGAAATCTCAGCGTCGTTTGTCCGGTCCACAAGAAAGTAGACCCCTTTGACTGCGCCAACTATCGAGGGCTCAGCCTCCTTAACATCGCGTACAAAATCTTCTCTGCCGTTCTGTGTGAGCGCCTGAAACCATATTTTAAGGTCCCAATCAGTGCGGTTTCAGGCCTGGGAAGTCCACCATAGACCACATATTTACACTTCGGCAGTTCCTGGAAAAGACTCAAGAGATTCAGATCGACATATTTGTCGATTTCAAGGCCGCATATGACAGCGTGCATAGAGACGAGCTATACAACGCCATGTCTAGTTTTGACATTCCCGCCAAACTCGTCAGATTGTGCAGGATGACGATGGAGAAATCTCGCTGCTCCATCAAGGTCGGTAACGAACTCACCGAGACCTTCAATGTCAAAAAAGGCTTTAGGCAAGGCGACGCGCTGTCATGTGATTTCTTTAACATCGTCCTGGAGAAGATCGTGCGAAACTCAAAAAGTCCGTTCAACTGCTTGCTTATGCGGACTACATTGACGTAATTGGACGAACACAGCGAGCCGTCAATGAGGCGTTTGCTGGCATTGAAGCGGAAGCGGCTAAAATGGGTCTAGCGATAAGCCAGACCAAAACAAATTACATGCTGTCATCACTAAAAGACGCACAACATCGACGTCTCGGACAGAGCGTCATATTGGGCAGCAGAAACTTTGAGGTAGTCAAGGACTTCGTCTACCTAGGCTCCGGAGTAAATAGAGACAACAACACCAGTACCGAGATCAAGCGCAGAATTACTCTTTCCAATCGCTGTTTCTTTGGGCTCAAGAGGCAATTGAGTAACAGAGCCATCTCTCGAAACACCAAATTGAGCTTGTATAAAACCCTGATCATCCCAGTCCTGCTCTATGGCGCAGAGACATGGACGCTATTGAAAGCGGATGAGGAAGCTCTTGGTTGTTTTGAGAGAAAAGTTCTGCGTACGATCTTTGGTCCTGTTTGCGTTGATGGCGTTTGGAGGAGAAGGTTCAACCACGAACTATACGGGCTGTACAGCGGCATGCACCTAGTTAAGCGTCTTCGGATCCAACGCTTAAGATGGCTAGGTCATGTAGAGCGGATGGACACCACAGCTCCGGCCCGAAGAGTCTTCGACACCGAGCCATTGGGACAGCGCAACAGATGACGTCCTCGCACTAGATGGCGCACGCAAGTGGAAAAGGACCTCAACCAACTTGGTGTACGCAGCTGAAGGCACTTGGCGAAAGATCGTGCTGGCTGGAGAGGCATGTTGGTTGAGGCCCAGGTCCACCCCGGACTGTAGCGCCAATCAAGACGAAGAAAAATTATGAATTCATTCATTGTATTGAATGGATTGAATGGATTCATTGCACTCGGTGTACTCAGTGTTGTGTACTCATCTTTTGTGAGTACACTGAACTAAATGCTTGATTGTCAGTGGGTACAGTATTCAGTGGGTAATCAAATATCGGGTGATGTATTCATTTTAGTTTCCAAGATATGAGTGAATGAATATGATACCCGAAAAAATATGAATGACTTGAAACTGGTTTCAAGACATTCATTGCAGACCTCTAGTTCTTATCCTAAAGATAGAAAACAAAAAGTCAAAATAAATGGTGTTTTTAGTAACTCTCTTACTATTAAGAATGGGGCTCAGGGCTCTGTCCTTGGTCCTCTGTTTTATTTTAATTTTTATAAATTCACTTTTTCAACAATCCTTTAATGGCTGTCCAACCGCTTTTGCAGATAATATAGCTTTTACGTATCAAGAAGTGAAATCATTTGTATTGTATTGCAAGTATGAATGGATGGATTGGATGGAATCCAAGAGTTAAGGGAGTGGTTTGCTTTGCACAATCTAATGGTCACCAAGACCAAACTAATGACTTTTAAAATGATAGGCAATAATAATCTTGATCTTAAGATGATATTTCACTCATATGACTGCAAAAGGTTTGTTTTACCAGTTAATAGTTGCGATCTGGCAAACTATGATGATGCGCTCCCATGTGCTTTGTGATTGAACCCGGTAGCGAATACAGGTATTTGGGCGTTTTAATTGAAACAGGCATAAATTCTAAAGCACATATACAAGCTACAAAATCGAATATGATGCAGGTAATACGATAATTGTATCCTAAAACCATGATAATACTTTTGGTCCCCTATTTAAGAGTCAAAAATGTCTGATTAGAATAATCTGCGGTAAAAATCGCTTAATTCATTGTTGACCGCTTTTGAAGGACTTACACATTCTTCCTTTAAGACATCTTAACATTTTCAAAGTTCTCAGAGAATTTTTCAAGCGGAGTGGTAATATTCTGAATAGGACGTCTAATTACTATAGTATACGTGTTAATAATCAAGTCATGGTAAATGTTCCCGTCGCGACCACTGGCGCAAAGGATTGTAGTCAGATACCTGGGGATCTGGCTAGATCAGTATCTATATTTCAACAAACATGTAGATGCGGCTCTAGCCAGGCCCGAGGCGCTTTCGCTCTTACAAAGAGACTGTTTTACAACAGCCATTTCGATGCGAGCGTAAAGGTAAAGGCCCTCATACGGCCAATGGCTGTCCCGTGTGGTTCAACGTGAGTGCAAGCTTGATGGAAAAGATTCGGGTGTTCGAGAGGGCTTGTCTTAGAGCTTGCCTTCGCCTTTACAGAACACCAGAGTCCCAGTACATAAAATTCTACTCCAATGAGGTTTTATACAACAGGGCGAATCTGGTACGAGTGGACAATTTCCTGGTGAAGTTGATTCGAGGTCACACTGCGAGAGGGAACCTGATCTCGGGGGCTTACTACCCCAATCCACAGTACCACGAAAGAGTCACAGTGACTTCGTTCCTCCAGAGGCGTTTCTTCATTTAGATATGAACGGCCTGCTACAAGACATGAATGCGGCACCGCTCATTTTTCACATCGCCCGTTCAACTGTGGATGGGCGACTCAACCACGACCGTTCCGTTGCACAACGAGCTGAAGAGGACCTCCTCCGGTTCAGTACAGCGGTCTCGAGTCGGGATGTGCTAGACGTTGCGTTGCAACATCGTAAGTTCTGGTGGCTTGGGAGCGATAGAACTCCAGCGTCGAACCCTTTAGACCCTGAGTAGAAAGGGTAGTGCGTACCCCCTTATGGGGCGCAGTCGGTCTTTGTCTTGCGGTGGGTGGGATTGAATTCTAGCAACCGCAACCTATGGCCGACTTGCAGATCGTAGGCTAGTTTTAAGTTAAACAAAAATTGGGTATATGCATGTGCACACTCGAGTGTCCTTATGGGTATACCATTGTATACGTATCGTGCTATACATGCATGTATATATGTATGTCTGTTTAATTTAAGATAGTTTTAAGTTATTTTAAGGCAGTGTGTAAGCTAGTATATACGTTTTAAAAAACGTTCTGGTATTAAGTTTTTTGTTTACAATCCTTCTTAATATTAAGCTTTACAGATACAATGAATTAGTTCCATTTATTTATGTTAGATTAGGTCGAAAGACATAGAATAAGATTAAGTTTAGCTTAGAGTGCTCGCTGAGGGCCAGTAAGTTATTATATATGGGTGGCGCTACAGCCCGTAGAGGGCAAGGGCCTAGCTTCTCAGCAACCACTCGTGTTGTGCGTGCTATTGTTCTCACACGGATGGAAGGGACCTACAGTTTTATGCCGACTCCGAACGGCCATGTTTGAGAAGCTTTTTCTAGACAGGAAATAATCTTTGAGCATTGTCAGTGACTCGAAAGAGGTGGGGTCGTGAACATTATTTGTGTCGCTCAGAGCTGGAATCGAACCTACGACGTCGAGGTTGGGGTCCACGCACATACCCACAACGCCACGGGCCAGTAAGTTAGAAATAGTAAAATTGTACGTCCAACTAGTTTTAATCATTTTTGTCTAGTTTTTTTCAATTATGAATTATTAATAAAAATCTATTAAAATGAAATGAATGAATGTTCCCGTCACGCATAAAACCAAATTCGCTCACTTTTTTGCGATTAGATTAAGTTGGAATGAATAAAAACAAAATGAAAAAAATGAAAATTAAATCCTCCTCACTTCTTTAGTGGGCGCTATAGTCTTGGGTGGACCTGGGCCTCAACCAGTATGCCTCTCCATCTAGCTTGGTCTTGTGGTGGTTGCATGGTTGCATTCAGCCACGCACGTTCAACTTATGCAGGTCACCTTATAGCTGCATGCGCCAACGTATGTGTGGTCTTCCCTTAGCAGTCGAAGAAATTCCGGGCTAAAGCATTGGTGTCCATTCGCTCGACGTGACCTAGCCATCTGAGACGAAAGATTTGTACTCGCTTGACCATGTCGATGACGCTGTATTTGATTGAGACAGTTCGTAGTTCAGTCTCCTCCCCGAAATATCATCCGTGCATAAGGGCCGAAGATAATTGGAAGAACTGTTCTCTCGAAGCGACCAAGAATATCCTCGTTCGCTTTAGTTAGTGTCCATGCTTCTGCGCCATGCAGCAGGACTGGGAATATAAAACTTGCTTTTCGGAGACAAGGTCTTAGATTCCAATTGCCGCCTAGATCCAAAGACACAGCTATTGGCCTTCGTTTTATCTCCGCAGTGGTGTCATTTCCAGAGTTTATTTCAGAGCCTAGATAGACAAGGTCTTTATCTACGTCGAAGCTGCATCAATCTGTTGTGACACTTTGTTCAAGACGTCGGTGTTAGTAGAACTTTTTCGTAGACAGCATATACTTTGTGTTACCCTTATTGACTGCAAGCCCCATCTTGGCCGCTTCCTTCTCGATGCCCACAAAAGCACCCCTGACAGTCCGTTGTGTTCCTCCGATCATGTCTATGGCCGATGACATGCGAGCAGTTCTACAGATTTATGGAAGATCGTGCCTCTGGTGTTGACGTCTGAGTTCCGCACGGATCACGGACAGATGTTAAAGAGATTGCATAACAGTGCGTCGCCTTGTCTAAATACTTTTCTGACATCAAAGGTCTCGCTACAATCTTTACCTACCTTGACGGAGCATCGAGCGTTTTCCATCGACAAGGCGCTGTATAACTCGTCTGTATATGTACTGTCATACGCGGCCTTAAAGTCGATGAATAGGAGGTGGAGCTTGAAACTCCTGGGTCTTTTCCAAGCTCTGCCGTAGTGTTAATATTTGGTC
This sequence comes from Eristalis arbustorum, assembly GCA_916610145.1. NCBI lineage: Eukaryota > Metazoa > Arthropoda > Insecta > Diptera > Syrphidae > Eristalis > Eristalis arbustorum. Next base: position 9,295,334 of record OU744317.1, read on the forward strand.
AATAGTGGATTCCGCTGGCCTGAGCCCGCACTGGCGTTGACAAATCAAGCTGTTAACGTAGGGTTTCAGGCGTTTACACAGAATGGCAGGACTTAATGACTTGAAATTATCATTCTATAATTGGCACAGTTTACAGAGTCACCCTTCTTCATAATCGATTCCTCCTCACTGCCAGACTAAAAACATCCCGCCCAAGGCCAATGCCAATCCACACTGAATCACAGAACTAATGAGTGAAAGGAATGAAGTCATTCTTGAATAGAATTACGATGAAAATTATGACCGTACAGATGATTGGCAATTTGAATAAACATGACGAAATCGTTTGAAAGCGAGACGCCTGCCGACAGGCGTGAACACTCGTAAACCAGCAATGCCGATAAGTGGAAAAACTCCATCGAAGGAGTGGCGTTAAGCGTTAAACGATTTCTAATAGACGCTGACACGAAGTCTTAAATACATAAACGCCCGCGAGTTATTCTATCTTATCGGCGGAATGATGCAATTATTCGGTTAAGTGCAATAAATGCCTTTCCTCTCCTTGGCTCAAATGGAACCACTTGTCACGGGGAATGTTGATGAGCTGAGCGGCATGACATTATGCAAATCTACTGAAGGTGGCTAAGTGGGGTCGATTGCATCGGGAGATAGTATTTTGGGCGATTTGAATATACGAGGGATCTTGGGCATGCGCTGCAAACTGCTGGAAAGGCTTTATTGCACGTAGATTTTCTGATAATGCCACGAATGATAAATAACCAACGGAGACTGCGTAAGGCATTTTTAAAACCACGGTGATCCTATTGACAAATTTAACATCATGAAACTATGGAGAAAGTCGTATTGCAAGTGTGCTTGGGTCGACACAACTGGAGGTCACCAGTGTGTTGGAAAAAAGTTCAAACCACAAAAAGTTAGAGCATGCGCGTCATGAAAAACATTCGTTGGAACTTAAGCATAAGGAAATAGAGGCTTACATAAATGGCAGTACCCCGCCGGGTACTGATAACTTTAGTACCAATACTGTGAAGTGTAGAATTGCTCGAGCAAGAGCTATTCCTTTTTTCCGGGGCAAAGGTTAGGTTAGGTTAGGTTGTAATGGCTGACAGCTAAAGCCAGTCACACTTAGGCCAGAGTAGGCCCATTGGGATACCACACCGATTGACTGCTCCTAACATCGAAACCAGTTGGTGCGATTTAACTGGCCTATGCTGGCACTGTTTAGCTCATTGAGGCCGTTGAAATAGTAGACCCCTAGGTGTAGAAACCTACGACTAGCCAAAGCGCTGCACGAGCAGAGTAGGTGATGAGAGTTTTCTTCCTCCTCTTCATCAATGCAGCTTATGCAGAAATCATTATATGGAGCACCCATCCTGCGAGCGTGAGTGCCAATTGCACAGTTCCCGGTTATGACTCCTATGAGAGTCTTTAATGAGTGTTTGCTGAGTCTAATTAGACAGAGTGACCGATTAAGTTGAAGTGATGGCCAGATGTCTTTTGTTTTAAGGCAGGTGGTGCCTCTAGGGATGAGGTTGCACCACACTTGGCGAGTTCATCGGCAGTTGCTGGTATGTCACAGTGTCCCGGCACCCACATGAGGTGAATGTTAAAATGCTCAGCCATCTCGTTAAGAGACAGCCTGAAATTAAGGGATGTTTTTGACATTGTCCAGGGATTTTATTAGCGTTTTTTGAGTCATGACAACGCCTGCTTAATCGCTATGGTTTCTGCCCGAAAAACGCTACAGTGATCAGGGAGCTTCAAAGAGATGGCAATGTTGAGATCTTGGGAATAGACAGACCGCACCCACCCCTTCGTTTGTCTTCGATCCATCTGTGAACATACGCATACGGGTCTTCCAACGTTTGCTTGTCACACATCCAGACCGATCTAGAAGGCATTCTGATCGAGAACTTCTTCTCGAAGATAGCCTGGGGTGTTAGGCGGTCAGTGTCGCTAGGAAGGAAGTTGAATTCCTTAAGAATGGTTGAGTGGCCGATGTTAAGTTCGGACCACAGTCGGAGTGTTTTGAGTCTCAAAGCTGTGCTGGTTGCTATTTGTTTCCCGAATATTTCCAGAGGTGGAAGATGGAGGAGAATATTCAGTGCGTCTGACGGAGTACTTCTCAGTGCTCCGCTGATGCACAGGCAGGCCAGTCTTTGTACTCGGTTGAGTGCCTTGCAGTTGATAGCCTTGTTTAGTGCTGTCCACCAAACTGAGACTGCATACAGAAGTATCGGTCGGACAATAGAGGTGAAGATCCAGTGAGCGATGCGCCCGACTTGCATCCAATGGCCTTTTTGCAGCTAAAAAGGGCAGATGAGGCTTCCTTGAATATAGTGCCACACAGTGGGGTTCAAACTGAGGGAGATTGTATCTCCTAATCGATACAATAGGCTATCAACAAGCAACACCGTCTTCAAACAAACATCGCCGAAATGAATTGTTGATAAGGATGATGACCAACAAGATATGTGGAATTCGCTGCTTTGACGACGAAGCTGAAACACTTCTCGCAGTTTCAACATATGAGGCGAAGGCAGTGAGGAGGAGTTCCGAATTGAAATGGAATATAGACGAAAATAGACGTTGCAAAGGAGTAGCGCAGAAGAAGTGTCCCCAATTGCAAGCTTAAAGTATGGAGTTGACGGAAATATTGAGAGGCAATGCAATGCCTGCCAAAAGACTTGACAACTTTTGTTTTTAAATAAACGTAATAATAATAGCAATGACATGGGTGGTGCTACATTCCGTAGAAGGCCAGGACCTAATTTCTCAGCAGCCTTGTGCGTGCTATTGTTCTCTCACCAGTGGAAGGGACGTACAGTTTTATGCCGGCTCTATGAACTTGACCAGAGACCAAACCTACAACGTCGAGGTTGGGGTCGATGCACATAACTGCCTCACATTAGTTCTTGATTCAGCTTGATCTTGTTTGGGTATAAACCAAGATCCTTTTGCAAAATACGCCATAATGTGGTCTGAGCCCTGCGCAGTTCTTGAGGACGCCGTGGAATTGATTGATTTGGATCGTTTACTAGGGACCAACCCACTGTTTCACTGCATATCACACAGCTATCACGTAGACTACATTTTTTTTCACTAAACTTGGTATTGCCTGTCTACTAGGACGAGACCGACTCACCGACTCCGAATTTCGGTATAAAAATGTTTATAATTTGCTGACGTTGCTCGTGGCCCGTGGCGTTGTGGGTATGTGCGTCGACTCCAACCTCGACGTCGCAGGTTCGATTCCAGCTCTGAGCGACAGAAATAATTTTCACGGCCCCACCTCTTTCGAGTCACTGACAATGCTCAAAGAGTATTTCCTGTCCAGAAAAAACCTTCTCAAACTTGGCCGTTCGGAGTCGGCATAAAACTGTAGGTCCCTTCCACCCGTGAGAGAACAATAGCACGCACAACACGAGTGGTTGCTGAGAGGCTAGGCCCTGGCCCTCTATGGGCTGTAGCGCCACCCATATTATTATTATAGATAATTATCTCCTCAAGAGATATGATGTGGGTGGAGCTAAGAAATTCTAAGAAAGCTACGTACAGAATATCACGAACATGTACGAGGTAGCAAAGAAGAAAGTAAGATGTTTTGCCGTAGTCACCGAGATGTTTTTAATCAAAGACGGTGTACACCAGGAAAGCGTTTTAAGACCTTTGTTGTTTAGTGTTATCATTTACTCGAAGGAAAAGTGACTCATACAAAAGTAAATTAGTCATCCAGTGCTGATGATGGAGCCATCATAAGTGATGATCAAACTTACCTGAAACGAACAGGGACTTAAAGGAGAACAGGGACTTAAAGGAGAACAGGGACCTAGGAGACTCTAGGTGGCTTCGATATTTGTTGCCTTCATAGCTCACGGACTCGGAGTAGAATAGAAAAGGGCTGTGCAACAGGTGGCTTCTTCTGACTGTTGATCAGCGCGTCTGCCGCGATCCTTAACTAGAGATGAGCCTTGGTCTTGTCTTTGCTCCTAGGTGTCACAACGTAGAGGGTGAGAGAATGGATTCTCTGGTCAAATCAAATCACAAACATCATTTCACCAAAAAATGTTCATCTTCAGCTTCAAACACTCCTTCATTCCGCAAATATATCTTTTCGAACGTCTGTCATAAAGGACACTCCATTTTCCTCAAAAAAAAAAACAGCGCTTATCCCTTCAGCAACTTCAACAACATAGACGCGCTGCCTAAAATGGAATTCACCTACAATGGCTTGTCACAAGATGAATCACAGCACAAGTGCATTCCTCCTCCTCGGCACACACTTGCTGCCACAAAATAATCAAATCAATTGCTTTCCGATAAATTCCATGCCCATGCAGCGGAGACCGATCCGGCGATCACTCGCTGCGAGGCAGCAGAAATCAATTTAACAAAGCGTTCCCTATTTTGCATACAAGTTGCCTCAGCCAGTCCGCCCGCCAGCCAGCCCTACCGCCTACCGAGGGGGGAACACGTCAATAAATTGAACGACAGAGTCTCGGTCACAGCGCAGGGAATTACATCGCGAGAGGAATCATCGCGCCAAACGACCTGGCCATTCATCCATCCACTTGATCGCATATTGCATCCCCAGCCATCCTATCCATCCATCCATCCATCCGTCCTTCCGTGGAAATCCCTGTTTAACGACGACATGTGCACTAAGCCCTGTGCTCGGCCGGGGCCTGAGGGATCCCGTATCAGTGCGGCTGGAGCCTGTTGCCTGGTGGCTGAAGGCAAAATCAATTTCAATTGTCACCGCCGATCAAAGTGGAGATGTGTCCCCGGCTAAGAAAGATTTCACATCATCGACTGTGCGCGCGGAGCAGAAGGCCTCCATTGTCAGGCAGCACCGAAAACAAAAGGCGGATCGATGGCGGGCCCCCACCCCGTCGCGCCGCTAGCAGGGCCTTAACATGACACTATTTGCATACATCTTAAATCTCAGTCACATCTCCTCCAGACATCACAGCGGTCATGTCAGTTGCCTGAATCAGCGGCCATTATTCTCCCGTCTCCGCCGCCCGGCCGAGCTGAGGGGTCCCTTTAGGACGACGAGGACGGAGACGATCGCTTTACATAAACGATTCACCGATCGAGCTATCCCCATCTCATCCCCATCATCATCGATTCCCGCATCGCGGAGTTGGCGGCCTGAGTGGGGCCCGTCCGCGAGTGCATGCTCAGCGAGAGAAGCCAATCGTTCGGATTCGAATGTACGGGACATAAATCCTCTTTCATCAAGTTGTCAAGCTGACAGTCACACACTGGCACCCCGGAGGAGAGGACAAAGAGACAATAAAAAGCCAACACAGGCGATCGGACGTGTAGCCAGGCTCCAAAAACCGATCCGCAGACACCACACGGTCAAGCGCTGCACTTCCTTCCTCGGCCAGTTGCAGTTGACCGTCCATATCCATCGGCTCTATGAGAGATTCCGATATGCAGATACACTCCCGGCAGACGGAGCAGCAGCAGCAGCACCGCGCGCTCGACGACGACGACGACAGCACCATCACCGCTGCTTCGCAGGCCCATTGGGCATACTAATGTCGCAAATCTCGGATGTCAGCTTAATCTGCGATTAAGATTTAATCATATCAATTTAATAGCTTGCGCAAAATTATCTCCGAAAGACTATTCATCGGCACCGCGAGCCGCAGCCGGCGAGGGCCGAAATCAAAAGCGCAACGCGCGCAGCCTGTGCCCTAGTCCGGGCTGACCCTACGCCTGGCTGCGGTGCCGGCCAGGCTTGGCGCGCTGAAATTTATATCCTCCGGATGGCTATTATTATGCCGAATTGCGATCTATTGACTGGCACGCCGCCGCGGTGTGCTGCGGCCGGTGAGGTGCTCGTAGGCCATGTTTTCGCTGTTGTAACGCCGCAGCGCGCTGCCGCCGTGTCGACCGCAGAAGGGCTTCCTTTTGGGATGCTGGAAACGTGAAAATGAACTCTTATGTCAGGCCGGCTGGTGTTGAGTTATTTATACGCGCTCCGCTGCCGTTTGAACGGGTTTCGCGGGGCGAACGTGTCGCACTGAGGAATGTGTGCCCCCCTTCGATGGGAATTGGCATTTGATTGGAAAAGGAGGCACACCAGGTGACTGGGAAATGAGGCGCGGTGTAGGGGGAGTTCAAGGAGAGTTTTTGAAAACGAAGGACGTTGGTGATCTGCGCGGAAAACCTGTGACATCGACGCGATTACCAATGGAACCGAGGTAATGTACTTGGCCACAATTTGGGAATGGTATGCAAACTGACTTTAGATCTCAAATTCTCATCCACAGTGAAGATGTATGTAGATCCAAAAGACGGGCTCTTACCATTCCTGCCAAACTCGTCAATTTGTACATGATTCGGCAGGTGAGCCACAGAAACTTTCAACGGCATAAGTGTTGTCAGGCAACGCACTGTCATGTGACTTCTTACATGTCGCTCTGGAAAACATTGTAGGTGTGCAAATCTCCATTGAGGCCCCAGGAGTCCATCCAGCTGTTATCATACGCAGATGAAAGAATTCTGTGAGTCCTCCTTAAAGCGTTTACTGCCATCTAGACGAAAGCAACTGAACTAAATGCTGTCATACAGTGGTACCCTGATATGCGAAAGTCGTAATTAAAATTTTTAACCCGTGTACTTATGAACATAGTACCAGTGTCAGGTCGACTCATATCGTGATCAAAAAATGCAACCATTTTGAGTCTCAAAAATTAACGGAGTAATCCTTAATTTAAAAACTTCCTTGGTTTAATGCGTTTTATAGTTACTTACTTCCTTAATTATCAGGCAGATGAACCATGAAGGGTCTAAGCCTGAGCAACTGCTGATTTCCATCGGTGACGGTGCTGGGCACGCTGCTTCCAGTCATCAATGCCAAGCTGTCTTAAATCCGCGATGACTTGGTCTTTGTACCGGAGGTTCGGTCTTTCTCTCCTTCTCGAACCAGGAGGCTCGTACTCGATGACCCTCTTTGCTGTAGCGTTGTTGTCCATTCGCTCGATGTGGCCGAGCCAGTGTAGTCGACGGATTTTTGCCTGACGGACTACATCCTTATACTTGTACAGCTCATAGAATTCGCGGTTGTGTCTTCTCCTCCATTCGCCTTCCTCGCAGACTGGACCATATATCCGACGTAGAATTTTTCTTTCGAAAACACCAAGAATAAGCTCTGCAGCCTTACTTAATGTCCAGCTTTCGGCTCCATAAAGTAGGACTGGCAGGATAAGGGTTTTGTAGAGCATGACATTGATCCTTCGAGTCAGGACTTTCGAACCCAGTTGTTTTGACAGACCGAAGTAGCATCGGTTGCCACGGGCGATTCTACTTCGAATCTCCACTACGATGCCATTCGTGGAGTTTACATCTGCCCCGAGGTAGACAAACTCCTTTACTACCTCGAAATTGTAGCTGTCGATTGTGACGTTTTGGCCTAGGTGGTGTGCGGTGGATGGTTGTTTGCTCGACAGCATATATTTTGTCTTGTCCTAGTTGACCTTTACACCAGCTCGTTTCGCCTGTTCCTCAATTGCCGTGAAAGCTTCCACGATGGCACGTTGGGACCGCGCGACAATGTCGATGTCATCCGCGTATCCAAACAGCTGGACTGACTTGTAGAAGATAGTGCCTTCCGTGTTGACTTTTGCCCGCCACACTATCTTCTCGCCGCATGTCTTCGCCAAAATCTGGTTTGAACGGTTCAGAGGTTTTTGAACCAAACTGCACGGTGCATCGCGTATGTGTTAGCGTGGTGCGACACAATCGGATCAGTTTTCCCGGGATCCCGAATTCGGCCATCGCTTCGAATAGCTCCTTGCGATGAATGCTGTCGTATGCGGCTTTAAAATCGATGAACAGATGGTGAGTATCAATTTGAAACTCGCTGGTCTTCTCCAGGATTTGCCTTAGCGCGAAGATTTGGTCTATAGTCGATTTGCCGAAAGCCCACTCGTACGTGCCGATTAGTGCGGTGCAAAACGTTCATACGCCTGATAGGATCTTGTAGGCGACGTTGAGCATGGATATACCTCTGTAGGTCTTGCAGGAGGTATTATCGCCATTTTTGTGGATGGAGCATATGTAGCTGATATTCCGGTCGTCGGGCATGCTTTACTCTCAAATTCGGCAAATGATCTGGTGCATGCTCCCATTTACCATTACATTCCCCCAGCTTTGAATAGCTCCGATGGTATGCCATCTGAGCCTGCGGCTTTGCTGTTCTTCAGCCTTTTAATGGCTGTACCGACTTCTTCAAAGCCAGGTGGGAGGACTACTTCGTCGACTGGAGTTGAGATTTCCTGGTACCCTATCACTCTCTCCTGGCCCGCTAAGCAGCTGTTGGAAGTATTGCTTAAGCACATTCACTATTCCCTGAGGGTCCGTAACTAGGTTACCCTCGCAATTTCGAAGAGCCTGGGTGCCTTTCCTAAAGCCTGTGGCCAGGGTTTTGGCTTTTTTGTAAAAGGCCCGTATTTTTTGTTTGTCCTGAGACTCTTCGATATCCTTGAGCTGGGAAGTTGCGAGAGACCATATGCAGCAAACTGCACTGGCTTATGTCATAACTACGTTGCGAGTTTAATCTTCTGCCATGGATATTTTTTGGCATCACAATAGCACTGGAAAGAGGTCGGGTCTGCCAGTGGTATATAATCTGAAGATGCCTCCATCCACCGTTGAAGGCTAATGACATAAACATCACCAGCTATTCGATGTCACTGAAGTTTCGTGTCGTTTCGTTGACAGGAAATAAACCAGTCCTCCGGCTTCAGTATCCGGCTCGAAGGACCACGAAATACACCAATTGTTTAATCATTAAGTAATTCTTCTCTGGATTCACAAGATCCGACGCGACGTCCACCACAATCTCACCGCCGCGCTGTCACATCACGCCGTGACCTCTTTGGAATTCAGACCTCAAATTCGTCCTCGATTATGTGTGCCCAATATTGCGGAGGCGTCGTCCTGATTTCTGAAGAACCTGCATTGGTGAAGAGGAGATACAAATCGCAGATCACTTACTCTGCTCGTGTTTCGCTCTGACAAGTCGAAGCACTTCCACTTACTGCATCTTCTTCTTCTTTGATTGGCGCTACAGTCCGGGGTGGACCTGGGCCTCAACCAACATGCCTCTTCAGCCAACACGATCTTTCGCCAGCTGCCTCCAGTTGCGCACACCAAGTTGGTTGAGGTTCTGTTCCCCTTGTGTGCGCCATTTAGTGCGAGGACGTCCTCTGTTGCGCTGTCCCAATAGCTCGGAGTCGAAGACTCTTCGGGCCGGAGCTGTGGTGTCCATCCGCTCTACATGACCTAGCCATCTTAAGCGTTGGATCCGAAGACGCTTAACTAGGTGCATGCCGCTGTACAGCCCGTACACTTCGTGGTTGAACCTTCTCCTCCAAACGCCATCAACGCAAACACTACCAAAGATCGTACGCAGAACTTTTCTCTCAAAACAACCACGAGCTTTTTCATCCGCTTTCAATAGCGTCAATGTCTATGCGCCATAGAGCAGGACTCGGATGATGATCACCATTGTCAGTGGTGCCAAATTCGTTTGCGGTTCACATAAATTATGAATAAGGATTATGTAATTTATTAGAGAATAAATTACAACAGTGTAACTGTTGATGCGAGGATTCCATCTAGATTAACTTGGATTTAAATAGACGATAATATTCTCTTGAATCACTGACACTCTTGTCCTTGAAGCAGCATCCAAAGCACAGTCCACATAAATGATTTTAGTTAACTTAAGCTAGTGAGCGGATACGCGGGTGCCCTAATAATCATCTAAATCAGTTTCTTTGATCTTAATGACTTTTTTCCCTCTCATGAGATTGTCTGCTTGCAATGCAAGTCTTCGAGTTTCAGCGTTCTTCCAAGTCCTGCCACAAACTATGCACCGTTCCCTGATGTCTGACCAAGCGCGATGTTAACATAAATTATGCAAATCGCACCACCGCCTTATGGTCCATCCATGGAACCCTGTGTACAACCTAAGCGGATAGACACCTCGCCAACATCAGGTGCTTAATTGAACGAAACCCAAAGTCATTGAAGGAATATTGCGATTATGAAACACCCGAACCCGCAAAGTGTCCCATAAACAGTGACCACAGCCATTTTGTATTCACCGTCAGCCATTAAAATTTTCAGGAAGCTCCACACATCGCAATAACTTCCACTCGTGTGTCCGGGCTTGCATTTTAAATTCAAAACCACAAAATTATGGCGCAACCGAAGCCATTCATTGAATGCCTCGCCATGCTCCTCCAACTGGAATACCCCCAGTGAGAGAGAGCGATTCCCTCCGTCGAGGCATCCTCTCCCATCGAGAGCGGCCGGCTCCCCAGACCGGCCAACCGAAATACCGACAATACAGCTGGGGGAAGCGAAATTTATTACACGTGGAAGAAGTTGTCGCATAGTCGAACCGGCAGCAGAAGCAGAAGCAGCAGCCGCACCACCAGCGGCCGAGGTGGCAATGGGGGCCGGATGGGAGGCAGGATCCGGGGCAACTTTGTCCTGCTTGCACACAATCCCATTGTAATATGAACAGCGCCTACTCCAGTTCCAGGTTACATCACCATAAAATATCTGAAGCAATAGCATGACCTTATCAAGATCTCACATCGGTCGGCTGGCCGGCTGGCGGTCCGTTCGGCAAAGTAGGGGGCCCTCGGCTCGACGGTAGGTGATTCTAAGGTGCACACACACACACGCACTCGGATCGGTGTGCCGAGGCCAATGGAAGCCTTCGAGGACACCACCACCACCAGCAGCACCAGCACCACCTCGGCGGCCACCGCCAAGCCATGGAGACGTGGATCAAAGTGATAAAATTTCCGACGACAACATGCGATGGAATAATGATGATGACGACGACGAGGACGACGCGAAAGACGACGCAGAACGACGACTACGACTACGACGACGACAACGACAACGCTGGCGATGACGATGATGTCGGTGATGTCGCTGATGTCGGTGATGTTGGTGATGGCGGTGATGTTGTTGATGGCGTTGACGGCGATCCAGGAGGGGCTGCTATTCACCGTCTCGCTCACTCAAGCGGGCGCGCATCCGCACAATGCAGCGAAATTGATGGTGATCATGATGACGACAACGATGGTGAAGATATCCACCAAATCTAAAGCCGACCGACCACCGATCGCTCAGTGGATATGCGAAGAGGTTCCCCTAATGATGCCATAAAAATATACAATTGGTCAGCGGTTCTAGGCTGAAGAGGGCCCTGGCACAACGGTGCTGGGGCATATCGAGGCTGGCAGGCTCGGCTCTCGGCCACCATATGGCTTCCGGATGAGTTCATTGATTCGCAATTACGAGGTTCATAAATTCGAAGGGGGGCCCGCGAACACAAGGGCCAGTGTGCTGTGCCGGGCTGTGTTGCGCTGCGACTAAGCCTGAGCCCGCGTTGGAAATGCCGCGCGACAAACATGGCGACGACAGTTGGAATTAATCATCCTTGGGGTAGGGAAATGATGGATGTTGCGACTGGAGCCCAACGAGGAGCGCATACCACTGCGCTCGGTTAATCAGATCACACAGTGTGCTCGCTTGCGAGCGTATGACGATGATGATCGCTTCGTCATTAAAAATGCATCCCGACAGCGGCAGTAACAGCAGTGCAGCTTGCGGATGAGATGACAGGACTGGCGAACGGACACGTAGGGCAAATGGGTAATTCAACATTAGCGGCGACAAAATTCAACACGCCGACTCACACACGTTCCTCTGTGTGGGCAGTGCGAGTAGCAGGCAGCAGCAGCACACGGAGCACAGATCTCCATCATTGTCATTCGAATTTCATGGGAAACGCTTTTCAGGGGATGGCTGCGCAATGGATTTGAATTTTTGAGGTTATTTATGACGAGTGCATGTCTGCGGCTGGAACGACGCCACCGCAAAATTGGGCACACACACACACAACCAGGCGAGGGCGAATTCAAGGTCTGAATTCCAAAGAGGTCACGCCGTGATGTGACAGCGCGGCGGTGAGGTTGTTCTGGACGTCGTGTCGGATCTCGTGCGCTTGACACCTCCGGAGAGATAGTGATGAACATTAACTTAAACTCTGTGATAAAATGATTAGTCCATTTCATGGTCCTTCGAGCCGGATGCCGCTGACTGCGTTTCTTCCTACCAAGATAACGACACCAAATCAATTCAGTGACATCAGCAGTTTGCCTCAAGCCTATCCACATGCCAGTCTAAGTGGGAACTGACGACCCCATCAGAAATTGTTCGAGAAAACGTTTCCAAGCTCCACTGTGCCAGGTGTTTAGACTGACGGTCGGATGGAATTTCACCCGAGACGATAGTTCACGGACGACGCACAACGACTGACAGATTTGCTTCCTGTCTTAATCTGGGAGAGTTTTAGTTTAGCTTTAGGTTAGGTTAGGCAAAAGGGACTGATCTCAGAAGACGGCTACACCAAAGTAGTCCCATTGTGATACCACGCGGATTGAGTTCTCCTAACACTTGAACCAGTTTGTGCTTGCAATGAAGCGGTTAAGTTTATATTTAGCTCTTTGAGAAAATTGCAGTAGCATGCAGTAAGTGTAAGTGCTTCGACTTGTCAGAGCGAAACACGAGCAGAGTAAGTGATCTGCGATTTGTGTCTCCTCTTCACCAATGCAGGTTCTTCAGAAATCATTATTTGTTACGCCCATCCTGCAGACATGTCCGCGGCTGGGACGACGCCTTCGCAATATTGGGCACACATAATCGAGCGAGGGCGAATTCGAGGTCTGAATTCCAAAGAGGTCACGGCGGGATGTGACAGCGCGGTGGTGAGGTTGTGGTGGACGTCGCATCGGATCTTGTGAATCCAGAGTGTTAATGAGAAGAATTACTTAATGATCAAACAATTGGTGTATTTCGTGGTCCTTCGAGCCGGATACTGAAGCCAGCGGACGGGTTTATTTCCTGTCAACTAAACGACACGAAAATTCAGTGACATCGAACAGCTGGTGATGTTTATGTCATTAGCTTTCAACGGTGGATGGAGGCAACTTCAGATTATATACCACTGGCAGACCCCACCTCTTTCAAGTGCTATTGTGACGCCAAAAAATATCCATGGTAGAAGATTAAACTTGCAACGTAGCTATGACATAAGCCGGTGCATCCCATGGTCCCTCGCAACTTCCCAGCTCAAGGATATCGAAGAGTCTCAGGACAGACAAAAAATACGGGCCTTTTACAAAAAAGCCAAAACCCTGGCCACAGGCTTTAGAAAAGGGGGCCTGATATCAGCTCCATATGCCCCATCCACAAAAAAGGCGATCCTACCTCCTGCAAGAACTACAGAGGTATACCCCCGCTCAATGTCGCCTACAATATCCTATCAGGCGTACGAACGTCTAAAGCCGTTTTGCACCGCACTAATCGGCACGTATCAGTGCGGCTTTCGGCAAATCGACTATAGACCAAATCTTCGCGCTAAGGCAAATCCTGGAGAAGACCAGCGAGTTTCAAATCGATGCTCACCATCTGTTCATCGATTTTAAAGCCGTATACGACAGCATTCATCGCAAGAAGCTATTCGAAGCGATCGCCGAATTCGGGATACCGGGAAAACTGATCCGGTTGTGTCGCACCACGCTCACACATACGCGATGCACCGTGCAGTTCGGTTCAAAAACCTCTGAACCGTTCAAACGTGCACCGGATTTTGGCAATGACATGCGGCGAGAAGATAGTGCGGCGGGCAAAAGTCAACCATCTAGTGCCATCTTTTGTGTGGAGACGCGACGTTTGTAAATCAGTCCAGCTGTTTGGATATGCAGATGACATCGACATCACCTCGCGTAAAGTTTATGATTTCACAACAATTGAGGAACAGATGAATCGAGTTGGTCTTAAATTTAATGTCGACGAAGAAACGTGCCGTCACACACCACCTAGGACAAAATATATCTCAATGGCCAGTTATAATTTTGTGGTAGTAAAGGAGTTTGTCTTCTTTGGAAATGTAGAAAGAAGCGGCTGTCGTGGAACCTAGATGTAAGATTTCAACTGGGCGTCAGGACATGAACACCACGAAAGCAGCTATTGGGCTTATCCCTCCCCACGGTGTCTATTTCAGAAGAACCACTTACATACTTCTCAGGCCGACGTAGGGTCTGAAGGTTTGGTCAACAATAGCTGTCATCCAGCAACGACAGTCTTAAGCACGCTTCTTGCAGTCATCAAGACCAATGTCAAAAAATAAATGGCACAACAAAAATCAATTCAGCGCGCTGATTGTATTCAGCTGTCATCGCTGATTCGTAAATACGTACTAAACAATGCAGTTTTCAAATAAAATGTAGGAACTTTCAACAATGGGGCATAGGCTTATGTACACAGGGCAAAGCTGCTGACTGCACACAACCTGGTAGGATGCCAGCGCGATCCCTGCTTGTCCATAAGTCAAGTTGACATACAGCCTGGCCTAGCAGTTGTGCTAGGCTGTGCGTGAGGTTAACTCCCTCACTTCGGGGCGTAACGTCTCTGTGATGAGCACGCGGTTCCCACACCTCAACATCCATAAGGGTACCTGGCGGTCTCCTGATCAATCAACCGTCAACCAGATTGATCACATTGCGATCGACGTCAGACACTGCTCCAATATTCTCGATGTCCGAACGTACCAAGGAGTCAACATCGACTCGGACCATTTTATTGTTGTAGCTAAGGTAAGGATGAGGGAATCGAGAGTACGGAGTCGAGAAAGAACACTACGGTTTGACGTCGGAAAGCTAAAATCGCAATCGATTGCTAGGAACTTTGCCGATCGAGTCCTCCTGAAACTCTATAAAAGTTCGACGCTTAAGTCTGATCATCTCAGTCCTGCTCTATGGCGCAAAGACATGGACGCTATTGAAAGCGGATGAAAAAGGTCTTGGTTGTTTTGAGAGAAAAGTTCTGCGTACGATTTTTGGTAGTGTTTGCGTTGATGGCGTTTGGAGGAGAAGGTTCAACCACGAACTGTACGGGCTGTACAGCGGCATGCACCTAGTTAGGCGTCTTCGAATCCAACGCTTAAAATGGCTAGGTGATGGACATCACAGCTCCGGCCCGAAGAGTCTTCGACACCTAGCCATTGGGACAGCGCAACAGATGACGTCTTCGCACTAGATGGCGCACGCAAGTGGAAAAGGACCTCAACCAACTTGGTGTGTGCAGCTGGAGGCAGGTGGCGGAATATCGTGCTGGCTGGAGAGCATTGTTGGTTGAAGCCATGGTCCACCCCGGACTTTCCAACTTTAAGTTCGATCAATGTTTCACAATATCTGTCGTCAACTGCGAAATTTTGCCAATTAAGGCTAGTTTGGTATCAGAACGAAACAATGTCTCAAACCGTTTCTACAATGGCCATCTTGTGGTTTTTTTCTTGGTGTTTCTCGCTCGAAATCTTAACAAATAGTCAGTAACATACCTCCGCGGAACGAATTGAGACGCTTTACGCTTCAACAACGCCAAGAAATATTGAAAATTCCCATCAAAGTGGGTGCTGTTTAGCCCAAGTAGTGCGCCTTTTGAAAGGAAGCACCCAGCGTACATAAAGTTCATGAGACTTGTATGCTAGTGGACAACACTCAAGATCCCAGTTATTGCACGTAGTGTAATGTAGCTGCTGTGTCCGATAGTGTGAGATTAGAAGAAGAACCAATAGAAGAAGAATGGAAACGTTGTCACAAAGCCATCAAAGAAGCTGCCACGTTGTTAGCCTCATGGTCCTGTCTGTCTGCCGATTAAGTCTTCCGAAGGTTCCAAGCTGCCGTGGCTATGTCTCTAAATGCTTCACTGATACACATTTGTGTGTTGATGGCCTTATCGACCGTTGGTTGGGTTTCTACCTGATCATGGATACATTTTATATTTCTCTTCCTCAGCAAGATTGTCCGCAATGAATGGCAATGAAGTGGCATCTTGTGTTTTCCAGGCGAGCAAAAGGCTGGCCCTAGTTGCAGACATGTCGAGAGGTTAATTATTTGATTCTTGAAATCAAACAGTAAGTCCCCTCGCTTTTCTGATGCCAAAATATGTGAATTTGGCGGTCACTGCTTGTGTTCCTCATTCGATTTGTCGATATTTTCTCCTTGGGATGTTTTTTTAGCCTTACAACTGACTACAACACAACTGCCGCGTGAGCAAACAATGGTGTTGCAGCGCCGTGGAGCCAGCAAATGCAATCCCAGTCCTCCCAGAACATCCATCCTTCTCAACGCTCCTCGAAGAACTGTCGGAAGAATCTCACACTCTGTTGCGCAATTGATGGCATGAATTGATTCCTTAGAATCAGAATAGACTTCCTGAATGCGGCCGACTCCATTGACTCCACTCCAGATGTTCATTTGAGCCAGCATCGCGCCCGGGCCTTTGTCCACCCGCCGCTGCGCCGCTCCGGTTGACATCGATGACGAATGGCATAACAGTCACCCAATCCATCTGACCGACGCATCGGCACAAATCCTTTCAGAATCCCCTGATTAGCTGTCATCCACTGAATACCGGGGTAATCCACCACCTAGCTGCCAGTGCGCTGATTGACGCGATCTTTGAGTGAATTTTTTAGACCATTCCTCGCGCGGAATTCGTTCGCATTTCCGCAATAAGCACACACTCTGGGGCCGTGTTTGCCTAATTGTTTTCCATTCTGGCGATCGCCGGTGAAGACAAATTTCCGCGTTGGCCGAGGGCCCATCCAACAAAAATTAGCCCGCATTCAGCGCGCCGACCGAGGGCACACATTGAATTCACACTGAAACGCCTCATTTGAGATGTGCGCCTTCGGAGCGTCGTCGCGGTCGGCTCCTCCCAGTCACCCGCTCACAATGGGATTGTGGCGGAGGAAGGCTCCTCGGGTCCGCTTAGAAATTCTAATTGCACGGAGACTGTGCTGCAGCCAAACCGTATTGAAGGGTTTTCAATTTGGCTGCTGCTCATCGGCGCGGCGCGTCCTCATTTCGCATTCACACCTCTACTCGGTGCGCTGCGGTCGTGCTATGCACGGACGAACACAAAAGGACTCTGTGCCTGTGGATTATTGTCACGACTATCGTCGCACCGCCGCGCCGCCTCGCTGCGCCGTCCGCCTTCGCCGGTTTGCCGATTGTGTGCCCGGGCATCGGGCATCTGGTCGGGGCCTGGGAGGAGGTGGAATTATGCTATGAATGAAAGATGTCCGTTCATAAATCACTGTCACATGATTCACGAGATCACTTTGGCGAGCAGCTAATGTAGGCTGTAAGGACTACAAAAGGCACACGGCAGTTCCTGTTAATTGTTCAAATCGTCGCGTCTCCACACAAAACAACGCGGACGATGACGGTGCTGGTGACGGTGACGGTGACGCTGACGGTGCTCTGTTCCCCCGACCGTGTATACGTGATGATTTTAATTCAGCGGAGACGGAACCGAGCCGAGCAGAACCGCCACCAGGCCGATCCCCTGAGTGGGAGGCGGCGCAGCATTGTGGACTCTGGAGAACCATGTTGCAGCAATTGTCTTTGTCATTTCCGTGTTCTCGCGATATTAATGAACAACAAGCACCGCTTGACAGGACGGAATTTGACAACTCAACCCATAAGCGTCCGCCTAACAAGGCGCGCGCGGTCTCGCTGCTTGCACAATCCGCATTCGTATTCACATTCGCATTCGCATTCGTGTCGCGTCGCGTCGTATCCGAAAATGCATCTCGGCCTGGGTCGCAGTCGGAAACAGAGGTGACCCCGCCAACCGCCACCTCGTCTTGGTGGCACCGCGGTGTGCGCTAAACTGGTTGGCCTATTAACTCAGCGCAACATTTTGACATCCAGCTAGTGTAGTAGCGGCCCGCTAAGCTGGTGCGCGTACAACGGACCAAATGGAATTCAGAGGTTGTCCGAAACACCTGTGGCCGCGTCCCCCGCATCCACCGCGACCACCGTCGCCGCCATCCAGTTCACCGCGGTTAATAGAGTGAAAATCTACAATTATGGGCAACATAACAATAATTTCCGATTCCTATCTCGCTCTCGCGCAACTGAATGCGAGTGCTCGCCGCTCGGTAATGGCTCGGCGAAAAATCCATGATTTATATCTGCAGTCAAGTGTTTGATGGCCGAGGACCACCTTCGTGCCGCGCGAGCGCGCTGCTGTGGGAGCTCGCCTTTGATCGCGTACCCAAACGTGCGCTCGCTCGTTCTGTGTTCTGAATGTGAATGCCGTTTGTGGCTGCGATGTGAATTAATTAGTCGATTGCAAGCGGAAACCAAGCAGAGACACTGAGCGGGAGCTGAATCTAGTGGTGGGTGGCTGACTGAAGATGGTGCTTGGGACTTGGGATGAATGAGAGATGCTTCAGAATTTGACCTCAGATGACCGCGGGCAGAACCCACAGCAATGCACATTAATCTGTCACGTACTTCAGACAGTCCACAGAGCACTCGCTTGTAAATGAGTTCATAAAGGCGTCACAGAAGCACCCGAGTGACAGGTGCAAGGCCCCTGAATTGCTACCGATACCGAGATGTAGGCGAGACAGCGACAATTTATTAACAGCAAATGCCCTCAAGGCTGGCCAAGGAATGGCTATTTGTCACCCCGAGGACAGGCTTGAGTGCAAGTCAACACATTCGACACAAGACCGTTAAGTGCTAAAGAATGTCACGACGTGCTTCGGTATTCGATCTTTCCATCAAGATTGTGCATTGATCGTACGTCATTTCTAGGAGATCGTAGAAGAAGTCATTGAGGTAAGTTGTTCAGTTTCCGAAACGAGAAGGTGGGCCCTGGTCACGTCGCGCTTACCACAAAATGAAGGTCAAAGCAGGGGTTAGTCGTTCGACGCATCCGTGCAGGAAACGTCTGAGTCTGCGTTAGAAGCCGTATCAATGCTCCCAAAAATCCAAAAAATCAGTTGATCGAGTGCCAATCGTATCCCACCAGTAGATCATTGCGAGCATCTGCCACAGGTACATATGTAGATAGGGTGAGTGCATACTTACTTACTTAAGGTGGCGCTACAGTCCGGGGTGGACCTGGGCCTCAACCAACAAGCGTCTCCAGCCAGCTCGATCTTTAGCTAGCTGTCTCCAGTTTCGCACGCATAGTTGGTTGAGGTCCCTTTCCACTAGCGTGCGCCACCTGAGTCGCGGTCTTCCTCTACTGCGCTGTCCCTCGGGGGTGGGTTCGAAGACTTTTCGGGCCGGAGCATTGGTTTCCATCCGCTTTACATGACCTAGCCATCTCAATCGTTGGATCTTCACTCTTCTGGCTAAGTCGATGTCGCTGAACAGCCCGTATAGTTCGTCGTTGTATCTCCTCCTCCACTCACCATCTATGCAGACGGGACCGAAAATCACCCGAAGGATTTTCCTCTCGAAGCAACCAAGAGCTGCTTCATCCGCCTTTGACAGAGTCCATGCCTCCGCGCCATATAGCAGGACTGGGACGATTAAGGTCTTGTAAAGCGTTACCTTGGTTGTTCGAGAGACGGCTTGTTTACCAATTGCTTTCTTAGCCCAAAGAAGCACCGATTGGCAAGAGTTATTCTTCGTTTGATTTCAGCGCTGGTGTCGTTGTCTGAGTTGATAGCGATTCCTAGGTGGACAAAGTTTTTAACTACCTCAAAGTTATATCTGTTTGCCGTGACGTTCTAACCGAGACGTCGGTGTTGCGTGTCCTTTTTCGTTGACAGCATATATTTGGTCTTACCCTCGTCTACCGCTAAACCCATCTTCGCGGCCTCCGTTGCAATACTCACAAAAGCGCCTTTGACATCACGCTGCGTTCTTCCGATAATGTCAATATCGTCGGCCTATGCGAGTAGTTGGACGGACTTTTGAAAGATTGTTCCTCTGGTGTTGGCGTTCGAGTTTTGAACAATTCTTTCAAGAACGATGTTGAAAAATGCGCATGACAGCGCGTCGCCTTGTCTGAATCCTTTTTTGACATCAAAGGTCTCGGTTAGGTCTTTGCCGACCTTGATGGAGCAGCGTGCATTCTCCATCGTCATCCTATACAAACGGACGAGTTTGGTAGGGATGCCAAAAGTAGACATTGCTCTGTATAGCTCGTCTCTATAGATGCTATCATACGCGGCCTTAAAATCGATGAACAGGTGGTGGGTATCGATTTGTTGCTCCTGGGTTTTCTCAAAAATCTGCCGAAGTGTGAATATTTGGTCGATGGTGAATTTTCCTGGCCTAAAGCCACACTGGTATGGACTGACCAAGTTGTTGACGAATGGCTTTAGGCGTTCACACAGTACGGCAGATAAGATCTTATAGGCGATGTTAAGGAGACTTATCCCTCGATAGTTGGCGCAGTCAAAGGGGTCTCCTTTCTTGTGGATCGGGCAAACAATGCTGAGGTTCCATTCATCGGGCATGTTTTCCTCCGACCATATTTTACACCGTCAGCTCCAGCCTTGTTGGATTTCAGTTTAGATATAGCAATCCTCACTTCATCCGGGTCGGGTGGACGGAATTGTTGATCTTCATCGTCCCTTTCATTGGGGTTGAATGGTTCGTTCTGCCTGACAGCGGAATTTGGTCCTTCGTCGCCGTTATACAGTCTGCAGAAATGGTTTCTCCATATTCTCAGCATCGACTGTGACTCTACTACGATGTTCCCTTGTTGTTTGAACGTCATTGTAAGGGGCTCCCTGTCTTGTGGCTTTGTTACATTTAAGGCAATGTCTAGTTATTACTCCTAACAGTTTATAGATGTTTCATCAAGGTCAAGGCTATGCCTATAAAAAAAGAAGCGCGGGCAGCAACGAATAGATAGATAGGTTTTCAAGGGATAGAGCATTTCCTCTGTTGGACCAGCGAATGAAGGTACTCGTCTCCGTCATGTCTGACAAAAGCTTCAAAAGAACATCTAATGACGAAGTTTAGAACAGAAGTATAAAGGCGAAAGATTTATTCGACACTGAAGAGAAGCCAGAGTTGTTCTTGCTTCGGCAGAACATATACTAAAATTGGAACGATACAGAGAAGATTAGCGTGGCCCCTGCGCAAGGATGACACGCAAAAAAAAGTTTAGAACAGAAACGGACATCAGTAAGTAGATGCGGGATCCACAAGTTTACCATCACGCAGTCAAGAGGATTCATCATGTAATCCGTGTAGTCCTCGATGTTCAGTAGCCGATTGAAGCCAGTAGTGTTCGGGACCATAGAGGGAAAAGTTCCCTTGCACCTTGTCTATTATGTCTGCCCCGTTGCTCAATCATCCTGAGACATTTAAGAACCTGAGAAAAACTGGTCAAACGGTTCTTGATAATTTCCTGTCAGTCTTGGAAGAAATATTCTCTCAGTTCTGTGCCTTAACTGACAGAGGCTGGAGCAGTGGCAGAAAAGTAAACAACATCCTTCGTTTCTTCTTTGTCACCAGTTTCCTACAAATATGATTCCATGGTTATCGCCAGCTGCTAAGGATAGTGGGTTGGAGCGCTAACCCACCATCCTTAGCATTTTTTGTCTTTTTTTAGTAGTTTTTTGTGTTTTTGTTTTATTCTTAGAAGCAATAGCGTCTGAGTGGTCTTATATGTGGTTAAAGAGCATGGTCTTAGGAATATAAGGTGTGCTGGATAGTTCTACTGAGGACCTGCGCGACGTCATCACGTCAACAGAAATTTAAAGGCGGAAACAGACACACTTTTTTCAACATTTTTCTACTCTTTATAAAGGTGGTTCAACTTTAAGGGCCGATGTTGAATGTGAACCACACCTAAACGTCAAGTTTTTTTCTGCATTTCATTTGACATTTCTCAATTTCAGACCAATTCAATTTGAACCATGGAAAGATACACAATGGAGCAACGCGTTAAAGTTATTCAGGCTTATTATAAAAATGGGCGTTCAAATCAAAATGCATATCGTGTACTTCGTGGTTTTGTCGGTTAATTTATTCGTCCAAATGTGCGTACAATCGGAAAAATCGTGCAAAAGTATGACCAAGCCGGGTCTGTAGGAGATGTGAAAACACCAGTGCATGCTCGTACAGCTCGTACTGCAGAAAATATTGCTGCTGTTCGCGATAGTGTGACTGAAGAGCAGTCCACCTCAACTCGTCGTCGTGCCCAACAATTGCACCTCCCACGCTCGTTGATGAACATAATGCACAAAGTCTTGCATTTACACGCTTACAAGATGCAATTGACTCATGAACTAAAGCCTCTTGACAAGTTCGAGCGTCGTCAATGGTCAGAATGGTGGCAAGAAATGGCAACAGTGGATAATCAATTTTCGAAGAAAGTCATCTTCAGTGATGGGGCACATTTTCATCTCAGTGATTTCATCAATAAGCAGGATTGGCGCAGTTGGGCGAATGATAACCGTAGAGTGACTGTCGAAAAACTAATGCACCCACAAAGGGTGACTGTTTGGTGCGGTTAATGGACTGTCGGCATCATCGGGCCGTATTTTTTCCAAAATGAGGCCGGTCAGGCAGTTACTGTGAATGGTGTTTATGGGCCGAATTGGAAAATAAGAATGTGGACGATATGTGGTTTCAACAGGACAGTGCCACTTCCCACACAGCTAAAGCAACAAGGGCTCTTTTGTGCGACAAATTCAAAGGCCGTGTTATCTCACGTGGTGGCGATGTCAATTGGCCGCCAAGATCATGTGATTTGACACCGTTGCATTTTTTTCCTTGGGGTAATTTGAAAGAAAAGGTGTACGTCGATAAGCCAGCAACAATTCAAGAGCTAAAGGATGAGATAATTCGGCACATTAACGGCATAGAACCTCAATTATGCTTCAGCGTCATCGAAAATTTGGACCATCGGATGGAGGTGTGTGGCCGAGGTCGCGGCGGCCGATATTTTGTTCCACACATAATTGAACCATACCAATATTATCATAAAAAAAGAAATGAAAATAATTTCCTAAATAATTTGTGTTTTATTCAAAATCAACATCGACCCTTAAAATTAAACCACCTTTTAGTTGCTGCAGCCTATTTGGCAGTTTCCTATTTATACGAAGTAAATTATTTCATCGTGTTTTTTCTTGATTTTTTTCATCTAAGAAATTGAAGTGTAATGTAAGCTTAAGCTAACATCTGCCCTGAGTGACGTCACAAAATAAAAAATTGCGGTTTTGAGAAGCTATCCAGCAAACCTAATTTTTCTTCCACCGTTCCACGATGAGTCAATTTCAGCGTCATTCCTGACAAATTTATCATCCTCATCCTGTGAGCGGAAGCCCAGCTAGATTTCTGTTGACGAGTTTGCTCTAGAACCTCTTGACTGCCAATTAGAATGGTAATTTACTAATAATAAAATAGCGTCAGGGCCTAGTCTCCCAGCAACCACTCGTGTTGTGCATGCTATTGTACTCTCACAAGTGGAAGTGATCTACAGTTTTAAGCCGACTCCCAATGGCCAAGTTTGAGAAGCTTTTTCTAGACATGAAACACTCTTTGAGCATTGTCAGTGACTCGAAAGAGGTGGGGCTGTGAAAATTATTTTTGTCGCTCAGAGCTGGAATCGAACCTACGACGTCGAGGTTGGGGTCGACGCACATACCCACAACGCCACGGGTTAACTTGGAATGGTAATTTAAGCAGATAATATTTTCATCATTAATTTTATTTTAGAAAAACACTGCCGCCATAAGGGATTCTGAGCTGTGCATGTTTAAGAACATGAAGAAAATGTCAGCGCATCCATCTGAATACGCGTGAGTGGATGAATTTTTGATGGGTTCATTTGTGAACCCTTTTTCCCTTGTTGGCAAATAACACGGGAATTGCGAAATATACAAATAGGAGAGAGTAGTCGAAATCATACGTTCTTCTTGAACCAAGGCACAGCCCTGATGGTCCTGGCAATGAAGATGTTGCCGAAGGTGCAACGCTTATCTGTATATCCATTGATGAGTCATTATCTTATGACGGCAGTAACATCTCTTAATACCCTTCTGACGGAATGTAGTCTGACAGACCGAATCCCAGTCTTTGCTATCCCATCTGTTCTTCCATTGCTTTATTAGTTTCATATTCCAGGAAAATGTGGTCAAGGCATCGATGGACACACAACAGCTGCCAGCTCCACTCAATTATGTCATAGAGAAGACGTGTTTTTTTGACTTTGGTTTGTATATAAAATCTTTATTTTGAAAAGCATGGTTCCCTTCAAAGACGGGGTCGGTGGAATTATTAGCTCGCATGTCTTCAAAAATGCTTATAAACAGAACTGTACAGCACTTAACACTACGGAGGCGTGAACATTAACTTCTTGGTTCAGCACTTTTGTACCGTAAAAAGTATGGGCAAATTTGATTTGATGAGATTACAACACCTCTCATGCTCAAAACCACATTCTAACATTAGGCGTGTTTTTTTGACTCGTCAGTGCTCAGCTTAGTAAGATTTTACACGGGAAGCGAAAACAAAACAACTTACTGAGTTACAACTACTTAGTAAGATTTCACTGTCATCACTGACTAGGTCGCTTTGAACAATCTCATTCATAGATGGCTCCAGAGGAAACTATTTGTTTGTTAAAGGCTGGTATTACTCGATTGTTTGACGCTTGTTGATGTTACTTGTGCAAATTTATAAAATATCAAATCATTCATATTACTTGTTTGGCTACCCATTATTTGTGTATTTTCTTTGCCTTTGAGAGTTAAATTTCACTTATAATTGACATTAGAGTATTTTGACATCTAATGCAATGGAGACAAATTGTACTAGCAAGAAAGCGTTTTATTGAGAATTATTACTAAGCTGAGTACTGATTAGTCAAAAAATCACGCCTCTTATTTAATTATCATACATTTGCTACGTAGCAACTTATTTCTACTTTGCTTATTTTCATTCTACAGTTTATAGCACCTTATCTATATCCAAGGCGAAATAGGCTCATTTGTTCCACAGCTTATGGACCGGCTCCGCCTATACCTTAGGCTAGAAGCGAGTATTTTTTGACTATTTGGCGGTAACGTGAGATTAGAGTATTTCGATATCACGTAAGCATACGTACAAATTTTCGGAAAAAAAATTCAACTCAGTAAAAAAGCGTTTTATTGAGAATCATTACTAAGCTGAGTGCTGATTAATCAAAAAGCACGCCTAGTGATGAGCTGTTGTTTTAACGTGAGTCCTTCACAGACTGAAAATTTTCTCGAGAGAGATGAGCGATACTGTCTTCCATTTGTGTCGTAAATGTGACAAAAGCATTACTCCCTACTTGCACTGCAATATCGTAATATTAATGGGAACTATGAACTGACACTTTTTCTCAAATGTCCCAATGGCGGAGTGGGATTGAAAGATAATGGAAGCTACAACGCCTAAGTCTGCTTAAGTAATCAATCATAATAACTCTAGTTTCCATTAGTGTCGATTAGTTTCGTTAATTTGCGTCAGGTTTCGTTAAGTTTTGTTTGTTCTTTTCTCGATAGTGGGGGCAAAATCAATCACTCTCTGCATACATGAATGATAATTTAAGCTGAAATGTTGCATAGGCTCTCAGAAACAGTTCTGGACATTTTCAATTTGACCATATTTTGGCAAAAATGTTCGCCATTCTGACACATCGTTTATGAATTGATGCATTACACAAATTATCAGCACCCAGAATGCTCTCTTATGCCTCTGCCTCAATTTATTATTGTGATCCATTTGGGAAAAACTGCAAGATTTCTCGGAACACAACTATTTTTTATCACTACCTGTACTACACTACTCTTCAGTTGCCACCATTTAGTCGCGCAAGTTTCAGTTTAACCAACAAGAGACACACGTCAATGACTTCCATCCTTCCAATTAATTGAAGTCGAACTCACTTTTTTAAAGCGTCTTCGTTAAGTCTTCTCTCTCTCTCAATACACTGTACCCCTCAATAACATCCCTGTTGACTGTCATCTCATTAAAATCAAACGTCTTTCTGCATCTGTTCCAACATGACTTCGACGACTGTATCAACTGCCAGCTTCAGCCACCACTCCACAGCGTTCACTTTCCACCCAACCCAATGCCCAGCGACCGGATTTAGAAGCGAATTCCAGAAGCGACAACGCTTCCTTCTAATTCTGTTCAAATTAACTCAGACAGTAATGAATCACCTCGGCTAATAGTTGGCCCCATGCAGAAGCACGCTGCCTCACCACTCACCACCTCATGGGAACTACCAACCAACCACCAGCCAACGGAGCCAAGCCAACCAGCCGAACACTCTCCCGCTTAAGGGCTCTGTGTTCCCTTTCACGAAACAATTGACATGGCAGCTAAGGCGTAATTTATTTTTATCGCAATGACATCGGAACGGAGCGTCGACGACGGCGACGACGACAAAACCAACGGAGCTCAGTTTAAAAACATAGCTCCTTGCAAGTGTCCGTCTCCCCGTCTCCGACAACTGTCAAAGATCCAGAAACATCCGCAGAAGGACGACGACCAAGACGACAACAGCGACGACGACGACGACGACGACGAGGAGGAGGACGGCGACTACGCCAAGACATGAAGACGGTGTTTATGGATGAACTTTGGAACTGTACAACAGAGAGAGGACTATTTTGCATACACTCCGCCGTCTAAGGGGTTGTCTGCACCTACTCTGATTCGTAGGCACTAGTGCGGATCGTCTTCAAAAGGAACGAGGCGCAAAGCGACCAACAAAACCCGCAGCAAAATAGCTCCGATTAAGGACTCCCCATTGCAGTCTGCAAACGTCGGCCGGCGTACATATATGGGATACTGTGTGACGAACAGCAGCAGCGCGCCGCAGCGCAGCAGCATCCTCGATCTCGTAGGACCAGTAGCGGAAAGTTCCCTTTCGTTGGAGCCTGCCCTCGCTCGGCAGCGGCACTGCTGCCTCCTTGAGATGAATTTATGTATGCAAAGTGGTTTTTTGGTGACAGGACAAAGGAAATATCTCTCAAGATGGCTTTGAAATTATTTGTTGTTGTTTGCTAGGGAACTGCTCCTGCGCACCGCCGCGCCGCCGGGAATGCGCTACCGATGGTGCTGCTACTGCTGCTGCTGCTGCTTCGGCTTCTGGGAGCACTTAGTTTTGCTTTCATCTCCTTTGCGGTCGACAATGTTTCGCCGTCGTGGTCGTCTAGTCCAAGGCGAGGGGCGGCTGTGTCCCTTCGATTCTGATTCGAATGCGGACTCGCGCATTAGCGGCGCACTGCCGAGTGCAGCGAGTACGCGAAATAAATTATCTCAGCGATGAAGACAAATCTTTATGTTGTCAATTTCGTGAAATGGGCATTTTGTCTCGGCGGCCCTTGGCCGGCCGCCAGGGCCTGAACGGATGAGCGGTTGGGTTCAGCAATCACTCGGCACATAGCTCAATAATTTCATAGCCATTCCGCGGCCGATTCTGCTGCGATGATTGCTCGAAATGTCATTACAGAAATTTTCTGATTAATTTATTAAGAGTCTCTGACCAGAGCAGCGGTCGTCCTTGCCGATGTCGCCGGTCGGTGGTGGCGTGTTCGCGATCTGGTGCTGGCGGCGAGAGGGGGTCTAGTTTTGTTCGACGCACATTTGCATAGCTCCGCTGCGATGGGTGCTCGTGGGGAATGCATTGAATGCGGCGAATGATGGATATGGCGATGGACACTTGAGTCGTTCGTGGGATTGAGCGACGCGAATTTACTTGACAGGTGGTCGGGGTAGGGTCTTAGAAATGTGGATAGCTAGCTGCAAATGGTTAAGGAAGCTTTTTTAGTGTTTAAGAGACTCAATAAAGATTTGAATAGTTTAGCTTCAAAATTGTCGTCTAGCTACACAGCAGTTTGCAGTGAAAAGATGTTCTGTAACTTTTTTGCTTTGGATGATTAGTTATGGCAGAGCCGTAAAAATTTAGACATTTTTCGATTCACAGTTAACTAGTAACCAAAACTAGATCCTATTTCTCGAATCAATGTTTATTTTTATGATCGACATAAAGAAACGTGCGGTGTGGTGGCCCGTGGCGTTGTGTAAATGTGCGTCGACGCAAATGCACTTGAACATCAACGTCGTAGGTGACAAAATTATGTTCACGGCCCCACCTCTTTCGAGTCACTGACAATGCTCAAAGAGTATTTCCTGTCTAGAAAAAGCTTCTCAAACTTGGCCGTTCGGAGTCGGCATAAGACTGTAGGCCCCTTCCACTCGTGAGAGAACAATATCACGCACAACGCAAGCTAGGCCCTGGCCCCCCGCGGCTGTAGTGCCACCCATATTATTATTATTATATTCCTTTATATCGCGAAAGGTCTGATCATCGTTATGCGGTTTCCTCAGTCATTTGTTGCAAAAAAGTCATTAATGTCCAATACCGACCATAGTAACCTTTTGAATAAAACCAGTGGCAGCGATATTGAAATTTGGCATATTAAATACGTATCTTATGGAACTAAATAAATGGTATCCAAAAGCAGGCCACCATGTTTTTTTTAATTAACAATATTTAATTTAAATATTTCTTGCTGTTATGATAACTTACTATGGTATTAATATGAGAACCCAAAAACCATGCTTGTATATTCAAAAAAATACTGAAACACTTCTTTTTCTAATTATTTTTCCTCACAATTTCAAACTCTAAATCGCACTTTGGCCGTTCTAATGAACTTCACAGAACAAATATGTATTTTTTTTGACACAGAACTGCGATGAGCAGCTCTGCCAAACTTTGCAAAATATTAAGGATGCAACCACCCTACACGAGAATGACATTGAAGTGATCGGTAGAGAACTGCGAGGCGAGAATGAGAGAATTGCTGGCATTATGACTGTGGTTCTGGCGGTAAATTAGGGAAGTAAGCTGTATTGGATGTCCTTAAAAAGGTCAATCAACGTCTTGGTCAGAGCTTAACAGTAGGCAGCTGTAACTTACACAGTTTTGTCAGACACTTCAAGCTAAATTCTCAATTAAATTCAGCTTTTCTCGTTATTTCTATTGCGATTCAACATGAATTCGATACAGCAAAGGTTTCAAAATGTTTCGTACTTTATTTCAAACAAAAAAAATTAAGTGATTCTCATCGTCTTAATGAGCTCTATGGACTTTGTCTTGTCTGCATACTAAATGATACTGGTTGTATAATTCGGCCCAGGCATCAACAACTTTTTTGTTCAAAATGTCTATACATGCATCATATCACTAAAAAGGCTGGAATTGCAACTTTTTTCATATAGTCTTAGAACATTTGATTTGTTTAACATATATCAGCAAATATGTTGGAAAATGTTAGTTCAATAAGTTGACACAATGGTCAATAATAATAAGATTGAAGCAAACAATAGAAAAGAAACGGCCAGAATTGATCAACAGAAAGGGCTTCGTCTTCCATCAGGACAACGCTAGACCACACACATCTGTGATGAGTCGTCAAAAACTGGGAGAGCTTGCTAGTTTTAATGCATCCACCATATAGCACTGACCTTGCACCATCGGACTACCATTTGCTTCGGTCAATAAAGAACTCCCTTAATGGAGTAAAGTTGGCTTCAAGAGAAGCCTGTGAAAATTACTTGTCGTAGTTTTTCGCCGGGAAATCACAAACGTTTTACACTGATGGAATAATGTCTCTAGCGGAAAAATGGCAAAAGGTGGTCGGCCAAAATAGTACATATTTGGTTCAATAAAGTTCATTATAAATATAAAAAAATGAGTTGAGATTTGATTAAAAATACGAAACGACTTTGTCGACTACCTATTATAAAAAGACACGTTATGACATTTTTGGATCAACTAATTCCAGTCATCCAGTCTGTCCACCATAACTTGGTCTTCATACTTGTGCATCGGTCAATCTCACCTTCTCGAACGTGCAAGATCGAATTCGGACACCCTCTTCACTGTAACGTTGTTCGTCCATGCGCATGATGTGCCCGAACCCCGAAATGCTTAGCCATATAGTCGAACACCTCTTCCCACGACGACAACAGGTCACTACCATCAATACGCTGAGGTCAGCACGGTGGAGACTTCTCTAATTACTCTAGAGGAGCTACAAGCTCATTATATGTGAAACGGTTGATACTGTCTAGCACTGCAGAATTCACTAGAATTATCGAAAGTAATGGTGAATTGGACGTTGATATTGCATGACCTCAAGCGCTCCCTCTGTTCATTTGGAATTATAGAGTCAAGTGGCTTTTTTATGTGTTCAGAAGAGCAAGAAAATAATTCCCAAGATATTCGTTATAAAATTAGAAGTAGGGCGAAGGATATTTAAACGAAGTAGAAGAAGTTCTTTTGTAATCAACCGTCATTAATGCACCCTTCTTTCAGATTTGTAAAATTATTCAGGCTGACTAAAGGAGGATTAAGATATGTTATATTGACGAAAATATAATTTTTTTCGCACTACTTCTCCGACACCCGCTCACTTTCTGGATTGCGTTTTTTATAATAGGAATAGGACTGCGCATGCGAAATCGGCTTGATTGTGTCATTGGCCTGGCGTTCCAATAAATGTCTTTTAGAGAACCACGACGAAGCGAAGTCTTGTCCGTTGATCACGGCAATATTTAATTAGAAGCAACTTGAACTGCGTACTACTGGCTCTAAGACCAGTCACATTCGACAGTCACGACCCGTGACGCTTCACATTGACAACTCCCGGTAACGCTGGTGAACTACATATGTTAGTCCCACACCCAGGCTCTTCCTATTCCTTTTTAGCCGCTTCGGCCCTAGATGGCTAACTTCTTTCGTTTAAAAGCTCGTCAATTTGTTCAGGTTCCCATTCCCATTGCAATGCGTTCCATTCTGATCCACCAAATACTGGTTTTCTATTCACTTCCAGCCAGTGATCCAGCCTGCGCCTCTAAGAATCCCCACAAGAACCAACGACTCCTCCAGCACGACACATTCAACCTTTCAAAATGGCTTCAATCGCAACGAATTTGCATCAAGCGGTGGGCAATCAAGAACAAACAAAAAATGAGACAAAAACAAAAGCACACCAACTATGCGCCACCCCAGTGGTTGGTGGTACATCAGGAACCTTCACAAACTCCGAATTCCGACAACGACGACAACACACAACAAGACAACATGATCCACCCAGCGCACACAGGGCACAATTAATGAACTTGCAACCTGCAGCCATATTTAAAAGTGAAACTAATTATGTGCACCCATGTGCATCCACCTGAAAATTCCGCATGACGTTCCACAAGGATGCAAATACAGTCCGCCGTGGACACAAACACAAGAGCAGAACCGATCGCAGCGCAGACCTCCTCCGCTCGAGGGGAGGGATGAGCTAAGCGAAGCAAAACGCAAAAACAAAACCACTTCACATCACCTGGTTGGTGCAGGTTTCCCCGCAACGGCACCGGCAATGGCGTCTCTAAAGTGTTCCAGCTAATGGGTGACCAGTATAACCTGTGCATACACATGTGCATATCCAGCTCATCACCATCTCCGTCCTCATCATCATCATCATCAGCGGCGGCAGCAGGAGTGGTGGCGGCAGAGGCACAAGCATCTGGGGCCCATCGCTTTGCAAATTCATTTCTTGCCACATTACGCAGCATGCACTTACACCGCCGCAGTGCATGCGAAAAAATGGAAGTCCTTGCGCGTGCAACAACGACGATGACAACGGCAACGCGACAAGAGGCTGGATCCACGAGTGTGCGACTGAAATGGTGGCGCAGCGCGCTGGTGACTCCCAAGTAATCAAATCCCCAATGAACCCGAACCCCCAGTCGCACCCGACGGACGGACGGACACCACCTTGTCCAATGTGAGCCGCGGCTCATTCCGCCGTCATGGTTGCGTGCGGATCCCTGATGGAATTGTTACACACACCCATTTAATTAGCGGACGATATTTATGGACGCCATATTTTGTTTGGATGCAAAAACGCATCCCGGGTAGGTGGAGCCCGGACCGGAGAGCCGGAGAACACGATGCGGGAAAAGTTGACTGGCACGCTCGGGAGCTTTTCAGCAGAATGTGTCTCCCCTGCTGGACTGACTAATGGATCGGCATTCCTCCTCCATGCCATGGCCGCGCTCGCTCACACGGCAGCCGAGCAGAACGCCAGCCGGTGCACGAATATGACGCAGAGACTAATCGACAGCGAAATGCATTTTATTCTAATGCCGACCTCCCACTAGCCGCTGTGTCGGAGCGATTAATTTATGAGCACAAGCTCCGGAGCTTGCTGCTGTGACTGCTGCCTCCATTGCGACCACCGCCGCCTCCTCCACCGCCACCTAGCAAGCCGCTGACTGAATTGTTAAATATTTTATGTTAATTAACATCACAAATTGCAATTACCGCCAACTGGTGCGCGGACACACACCGCCAGCCGGCCCGAGCGGCCAACCGGATTGGCCTGAAATTAATCACCATTGTTGTCTGCAGTCATTGCGAAGGAAGGTGATGCCTTGGAGGCGTTTGCCGTGTCTTACAACTCATAACATGTGAGCATAATTGTTGTGACGGGCCGACGTGTCGGAGCGGGTGACAAGTACCCGCAGACAAAGTGTCTAAGTGCGCCCTGACAAATGGTCGCCGCTGATGGTTGACACAGTTCGTGTTAGATTGGACTGCTGTCCGGCGCAGACGCTCAACGCGCGTCGTGGTTAATGACTGCCGAGGTGCAGGCGCATCGCTGCGGTCCTCATAAACTTTGGCTCAAGTGTCGAACGATGCTCTGAGGCGTTTGGCAGGCAATTTGTTGGACCATTAAATGGCCGCCTTTCGAATTCCGCTACGCCTTATCGATGTGCTGCGCTTCGGTAGTGTGTCATTTCGATGGTGGCTCTTTTCAATTACGCGAAGAAAGCGCTTCATTTCGAACGGTGTGAACGTGAAACTACCGTGTGTGCAGCTGGGCGGGGACTGACCTAAATGCACGCCAATTGTGCCGCGGGCGCGCACTTTTGTGCATGTTTAAGAGCTCACTGGGGCTTGGAGGTGCCATAGACACGGTGTGGAACTGATGTGCGATGGTGTAGCTAGCTCATTGTATCATCGTCTGATACGGTTGTTTTATGACCATTTCAGAAGCTCTAGAGCGATTGTTTGAGGCGCCCATAAGGAAGAGTATTTTTTCAAGGAAGTCGAATCTGGGGATGACCGCCTGAGAGATAGCTTGACTTTAACGACCTGCTCGGTAGATAACTGGTGCTCATAGTTGTGTCATGCCTTGCGTCATTATGTGGAATTTGAGAGGTTTTTGAGAATGAAACTGTCATTAAGACGTCTTCCAAGACCGGGATGGTCGCAGTTGGAGCAGTATTAGACTTCCTGCAAATGTCTCGACCTAAATACTGAGTTGAGAGCTCATTGTAATTCATTTACGTCCAGTTTGAACTCAAACTGAAATTAAATGGAGACGCACCTCTTGGAAATAAAACATTTCAATAAAATCAACGCATTGCCTAGAACTTGAACCGAGCTAATGGCACGGGCGATCAGTGGAGACTTCTTCTTCTTCTTCTTCTTGTGACGCTACAGTCCAGGGTGAACCTGGGCCTCGGTCAACAATCCTCTCCAGCTGGCACGTTCTTTAGCCAGCTGCCTCCAATTTCGCACTCCTTGGTCGAAGTCCTTCTCCACTTGAGTGCGCCATCGGGTTCGTGGTCGTCCTCTATTGCGTTGTCCCAATGGTTGCAGTGTTGTCCATGCGCTCTATATGGCCTAGCCATCTTAGGCGTTGAATCCGTAGACGCCTGACTAGAGTCATGTCGCTGTACAGCCCGTACAGTTCGTGGTTGAATCTCCTTCTCCAAGAACCTTCAACGCAAACAGGACCAAAGATTGAACGCAGAACTTTTCTCTCGAAGAGACCAAGTGCGTCTTCATCCGCTCTTGAGATAGTCCATGCCTCCACGCCATACAGCAGGACAGGGATGATCAAGGTCTTATATAATGTGAACTTGATCTTTCGAGAGAGGGCTCTACTACTCAATTGCCTCTTGAGCCCAAAGAAACAGCGGTTGGCAAGAGTTGTTCTGCGTTTAATCTCGGTACTGATGTTTTTCGCACTATTTACTTGGGAGCCAAGGTAGACGAAGTCCTTTACTACCTCGAAGCTGTAGCTGCCAATGGTGACGTTCTGACCGAGTCGTCGATGTTGTGTGTCCTTTCTTGATGACAGCGTATACCTCATTCACCGCTAAGCCCATTTTCGCCGCCTCCGTCTCAATACAAGCAAACGCTTCATTGACGGCTCGCTGAGTTCTGCCAATCACGTCAATATCGTCCGCGTATGCTAGCAGTTGAACGGACTTCTGGAAGATCGTGCCTCTAGTGTTGGCATGTGAGTCTCGCACGATCTTCTCCAGCACGGTGTTGAAGAAGTCAGATGACAGATGTCTGAAACCTTTTTTGACATTGAAGGTCTAGGTGAGTTCGTTACCGACCTTGATGGAGCAGCGAGATTTCTCCATCGTCATCCTGCACAATCTGACGAGTTTGGCGGGAATGTCAAAACTAGACATGGCGTTGTATAGCTCGTCTCTATGCACACTGTCATATGCGGCCTTAAAGTCGACAAATAGGTGGTGGGTGTCGATTTGCATTTCTTGGGTCTTTTCCAGGATCTGCCGTAATGTGAAAATTTGATCGATGGTGGACTTCCCAGGCCTGAAACCGCACTGATAGGGACCTATCAGGTTGTTGACGAATGGTTTCAGGCGCTCACACAGAACGACAGAGAAGATTTTGAGTGCGATGTTAAGGAGACTTATCCCCCGATAGTTGGCTCAGTCAAAGGGGTCTCCTTTCTTGTGGATCGGGCAAACGATACTAAGATTCCACTGGTCGGGCATGCTTTCCTCCGACCATATCCTACAGATGAGCTGGTGCATGCGCCCAACCAGATCATCTCCAGCTGTTTTAAACAGTTCCGCGGACAATCCGTCCGCTCCAGCAGCTTTGTTCGACTTCAGTCTCGATATCGCTACCGTGGAGACTATTCATTCTAATACCACGGCCAAAATTAACGACCCAAATGCACTTGAACATCCACGTCGTAGGTTGGAGCGACAAACAATAATGTTCACGGCCCCACCTCTTTCGAGTCACTGACAATGCTGAAAGAGTATTCCCTGTTACAAAAAGCTTCTCAAACTTGGCCGTTCAGAGTCGGCATAAAACTGTAGGTCCCCTCCACTCGTGAGAGAACCATAGCACGCACAACACGAGTGGTGGCTGAGAAGCTAGGCCCTGGCCCTCTATGGCTTGTTGTTATTGAAGAAACCATTGCCACATGTGGTAAGATCCACATCAATCACACAACCGACATTTTATAGTTGTTGTCTTCAATACAGCTATTAGAAGAATATTTACGTCCAATGTCAATATAATAGGGCATTATCTCGACATCAATCTTGACCATCTTCTGCAGTCCACTCTCCACAGCTGCTTTCGTGCGGGGACATACTACGACTTCTTCTGACGTTGATGATTCTGTAGCCTGTGATAGTACGTATCTGACTTATCACTGGATAAAATAATCACATAAGATTCTGCTTCTACAATTGTTGCATTGGTTTTAGTCACACCACTCATTTCATGAAAAATTAAACTTCAGAATAAATAGTAGTGCATCTTTGAAAGTGGCTAGTGAACCAAATTGTTATTACTTTTGTAAGCCATTACAAACATGTCGAGATGTAGTGAATGACATGGATAGTGTCCAAAATAATATTAAAAAAAGACCCAGTTCCACCCATTATTGTCTTAAAAGCAAAAAATGAATCTCTGAGAGACTTATTAAGTGCTCGTCGTGTTAAAGACCATTTAATAAAGAACATTTCTCTAGGCAATACAATTATGTGTCAGGGTTTCGATTCATATGCACAGGTGATTAGTGAATTAAAACAACAATCATATGAGTTCTACACTCATGCTAAAGAGGTTACTAGACCCGTCAAGGTAGTTTTGTCTGGCTTACATTCTTGTAACCATATAGCTCTTAAAAACGAACTAATTTCATTAGGATTAAAGTGCTTTGACGTGAAACCAATTACACTTAAAAATAACGCTAACAATGTTTTTTCGGTTTATTTATCCAGCGGATAGGAAATTTGAAAAAATGATTAACGCTTTCAGATTTGATTTCTTAAAGTTGCTTGCTGTTTTTTTTTTCAAAATGTTTTCCTTAGAATCGAGATTTGGAAGTATTTAGGATTTTGTATTAATTTCACGGCCAAAAATATACAAACAGCGATCGAATCCATTTGAAGAGCCGGAGGAGGAAGAACTTTATTCGCGGTACAGGTTCGATAAAATTACGGTTAAGTTTTTGATTGAAGTGTTCTGTCTCCGACACTCTTTCTCATTTTTATAAATGATCTCCTGTCTGCCACTTCTAATCCAATCCACTCCTTCGCTGATGACAGCACCCTCAGCTTTTCATATTCGTTCCAAAATTCACGACCCTGCCCTTCGGACGTAATATTGGAACGGCAGCGTATGTCAAGCACATTGAATTCCGATCTGGACAGCATAATTAACTGGGGTAAGAACAACAGAGTGGAATTCAATGCCTCCAAAACTCAATGCTGTCTGCTGTCTCTAAAGCGAATCCCTGATAATCAGCCATTATCCATGAATGGCGCTTGTATCGACGAAACCGGAAAACTTTCCATCCTTGGTATGTTCATCAACACAACACTCAGTTGGAACGATCACATATTCGAGGTCGCCAAAAATGCTGCGAAATGTTTAGGTTTCCTTAATCGATGCAAGAAATACTTCACCACCTCTGATTTGGCTTTAATCTATAAGGCGTATATTCGCCCAAAGCTTGATTATAACGCTCATATCTGGTCTGGTGCCCCCAAGACCACCTTGCACCTACTAGAAATCCAAAAGCGAGCGATAAAACTTATAGGAGACAATGATATCGCGGGTTCATTAGACTCGCTTGAACATCGACGAACCGTGTCTTCTTTGTCCGTGTTTTATCGTTACTTTAACAAACGATGCTCAAGTGAGCTAGCCAACTGCATTCCTCCACTCCTTGAATTAACCCGCAATACACGTCTCGCCAGGAATGCTCATCAGTTTACCCTTAAGCCTGCTTTCGGACGCACAGTGAAATTTAGAGACTCGTTTTTTAGCCGCACTACACGAATATGGAATGCTCTTCCCAGCTCAATATTTCCAATAGATTACAATCCGCAGATGTTTAAGACCAATGTGCACAGGTACCTCCTCTCTCTCTCTCCCTATATACCTTCGGCCCGTGCTGTGTCTTGACCCCGGACAATTAAGGGTATTAATAACCCCTTGAGCACGCGCAAATTATAAAAAAAAAAAAAGTGCTGGATATGCAAGAAACGCGAACGAATCGTGGACTGCCGATTCCAACAGATCTACAGCTGCTGGTAGCATTCCACTATTTTTGTTTTTGGAAGAAATGTCCACCAGTGTGATGTTGGTAAGAATTACTAACAAGTGAACTGGTAGCTTTTTATTGGCATGTACCACTGCACGTTTGTACTGTCAGGAGCCTTGCAGGGAATTTCCCAACCAACACTGGGCGGAATTATAAAAAAATTCAAAACGAGTCACATTATTGTTTCCTCTTTTCATTAAACTTCCGTTCACAGCGGCAGAGTTAAATGAAACAAAACAAACATTTTGTAAAAGGCGCAAAACTTCTTCGACTCTTCGATATCCTTGAGCTGGGAGGTTGCGAGAGACCTTTTCTTCAGGCGTAGAAGCTTTTTCTCCTCCCGTCTTCTAGCCCGGTACTCCTCTTGCGCTGCCCTTGTTTTCCGTTGCAGCGCTTGTTGGTATGCCTCGTCGGTTGCACGTTTTTTCTGCTCACACTCGCCATCATACCACGGGTTTCTTGTCGGGGGTGGTAGGTAGCCTAATGTAGTTTCCGCTACCTCTTTGATGGCTAAGCGGCAATGCAACCACATCTCGTTGGCACTTGGCGTAGGAAAACTGGAGTCTCTCTGCTCTTCGTGGGCTCTGGCAATCTCCGGTGTGCTTAGGCGTCCAATGTCAAAAGTTCTCTTTGTCGGCTGGTGCAGCTTACTGACATTGGACAGTCGAGCTCTGAATCTTACTGCAACAAGAAAGTGGTCAGAGTCGACGTTTGCCCCCCTGAATGTTCGCACATCCAGGATGTTTGACGCGTGTCTTCCGTTAATATGCACATGGTCGATTTGGTTGGCGGTTCGACCATCCGGGGATCGCCAGGTTGCTGTCTGGATTTTTTGCGAGAGAACCTTGTGCTACTTATGACCATATTACGTGCTGTCGCAAAGTCTGTGAGTCGGAAGCCGTTGTCTGTTGTCGTGTCGTGGAGGCTGTGCTTTCCGATCACTCCGCCAAAGATGTTTTCCGTACCAATTTTAGCATTGAAGTCTCCGAGTACGATTTTGACATCGTACTCCGGACAGGCTCCGTAGGCACCGTCCAAGAGGTCGTAAAAATTATCTTTGACAGAGTCTTCAGCTTCGTCGGTAGGGGCGTGTGCACATATGAGGCTGATGTTGTAGAATCTGCCTTGGATGCGGATCACAGCCAGGCGATCGCTTATCGGTTTGAAGTCGATGACCTTGACGAATCCGCATCCAAATATGTGCAACCTTTTATGACAGCTGTAATATATGTCGCACTCTTTCTTTCTGATAATCTCGTGTCCTATCCAGCGTATTTCCTGGAGCGCAGTAATATCCGCTTTATACTGCGTGAGGATATTTTCTAGTTTTTGTGCGGCCCCCGGAGTGTAGAGTGTTCTTACATTCCAGGAGCACACTCGAAAATCGTAGTCCTTTTTCGCGCCGTGTCTTCGTTGTCCGTTCTTCCGAGGCTGCTTGCTCTTCCGTAACAGTTATTTTTTTTTTGTGGGTGGGTTGTTAGCCCTCCGCACAACCGCTGGGGAAACGCTGCATGCATTGGTTCACCTCACCACGGGTGTTGTGAAAGCTATCCACGGGGCCCCGCTTGGAGGCTGCATGTCAACTTGATCTATGCATCGACAAGGATCGTTGCTGGCATCCCGCCAAGTTGAGAGCGATCAGCAACTTTGCCCTGTGAGCACAGACCCTGCCGACCAATTGCGATAGATTGTTCGCATGTGCAAATTAAACGCCCAACTATGGCATGTAATGGCTGGCCATTACATTAATCGTAAGGGTTATTCTTCTCTTAATAATCAAATCGTTTGCGACGCCCAATGCAAGATTATTGATATCTTTGAAAGCTCCCGTGGTTCCAAGCATGGCTCTAGCATATGGAATAGATGCATCTCAAAATACAAACTGTAAATAGTCATTAAGGTATTTTGCATGGTGATGCAAGCTACCAATGCCAACCAGAAATCCTTTCAATCGGAAAGAAGAACTGTACAAAAATAGCCATACAGCAACAAGAAGTAAAATTGAATGCCTAAACGGACAACTGAAGTCGAAAATTCGGTCGATTTGAGAAAGACTACGCGAAGATTTAAACACTGCCAAGAACTTGAACATTGCCAAGGAGCGTAATATTCCCTTCATCGAAAATGAAGATCCCAGCCAGCAACAACCACACTCTGAAAATATCAACGAACGTGTTGAAATAAATGGAAGTGCATTCAGATACGATTTCATACATTTTCTTTTCAAAAATACTTGAAAGTAGTAGATTTCGCGTGAAATATATTGACATTTGGGTTTGTTCGATGAAGTCACTTTACAATAACGCTTTTAAATAGATACTAGATACTGACTCCTGGAAAGTAGCCAAAATTATTCCAATACCAAAATCTGCCAAGCCTCCTGAAAATCCTGAAAGCTATAGGCCAATAAGTTTGCTTAGTAACCTTAGCAAGGTTTTTGAGAAACATATTCCCCAATGAGCAATTTGGATTTAGGGCACACCACAGCTCCACCCATCAAGTATTAAGAATCTGCAATCACATTAAGTCAAACCGTGCTATTGGCAAATCAACTGGAATGGTTCTACTTGACATAGAGAAAGCATTTGATACTGTCTGGCATGACGGACTTTTGTATAAATTGATACACTTCCGGTTTCCTCCTTATATATGTAAAATTGTCCAAAGTTTCTTAACTCGTCGTCGTTTCGTAGTCCAAGTGAATAGTGGTGTTTCTGACCTTATGTTTTTCAATTTTGGTGTTCCACAGGGTTCTGTTCTAGCTCCAATTTTATATAATATTTATGTATCAGACTTCCCAAAATTGCCAAGTTGTCACACAGCAATTTTTGCAGATGATACCGCCATATTTTCTTCACATGAATTAGCTCTCAATATTGAGAGCAATCTCTTAAATGTGATCAAAATTGTGGAAAAATATTTCAGCAAATGGAACATCAAATTGAGTGAGGAAAAGACGCAGGCTATCTTTTTCACACGAAAAAGAAAGCCCTGCTTTGTTCCTACAAGGCAATTGCAGTTAAATGGATTGTCTATAAATTGGGAAAACTCCGTACGTTACTTGGGTATTAATCTAGACACGAAACTAACTTTCAATGATCACATCAGTAAAACAATTAAAAAAGTAGGGGTAGCAACAAAAATGTTATACCCATTTGTAAATAGGAAATCGTTACTTTCACTTGAAAATAAAATGATTATTTATAAGGTGATTTTTCAAACCATTATGCTATATGGGTGTCAGGTATGGGGTAACTGTTGGAAATGTCAAATAAAAAGATTGCAAGTATCTCAAAATAAACTTCTTAAAATGATGTTAAATTTGCCTTGGCATCACTCAACTAAAGACTTACACAAAAAAGCGAATGTTGAATTGATTCTTGATAGGATACAGAAACTGCAATTAAAATTCAAAGAACGCTGTAGTTTTGTTGAAAACCCGCTAATTAATATTCTAAGTGATACTTAATCTCTATTGTTTATTCAATGTTACTGTGTTATATTTATTTATTTGTTTATTTATTTATTTATTTATTTATTTATTTATTTATTTATTTATTTATTTATTTATTATTTATTTCACCTATTTACATACTTTTGCTTTTGTTGTTTTTTTTCACATTAGAGGTTTTTTTTTTCGTATTTTCCTCCAAAGTAAAATCATATTATTTTGAAAAACACAATTTTGTATAATTATTTGTAAAATATTACAGAAGAAAGATATTATAATATATCTCTAATCTGTAAAATGTGCGGTAACAATACTTATGTCATCAATATTATGCGAAATAATAGATCTATCTATCTATCTAGATATGCACAGGCATAAATATGTCTATGAATAACGAAACGTTAAAGTCGGCTTTTTGATTTAGAGTCGGCTATAACTAAAGTCGACTTTAGGCACTATTAATGAGCTGACTATGAATTTGCGCAATTAACTTTAAAACAGACTTTTCAAAACTAATCCGTATGAGCGGTAGTTTTCTCTTGGGAGGTGATTTGAATTGTAGGCACCAATCGTGGGGGTTTTCAAGAGCAAAATGCGGTGGAAATACCATTCATAATAACGTTGCTCCGTCTAGGTATCTTACATTAATTTTTTCACATAACCCTACATATATTCCTAGCAAACCCTCACACAACCCCTCAACGCAGGATTTTTTTCATAACAATTAGCGACCACCTCTTTTCTCAGCCCATAACCTTAAACGCTCTGAGCTCCGATCACTTACCAGTCCGTACAGAAATAACTAACTCAGTTGCCAGACGCAATTTTAACTCTAACTACAATTTTGCAATTTTATCAAGAATTTGAAGGACTTTAAAAGGTAGCCGTTTTTTGATTAAATACTTATCCAACGTTGCCAGGGCGTAACCCAAGCTCTTTTATTGACTTTCTAATAAACGGGTAGATTATTAATATTCTCTAGTCACTTTTAATTAAAATCAGTCCGTATACTTGTGGTTTCGACTGTGTGTTCCAATGGATGTTCTATTAGCTCTATTTATGGAGTAAATTGAGCTTTCAGTGCATGGCATTCGTTTGCTATAATAATTGTCATTGGCCTAAATGATCGAATGATCCATCCTGGTATCACACATCGTCAGCTTCTAGGTTATACAACGACTGCTTAAGTTAAATCAGAAGGCTTTGCTGACAGGCAACTAAACGAGAAACAAAGTGGGTGGTCCTATATAGCCCTCCCTTATGCCGCCAACTTCTGACGAATTCACTGTTCAAGGCCTTCTTTCTGCTCTCGGTAGATGCCTACAAGGCAAATCAAGCTTCAAAATGTGGTACATCGTGACAGCTTCAGATACAAAGCTCTTCCGCATCTACCACTGAGCTTCAGCGATGTAATTACCTTTCGTCACAAGCAGCGAAGAAAAAACATGTGTATACGATCCCTGATCACACATGAATGTTGCCGGAAGCACACTTCTCTCAAACAGTGTTGGCAGAAAAAACGTAGCTTGAAGTAATCTTGATTGAATGCCTGGCACAACACTGTGTCTAGATTCCTTCTTTTCACCGAATAACCGTTCAATTAGAGATGTTAGGCGATGGCATGACGCCTGGATCCGGTGCTAGACACCAAATCGTTGTAGCGACCAACCTCTGCCTGCGGTGCTCGGTGCTCCTCCCCAGAGTTCAAGTGCCCCGTCATTCGATTGCCTTATCGAGTCCTCGTTAACTGACATTGTCGAAACGCTAACCCTTACGCCGCAGTACACTTGCTCCCCGGCAAGGGGAGACGACAAATTACCCAAACAGTTTCAGCAACAAGATAATCACCCAATCACCAAATTACCCCTCAAACAATACCTTTCCCGATCCGGACGGCAATTATCTCCGACCTTTGTCCCCGAGACGCCTGTGCTAACCTCGCCGACTGCATCACCCCTTCACGAGTCTCCGATGATCCTGGGAAAAGCCAACAAATATCCGAAATTGTTTAGTGCCGGATTACCGCAATGGGACATACCGCAGCCATCACCCTAGCCATGGGCTTGGCGTGTCGACTGGTCAGCGGTCAGCGGCCAGCAACCATCCCATTGGCGGCACAAGCCTCACAGCAGCAGCGCCCGGCACCCCCACCGCCACCCGGTCACCCGGCCGCAACAAACAATCAGAAGACCAGCGGAGGAAAAAAAAGGAGAAAAAATCAACTTGAATCGAAGATTTTTACGCTTGACAACTACAGGCCAAGGACTAATTAAACGTTCGGGAAGCTTGCGGAAACGACGAACATGGCACAAAACATTAAAACAACCATAAAACATTCCTTCAAGCTGCCGCCGCCGCCACGGCCAATGGTGGCCGTCCCGGCATCGGCTTATCCGTCCGATTGTGTATCTGCCATGTGCGTTTCGTTTATTTCACTTTTTTCCTGTTTCGACGCAAAAAAAAGAACCGGGAGATAAATACGGGATCTGGTAGCGCAGTGACAAACAACATGGAACGTGGGCCATCGCCGACAGCAAATATGATACAGTGGCGATCAAAAGTGACGTTCTACTAAAGGCGTGAGGTGTCAA
The DNA here is from genome assembly GCA_916610145.1 of Eristalis arbustorum. NCBI lineage: Eukaryota > Metazoa > Arthropoda > Insecta > Diptera > Syrphidae > Eristalis > Eristalis arbustorum. The sequence goes on from OU744317.1 coordinate 9,338,709, forward strand.
GGAGATCCTTATAGGGCCCAGAGGAGGATGAGGATGAGACCCAGAGTAGGGCCCAGAGGAGGATGAGGATGAGGATGAGGATGAGGATGAGGATGAGGATGAGGATGAGGATGAGGATGAGGATGAGGATGAGGATGAGGATGAGGATGAGGATGAGGATGAGGATGAGGATGAGGATGAGGATGAGGATGAGGATGAGGATGAGGATGAGGATGAGGATGAGGATGAGGATGAGGATGAGGATGAGGATGAGGATGAGGATGAGGATGAGGATGAGGATGAGGATGAGGATGAGGATGAGGATGAGGATGAGGATGAGGATGAGGATGAGGATGAGGATGAGGATGAGGATGAGGATGAGGATGAGGATGAGGATGAGGATGAGGATGAGGATGAGGATGAGGATGAGGATGAGGATGAGGATGAGGATGAGGATGAGGATGAGGATGAGGATGAGGATGAGGATGAGGATGAGGATGAGGATGAGGATGAGGATGAGGATGAGGATGAGGATGAGGATGAGGATGAGGATGAGGATGAGGATGAGGATGAGGATGAGGATGAGGATGAGGATGAGGATGAGGATGAGGATGAGGATGAGGATGAGGATGAGGATGAGGATGAGGATGAGGATGAGGATGAGGATGAGGATGAGGATGAGGATGAGGATGAGGATGAGGATGAGGATGAGGATGAGGATGAGGATGAGGATGAGGATGAGGATGAGGATGAGGATGAGGATGAGGATGAGGATGAGGATGAGGATGAGGATGAGGATGAGGATGAGGATGAGGATGAGGATGAGGATGAGGATGAGGATGAGGATGAGGATGAGGATGAGGATGAGGATGAGGATGAGGATGAGGATGAGGATGAGGATGAGGATGAGGATGAGGATGAGGATGAGGATGAGGATGAGGATGAGGATGAGGATGAGGATGAGGATGAGGATGAGGATGAGGATGAGGATGAGGATGAGGATGAGGATGAGGATGAGGATGAGGATGAGGATGAGGATGAGGATGAGGATGAGGATGAGGATGAGGATGAGGATGAGGATGAGGATGAGGTGGAGGATGAGGTGGAGGATGAGGTGGAGGATGAGGTGGAGGATGAGGTGGAGGATGAGGTGGAGGATGAGGATGAGGATGAGGTGGAGGATGAGGTGGAGGATGAGGTGGAGGATGAGGTGGAGGATGAGGTGGAGGATGAGGTGGAGGATGAGGTGGAGGATGAGGTGGAGGATGAGGTGGAGGATGAGGTGGAGGATGAGGTGGAGGATGAGGTGGAGGATGAGGTGGAGGATGAGGTGGAGGATGAGGTGGAGGATGAGGTGGAGGATGAGGTGGAGGATGAGGTGGAGGATGAGGTGGAGGATGAGGATGAGTATAAAAAAAAACTGCCTGACAATTTACTTTCCACCACAACTGTGCCCACTTCAAATCACCACACAATCGCTGCTAACTGAAGACCCGGCAAATTTTATGCCTGACTGACAAACAAACGATCGCCAGTGTGGTGCGGCGGTGCACGCAATGTGGACACTCGTCGGCAGAGGTGCGGAGCCCCTCGGACGCAACCAACTCACAGCACTGGGAATTCACATGGCATTCGACTGAGCCAGCGTTACAATGCTGAAACAATGCCACCGGCGGCTCCGCACCACCAACGACACCAACAACAAACACGGCCAGTGGGGACAAAAACCAAACATCGAAGATATTCAAATATTTTACGGTAATTTTCAGAAAGAAAACAGCGGATTTGCATATTTTCCACATTTCTCTGAGTCCCTCGCTGCGCTCCTCACGGCGGTGGCGGCGACGGCAGCAACGTCGTCGACGACGACAGCAACGACGTGTGACCCAAAGCCTTGCAGCAGACGCGGCCGCATTCAGACGCAAGCTTGAGCGGCATGCAGCGGCCGTCCCCCGCTCCCAGCGCCCTGCGCAAGTCAATTCCAGACAATATCCCACAACAATGTCCGATGTCCACTGACGTAGAGGGCGCGACTGGAGGATATGCCGCGCGCCGAAAAATCGAAGAGTAATTTTCAGAATTTCACAATGACCCGACCCAAGGCGGGCCGCAGGAGGACGCAGTCCTTGGCCGGGCGAATGCACAGAAATCGAGAAAAACGTAGCGTCGACCAGGGCCCTGTGGAAGACGGATTGTGTGTGCGCGCAGGACTGTGATGATTGCATCCTCTCTCGCGCTGGCAGAGTCGCCAAATCCCCGAAAACGAATAAGATTCATTTCTTGGAATGCACCGAGTGGACTGGGACTTCTGGTAACTTTTTAGCATGCCACTCCGCCCGGGGAAGGTAACGGGGCCGGTTGACGGCGGCGGCGACACAGAATGCGGTGGCCAATGATTGAGAGGTAAATTGGAGATTTTGATGGCACATTGTACTGGTCCTCTGCTGATTTTCGGTGCCCTCTGCTTTGTTTGTGCTTTTGGGACTCTCTTTGCGATTCGTTGTATTCAAATGGAGCATGAGTAAGGAATTCCATTTAATTCTGACAGTGCGATGACACGTGAGGCTGTTGTCATGCTGCATCCATTGGTGGCCAGTCGAAGGGAGTCCACTGCGCGGCGCAGATTTCATGGGAAAAGATCGGTTTAATGAAGCCGTATAAGTATCAATTTGCATGTCAGCGATGGTAAATCTCTGAGAAAGGGTCATTGATCAGGCCAAGCGCATGCGCGCACTGTGAGGGATCGTGGATAATGGGAGGTAACATTTCTCGGTAAGGACTTATTCAGATCAGTCGGATTTGTTAACGGTTGGATATTGTCGTAAACCTTTTCAACACGTGGGAGAAGACGTGCTTACACCACGAGTGTTACAAAATGTAGTCTTAGGAATGTGATTACTCACTCACGGCTCGAAAATGGCTGAATAAGGCAGTTGGTTGAGTGACTGCCCTTGGTTACCGGGGTCTCAAGTTCGAATCACAGAGAAGGCAAAAATGAATATGCTTTTATCTGGTTTTCCATTGACCATTGGCACTGGGTATCGACCAACAACGGTCTAAAAGTGCTGGCACCCCAGTAACCTAATCTAACCTAACTCAACTCGAAAGTTGTCTAGAAAACACAAATTCCTTTCAAGATCGAATTCCAATTTTCTTCCGAGTTTCAATGAGTTCATGAGTGACTTAAACGATATGTAACACCAAACGACCAAACCGTACGAGAGGACAGGAACCCAGATGCGAACGAGCGCAAGTCATCTACGGAGAACATCAGCGCCGAAACGCTGAAAGATTATGGGAGATCTATAAACTTCTTGTCAACAGGTTACGATGATCTAAAGGAGACTATACGTCAAAACAATGGACTCCTACAGGCTCTAACAGGACAAATCAACGATTTGAAAACACAATGCCAACAAAAAGACACGATCATTACAAACATGCAAAGACAAATTAACAGACTAGAGCAAGAAAACATCAAGAACACCATAGAAATCACAAACGTTCCTTTTAATAAGGATGAAAACCTGCTGGACGTGGTAAAGGATATTGCCAACGCGGTGGGTTCTGAAATAAAAGAAAGTGATGTTGAAAGCGTTTATCGGATTAATACAAAACAAACCTCAGAAACACCAAAATTAGTGATATCTTTTACAAATGCCATGTGCAATCACACCAATAAAAATAAAGTTCCATAGCTTCGAGTGCTTGCACAAGACTCATGAGACATCTCAGACAGATGATTGCGCAGAGTATATCGATGCAGTGAACGTCTATCGATATCTCGGAGTGGAGGTAGACTGCAACTTTAAGTGGGATTACCACATAAAGTACTTATGCAGGCGACTTCGCCATTCTACATACGCTTTATACCACCTGAGCAACCACACGCCATACGAAGTACTGAAGCAAGTATACTACTCTCTGGAGGAATCGATACTTCAGTATGGAATAACGGCATGGGGTAATGCAGCACAGCACAGAATAATGCAACTTCAAAGAACTCAAAATAGAATATTTAAAATTCTTTTGCGAGCAAAAAATGGTACTTGTGATGTCCAAAATATGTGTAATCTTAGCGAAAACTTAAACATACTAACTGTGAAAAAACTTTTCCTTTTCAATGTTATCAACGAGACGTACAACGACCAACGCTTCAAGCAACCGATCGACCACTGCGTTAACACCAGGCGAGGAGTAAATGGTCTCTTGAAGATACGGAGGTTCCACAACTCATACGGAAGACGTCAACTTTCCTTTGTGGTACCAACCATTTACAATCAACTTCCTCTCCCTCTATGGAATATATAGCCGATACACAGCAGAAAACAAGAAATAAAAAAGTTTATCATATCAAATAATATAAATCTTTAATAACATACATAAAATTAATCAATGAATTTCCAAACAAGAATTACTCTAAAATCCATATAAATTCCTTCTGAACAATCTTCTGCAGAAAAGCTTTGTTATTTTAGTTTAAGTGTTTTAAATAATCTTGTAAGGCCAACCGATATCTTACATGGACTCTCCTCTACAGCTTCAAGGTTCCATCCAGCATTGAGGAGATAACTCCATGGGGACTTTGGAAGGCACATAAGATATTGATTTAAATTGTAAGCTTAAAATTGCTATTATTTTATGGAGAAAATAAACTCAAACAAACAAACAAACAAACAAACTCGGAAGCACTTGCCCATGGCATGCATTGCGTTTGTAATGATTATTATAGTCTTGTCTCCGCATTGAAGCTCTCACATTGGATCCAGCTCGAAGGACCAATGTGAGTTTTAGAGATTTCCTTACCGCTGGTGGAAGAAAATAGAAATTATCTCATTCGTGCATTATTGTACAGCACTTCGGCAAAGAAGTTTTGTGCTTGTGAACGCAAGCCCCCTATCACCCAATACACTATGCATTTCGAGACACAAGGAAGATAATGTAGGATTCTTTGATAGAAGCTGTGAGCAAGGAAACTAACTTTCATGGCGGAGAGACTGGACAAATGGTCTTAATTTTAATGATTTTGGCGGGAATGAGATCGCTAAAGGAAGAGGCTCTAGCATTGGCTTCATCTGAAATAGCTGCTTCTTTGTTGGAAGATTTTACAGGTATGAAAAAGTCTAAAGTCTAAAGACATTGGGCAGAACGTTGAACGATCTTCATGACAACATAGATGAAGACACTTCTAAATCTGCCTAGGAAATTTTCGATGATCATAAAGCACAATCAAATAAAAAGCTTGGAGTTTCTCTATTCTTCTGGTACCGAAAGACCTTCTTCTTCTTTGTGTGGCGCTGCAGTCCGAAGTGGACCTGGGCCCCAACCAACATGAATCTCCAACTAGCTTGATCTCTAGCTTGTTGTCTCCAGTTTCGCACACCAAGTTGGTTGAGGTCGTTCTCCACTTGGGTGCGCCACCTTAAACGCGGCGTTCTCTGTTGCGTTGCCCGACAGGCTCGGATTGGAAGATTCTTCGGGCCGGACCAGTGGTGTCCATCCGCTTTACATGACCTAGCCACCGTAGGCTTTGGATCCTTAGACGCCTAACTAGGTTCATGTCGCTGTACAGACCGTACAGTTCGTGGTTGAATCTTCTCCTCCAGAACCCGTCAACACAAACAGAACCAAAGATCGCACGTAGAACCTTCCTCTCAAAGAGTCCAAGGACTTCTTCATCCGCTTTCGAGATTGTCCATGCCTCCGCGCCGTATAGCAGGACTGGGATGATGAGTGTCTTGGTTCTTCGAGAGAGGGCTCTATTACTAAATTGCCTCTTGGACCCCAAAAAACAGCCATTGGCAAGAGTTACTCCGGAGCCGAGGTAGGTGAAGTCATTGACGCAGCCTTGAAATCGACGAACAGATGGTGAGTGTCGATTTGCATTTCGTGGGTCTTTCCAGGATCTGCCGTAGCGTGAAGATCTGGTCTATTGTGGACTTTCCTGGCCTGAAGCCCTACCGATATGGACCTATCAGATTATTAATGAACGGCTTCTGGCGGGTACAAAACGGCAGAGAAGAATTTATACGCGATGTTAAGAAGACTGATCCCTCGATAGTTGGGGCAGTCAAAGGGGTCTCCTTTCTTGTGATACGTTGGTGCCTGCACCCTACCAGGTCATCTCCATTTGCCTTAAAGAGTTCTGCAGACAGGCCGTCTGCACCAGCAGCTTCGTTTGTTCGACTTAAGGCTCGATATCGCTATCCTGACTTCGTCTATGTCGGAGAGACGCAATTCTCGTCTGTCATCGTCCAGATTGAGTGGAACATTTTGCCTGGCAGCGGAATTGGCTCCTCTTCGCCGTTAAACAGTCTGCAGAAGAGATCCTCCCAGATTCTCAGCGCCTCTACTACGAGTTGTTTGTACATGTTTAAACCCTTTGGAAGGTTGTTTTACCCGTTGGTAGATCTTTCGGACTATATTTCTGCCGCAACACCTTTGCATTTTCTCATTTTTGAGAAACCGGTGCTCTTTCCTTGTGTGCTGTTAAGTTCGTAGAACTCACATATCGCTCTTGTCCTTCTGTCCGGCGTTGCCTTATATGCTGCTTTCTTCCCTGAATCCGCCTTCCGGCACTCGTTGTCGAACCAGGGGTTTTCTCTGATGGAGATTTTTGGCCTGGAAGGGTGAACCTCTCTGAGAGCTTCAGGGAGAATCGATTGGAAAAGTTCCTACTGGTCAATTGCGATTGTAACTTTTCGACGTCAAACTGTTTTAGTCTTGCTCTACTCCGTTGTACTGTCGATATATGTCCAAGTTTAGGTCTTAGCGACAACAAGGTCATGATCCGAGTCGATGTTAGTACCTGTGTAGCCTTTCAAATAAGATATCCCAAGTACGGAGTGACCAACATGGCATATGAAATTGAAGAATGAAGAACATTGTATATGTATGACTGCAAACTATATCCCTGCCAAACATAGCGGAAGCAGTTGGCACCTTGCTGGACGAGCTAGATACAAACCTTCGATATTTGGCAGGATACCTCGCACATATTGGATGGAGTCATACAATATGGGACCAACCATTCGAAGAACTGCCATCAGAATCGGTCGTTTTAATGATGTGTTGTTGCATAATGAACTGTAGCTGTACATAATTGTATAGAAATATGTGTATCTCACACTGTTTCTTGTCTTATCGTTCTTAGCTGACCAACTGATACAGTAATTCCCTTCTCTACTACAAGAGAAGACTAAAAAAATCCCGAATGCGAATCGCGGCCAACATCACGTCACGGTCGGCTACAAAATGAACAATGTGTTGCTTACAGTCAAACTCTAAGCTACGACCGCATGCCCTCCGCTGATACTGGTGCTAGGCTTGGAATCAACTTTAGTACGCTCGCATGTAGCAGTTAAAGATCCAAATAGCCCGGGATTTAGGCTAGAACTGTTTGAGGAACCTGACCCGATGATCTTGAATCTTTAAATATCCCTACATCTTCTTGTATCCAATTGATATTCTCTCAAAATTGCTCATTGATGACAGCGCTGGCACATTCCCTTCCCCTATTCCATACAAATGTACACACTGTCTCCAGTAAATGACACTCTGTCTCTTCTTGCCTTTACAACAAATTTCGACTGCAGTTCCATTCCACAAAACAGTTCATGTTCCTGTCCGTGAGGTGTTACTTAATTCAAGGTAAGACTTCCTCAATCAGCAGACTTCTTCCAAATTCCAACAACCTGCTGCCCACTCCAGTCCTCGATGTCATCTCCCTCTCGGTTCCCACTGCAGCGATGGCAACAACAAAAAAAACCACAACACAATGAATCCTCTCCTCCTTCCATCTCACAAACTACTGCTGACAGTTATCATCCGCTTGTCCGAACAACAAATGACAAAATCCCAAATGCAAATTATCCTCTCCGCAACCGTCGCGGCGACCAACCTCAGCCGACGAACGACGACCGAACGGCAAGCCGTGAGGAGCACCCAACTCGAGTCCCTCACTGTCCCATGGCCAATGCCTTTAATGGGCTAATGTGGCAGGACATTTCCCTTGGAAATATGTCAGTGCCACAGTATTTCCATGCCACAATATGTTCTACATACATGTTCGACAGTATTTATTCCGTGGAAGCGCACCTTTCGTCCCCCCGGCCGTGGGGGCTCTGAGGCCGCCTCGAATCATTATCAAATGAACAAATGAACAAAGCAAATCAACAAATAACCAAACAAAAGCACGAACCAGGGACCCAGTCAGCGGGTCCGTCGGCCGCAACGGAGGCGAGAGGAAGCTCGGCGGCGTGCCCAGGGCTCAGGCTCAGACCCAGGCACCATCCTTGTCCATCGATAATCATCGACAAAGGCCGACAACAACAAAACAAGAATTTCCTATGTTTATGTCTTAATCAATCTACGTTTACGTCGATTCCATAGAAATTGGCATTTCGGCTACACTCCGGCCGGGCACCCCGCACGCCCGCCGCTCCCCCCGCGCACCGCCTGGTTATAGATTTATTTTAATGCAGTTTTTTGTGCGCCGGATAAATAAAGAAAAGTGGTCAATTGTAGGTGCACAGGAACAACACCACTCGCAGGGGCGCACCGCACTCACAGGGCTCTTCACCAGCAGCCAGGGATCTGGAGCTCTCCCCGAGAATGGGCAACAGAAGCAGCAGCCGACAGCGGCTGTAGAGCAGCCACCGCCACAGCCACAGTGCCGGCCCGGTGATGAAGATACATTGGCATTGGCCTTGGATTGTAGTCCAACTCGAAGTCGCCTACCACCAGGGCCGCCACCGCAACCACCACAGCCGGCAGCCAGCGGCAGCCACCAGCCGACAGCCGCCAGCCGGGGCGGCTGCGAGTAAGCTACTCGCTGAGGAGCTGTTATCTAATTCACGTTGATTTATTTTTCAATGCAATTGTTGTGCAACATTTTATGGCCGCCCTGCTGTTTTTGGTCTGCCCCCGTGAACCGATATGGCATGTTGGCATTCAGTGTCTCTTGTTCGACGGGGGCGCTGTGTGAGTGGCCGTGTGCTTTTTTCGGGATGCGATGTTTCCGGTATTACGCGGAACTCAGTGCGGACCCTTGAGTAGGCGGCGACGATGTTGGAGCACGTGTTGTCGGATGCCTAGGGGTGTCTGTTGAGCGCATGTCCAGGTGAACCGACTGAATTCTTTGACTAGCAAAGGGAGGCGTTTCGGTTGCGTACTCTGACTTGGGCTGTTAACTGAGTTCGGGGAGCACTTTGGAGTAATGGAGGAGACCTCAGGAAGTGGACACAGTAGCAATGTTTTGTCCATCTGAACTACCACTAGCTTTTGACGTCCTTTTGCTATCGGATTCCATTGCTTTCTCTGTCAGTCTTTTGGAATCTGCAGCGGATACACAGTGAGTTCCATCTGTGAATTCTGGAGCGATTGTATGTTGGACGTTCCTACTCTGTGCGACAAAATTAATTTTCACGGTCTCACCTCTTTCGAGTCACTGACAATGTTCAAAGAGTACTTCTGTCTAGAGAAAGCTTCTCAAACTTGGCCGTTCGGAGTCGGCATAAAACTGTGGGTCTCTTCCACTCGTGATCGAACAATAGCACGCACAACCCGAGAGTGGTAACTTAGAAGCTAGGTCCTGGCCCTCAACGGGCTGTAGCGTCACAGACACTTCTTAAGTGCCTTCTCATAAGCTAGCTTGAGGCTTTTTTGTTGCCACGATCAATGATAATTTCTTTCTAAAAGTCGTAAGACGACAGCTATCTGTTACCTTACCTTCCCTGCTGGCTTGTTTCTTTGTAGACATTTCGTTTTGCCCTTCTTCTTCTACTGAACGGATATACGAAGAGAATCTATGGCCCAACGAAACTAGGTGTCGATTCTAAAGAGCTGGCTAGTTCCAAAGTAGATGTTGGATCGTATTGGTTTCTTCCTCGTGGCCGTAGCTTCGGCAGAGATCGCTGGATTCCTGGTTCCATTTTCGTGACATTCTTCCGATCAGACAATGTCATGTGATCACTCCGACAAGCATAGGGATCGATTTTCGGCCCACCGCCATAATCTCTTTCATTTTGCAGGTTATTAAGATCTGGCCACGTTGATCTTGTCGTGTGACACCCATACCGGAACTTAACGGTAATCGGCTATGGCCGCCCATGAACGTTTTGATCCAGACAATGCAAGCTCAAAACAACACTTAGCAACTTAAATTGGTCGGAATAAAGGGAAACAACACAAATAAAGCCCACTCGTCTGGGCTGGATTCTACACCATAATACATTTCAATGCCCTCACAGCGAGACGTTTACATTTACGTATTCAGTTGGAACTTCGGTGCCCGTTCTTCAGTCAAATAAACACGGTAAAGTGAACTCTTACCCAGTATTAAGATCAGATAGAAAAGAAACTAGCTCTCATGACGCAACTGCCGCACGCATTCAATGAAACATCTTGAAATGATGCGCTTCATAATTTTGTGCGGTCTATGAGATCTCTAAAAAATGTCCACATTTCCGGCTCAACTGAATAATTAACCAACTGCTCCAGCTCTGGCTTAAGAGCCAGACGCAATTATGGAAAAATTGGGCGGTCTTGAAGACTGACTGCACTGACTGAAGAATGACTTTGTTTATTTTTAGGGAAAACTGCCGACCAGTCATAGAAGCAACGTTATGTGCGTTATAGCACTTTATAATTGAAATGACACCATAGCACTCTAATGGAGCCTCGCTAAGAATTTGAAAAATTCTTATACCGTGGATTCCTTCTAAGTCGAATTTTTCTCAAACTTGAATTTTTTGCTTGGTATTTCAAATTTTCCTCTAATTCGAACTCTCTCTGAAATTTACGATACCGCCAAAAAGAAAGCCATAACGAGTGACGACGAAGGCAGGCAGGCACACGTAGCCAAGCAGGAGGCCTGCAAGGCCACGCCGCATCGAAGGGAAGGCAGGACAACCGACTTCTGAGAACGAAAGAGAAACAGCACTAAAAGCTCGCGGTCGAGGACATGGAGAGCAGTTACGGCAGTGACACAATTTCCGCTGTACGGCGGAATGTTTCACTTGATCTGGCCGATGATGTACAAGAACGACTTTAAGCCCGGATATGAGAGGGTGCACAGACAGAGACGAGCTAGATTGAAATTCAAAAATGAATGCCATCGAATGCCATCAAGAAAGAACTCAAGACAACCACGTCTCGGACAAAGCGTCATAATGGGCACCAAAAACCTTGTGGTAGTCAAGAACCTCGTCTACCTCGACTATGCTGTAAACAGGGATAATAACACCAGGACCGAGACCAGACGCCGAATAACTCTTGCCAATTTCTGCTTCTTTGGGCTCAAAAGGCACTTGATTAACAGAGCCATATCTCGAAACACCAATCTGTCTTTATATGACACTCTGCCACATTCATCCCTGTTCTGCTCTATGGCGCAGAGACATGGACGCTACGGATGAGGAGCTCTTGGTCGTTTTAAGAGAAAAGTTCTACCTGCGATCTTTGGCCTGGAATTATTCTCGAAAATTGCCTGGGGTATTAGACGGTCAGTGTCGATGTTGAGTTCGGACCACAGTCGGAGTGTTTTGATTCTCAAGTCTGTGGTGGCTGCTGTTTGTTTGCCGAATTTTACCTGTGATGAAAGATGGAGGAGAATATTCAGTGCTTCTGACGGAGTACTTCTCAGTGTTCCTCTGATGCACAGACAGGCCAGTCTTTTTACTCCGTTGAGTGCCTTGCAGTTGATAGTCTTGTTTGGTGCTGTCCATTAAACTGAGACTCCATACGAAGTGTCGGTCTGAAAGGTGAAAATCCAGTGAGCGATGCGTGGTTGTAAGTACCATTTGCATACAATGTGGATGTTGAGCTTCCAGTTTAGCTTTCTATCGATCGTGATACCTAGACGTTTCGTACTGGTAGCTAGCTTTAATATAGCGCCGCACAGTAGTGGAGTGTCAGACTGAGGGATTTTGTACGTTCTGGTGAAGATCTGGAAGCAGAAGATCTGAAGAAGGATCTTAGCGTCTCCCATCTGACAATGTATTAACCTGCTGGTGAGTAGCTGATGAATGGAAGCCACAAGGATCTTTCCTATCCCCAGGTTGTTAAGCGCAAGTGAAATTGCCTTTGGTTTGATATTGTTGAGCGCACCCACCATTGGTTATAATGAACATCAATAATTACTCGCTCCTAATATTAATAATGAGTGCACATGACTACAATACTACAATGCACCCCAGAGTCTATGGTTGAAATTGCCTTAGTTTATGACTAGCAGACAAAGAGACTGTTTTACAACAGCCAAGTCGATGCGAGGATGGAGTTAATCTGCTACATGGCCCTCATGCCCTCATGCCCTCATGTGGTTCAACGTGTGTGTAAGCTGGATGGGCAAGATTCGGCTATTTGAGATTACTTTCTTAGGGATTGCCTTCACCTTTACAGAACACCAGAGTCCCAGTACAGACAATTGTACTCCAATGAGGATCTATGCAAGAGGGCGAAACTGATACGAGGGCTTGATTTGAGGCCATACTGCCAGAGCGTTAATCTCGACCGCTAACTTGATCACTGGAGCTTACTATCCCAACCCACATAGTTCAGTCAGTTAGCATTGACATTTTTTTTATAAAATATTTCTTGACTATTTATTTTTGACATTAAGCATTTCTGGTGTTTTTCCAAATTGGCGATTATGACGTCGAAAATTTTAAGAATTTGGCAATTTTTGGCGATTTCTCTTTTCGAAACCTGACAACTCTGCTCTTGATACTGATTGAATTGGCATCACTTCTTCGTTTTCTATCTTAGCCCCTTGGCATTACCTTCTGTCTAAATCTCCATTCACATCCACCTCTTCTGGCAGATACACACTCATGCATTTAACACGAATTTCGCAGAAATGTCCTTAGTCAAGCTAGATGCTGCTTGGCTGATCGTTGATCGCCGATGCCGTGATCTGTTAAAAAAAGCACGCATTTCGGAGTCTAGTACGATGAACGTCCGTTGATGTCAATCATTGTAGTAGATGAATTTGTTCCCTTGTTCCGTCATCAGATTCACTTATAATAATATGGGTGGCGCTACAGCCCGGCCCTAGGGCCAGGGCCTAGCTTCTTAGCAACCACTCGTGTTGTGCGTGCTATTGTTCTCTCACGGGTGGAAGAGGCCTAGAGTTTTACGCCGACTCCGAACGGCCAAGTTTGAGAAGCTTTTTCTAGACAGGAAATACTCTTTGAGCATTGTCAGTGACTCGAAAGAGGTGGGGCCGTGAAAATTATTTCTGTCGCTCGGAGCTGGAATCGAACCTACGACGTCGAGGTTGGTGTACCCACAACGCCACGGGCCACCACATTCATCAGATTCGCTTGCGAACTGTCAAAAAATTGACACATTCTCGATCTACCAATAAACTTTTTCTGAAGTTGAACACACCCTCTGCGTATCATTACACGAACATCCTCCACCCAGCCACGAGTCCTTGGTCAAGCGTCTCGCCTAGAATTCGCCCCGAAAATCAGTGAACTTGATTTCATCGATTTCAAGCCACAGGGACTCAGATCCCCCAAAGCCAGCGTCTCCTCGGCTCCTTGAACATGCACAATCTGTTCAGAGGATTTCATAAGGCCAACCAGTTTGTTTATCAATTTGCTTCACAACAGTTCCACGCCACGCCACGGCGCGACAGCCCTCGCTCCCTCATTGAGATGCTCGCGGTATGCAAGCCACATCCACTTTACCGCAATCAGCCATCCGCTGGGCGCGATCGATTGAATCCCATAGAGCCACCGCATTCCAGAGCCCCCGGCCAGCACAGCCTGCTGTTGCCTGTGAATTTATTTTTTAACTCGTTTCCTAGTGTCACCACTTGGCACAGAGAGAGCTGCTCAACGTCGCGGCCGTCGTAGTCGTCCGAAACGACACCAACACACTGTGTCTGCCGCGTGCGCCTGTGTGTGAATGGCTGGCTGGCTGGCTGCGAAGAGCACAGCAGAGCCTCCAGAGGCGAGGCGATACCTATTTGTTGTCGTCGCGCGAACCGAAAAATAAGAATCTACTTATTTAGTGGTTGGCCTGTCGAAGTATGTAAAATATCCTCTAAAAGCATTTCGCGGTGCAGCAAGACACTCTACACGTGTTATCACTGAGAGCGGATTCACGATTTTCCGTGATTCAGGATTTTTCAGTGAGTGGTGGTTCGTCGTCGTCGTCGCTGCTGCGGCTTGCCCGCCCACCACTGCTGGGTGCCCTTTCCTTTGGCACGCTGATGGCGATCAGTTTAGAATCCCACATTACTTCGATTTGGCTTTTGGCGTTCTCGGTTCGCGGTTGCTTGATTTTACCGTTCGGGCATCCCCCCGATGACGGTGACAACGGGGACATCGGATGGCGACAACACGTCGACAACAGCGACGACGACTGCGACGAGGACAACGACAACGATGATGACCAGCGTCGCAGCGTTGGAGTGATGCGCGCAGCGGAAACCTCTCTCGCGAGGGTTAATTAATGAAAGGAAAGCACTCCGACTTCGACTTCGACTTCGACTCAAAGTCAGACTTGGGAGAGTTCTCGGGAAAGGCGAGCAATTCTCGGGCAATTAGCTTTTCACCCGAAACAGTATCAGCCCGCCTATCAGATGGCCGCGGGGATAACCCGGGTGGCTCTCCCGGATGTCTAGCTCGCCTCTGGACAATCGCAAATCAAACTCTGCCTTGCACAGCCCCCCGTCCTCCGCCAACCAGCGATCCCTTAGAGAAATGCTAATGAACGCTGATAATTCAATCGATAACTTTGGTGTAGCTTCTGCTGCCAGGCAAATGGATTTCCCTTGGATTCGATGTTCTATTGTGTGCGCGGCGAGTGGTTCCCAAAACCCGGAGCGGCACGGCGCGAGAAAAAAGTTGAAGCGCAACCCAGAGGGAAACGGCAGCCAGACCTTCAGTCAACTTCGTTTCGACCAAGCGAACGATGGTGGCTGGTGGTGGCTTCTGTTTTGGCGGTTGGCGCGCCTCCCGGCCAGGAAGTGAATCTCATTAGCACACCATTATCGGGCGAGTGGAATTTTGTGTACAGGGTGCGAGTGCGGGAACACGGTGGTGCGGTGGTGCCGTGGCGGCCGTTGCAGCGGTCGGCTGGGGTGGGGTATCCAATCGAAATCTGATTTTTAAATCTCCCGAACTCGAACTCCTTTTGTTGCGATCAATCCTCCGCAGATGGTCGGGATATTTTGAAATTTAAATGGATAACAGAGGTTGAGGCCCAACTGCACGTCTTTTGTTTGTTTTTTTGTTTTTTGTGTGTCTCCTGCGGGCCGACGAGGGTGCTTGAAGGGTGGGCGAAAGGAAACCTTTTGTTTAGCATTCAATTCGCTTCTCTTTTTATTCTAAAATGTAAAACTGTGTTGCTTAACGGTTTCTCTGAATGGCTTTATTTGAAGGGAAGGAAAGAGAGTGAGGGAGAGCGGCATAGAGACAATGAGAGAAAGGAAGCCACACACAAAACATGGGGTTGCAACAGAAGGGTGAAGCAGCCGATACCTATACGAACACGTGTAGATGGTGATGGAAGCTAGCTCGGTCCATGTGTAGGAAAGCATCACAGGAAGTAAATTTTTTTTAACTAACAGGCTTCAGTTAATAAGTTATGTCGTAGACTTACAAAAATGTTCTCAGTGGCTTTAGAGTCCATCAAGCACAATATGAGCGGCTTTACATGAAAGCTCGACCTCAGGCATGTTGTACATAAGATATACAATGCGCGTACGCATTTGAAGAACTTAATAACTCTTGCCTTAACCCATTTCCTGACTTCCTTCTCAAACACTACAAGTCCTTTAGTCGTTAAGATTTATTAGGGTAGACATTTGGGTTTACTTCTTTTTAATATAATCAATCATGATAATTGCTCCATGTAGGCTAGTGATATTTTAACTTGTTGTTGTGCTCTGTGTCTGTAGACTGTGTGCGGAGAACTTTAACAAGATCCAAAAGGATCAAAAAGTTGCAATCTGAATTAAATGACCATATTTACTCTCTTTCACTACATTTGTGGTAAAAAAGAAAAGAAGCAGTGTTACTGCCTAGAATTTTGTTTGCCGAAATACGCATTTCACACAAAATTTGTGGCATGCATCAAAGTGAAACCAACTCAGTTAGTATTACCACATCATCATAGATAGACTTGGGTAGACCAGAACAACTCTTACCAATTATTGAAAACAATTTGAAATTAAAATTGCAAACGCAATGAAATTACTTCCAAAAAACTACCGCCACATACCGTTTAAAATAGAGGGCAAACAGAGGAAAACAATTGCCACCGATTTATCTATTCGTCGCTATTCTCAGCAACAGAAATAAATGAGTAAGATTTCAAGAGATCTAAAGAAATTCATCTTCGGTAATTTTTTTTCAACAAACAACAAAGCCCCACGTTCAGATGGCTTACCACCGGAGCTTTTCAAAGCTGGGGCAATGTACTGGTAGGAAACATGCGCTAGATCATCTGCCGTAGTAGTTGCCCGACTACTGAAATATCAGCACCATAAGCCCCATCCACAAGAAAGGTTACCTCTTGCAACAACTACAGAGGTATATCCCTGCTGAATGTCGCCTATCCAGCGTACTGTGTGAACGTCAAAAGCAGTTTTCCACCGCAATATCACCACGTACCAGTGCGGCTTCCGACCCGGCGAATCAACTATAGACCAAATATTCACGCTAAGGCAGCAAGTTTCAAATCGACACTCGCCATTTTTTTTATCGATTTCAAAGCCGCATACGACAGCGTTCATCGCAAGGAGCTACTCGAAGCGATGGCCGAATTCGGGATCCCGGAAGAATTGATCCGGTTGTGTCGCACCACGCTAACACATACGCTATACGTTACACTCGACAGCTACAATTTCGAGGTAGTAAAGGAGTTTGTCTATCTCGGGCAAATGTAAACTCCACGAATGACATCGTAGTGGAGACCCGACGTAGAATCGCCCTTGGCAACCGATGCTACTTCGGTCTGTCAAAACTACTGGGCTCGAAAAGGACCAAAGTCATGCTCTACAAAACAATTATTATGCCAATCCTACTTTATGGTGCCGAAAGCTGGACACTAAGCAAGACTGCAGAGCTGATTCTTGGTCCCATCGAAAGAAAAACTCAACGTTGGATATATGGTCCCGTCTGAGAGGAAGGCGAATGGAGGAGAAGACACAAGCACGAACTCCATGAGCTGTACAAGGATGTGGATGTAGTCCGGTAGGCAAAAATCCGTCGAGTACACTGGCTCGCCCACATCGAGCTAATGGACAACAACGCTCCAGCAAATAGGGTCTTCCAATCTGAACCTTAAGATTCAAGAAAAAGAGGAAGACCGAACCTCCCGTGCAGAGACCAAGCTATCGCGGCTGTAAGACAGCTTGGCCTTGTTGACTGGAAGCACCGTGCTCAAGACCATCAACGATGGACCTTTCATAGGTCGTCGGCCTGATAAGTAAGTAAGTAACTAAGAACATACGCTTTGTTCGTTTGTTTATTCCGCCTCACTGTTTGGAATATTTAACATTACAATTTTAAAAATGTCGAGTAACGAGCGAATTTTCAAATCAGACCTCCAAGCCAGTCTAGTAATATTGTTGGGGAAGAGAATCAGCTGTTCTCAAGAGCTCACACGTATTCACAGACACTGGGCGAAAACCGTATACAAAACGCGGCAAGAGAGGAAAAAGATGGATATTTCGTTACTCATTTATCTTTGCACAGCCGTTAAGAATGTGTTCGTCGACGACGAAAAAGATTTTGTTAAAGAATAGGAGTATACAACCTAAGAAAATATTGTGCAACAACTGATGCTGAACAATCTATCACGGCGTTTAATTTTCGGTAAAGGGCATTAGATAAGCTAGAAAATTATTGTTATGATGTGCAGTGGATCATTTTCCGTTGATTTCTTCCGCTGAATAACATCGGGCAATACAAGATGCTCCAAAGCACAAGGATGTTGAAGTGGTCTGCATTTTTTCAAAGGTCAAAGTGAGAGCAACGCAAATGACGACTAGTTGTTGAATAATTGTATACTTTTTCAGCTGAAAATACACGTCAATCTAAAAGGCATAGCGTCTATATAGAACATACTACACAGCATGAGAATCAATAGACTTATTAAGATTCCCTCTTTTATTCGTGAAGACTCTACTCTCTCATCTACCCCACAAAGCTAGACCCCATTGTAACATTGAATGAAAGCAGTAAACGTGTTGTTTGCAGTATAACACACCATGAGATCGAGAAAAGCGATCCAAAATGGAAATCGATCTCACTTACAATTTTTAAAAATACAAATGAGTAGCATTCATTTACATAAGACATACAATTTTTATTATAATCATTTTGCCAAGTTGATAAAAGTTATCTCTTAAAAGACTTACTTTGTTACTCTACACGAATCAAATACCCCACAAATGATGGTGATTTATCATGAAACGCTTAGCTTTAGTTCATCTTCTGAAATTCAGTTTTGTGTAATTCACACCGCGTATTTAAAATAATGTATAGCCAATCTTAAGAAACATTGCACATGTTACGACAAACATTTCATATTCAATGTCCGCCTTCTGAAAACTCAAAGTTAACACCTAATTCCATTGAAATTCGACTAAAAAACATAACATTCTATTGTGAAATTACGATTCGGGGCTTGGAACCTTTCCAGCGCCGATTCCAATCCTAGAATCTCTCACAAATCTCGATACAACTTCAAGTCACATCAAAGACTACTTCTGAGCTGTGATGGAGACCGATGGTGGCTTACAAAATATATTTGTAGATCCTTATTGAAATAGTTTTTGCAAGGTGTGTAGCTAAAACTTGAATTTTCAAGTGCAACATGTGCTTCTCCGTTTCCACATAAAAAATCCAATATGTTTTTTGAGTGAGGAGGTACTGAGCGTTTTTTTTTTGCCCAGGGAAACCTAGTCCTCAGTATATAAATATCAAAAAACAAAATCACAAAAATCTAACTACCTTTTTCCATCATACAAATGAACGAATCATTCTTTGGACTCGATAGTGCAAACGAATGAAAAAAACATTCACTCGAAATCGAATCATTCATCATTAATTCAATGGAAAAAACCATTCGAACTCTTTTCCCAACTAAGTCGAACTATCGACTCGAACCAAACCATATACGTGAGCAATCTGTCCGCAAATATTTTGGCAATGTGTATATGCATCCACAAAATTATCTCTCAGAGCTTAGTACATACAAATTTTCGCTCAAAGCAGCTACAAAAACCATTTGACTCAGTCCAGCCAGCCATACAAGGAAAAACAATTAAATATATATATTTTTTCATTCAATTGGATGAATGAAAGATTTTCGACTATCGAATAAATGAATAGTTTGCACCAATCGAATAACTAGATAGTTTTTATTCGATAGCTCCCATCACTACTGTTATCTACAAGTTTATCCTATCGTCCCCAAGGCCGCTGAATGATCTTTTCCCAAGAAGTGTGACAAAACCCTAGGTAGATAAAATTATTCTCCTCCCATCAGTGCTAGACAAGTCTGCTTTTATAAAGAACTCACAATTATAGTGATCTAAGATCGTTCAGCTCCAAAATCACTCGAATTTCGATACACTTTCTCATTCAGAGGTCAGAGGATGTGCTTTCTTACATTCTTAGCCGATTGCTATTAAAAAATACCATCTTCCCGCTATCAGAACCCCTTGGTAAGTTCCTTCACTTCAGTCCAGTCCAGTTAAATGTTCTCCCTCGTTGCGTTCGACGTGCCTTCTGCTCCGATTGAATGCACACATTGTATCCGATCCCCCAAAAAGCAGAAGAAAACCAACTGAACTCCCATTATGCCGCCAATCACCGGTAGCACCTCCATCCAAGCGAAAATAAGGACAATCCTCCCCAGAGTCAAGCACACGACGCCGACTCAGGAACGTCGCGGTCCCCCAAAAAGCCGTTCGGCATTCCGTTTGTTCCCTCGCGTGCTTCCGTATTAGGATTCCGCTGTTCTTGTTCTTGTTCGTTTTTGCTTTTTTTGTGCTGTTTTCCCGATTCCGCCTATGAAAAGCGAACCGCTGGAAAAGCGTGTTCACGAAAAGCCGTTTTTTTCCCTCGCCGTTTCAATGGGCCCCCAGTCGAGGCAGTCTTTTTGTTCAGCCGTGTCGTTTTCCCGGAACCCGAAATCGGGCGCGCGAAATACAAAACGAAGAACATCGAGTATTTGCCTAAATGTGTCCCCCCGCCATCGGTGGGCTTCAGCGCCGAGAGGCAAATGGAATTCCTTCGATCTTGGCGATCATGGCCACAGCACTTTTATCTATGCCAATGGTGCTCTATGGGGCCACACAGAGCAGCGCTCCGGCGCGTACTTTTCGTGTGTCTTCATCCTCACCTGGGCGAGAGATGCCAGAACAGGAGGGAGGAATAAGGTGTCTGCTGCGGTACGAGTCGAAATGTCTTGTCCTAGAAATGTTCACGATCTTGTACTCGGATGTGTCACTGGATTTAGTTGACCATAAATTCAAACAATTGATGACTGTGGTGACGAACAAAAAAGCGTCGCGGACAAAACCGCGAGAATTCCTGCCAACCCGACACCATTTCCATTGTACTGCCAGCCATTTAGGGGGCAAAAATGTCGTCCAAGTTCATCCTGCACGACGTGGCGCGGCGCGGGGCAGCGGCTGGTGTGGAGGCTGATGCCCGTTCAATGAAATATTTTATTTAAATTTTAAATGCTGTCTAATTACCACCGTCCCGCTGAGCGGCGACCGGCGAGTGGCGCGGCTGCGGAGGACAGCCTCACTCCTTGAGGGCTGAAATCGACACTTCGGACGACAGGCGAACGATCCCGTGAACCGATCACGTTTCTAACGTTTTCTGTTTTTTTGTTCGTCTGTTTGTCTCGTTTTGTTTCGCGCGAGTGTTTCCGTGGCTTGTTCGTTTTTGGGCCACCTCCGAGAGGTTAACACTTCCTTTAGGGATACGACGCGCCGGGCTGTGTACACAAATTGTGTGTCAAGCTGGAACAAGGACCGCGTGCAAATGATAGTCGCAGCAGATAGCCTGCCAGGAGGCGGCGTGCACTCGGTTTGATGTTTTCCCTCGCGTTTTGGTGAAGAGGTTACCCGGTGTTACTGGTCCAGTGCGGTGGTCGTGGTGCCGGCTCTCGATTCGGTGGTGCTCTGACCATTTTCGCCTTGTAAGATACTCCGTGCGATAGTTGAGATAAAAGTTAATTTGGAAATTAATTGTGTTCGCCTAGTGTGGTGTGGTGTGGTGCCTTCCTGCTGGTCGTGTGTGATGGCGGTAGGAGGGAGGCTGGCAACAATCGGATCTGGGAACTCGGATAGAGATCAATTGGAGAAATCGAAGTCTTATCACGTTTATTTTTTCCGCCGGGACAGAATGTGTGCCTTGGGAAAGTCAGAGGTGCAAGCTGCTATCACGGTTTGGGGTTTTCAGCAAGCCTCTGGTTGGGTAGGGGAGGCAGCATGCAAGAGAAAGCCAGAGTTTTCTAAGAGCACGTGATCCTTCCGTGTTTTTCACAGAAACGCTCAGGTTGATCGATGAACTTGCGAAGGCACTCGCGCCTTGTCGATTGGCTGGCAATCCTGGCGAGAGTGCGCTGTCGTCGAATCAAATTGAGACAAAAAATAGAGATCGTAATTACTATTTTTATTGAGAAGTCGATTCGGACGAGGAAGATTGCTCGTTGCTCCGTTAAGATCGGTAGAGAGTTCACCGAGACCTCTGACGTAAAAAAAATTCTTTGAACGAAGCTATGCATGCGACTTTGCTTAATGTGTATTATTCTCGACAAGATTGCGCTTAGCTCAAACGTCAAAAGTAGAGGCACGATCGTTCACAAATCTGTACTCGCATATATGGTTCACATTGACATCATCAGAACATAACTTAGTGGGGCGTTTGTGAGCATCGAGATGCTGTCTACCAATAAGCTCCATCAACACCGACATCTTGGACATTGTGTACAGTCTTGACGTAGCTTATGTAAGTGTCCATGCTTGCCGAAACTGACATCATAACCGAGATAAAACAAAGAATGACGCTGGGCAGTCGCAGTGTCTTTGGGGTATGGCGGCAATTAAAAATTAAAGCCCTGTATCAAGGCACTTACCTAGAAATATGGACAATATTAAAGGCGGAAGAAATCCTGGTCGCTTCGAGAGCAATATCCTTAAATTATATTCGTTCCGTTTGTTGACCGTCTGCCATATTGACATTTTACGCTAAAGAAATACCTAGCAACATACATGTAACAATCTATTTGTATAAATATTTGTATAATAACAGTTTTCAAAAACTTTCCCCTACAACACCTTTTTGTGTAAGCGAGTGCATTCATAGAGTAATTTTATAACGCATTTACAACCATAGCTTCTATTTGAGATATCGAATAATTTCTCCATATCCACCGTACGCTAGAAAAATATTTGAGACGGAAATCTTTCAGGTTACGGCAGACTGCTATGAAGTGAAATATATCTTCTCACTCACTGCAGTTACATAGGTTGCAGAGAATTGGTAACTCGGGACTATGTGGAACAAAGTTTAATGCAAGCAGCTCACCTCTAACTTTGAGTACCATGCTTATTTTTATCAATGTGGTGGCCAGTGGCGTTGTGGGTATGTTCGTCAACACGAACGCACGTGAACCGAGACGACTGCGAAAAAAAAATAATTTTCACAGCCCCACCCCTTTCGAGTCACTGACTATACTGTACTTCTGTCTAGAAAAAGCTTCTCAAACTTGGCCGTCTGTACTTCGGTATGAAGTACATACAACTAGAGTGGTTGCTGAGAAGCTAGGCTCTGGCCCTCAGTGAGCTGTAAAGTCACCCATAATGTATAAATTAAAAAAATTGAATTAAAAAATTAAAAAATATTTATAGGCGACTCTTAATCAAAAAGCCGACTTTAACTTTTCGTTATTCATAGACATATTTATGCATGTGCATATCTAGTATCTGCTTAAAAGCGTTATTGTAAAGTGATTTCATCGAACAAACCCAAATGTCATAATATTTTACGAGAAATCTACTACTTTCAAGTGTTTTGAAATAAAAATGTATGAAATCATTTCTGAATGCTCCTCCATTTGTTTCAACAAGTTCGTTGATATTCTCAGTGTGGTTGTTGCTGGATAGGAGTGGGTACATCTTCATTCTCGACGAAAGAAACATTACGCTCCTTGGCAATGTTGTGCAGAACTGCAACATATCACTTTTCTTGCAGTGTTTAAATCTGCGCGTAGTCTTTCTAAAATCGACCGAAATTTCGACTTCAATTGTCCGTTTAGGCATTCGATTTTACTTCTTGTTGCTGTATGGCTATTGTTATACAGTTCTTCTTTCCGATTAGAAGGATTTCTGATTGGCGTTAGGAAAATATTTGAACTAGGGTAGCCTGCAACACCAAGCAAAATAACTTGATGACTATTTACAGTTGATTCCAGTTTATATTTTAAGATGCAACTACTCCATATGCTAGAGTCATGGTTGGAACCACGGAACCTTGCAACGATATCAATAATCTTGCATTAGTTCATTTAGTTCACTTGTTAGTAATTCTTACCAACATCACACTTGTGGACATTTCTTCAAAAACAAAAATGCAATGCTACCAGCAGCTGTAGATCTGTTGGAATGGGCAGTCGACGATTCGCTCGCGTTTCTTGCACATCCAGTACTTCAAACAAAAACCTAACCGTAATTTTATCGAACCTGTACCGCGAATAAAATTCTTCCTCCTATAGCTCTTGATGGCCGTGTAATTAATACAAAATCTTCAAATATGTCCAAATCTCGATCCTCCGAAAACATTTTGAAAAGAAAAAATACAGCAAGCAACTTTAAGAAATCCAATCTGAAAATCGACTTAAAGCCAAATTTAATTTCTTAAAATCACGTTCGACTCGTTTTAAATTTAAAGTCGACTTTAAGTTTATAGCGTACTATAAGATGACTATGAATAACAAAAAGTTTAAGTTATGTAGGTGAATAAATTCTTTTAAAGTCGACTTTAAATGACTATGAATTTGCGGCTTTTATTTTTAAGATCGTACCTCAGTATGCTGAGAACCTCGGGCATCGCATACATATTTTTCGTACCAGAATTTGCCAACTGCAGATAATAAAAAGCTGAATTTTGATCATAGAGCAGCACCATAATTCCCAGATGATATGTCAAGATTAAGATCACATTCAGAAGCTAAGCATTACCAATTTTTGTATAGTGGATCTAGAGTTTCTAAGAAAAGAGCAGGGACACTAGTTTTCAGATCCAGCATATGTTTGGGCGTGCTTCTTTAAGCCAATGCAACTTGTGAATTAAGAATTATTTCTTTTAATTTTTTATTTTGAAATAAATACATATTGGAGTCGTATTTCGACCAGCTTTTCACTAGAAGAATGGTACTCGAGAAAGCTTGGGATTATGCCAAGCCAATCTATAGCTGTTTTGTAGATTTTAGATTTAGACTGTGGAGAGTTCTCTAGGAGTATGAGATTGAGGGTTCGTTTTATGCACAAATTGCAGCAGTTGTGGTCGGTTTTAACGGTGCTAAGTCAAAAGCTTTCCCAGTACCGAGATCAAGCACAGAAATACTCTATAACAGAGCCATCTCTCGAAACACCAAATTGACGTTGCATAAAACCCTTATCATTCCAGTCCTGCTCTATGGCGCAGAGACATGGACGCTATTGAAAGCGGATGAAGAAGCTCGTGGTTGTTTTGAGAGAAAAGTTCTGCGTTCGATCTTTGGTCCTGCTTGCGTTGAAGGCGTTTGGAGGAGAAGGTTCAACCACGAAGTATACGGGCTGTACAGCGGCATGCACCTAGTTAAGCGTCTTCGGATCCAACGCTTAAGATGGCTAGGTCATGTAGAGCGGATGGACAACACAGCTCCGGCCCGAAGAGTCTTCGACACCGAGCCATTGGGACAGCGCAACAGAGGACGTCCTCGCACTAGATGGCTCACACAAGTGGAGAAGGACCTCAACCAACTTGGTGTGCGCAGCTGGAGGCAGCTAGCGAAAGATCGTGCTGGCTGGAGAGGCATGTTGGTTGAGGCCCAGGTCCACCCCGGACTGTAGCGCCAATCAAAGAAGAAGAATTCAAAAGCTTTCATTGTGGGCGTTGGACTTCGCCAAGGGTGCGTCTTGTCACATTTCCTTTTCATAATATATATGGATTTTCAGAACGCATGTGCAATGCACTCTACATGAAGAAGACCACTAGTGATGTGATAATGCTGAGCTTTCATGTAACAAGTTGAAGATACGTCTTGGAAGATCTGTAGTCAGAAAACCCGAGGTTGATGTCAGAATAAGCCAGTGGTTTTCAATTCCGTATTTACCCAAGCCTCACATTTAGTCATGGTAGTGTTTAGGTTGTGAGCAAAAGAACAAGATCGCCAATACGAGCTGCTGAGATAAGATTTGTTTGTACTGTTGTGAGGGTAACTCGTCGGGATAGGGTGAGACACGGCAGTACGCGGGGAACTCAAAGTCGAGCAGTTACTTCTCTGAACGGAAAGAGCTACATTTCCATGGTTTGGACATGTGGCACGAATGTCCACATCATCACGTCTTCCGAGGCGTGCCATAAATGCGACTCTTTCAGGAAAGCGTCGCATTGGAAGACCCAGGACGAGGTAGTTGAACCATGTCCAAAAACTCGCTGAGCAGTTAGAGTCAATGGCGAAGATTGAGTGTCCTGGAGATATCTAGTGCCTGCGGGATCATGTGGATCATGCGAGTCCAATGATGATAACGATGATGACACGTATTTCGGTATCAATTTCTCTAATTGACTATTTTGGGTGATTTTTTTAAATGCGCATTGACGATTTGAGCAATGTTTCATCTGGCACTGCTGCTCGTTTGCGAAGAAAGGAGAAGATTGAATGCCGAATCGTATCAGATGAGTAGGTCATCCAGAGAGTGCACAGCAACTCTTCGGTTTAGAAAATTGTACAGTCCAACACTGAGGGACAACGTGGTAGAGCAGGACCTCACCTCCGATGGTCATCCCAGCTGAGCAGGGACCTTTATCAGGAGGGTTTACGAAACTGGAGGCGCCTAGCTCAAGACCGTGCTAGGTTGAGAGACATGTGATGTGGCAGATTCCCAGGACCACACCGAATTGTAGCGGTAGCCAAAAAGAATTCATGAATTCATGAATGTATCAATTGTGTTGTGTATTATTTTCTGAAAGACACATTTGTTGACCCTCAATTCCTTAATAAAGAAAACCAAACTTTACGAACGGAAAAGTACTCCATTTTATGTCTCTCTTCTTAAAATAAAGTTTTGCCGAGGGTACAACAATTTCATGTGCTGGAAGAAATGGTGGATTCATATGGGTGCCGGAACACAGTGATGTACCAATTGCAAACCCGACCAATTCACTAGGCGTCACACCGCTAGCAGAGCTAAATTTTAATAGCCAATCACTCTAACCTAAGTCTGAGAAGCTTCTCCTTCGAACACTTATATAGCCATGCGAACAGAATCAAATCTGCATCGTGTGGCCTCCAACCCAATCTCAAATGAATACCAACAAGGTGCCCCCAACATCCGCAGCTTAATCATCTCCCCAAAGATCACCCCGAAAAGACAACACATTTGCTTTCTGCCATTTCACAGCGAAACACAATCATTATGGAATGCCTCTCTGTCAACAACTGCTTCCTTGAACGCGCAATAAACCACCCGATCCACGCCGCGAAACTAGGTTTCTCCTTTGTGGCAGGGTCCTCCTTGAAATATGGTCGGTCCTCCTTCCTTCCTGATTGCGTTTCGGTTCGACCAAACGGACGGAAAAAAATGATAAAACAAAATATGTCAACACAATCAAGTGCCCTTCCTGGGAAGTAACTGTAACCCGCTGAAAATTACCATAATAATTCAAAAATGTTATTTTCTCTCTTATGGGACGGTTGGTCCCTTTCCTTGTTTTGCGCTGACTGTTGAGTTCCCGCAGAAACGACGAAAAAAAAGCAAGCAAGCAAAAGCGCCCAAGCCCCGTATCCGTTCGGCATCATCATCATCTCGGGTCAACTCTCAAATTTCAAATTAATGACAATTGAAATGAAAAATGATTTTCTGTTAAATTGATAAATTTTTATTGCTTCAGTGATAATTTATGCTGCTGTTATGGCCGCGGGGAGGGGGCTGGGATGGTGCTGGAGGGAAAGACACAAGCGCTCTCACACTCGAAAGGATATCGATTTTCATCGATGACTCGGTTTCGATTTGCCGATGCGCGATCATTAGCCGATAAATTGATGAGCGGTGCTGAAAAAATGTTCAACCAACTAAAGTCCACACTATGCGGCGCAAAATGACTAAGTGTCTGTTGGTGAAATGTTTTTCTTTTTTTTGTGTTCAAAAGTTTTGGTTTTTTTGAAATATGATTGGGTGCGGAGGAGCCAGTCGATCTCGAAATCGTTTCACATCCATTTTCATAAGGTTTTCAATGACCAAATGGAACCATCAGAAAATGCAGTTTACATTATTTTGTGATTAGTTTCCAAGAAGTCCGTGGACAAGTGGACAATCAACAGCGTGCATATCTCATCTGCAGTCAACAAATTAGGAGTTTGTGTGGACTTTTCCTTCTTATCTTTTCCGATTTTTTTTAGGAACAACCCATGTTGTAGGGTTGAAGTGTCCAATGGAACAAGAGCCAGAAACAATGTACGGGCGCCTGCTTGATTGACCTGGAGAAGGGCTTCGACACCGTTTGGTTAGAAGGTCTTAACTATAAGCTCAATCGGCTAGGCATTAGTAAACGACTGCTGTACCTACTGCATAACATGCTTACCGGTAGGCGGTTCGTAGTCAAGAATGGCAACGTGACCTCTGCAGGTACTTTTGAAATTAAAAATGGTCTCCAACAGGGTGCCGTTAATTCGCCGATCCTGTTCAACATTTTCTTGAGCGATCTAATAAGTTCTCTTCCGCACCCAATTGCGTATGCCGACGACTTGATAGTGTACAGATCAGGCAAAAAGATCGAGGACATCACTACGCTCGCGCAGGGTGACTTCAACTCATTCATGTGAGATTGCGATGACAGGAAGTTGAATATCAACATTCAGAAGACGGAAACCATTCTGTTCAGGACTCCGTTGTATAAAGCTTCGGCGGATACAAAAAAGAATTGGCGAAAGTTCTCTTTTGTGGGCGGCACAGGCAACCACTGGCGCAAAGGATTGTAGTCAGATACCTGGGGATCTGGCTAGACCAGTATCTATATTTTAAGAAACATGTAGATGCTGCTCTAGCCAGGGCCCGAGGCGCTTTCGCTCTTACAAAGAGACTGTTTTACAACAGCCAACTCGATGCAAGGGTAAAGGTAATCTGCTACATGGCCCTCATACGGCCAATGCTCACCTGTGGCTGTCCCGTGTGGTTCAACGTGAGTGCAATGGAAAAGATTCTTGATGGAAAAGATTCGGGTGTTTGAGAGGGCTTGTCTTAGGGCTCGCCTTCGCCTCTACAGAACACCAGAGTCCCAGTATAGAAAATTCTACTCCAATGAGGTTTTATACAACAGGGCGAACCTGATACGAGTGGACAATTGCCTGGTGAAGTTGATTCGAGGCCACACTGCGAGAGCGATGACTTCGGTTAATAACCTGATCTATGGGGCTTATTACCCCAACCCTCAATACCACGAAAGGGTACGTCAAACTGGCTTCGTCCCCCCAGAAGCATTCCATTTCGATAAGCACGGTCTGATACAAAATGAAAATGCAGTACCGATCCTTTATCACTTCGCCCGTTCAACTGTGGATGGGCGACTCAACCACGACCGTTCCGTCGCACAACGAGCTGAGGATGGTCTCCTCCGCTTCAGTATGGCGGTGTCGAGTCGGGATGTTCGGGATGTTGCGATACAACATCGAAATTTGTGGTGGCTGAGGAGTATAAGAACTCCCTCTTCGAACCCTTTAGACCCGGGTTAAAATTTGTTAGTGCGTATCCCCGATTGGGAAGCAGTCGGTTTCAGTCGTGCGCTTCTAATGTTGCAGCCACAACCTATGGCCGACCTACATAGCTTAGGGTAGTTTTTAAGGTAGCTTGTAAGTTAAAAATAAAGTTCAGTTATTAAGTTTTTTTTGCAATTTTCTTAGTCATAACCTGTACAGCTTCTTTATAGCCATATGTATTGATAGATTAAGTCGAAAGACAAAGCTTAAGATTAAGTTTAGCTTAGAGTGCCCGCCTAGGGCCAGTAAGTTAGAAATAGAAACATTGTACGTCCAACTAGTTTTAAGCATTTTTGTCTAGTATATAAGATTGTCATGAATTCCAAAAATAAAAATGAAATGAAAAAAAAAAAAAAAAAGGTTGAAGTGTAACTCAAGGAAAGTCACCATTGCTCACAGCGTACCTCACTAACTGCTGGGACACCTTTTGACGGCATTGACTAATTGAATTGGGGAGTTGCTCGGAAGCCGCCTAGTGACATCGTTAAGGCTCAGATTTGGCTTGATTGGTCTGTTTAAAAATAAAATACACCAATACCCCGGTTTGCGTCGTTTCGATTTGGGTCGTGTTTTAAAAATGCTGTGTAACTTTAAAGTTTATGTTTCGGTTTGCGATGATGGCTTCCATTTGCGTCGATAACAAGAAAATGTCTGTCCTATCGCGATTTTTTAACTTAAAGATAACGCAGAAGTGCGTGTCTTACTGTTGGATTGCCAATTTCTGGGGAATCCCCTAAACGGCGGAAAACCTCAACTTGGTTGTGAAGGATGTCTGCTCCTCAGTTTCATTGATACGTTTGCTCAGGTCAGGTTGCTAGACAAGTCAAAAGAAAATATTTTTCAATGAGTCAAAAAAGAAACCAAATAAGCTTAGAACGAAAGTTGGAGATTTTGAAGCGGCTTAAATCGGGTGAAAAGGCTGTTGATATTGGAAGATACCATTGGAATATCCGCTTCTACAGTGAAATCTATTTGTTCCAGAGATTTTGATAAAATTGAAACATTTGCTGAAACAGCCACTTCATTGCAACATATGTATTTCTTCTTCTTCTTGTGGCGCTACTGTCCGGAGTGAACCTGGGCCCCGGTCAACAAACCTCTCTAGCTGGCACGATCCTTAGCCAGCTGCCTCCAATTTCGCACTCCAAGTTGGTTGAGGCCCTTCTCCACTTGAGTGCGCCATCGGGTTCGTGGTCGTCCTCTATTGCGTTGTCCCACTGGTTCGGAGTGGAAGACTCTTCAAGTTGGAGCAGTGTTGTCCATGCGCTCTACATGGCCTAGCCATCTTAGGCGTAGAATCCGTAGACTCCTGACTAGACTCATGTAGCTGTCATTAACGGCTCACTGTGTTCGTCCAATCACGTCAATGTCGTCCGCGTAAGCAAGCAGTTGAACGGACTTTTGGAAGATCGTGCCTCGGGTGTTTACGTTTGAGTTTCGCACGATCTTCTCAAGCATGATGTTAAAGAAGTCTCATGACAGCGTGTCGCCTTGCCTAAAACCTCTTTTGACATTGAAGGTCTCGAGAGAGTTGGTTGAAGGAGCAGCGAGAGTTCTCCATCGTCATTCTGCACAACCCGCCGAGTTTGGCAGGAATGTCAAAACTAGACATGGTGTTGTATAGCTCGTCTCAATGCACACTGTCATATGCGGCCTTAAAGTCGGCCTTAAAGTCGATCTGCATCTCTTGGGCTTTTTCGAGGATCTGCCGTAATGTAAAGATTTGATCGATGGTGGACTTCCCAGGCCTGAAACCGCAATGATAGGGACCTATCAGGTTGTTGACGAATGGTTTCAGCCGCTCACACAGAACGGCAGAGAAGATTTTGTAGGCGATGTTAAGGAGACTTATCCCCCGATAGTTGGCGCAGTAAAAGGGGTCTCCTTTCTTGTGGATCGGGCAAACGATACTAAGATTCCACTCGTCGGGCATGCTGTCCTCCGACCATATCCTACAGATGAGCTGGTGCATGCGCCCAACCAGATCATCTCCAACTGCTTTAAACAGTTCCGCGGACAATCCGTCCGCTCCAGCAGCTTTGTTCGACTTCAGTCTCGATATCGCTATCTTGACTTCGTCTAGATCGGGGGGACGGAATTCTCTTCTATCGTCGTCCATTGCGTGGAGTGGAACATTCTGCCCGACAACGGTATTGGCGTCCTCTTCGCCGTTTAACAGTCTGCAGAGGTGATCCTTCCAGATTCTCAGTATGGGGAATCTGGAAGAAGGACAGGCTTCTGTCCGATGTTTGTACCCTTTGGATAGTTGTTTCACCCGCTGGTAAAACTTTCGGACATTATTTCTGCCGTACCACCTCTCCATTTCCTCGATCGCGCGCTTCTCATGCTCCTTCCTTATCTTTTTGAGAAGCCGGTGGTCTTCCCTTCTTTTGAGTTCGTAAAGCTCACGAACCGCTCTCGTCCTTTTATCCATCATCGCCGTATATGCTACCATTACAACATTAAAAAAAATGATTTTGATTTAGATTCAAAATCAGCGAAGAATGCCCCTGGGTCAATTGATAATTCATAAGAAAGCTTTAACTTTATGTGACGAACTTAAGGTAAATTATCCCTTATCAAGTGCCGAAAGTAGTGAAGTATTTGAGGCAAGCAGAGTTTGGATTCGCGGTTTTAAAACTCGTGCATAACATGGCATTACAAGGAGAATCAGCTAGTGCAGATACTTCAGCTGCAGACAAATTCAAACATGAACTGAAAGCAATCATTCAAGGAGTTGAATATTCTGCAAAACAAGTCTTAAGCGTTTTTTTTTTTTTGAAAAGTCAATTTTTTTAGCTTGTATAGTGGGTTATTGAATCAATGAAACAAAATAATAAAATAA
Source organism: Eristalis arbustorum (assembly GCA_916610145.1). Classification (NCBI taxonomy): domain Eukaryota; kingdom Metazoa; phylum Arthropoda; class Insecta; order Diptera; family Syrphidae; genus Eristalis; species Eristalis arbustorum. The sequence continues at coordinate 9,370,537 of OU744317.1, forward strand.
ATTTGTCTGTAAGTATGTTCATACAAATGTATGTAGGTATACAAAATCGTGTTTCGATTTGCGTCGCAGCTTCCCGGTCCCAATTAGCGACACAAACCGTGGTATTGATGTAAAATCCATTTCGACCAAACCACTGTTTCGGCTACACAACACTTAGTTTAGAAATACAAAAGTTGTTTTGTGTAAAGCGACTCATTTCTTTCCTAAGATCTATCAGATTTCGGGAAACAGCTGTCAGAGTCAAAGTAACTTATGATTTAATTCAAAAACTGTCCACCCTGTCGAGCTGTAAGTGGGTCGGAAGGGTCTGTTGTCGTGTCGTGAAAGGTGTGCTTTCAGATGTTTTACTTACCGATTTCGAAAGTCTCCGTTCAGCCTCATCCGCACATATGAGGCTGATGTTGTAGATGGCTGATAATGTAGTTATATATGTCATACTCTTTCTTTTTTACTATCCCTTGTCGTATCCAGCCTATTTTCTGGAGCGGAGTAATATCCGCCTGGAGTGTTGAGTTTTCTTACATTGTAGATGCACACTAACAAATCGTTGTCCTTTATCGCTCCGCGTCATCGTTGTAGGTTTGTCAAAGTCTGCGAGGCATCTTGCTGTCTCGTAACAGCAGTTTTTTTAGTAGTTCTGCACGATAGGGGATCGCTGCATGCATTGGTTCACCTCACAACGGTTGTTGTCACATTGACTGTAAAAACGAAATCTTTCTGACCCATGTTTAAATTCGATACTACACTTAGCTTGACCAGCAGATAAGGTTGCGCTGTGAAATCGGGCATAAGTAACTAAAATTCACTCTGTAGACGAGTTAAGTTTGACAAAAGCTCACGGTTGAATAAGCGATGGGCGATTGCGAATGACATTCACAATCGAATAAATTGGCAATTGTCAATCACAATCGAATAAAAATCGAATCGATTATTCTCAGTACCTACTACAACTAATTCCTCGATTTATTCATATGTTGGTGTCAGTGTACAAAATCAGCGTTAGGCTGTGTCTCAAATTAGAAACTATACCTGCCAAAATAGGAACATTGGGAATGGAAATACAGCCAAACCTCTGTAATTGGAACATCCTTAAATCGAATTTTCTACAATTCAAACCAAATTTCTGAAAAACATGGAGGTTCGACTGTATTCTTCGCCCTTCTCACCTAATGAGTGAGAGGATTGTATTCTCACTCACATAAATGTACGGTTTAAATTTTGGTAGTGAAACGAAATGAAAAAGAGATGGGCAATTGCGAGAATCGGCGGATACACACAATTTAGCAATCGCTCTCTGACTTGAAGAATCGGCGAATACACACATTCGTTGGCGATTGGAATCGGACCTACAAGAATCGAAAGTCAACATTCAACTCCGCTCAATTCGAATTCGAATAATTGCGATTGCTAGAACAATCTAATTATTCGTTTGGAGAATTTTGATAATCTGTTGCCTTGACACAGATCTTTTACCCTTTTAAGAAGATTTCCTGATGCTTGCCGGTTTTTGTGGGCTGATTCTAACAAAAAATCTAAGTCGGTTTCTTTCCTGGACTCTTCTTAGACAAGACAAGGAAAATATCCTTCTCAAGCAACATATTAAAAATGATAGGTCTAATCAGAAGACAGGTACGAGGGTAAAGCGTTTACACATTTTGTCAAGCCATTCACAATATTACATCATTGCCCTTTTTCCTGTCTTTGGGGATGCTAACTTCGTTCACTAGTATTACATTCCATTTGCTCTCAGGCAGTGTTTCATTAATTTGTTACAGTCGCTTCCTGAAAATAATGACGATATGTTCTCTTGAATCAACTTCTTTTTCCGGGTTTGGCGCGTTAGTAAATTATCCATTTTACCTTCCAATGAGATGTGTATGACATTCATGATGATTTTAAGCTTTTTACTACTACCCCAAGCCATCTTCGAGAAGAAATTCTTAATCAGCATTCCTTCCAGATCGGACTGGATATCAGGCAGGCAAACGCTGAAAGATCCTCTGCGCATTTTCACAGATGGATCCAAGGCAAGCAGGTGTCTTTTCCCAAGATCTCAATATTACTATCTCATTGAAGCTCCCTGATTACTGTAGCGTTTTTCAGGCAGAAACCATAGCGATTAAAGAGGCGCTGTCTTGGCTCAAAAACAACGTGATATCAAAAAGGGATATCACCATCTGTTCCGATAGTCAGGCCACCATAAAATCCATGGACAGTGTCATGTTCTACTCAAAAACATCCCTTAATTGGAGAGGGAGCATTTCAACATTCACCTCATGTGGGTGGCGGGACACTGTGACATACCAGGAAACTGCAAAGCCGACGAACTCGCCAGGTGTGGTACAACCTCATCCCTATCAATAGTAGGGGTACCACCTTCCATGTCGTTCGCTACAGCTTACCATCTTCTTTAGTTCCACACAATTAAAACCACTAATGACTAATGGCTAGAAGCCAACCACCTGAACTAAAACAAAAGAAATCTGGGCATCACTTAACCTAAAACGGTCACTCAGTCTACTTAGAGTCAGCAAGCCCTCATGGGAGTCATAACTTCTTCTTCTTTGATTGGCGCTACAGTCCGGGGTGGACCAGGGCCTCAACCAACATGCCTCTCCAGCCAGCACGATCTTTCGCCAGCTGCCTCCAGTTGCGCACACCAAGTTGGTTGAGGTCCTTTTCCACTTGTGTGCGCCATCTAGTGCGAGGACGTCCTCTGTTGCGCTGTCCCAATGGCTCGGTGTCGAAGACTCTTCGGGCCGGAGCTGTAGTGTCCATCCGCTCTACATGACCTAGCCATCTTAAGCGTTGGATCCGAAGACGCTTAACTAGGTGCATGCCGCTGTACAGCCCGTATAGTTCGTGGTTGAACCTTCTCCTCCAAACGCCATCAACGCAAACAGGACCAAAGATCGTACGCAGAACTTTTCTCTCAAAACAACCAAGAGCTTCTTCATCCGCTTTCAGGAGTCATAACCGAGCACTGTGTAATTGGCACTCATGCTCGCATGATGGGTGCTCCATGTAATGATTTTTGCAGAAGCTGCATGGATGGAGAGGAGGAAGAAAACACTCATCACCTTCTCTGCTCCTGCAGTGCTCTTGCCAGTCGTAGGTTCATCCACCTAGGAGCCTACTACTTCAGCGGCCGTAACGAGCTAAAAAGTGCCAGCATTGGCCAAATAAATCGTTTCATTAGCAGCATCAACTGATTCCAGTGTTAGGAGAATTCAATCCGCGTGGTATAGCAATGGGCCTACTCTGGCCTAAGTGTGACTGCTCTTTAGCAGTCAGCCACTACAACCTAATCTAAACTAAGGTTTTCACACTGAAAGCATTGTCCATTGTTTCTACCTTCAATGAACGTCACCGTCCAAGCTACTGCAGGTGGTGCCCGTGCTGATAATCGACTCGCCGCATGTAAGCAGTGGCCAGTGAAAAGGAAGCCTGACACGACTGTGACTAGCCATTGTCTCACATAGTTGCACCAGCACACGACCAAGATCATGTCAAAAGAAAGACAAACGATCTTTTTTTGTCGATTATCACATCACGCCTCAAATTGAAGTGACATGCTCAATGCACTATAAATCATCGGTCTCGCCATGGCAGGCGCTCTATTATGATACCATTCCAATTATCTTCGCTCATATCTACGTCTTCATTAGCATCCGTTCGACATTTATCATATCGTGTTCGCCACACTCCGCGCTCATTACCATACGGCAGCGGCACGTAACCCGAACCGGAGTCATGTTCTAGACGACGACCACCACCAACTCAAAAGCCCAATCGATTAGCCGAATAACAGACCAAGAAATCAATAAAACGCATGCACCGTGCATTAATGGCCGCCCGTCGCACCATTTGAAGCGAGACATTTTTTTCCTTTTCAATTTCCACATATTTTTCTATTAATTTCTTAATTGGCAATCATGTTCCCAATTCGAGACCAATTCGAGACTTCGTTTCGCGTTAAAACTTAACACTCGCCGAACAGTGTACACACGGCCTTCGGCTGGGAAATGTGCATGAGGCGGCCGCGACGACCGAGTGAGCGACCGGCGAAACAAAAGAGTTGACCAGAGCGAACGCGATCAGAGCAACTTGTCGCCGCTTGCTGAAAATTGATTGAAACGATATTTGGCTGCGCTTGCACCGGCCCAACTATTTCACACATTCATAATTTATGATTGGCATCCGGGGGCCGGTCCATGGCGACCATGGAACACGCGAAGTACGCTACAATTGCATTTTAATTGAAACATTCGCAACATGATGCGCGCTCAATTGTCTCGGCTAGCCTGATGGCTGGCCCCATCACAGCCTGAAACCATCATCCGGACACCACACCCCGTCACCGCCTCGCGATTCGAGTCAACTGATTACGTGAAAAATTCCTTGACTTGTTATTAAATTTTTCCCTCAGTGGCGCGCGGAAACAATTGCCACAGTCTGTTGGCTGTCGTCGTCGTGCTGCTGTTTCTGCTTCTGTCGCCGCGATCGGCTGGAGCTGGTGGTGGTGCCATGTTGGGACTACGTCACTTGTCAGGGCGACATCTGTTCACGTGAGGTTCTGTGTGTGAAATGCCGCCAGAGAATGTACTTGCTGTGTCCGTGGAAAGTCTCAACCAAAAACATGGACCAATTGTCTAGGATCCCGAGCCCCATGGCATCACCGTGCAGGTCAGGCTGCTGCGAGTGTTCCCAGAAAAAGGTAAAAATTCCAACGAATTATCGTCGTCATTGTCGCTTGTCGTGTATGGATCAGCTCCAGTCAATCGATCATAAAACGAGCAAAAAAACAAAACCCTCTCGCCGGTCAGTGCCTAACGAGTGCTGACTGGACCTTTCCATATTTACCCGGCTCCTCGATCGTCGTAGTCGTCGTGGTCGTCGCTTCAGGTGAATTTTCAGTTTTTCCCCTTTGGCCCTGCTGCCGCGGATGGAGCTGCTAAAGCTGGAGCACTCTCATATTTCGAAGAGGATGCGCAGGGAATTGCCAGCATCGTCACCGTTCGCGGGCGCACGACACGGACGAGTGTCAATTGTGTGTGAGAGTCCCCCGATCGAAGGGCGATCTGCGATTGATTGTGGGTCCCTTGGAGCCCCGGACGCACGCACGCTGCATTTTATGATGGCCACGACAGTGCATTACACAGTCCCTCTCGCTCTCGATCAAGCCCCAATCGACGCTACGGATGCGCTGCTGTCTCTCCACCGCAGCACACATTTGGTAATCTACAGTTTACGCGCAGTGAACTTGTTATGATGATACGATGACGAGGACGTGCTACATCGGAGGTGCCTCCGCAAATAAATTGATTGGAACTTTTATGATCCGTAAGCGAGGAGATGCGGAATGTGGAATAGTTTTTCGATGATGATGATGATCGTCAGTCGTTTTGTTGCCTTTTTTTTTTGCCTGCCTGCCTTGTCTTCGGTCTTCGCCATGCCAGACGGGGATCACAGAGAGTTTATCGCATTGAATCGTCGTCGTCGTCGTTGCAGCACCGTGCACCAGCGAATGGTGGCGAATGGAGTTCTCGCCCAACAAAGGCATCGTGAACTGGTTGCGCTCAAAGTGTTGCCTTGGATCTAGGAAACGTTTTCTGCCGTGTGCATCTCTGTGTGTAATTATTTCATTAAGGCCAGGGGAACGGCTCATTTCTCATTAAGTCGACTGGAAGTTCCTCAAAATAGAAGAATGCAGCTGCGGAATGCGTGTCATGGATGATACCCAAAGTGAGGAGTGCTGCTGCTGAAACTGGACATGCTCTGCTGGCCGAATTTGATTATTTTCTTTTTTTTTGAAATGGATACGCAGCGAGTGGTATTTTGTGAATCCGTGGTATGCCCTGGCTGCAGCTGCGATGAACAATATGGTTGTGCGTGGGAAAAAAAACAGAGCGAATTTAATTGAAACTAGGCTCGGGATCGCAGTCGAATTGGGATGGGCATTTATTTCAAGGACGTTACATGGATCCCGCATGTGCAACTGCGGTTTTGGATCACTCTCCTCTCGGTTGGAGAGGCGCCGCGATTGGAGTGAGGACAGCTGTCAGGCTAATTGACAATTCATTATGAACTCGTTACGCTTTTTTTGCGTTTTCGACAGGATTCTGAAATCGATAAGTACTTTGGAATTTTGGCATTGCTTGATGTACTCGCTGCTATTTTCATCCTTCATCGACTCCTTACAGGAAAGGGATTGATATCAAGACATCCGCCAATCAGAAGAGAAGCACGGAGAGAGATGCGAATTGGGAACCTTGATGTGGAACCCCATTAGGTACTGAGACTAGGCTGACGCTGACACTTAAGCTTTTAATTCCATTGTTAAGTAGAAGCATCGAAATTCGAGTTGAACGGATTAACCTCAGAATAGAAGTTGACGCTAACAACTACTCCTCAAAAATACTGAGTTTATATTGAACAACATAAATATTTAACTAAGATGGTATTTGATGAATTGTGCTTAGCAACCAAAACTGAATCAATTTTCAACCAGACATATGATAACACATTGATCGGAAAATATACCGGGCGGACTGCCTTACCGATGACTACCTATTTCGAATTCGCCAATCATCTAAACTGTGGTGAGTGGTGGCAATTATTGCTGAAAATGCTCATATTTACGTTAAGTAATCCAAAAACCAGAAATAAAGTACTAGAGAGATAGCCGACTTCATAGCTGTTTGCCCCCTAGTCCATCGACGAACTTGACGGATTTTCCCCTACTTTTTGACGGATGTTCATGAATGAATGACAATTATTCATGAGTCAACGCACACTGTCTCATTTTTACGCACACATATCAAGTACACCACGAAAATGGCGGCTGATTCGTGCATTTTTGCCCACACTAAAGTCAAAATTCGTGAATTCCCCACATAAACAAAACAATTCATGAATATCTGTCAAATTCGTGAATCGTTTTGGGAACTCTGTTCGTGAATATAATAAATTAACCAAATGCAATATGTTATTAAAAGTTGTATCGTTCATGAATATATCATATTATAGGAAATTCTTACGAATCGATATATGTATATGTTATATGCTTATTGGTACTTTTAATTAATGTAAAATAGAAAAGAGTAGACTACTTTTCTGTTTTTTTACAACAGTAAAATATTTTGTAAATATCAGGCAATTATTCCAACTCCATATGAATGAATTGTCAGAGTTCACAATTCGTGGCGATCTCATATGAACAGACCTTTACATAATAATATATAATATGGGTGGCGCTAAAGCCCATCGAGCGACAGGGCCTAGCATCTCAGCAACCACTCGTGTTGTGCGTGCTATTGTTCTCTCACGAGTGGAAGGGACCTACAGTTTTATGCCGACTCCGAACGGCCAAGTTTGAGAAGCTTTTTCTAGACAGAAGTACTCTTTGAGCATTGTTAGAGCATTGACTCGAAAGAGGTAGAGCCGTGAAAATTTTGTTTGTAGTACAGACCAACGATAGAACCTACGGCATCGAGGTTGGGGTCGACGCGCATATCCACAACGACACGGGCCACTAAACTGAGAATGTGTTGGTGAAATTAGCGCACAGATGTGATTTTTATGTGAGAGAGTTCTCATGAGCTAGCGACAATAAAAATCTGTTGTCTACCCACTTCCTTTGTTCTAGGATTTAGTGCTGTCTTCAAAAATATTTGCTTTCTAGATCGCATTTTTTTGGTAGCCTATTTTCTGTGTTACCAGCCGTTTTAAGGCCTGGGCAGTCGTTAGCCTGTCCACAGTGCCTACAGATTTCAGCATTCGTGATACTCATTTTATGAAGACAATAGTTACTTATTCCGTGTTATGTTAGTCCTTCAGAAACTTATGGCGCAGCCCTTTTAAGTTTCAGAGCTCGTTGGTTTATTTGCGATTGTATTTCTGTTCCGTAAACGACCTTAAAAGTTTAATTCAATTCTGGTTATTCCAAAACTGGTTCCTTTTTTTAATTATTCATTTGTGCATTTGTGCAAGTATATATACACATATATATATATTTAATCCTATCCACAAGAAAGGACTATAGAGGGATCAGTCTTCTTAACATCGCGTATAAGATCCTCTCTGCCGTTTTGTGTACCCGCCTGAAGCCGTTCATTAATAATCTGATAGGTCCATTTCAGTGTGGTTTCAGGCCAGGAAAGTCCACAATAGACCAAATCTTCACACTACGGCAGATCCTGGAAAAGACCCAAGAAATGCAAATCGATACTAACCATCTGTTCGTCGATTTCAAGGACGCATATAACAGCGTGCATAGAGACGAGCTATACAGCGCCATGTCTAGTTTTGACATTCCTGCCAAACTCGTCAGGCTGTGCAGGATGACGATGGAGAACTCTCGCTGCTCCATCAAGGTCGGTAACGAACTCACCGAGACCTTCAATGTCGAAACAGGTTTTAGACAAGGCGATCTTCCAAAAGTCCGTGCAATTATTAGCATATGCCGATGACATTGACGTGATTGGCAGAACTCGGCGAACCGTCAGTGAGGCTTTTGCTAACATTGAGACGGAAGCGGCTAAATGGGTCTGGCGGTGGATGAGGGCGAAACGAAGTATATGCTGTCCTCAAAAAAGGACATACAACATCGACGTCTTGGACAGAGCGTCACAATGGGCAGCTATAACTTCGAGGTAGTCAAGGACTTCACTTACCTCGGCTCCGGAGTAAACTGTACAAATAACATCAGTACCGAGATCTTGCCAACCGCAGTTTCTTGGGGCAATTGAGTAATAGAGCCCTCTCTCTCGAAGAACCAAGTTGACTCTATACAAGACATCATCATCCCAGTCCTGCTATACGGCGCGGAGGCATGGAAAATCTCGAAAGCGGATAAAGAAGTCCTTGATCTCTTTGAGAGAAAAGTTCTGCGAGCGATCTCTTGTCCTGTTTGTGCTGACGGGTTCTGGAGGAGAAGATTAAACCACGAACTGTACGGGCTGTACCTAGTTAGGCTTAGCCTAGTTAGGCGTCTACGGATCCAACGCTTAAGATGGCTAGGTCATGTAGAGCGGATGGACACCACAGCTCCGGCCCGAAGAATCTTCCAATCCGAACCTGTCGTACAACGCAACAGAGGACGCCCGAGTTTGAGGTGGCGCACCCAAGTGGAGAAGGACCTCAACCAACTTGGTGTGCGAAACTGGAGACAGCTAGCCAAGGATCGCGCTAGTTGGAGAGGCATGTTGGTTGAGGCCCAGGTCCACCCCGGACTGTAGCGCCACACAGAGAAGAAAAGAAGATGTGTGTTAAATAATAAACATTAGGGGGTTGCTGCCATGGAGTACATAGCGGTATCAGGCATTCAGGGAATGGCCTCCATGCGTCTCTGTCTTGGTCATGATTTGCCGGCCTGTATATGCTCCCTCTCCACTGTCCGTCTCGACGTTGAGTGTGATTGACTGCGATTACGCACTTCTTGTGTGTTCGTGTTCAAGTGAGGGCCATTCTTTCTATATCCATTTCCGCCTTACGTACGCTGTGGCCTACCCAGCTCCACTTACGATGTTGGATCTCTGCTGAGATGGATTTCTGTGACGCTCTTAGCGGCAACTCTTCCCGCGATTCGTTTTAAGCATTTATTGACGAAGACCTGAAGCTTGCGAACAATGATGATAGTTTTCTTTCAAGTCTCACAACCATATAACAGTACGGATTTTAGGTTCGAATTAAATATTCCAAGCTTGATTGAAGTGGAAAGCTGGCTGGACTTGCAGACGATTCTAAGCGAGAAGTAATCGTGGTGGACTTCGTCTATACGGGACAAGACGTCAGTTTCAGCACCTCCTTCTTGTGCTGCCGAGGTAGGAGAATTTGTTCATATCCTCGATTGAGTTCTCGACTAATAGCAGAAGTGCATCGTTTCCTGAGCCGATCTTCATTAGCTGTATCTTGGCAACATTGATCCTCAGACCCGCTCTTCTTGCTTTAAGGTGCAGCACGCTCAATTGTTCCTGTGCTCCGGCAAGGGATTTGGATAACAAGCAAATGTCGTCGGCGTACTTGAGTCGTGGATCTAAAACAAGTGTCAGTATGTGTTGGTGTTATTGAATCCAGTAGTTTACGCCCTGTGTAAGGAAGATATGGTGTGTTCGAGAACATGTCAAAAGTGCCCTATTTTTGTTTCGTGACGTTTACCAGGGTCCGCTTTTAGAACTGGACAGATGTAATGTTGAAGCTTATGCCAAAATAAGAGCCAATCAAGAGGAGGCTATCAGAGTTCAGCTACTAGAGATAACTCGCACGTATAGTCGTGTGTCCTTGTCGGAGAAAAGATAAAAAACGCTAAAAGATGTACAGGACAAGAGTGGTAGAGGTCGGCGTATCCTTAATACCTTATTTCTGCTATTCAAGCCGTATACGACTTAAAGCATTTCAGTAAGCTCACCCCCAAAAAAAATGCCGGATGTTATAAAAGTTTACTTTAAAAAAGATGAACTAGTGAAAGTTGCATAAACCGAAGCTAAGTTGATATAATTTTGCTGAAATTGCTGAAACCACAGGCAACACGAAAAACTACCACTTGATTTGAAAACTGAATAAAACGAAAAATAAAATCATAACTCAAGCTTCATTAGAAATCTTTACTCGTGTCATTCCCACACGCGGTCGTTTGCACAACAAGTCGCAATTGATCTCAAACGGTGCGCTGTTAAATCGGACCAACACACTCGCAGCGCTAGCAAGTAGTTCGATGCAATTCCTTAACAGACCATAAACGGCGCAAAGCGTACGAGGTAAATTTAAATGAGGCATGCACTCCTCAAGTCCAATGCTCGCCAGACCAACTGCACACCGAGTGGTTTCATAAAACTTGCTAATGTTATTGGCTGACAGGCTATTTACTGCGCGAACCAGAACGGACAGCCACGTTTAGAGGTGATCGAAAGCGTCGATCTCGATCAGATTGGTTATGCGTAGGGAAGGGGGGCAGGAGGGAACGAAAACATTGTTGCAGGGCGTGTGAACATGCATTGCCGTTCGATGTGACACTGACATTTGAACGCACACGTTGACGGTGCGGCATAATGGGTGTGGGAGACCTTATCATGTGACTTTCGGTGGAAAAGAAGTCAATAAATGGACTCAAGTGATGTTAGGGATGAATGAGGCGTCTTCCTGGAGCAAGTTTTATGGGATTTTCTATAAATTGATCTCTCATTCAAAAATGTGTAAATGAGTAGAAACAAAAACCAAAACTTAATGGATCGAGAACAATAAACTTTCGACGGTGTTTCAAGCAGGATATAAGCCTGCTATACGACTGTTCAACTTTAAGACTATTTGGTATTTTTTTCTATACACATTGTTCGTGGAGTATAGTCCATGACTAGTCCACTTCTTCTTCTTCTTAAGACGCTACAGTCCGGGGTGAACCTGGGCCTTAGCCAACAACCCTCTCCAGCTGGCACGATCCTTAGCCAGCTGAATCCAATTTCGCACTCCAAGTTGGTTGAGGTCCTTCTCCACTTGGGTGCGCCATCGGCTTCGTGGTCGTCCTCTATTGCGTTATTCCACTGGTTTGGAGTCGATTTTTCGCACTGGAGCAGTGTTGTCCATACGCTCTACATGGCCTAGCCGTCTTAGGGGTTGAATCCGTTGACACCTGACTTGACTCATGTCGCTGTACAGTGCACTGCGAGTAATTAAAAATCTTCACGAAGGCCTTGTGACTGTAGTATGGGATGTTGAAGATCTGTCAAAGATGGAGGCTCAGACACGGTTGTATATTAGGTGGTGCGAATAAAAACTAAGATGGCATTGCACATTCATGAGTGAAGTGTTTTTGAGAAAGATAACACTCAATTTAGTGTAAATAAAAATATTCTCGGTTATTTCCCTCAAGTTGAAGCTTAAAACGAAGGGAGCTGTCAATTTTAAACAATAATCAATTTTAAGTTTTCTGGAACATCTCTACGACCTGACACCCAGCACATGCGAGTTTTGAACTGCTTGTATATATCGTTGATTAGTATTTTTGAGCCACTCCCTACTCCTTCTTTCGGTCTTGTAGAAGTGTATGGCTTTACCAAATGGTATGGCACCACCGAACCACATGTCTCTCTTCGGAATCAGAGTTCCGTAGCCGCTTTCTGGAAGGTGTGGGTAAGAGGAAATGTTTTTGTAGGATTTTAGCGTCTCCATACACCATCACACCATTTAGAACAAGCCTTTAGACGAATGCCAAGCCCGGATATGGTTGTAAAAAACATTGAAATTGTCAAAGTATTCCCCTTCCAAAAGAGTACTTTCCAAACAGAACTCTCTTGAAGGTACCACTAATGCACACTCAACTTCTTTAAGGGTTCACTCAATACATATTTATTCGCACCCAAAAGGAGGGAACACTCACATACAATGTCAGACCAGCCATTGAGAAATAGACTAAGGTTGTGGACAGGCTGCTTCCTGTCATCAACACCAAGTTATGTTCCAAGGTGACTTGCCCAATTTACCGGAGGCTCGGTCTTTCCCTCCTTCTGTAAGACCTCCTTTCCTGGCGCGTTGTTGACCATGCGCTCGATGGGCTCTGATATTTTGCTTTTCGTCCTGCCTTCGGCTCCATATAGCAGGACTGGTAAAATAAAAGCTTGTAGAGCATTGATTCAGGAGTTCCAATAAGATGTCATACGTGGTACGTGAAACTCACGTTAGTCGTAAAGTTGACAAACTCCTACACTACAAAACCCAACGCCTTCACAGCGAATAGAAACAAGCTTCTGTGAATTCATCAATTAAAATTATTAATCAATAATTAAGCCATCTTGGGCTAGGCGCCTCCAGTTTCGTCACCCAGCAGATTAGCTGGTTACGCCATCGGAGGCGAGAGCTTCATTTACCGTGTTGTCCCTCAAGGTTGTCCTCGAAGACTTTCCGAGCCGGCGCGTTAGTCTCCATTCTCAGTACATGGCCTAGCCATCTCAGGTCTCAGTCAAGCAATCGAATTCGTTCGACTAGGCCAATGTCGTTGTACAACTCGTAGAGTTCACCTTCTTAGCAAACGGAAACGAATATGATTCAAAGGATTTTCCTCTCGAAGCGACAAAGCATCTTTTCGTCCTCATTTGAAATTGCCCATGATTCTGTGCCATATAGCAGGACCGAGACTATCAAGGACTTATATTGGTGAGAGTGCCCCGTAACGGGGCTTTATTTCAATAGCCGCCTCCAAAGTCTAAAGACACAGCGATTGGGCAGGGTTATCCTTCGTTTTTTCTCCGCAGTGGTGTCATTTTTGTTAGAACTACGAAATAATTATTTGAATGCTACAACAGACTCTCCGTACAGACACTAGTTCTTTATGATTTAACGCCACATTCTGGTTGAACCATGCTCTCAACCAACAAGCCTCTATAGCGAGCGCTTGGCTAGCTTCCTTCCCTACAAGATTGTGTCACATAGATGCGGGAGTCGCCAGTTGCGCTAACTTGAAATAAAAATGGGCTCAACAAGACTCACACATATCAGAAGCTGAATGCTGCATAGACTCATGTCGCTGTACAGCCCGCACAGTTCGTGGTTGAATCTTCTTCTCCAGAAACTATCAACGCGAACAAGACCTTTAGCTGAACTCTCTCAGAGGGTGATGCTACAGCCTGTAGAGAGCCAGGGCCTAGCTTCTCAGCAACCATTCGTGTTGTGTGTGCTACCACGAGAGAATGGGCCATACATGCCGATGCCGACCGGCAAGTTTAAGAAACTTTTTCTAGACAAAAGTACTCTCTGAGCATTATCAGTGACTCGATAGAGGTCCTTCGAGACACGGCTCTACTAAACAATTGCCACAAGCTCATGGAAAGAACACTGGCAAGAGCCACCGTGCATTTGCACTCAGACGTAGAAGCATCCGTCCTTCCGTTTTGGAGATCTGGTCCTATTGCACTGCACTTGCACTTATATTCTTTTTCCATGCACCGGGCGCCTGCTTCCACTAGTAAGTCTGTTGCTATAAAGTCATGGAGGAGTTTATGGTACTTTCTAGCAGTAATGTCTATGAACCAGGTGGTTCGGTGGTTTGGTTACTGGATTACAACCAAATGAATCATACTCCTTCAACAGCTCACAGTTAACAAATGTATTTTGAAAACTTAACTTTACATTTTCTTTGTACAGGGTGGCGCACCAATTGTGCTACAATAATAATAACTTTCTTGTAATCCATGTATTTTTTTTATTTAAGAGAGAGAATTCAATTTTATTATATATTGCTTATGGTTTTTTGAATATGACCGTAAATGACCTCCGTACTCATTCAAACTTGTTCATTGCGGTCTGATGCGTTGAAGACGGGATCCCCTCAATTACAGTTGTCAAATCAGACGACCTTAGGCGTCAGCGGAAAGACGAGATTGTCGAAATTAATTTGCTTGGGAATTTTCCTTTGAGCTCCTCCATAACCGAGTTGGCTGCGTGTGCAGTTGCTCCATCTTTCTAGAACCAAATGATGTTGAAAAGAGTCCTTCTTCGGCGCAGTTCTCGGAAAACAACTCCCTTAACATCTTTAAATAACGGTCTTTGTGAAGAACGATTCGTGCACCACCCCGTTGAAAGCGATTGTTCACTTCCTGAATATTTTCGAGCAGATAAATCAATTGACGAGTGAAACCAGGCTCGTTTCTAGACAGTGATTTTTCTTACTGTTGCAAAGTAGATGATTTAAGTGCGACAGCAGTTATTTTAGAGTTGTCATTAATTTCATTGCGCGGTAAATGTTTTCATCACCAGTTCGAAGCAATAACTCTAATGGTAGCTTCGATGTCTTGAAGACTTTCATTGAAAAGCTGGTGCGCATATTCGACTTTGCCCGGATCTTTTGCTCATTCCTGCCATTGTCTCGGGTAAGTCCCTGCTCCAATCTTGGCACCAATATGCCAGCCTTGATCTCATCAAAGGGACAAACAAAATCGCATAATTGTCGGAAAATTCTAAACACGTCGCACCAAATCCATTGTGAATTGCATCTCGGAAAGGCAGACAGGCGCAAAGGTTCAGCCCCCGAGGTGACATCAGTTGACCGCCAGTCGAAGTCAAACGTCATGTGGTTCCCGTCATCACCTTGTCATAACCAACGGCTGTGATTTATTGTGTGTTCCCTTTTTTTTGCATTGCCCGCCAGCAAACCACCCGAGGATTGCACGCGTTTTTGACTCCTTACACAGCATCTCCGCCGTCTCGTTGCCCAGCGATTCACCTCTTTAAGCCAATTGCCAGTTTTTATAGCCAATTCTGGGATTCCGCACGCGGGAATGGTAACTGCGCGTGTCGACTTCTGTTGAGACGACAAGTTTACTACTCCACGCACGCGGCAAGATCATATAACAATGCGCCCCTCAGCAGCCGCCGCGCGGCCTGTTCGTGCTCCGCGCCCAGGCTCTGATTATGATCATTATGAAACTAATAACTAAAAAGGACTACGCGAACGGAAACAGGATGAAAGTGAGCAAACCGAGCGAAACGTCACACACAGACGCGCCTGTCCGCAGAGACGGTGGCTCAATCCCGATGCGGTGGCGGTGGCGGCAGCGCAACGAGGCCCCGCTCTAGGTCCTATGAGAAAATGCGTCATAAATGTGAGGCCTTTCGGAGCGCAACTAGTGGCAGAAGCAACTGCTGCTGCTGCTGTCGTCGTCGTCATCCTCTTGCGGCGGGCATCCATCCTAGCCGCCGGTCCATGAGCTATTTGGTATGCCAGGCGCGTAAATTAACTCGTCAACTTTTTATGATCACATTATCCTTTTGTTTGGATTAAAATGGGATGCCAATTCCACTCGTCGAGAGCTGGCTGGCTGGCTGGCTGGTCGTTCCCTGGATGCATCGAAAATGCTTAACGATGCAGATTGAATGGGATGATGATGACGACGATGATGGCCACTGCGCGACGACGATGGCGATGCCGATGGTGAGGCGATGCTCGAGCACACACATGGACGGATGGGCGATGCGACGATGAGGATGCGATGAGCTGCCCATCGGTGGGATTGCAGCACGAAACGTGCTCAGTTCGAGTTGATTTAGTTGAAAGAGGAAGGATTCTTAATAATGACAGAAGGAATTCGAGGAACTCGACCGCACCGCGCAGTGGGCATAATAATGCCGAGTGGAACGCAATTTTTATTCGAAACTAATTACACTTAAGCTTTCGCTTGATGGCTTTTCCCGGGAAGCCTATTTGCGTGGCCTAGTGAGCTCATTATTCACGGGAAGTTCATCCAATTTAGTGGCTATTTGTGCCTGTTGTGGTATTTTGCCGTTTGATACAACGACGGCATTAATTAGGGCGCTGGTGGAGTGGTGTGGTTTCGATTTGAATTGGAGACGATCAGGTGCAGTGAACAGAGTGGGTTTGCAAAGACCCATAATGACGAGTAATTAATTTGATGCAAGGACGAATCTGGAGACAAATATTATACAAGGTGACCAGAGAAGAACAATAGGAAGGTAAATTTAAATAAAACAGCACCGGTACGTGGTATGGAATTGATACTAGCTTCATTTTGTAGCTGCACTCATGCCATTATACATAAAAAGTAGCTGATTATTCAATGTGCAGGCATTGCCCCAGCGGTCGCTTCAGTTTTTGGTGACTCAGTCTCAAGACCCTCGACCTGGTCCAAAGTTATTGGCTTGGGTTGAGGCAGGTCTAGCTCTAATCGAGTGGTGTCTCTTCGTCGCTCTTCTATCGCTTAAGTTCTTACGTCACCACGATATTTTACGAAAATGGCCCAAGGCCAACGGCGAGGGGTAGAGTTGACTGTAGGATGATGACCAGTCGGTTAATATGATTTCTGTTAAATTGTTGGTTTATGACCTCCTATGGCTATATTTGTTTGACTATCCTTTAAATTTTTTTTTGTTTTAAGTACATTACTAATTATAGTCGTACATAAATTTAATTTTGGTTAAGAACGCACATAACTCCATGCTGCCTACTTACTCTTGTGAGTGACTGTAAGTACTTTTAGAGAAGTCAGACTTCCATTTTTTTCCATTGATCCGGCATTTTTCATTTCCGTATTTCACCTCGGTAACTTGGGAAAAGCTACCTGTTTCGAGAGATCTCAGAGTTCCACGCGTATTTTCGTATCCCGTGTCAGTGAAAATCTAGGGAAAACAGTTGAAAAACGCTGTTAAAACAATTTTAGGCGAAAGGGACGTAGAAATCGGCTATCTCAATGCTACAGACTAAAAGTATTTTCCTCGAGATCGTCACTGCCATCTTGGATTAATTTTTATCTACAGGTAGGCTGCAAGCACTTAGACCATGTGTGCTTACTGTGATGCCTATAGTCAGATTATCTCTCCTATCAAGAACACGCATTCAATCAAGTGCGCCATCCACGCACTAGGTACTTGGTGCACTATGACCGTGGCTCAATTAGCCGAACAATGATGCTGATCTCTTCTTGCTCAACATCAACCATAAAACTCTTGCTGTAAATCGGATACTCAGACTAAAACCAGCGAGCCTATCCAGAGCTACGTCTGTTCTTCTTTATGGAGATCAGTGTGGTAGGGACTCTATAGAGTCAAAAGGACTCATATTTTTGATCCTGACTCGGGGGCTCATTTTCAAGCACAATTTACCTGAACAAATGACGTAATTTTCTTTCACATTTCCATTTGCTTTCACATTCACATTCCTGAATGCTTTAAAATGCCTGAGCACATACTAGTACTGCACCCAGAAAAGGGCTCCGGCCAGACTTCGAGTCAGGACAGGAATGTAGTCGTATCTTCATGGATGGCTCCAAAACCAGTGAAAGTTCCGGCGCTGGTGTTTTCGTGGAGGACTGTACACCTCATTAGGTTTCCAAGCGGAAACCTATGCGATCGTAATGACTACAAACCATATTGTGAACAACAGGTGAACTTGTCGACGTATCTGTGTCCGCAGTGACAGTCAGGCTGTGCTTTAGGCATTATCCAATCATTTTACCACTTCCAAGATAGTTTAGGAATGAATTTGATTGGAAGTCAAAATTCATTGAAACTCATCTGGATCCCAGACAAGGATCAGAGGAAACTTTCTCAGGACGTGAACCTGCGCTCGGACTACCTGCGTCTGTGGTTAGGGCTTCCATTGATGGTTGGACCCCTTGAAAGCACAATCGGAGACGGTATGACTCTCCAATATGTATATTAGATAGACCAAGCGTTTACCCCCAAACGTCTGTAAGAAAGCCGCGGAATGTTTGCGCTTGGTTTAAGTGAACGCGTTCTGCGACACCTGTGGAGAGAACGACGGCACATCAGGTGGCAGGTCTTCGGCGCTGATGTCCTGAGGGCTAATTTTGTAGGCCCATCGTCACGGAAGCGCATGCTGGTTTTCAGAAGGAATTGTAGGTTGCTGTCTGGTAGTACAATGAACCAGTCTTGAGTCTGAGTATTCCTGTGTAGTATTAAAACCACCAATAACAAAACATCATAATAGTTTCTTGTTTCGCATAAGCAGGCATTGAGTAATCAATAAGCTTTGTTGGGATTTATTTCTTTTCAAAATTACTCGTTTTTTAAGCTGCTGAGACTCATAAATAATTTAGCCGGTGGTGACACTGATCAGCATACATAGATCAGAGTTGTAAAAGAGTGCAATCTTTTGAGAATGCAATCTCTGAATTCAGGGAAAGAATTATCTGTTTTGTGATTCAATCAATTGACTTCATTTGCGACTTCTGGACTTCAGCATCGAAGTCATCATTCTATTTGAAGTCTTGATTAGATCAATCTATACGACCAGTCTGTTGATTTGAAATCAGTTGAATGCAAGTCTATTGACTGACAGTGCATTCCCTGATGTCACTTTGAAGCCTTTACCATTCACTTGAAGTCACGCACATTCAGTTGAAATTTTTGGGACTTCAACTTATTTCCATGCAGTCTTTGGGACTTCAAATTTCTTTGTAGCAGTCTTTGGGATTTCAGTATTTGAGCAGTTTGAACAATTCGGATAAAATCACGGAAGGACATGATGGGGATGGGGATGGAGTCGTACTATTACAGATGTACTTAATAAAACGAAAGTACATGAATTAAATTTATTTGAATAAGGAATTTGCATTACAGAAGCAAACATTTTTCAAAATTGGGGTCTGAAAGGGGTCCTCGTCGAGGCGTATTCAGTAGACCAGTAACTGAAAACAGCCTTTACACAGCAGCTGAGTCAGGTAGTGGAATGTTATACCTTAAAAATGTTTTCTCCCGGACTGTATATTTGCAGAGGAGTTCTATAAATGTCGACGGATGGACAAGATATGCTTAGAATTAATTATCTTCAAATGGACTGCAGTTATTAGGTGATTTTAATAGCTGATCTGGAATGTGAAGTAATTGAAGTCTTTGTAAATGGTTGCTTTTATCGCAGTTAACAAGCATTGCCGAAATTAAAATATGGAATTTTACGTTCACTGCTTGTGTTTGCATCAGTAGAAGAGCTTTGATCCTTTCCAGAAGCAATTATTTTTCTGGCTAATGAACTTAATTCCTTTATTTTGGTGTCATATAAACTGTGAATGTAGTGCTGACACCCACTTAAGTTTTGCGAATAGGCAAAGAACCGAGGCAACAATTGCATCTTCCAAGTCACTCATTAAATAAAAGTATGAGTGAAATCGTCTAATTACCGTTTCTTCGATTTTGTTAACAAAATCCATGGGAAAAATAATAAATTGATTGTCGCTTAATATCTTCTTATACGACACTCTGATTGTTGCTAAGGTGGGCAGCAACAACCTATAGAGCATTCCCTTTTGCTCCTTGAAGGATATCTAGGGCTTCCGCAATTGGTCATAGGAGGTGTACGTAATACTTCAAGACTGCTCAAATACTGAAATCCCAAAGACTGCAACAAAAAACTATGAAGTCCCAAAGACTGCAATGACAATTTGTTGAAGTGCTAAAGACTGCATCGAAAATTAGTTGAAGTCAAAAAGACTGCATCGAAAATGTTTGAAGTCCCAAAGACTTCAACTGAATGCTCGTGGCTTTAAGTGAATGGTAAAGACTTCAAAGTGACTTCAGTGAATCCACTGTCAGTCAATAGACTTGCATTCAATTGATTTCAAATCAAAATACTGCTCATAAATATTGATCCAATCAAGACTTCAAAAAGAATAATGATTTAAATATTGAAGTCTACATCTAAAAGTAAATTTAGGAATTAAAAAATCTCAAACATGAAGTCAATTGATTTTTAAAATTAAAAGATTGCCGTCTTTTACAACTCTGATATAGATGTTGGTACATTATCCCAGTACAGAGCAGATGCTGACTGAATTTACTAAGGAGATATTCTGTCTGCACAGCATTTAAAATCGCCCTGCTCATCCGTGAGAGGTTGTCAAACCGCACAAGCCTATAGCGTGATCTGCAGTTTATTGTCATAGATTTCGTCAATATTTTCTAAACAAATCCGATCAACAAACAGCTGTTTAGCCAAAATTGACAATTTATGACATTTGAGAACACATCGCGGTGGGAACGGCGAATTTGACACAAATTTGAATTTATTTGACAAACAATCTTAAAGGCTCAAGCCCATAGAATCCGGTGCGGGCGTTGCAGTTGACATCCACAAAAATCGTATTTGCCGGACTGCAAAGAGGTGCCAAATGAAATACGTACGTTGCGTCCGAAATATGTATACATACATACAATCCCACACGTCCATGAGAGTAAAATGATACACATTCATGCATAAATGATACACACATGTGAGAGTAAACTGTCAAACGGAAGAAAAGTTAAAAGTTCGCCAACTTCATGCATTCAGATGTATTCCACATATAGCCCACACTTGTTGTCTCGCTTAGCTCTTATGAGTTGTCAATTTTTTGACAAGACGCAACGCACGCACCGGATTCTATGGGTTTGGTCCTTAAGTCTAATAGGCGCGTTTTTTGACTACTCAGTACTCAGCTTAGTAATGATTCTCAATAAAACGCTTTTGTTTTTCTTCCGAAAGTTGCTACGTATGCTTACGTCGATTGCATTAGATGTCAAAATACTCTTATGTGTAAATAACTGAAATTTAATTTTAAAAAATAAGTAACACCAACAAAAAACACTTACAAGTATTAAAATAATCGATTTATACCAACCTTTAATAAAAAAATAGTTTCCTCTGGCGCCATCTATAAATTAGATTTTTCAACGCGTCCTAGTCAGTGATGACAGTGAAATTTGAGTAAGTAGTTTTAACTCAGTAAGTTGTTTTGTTGTTGCTTCCCGTGCAAAGTCTTACTAAGCTGATCACTGACCAGTCAAAAAAACTAATAATGTTAGATCTTAGAATGTGGTTTTGAGCATAAGAGGTGTTCTAATCTCATCCAATCAAATTTGCCCATACTTTTTACAGTCCAAAACTGCTGAACCAAGGAGTTAATGTGCACGCCTCCGTACTGTTCAGTGTTGTACAGTTCTGTTAATCATCATTTTTGAAGACATGGGAGCCAATAGTTCCACCAGGGCCCATACAAGGTCTTGATAATGGCTTTCGTTTAAGCTCTTCGAAGGGTGCCATGGTTTTCAAAATAAAGATTTTATAAGCAAGCCGATCTAACCTCAAAACCATCAAACCATATGGCACAGAAAACAATGTTGCCACTTTAAAGTTGTCCGCCTCTAAAAAAAAACCCTTTATGTTGTAATTTTGCTGAAGCGTGTCTGACACTGATCAAGGAGACAAACACCATTTATTAAATGGGAAACCATCGGACGTCAGAAGATAGATGTCCTTTTTTAAAATTCGATGGATGACAATTACGTGCTAACTCTAACCGACGAATTTTCTAACAGCTTCTGTCAACAGTTGATCTCTGAATCGAGAGATAATATAATAAATATTATGAGTGGCGCTACAGCCCATAGAGGACCACGGCCTAGCTTCTATCGAGAGATAGGACATCCTAATATGGCAGTTGGGGTTCCTGACCTACTTCCTCCCACTTCCTGGCTACCAATCCAGTCAGTTTCAAAAAATGAGGGGATTCTCACACTTTGACTGAGCTAAGCCGTTTGAGATACATGCCTTTGTTGGGAAATTTCACCCTCCACCAGGAAGAAGAGCAGATATCAAGAAAATAACTGGTGCCTCATTCCTCCCAGCAACACCTCCTCACAGTCTCCACGCAACAAATCGCATCCAAAATCTCTTCATCGCAATTAAATGCGCGGATGTGTGTTCGGCCGTCATCTCTGTGACAGGTCACATCGCCTCGTAAATTCCAATTAAATTGCTTCGCGCCAGCCACCACTGCACGAGCAGGCCCGAGCAGTTCCAGATCAATCTCCGCCGCTCCAGCGTGGCGCGCATGTAACTCACTCGGTAATTCGCAAGGTCATCGGCAATCAATTGACAAGCATTCCACTCCAGTAGCGCTCCGGCTCTAAATCTTGCGCCAAAAGCTCAACTTCAATCAAAAAAACGAAAACGACGACAAAACAAAAAAAAAACACAAAAAAAAGAATCAAGAAAGAAACAGAAAAAGAGCTGCGCTCCTTATCGCCGCCAAGATCTCAATGACAGAATTTATTACCACGTTAAGAAGCGATCCTGTCGCGGGTCCGACCTATTCGCACGTTGTAAAGCACCATGTGGCAGCGGTTGTGGCACCTCTCGCACATCGTGTTCGGCTAGAGTTGACTGCTACCGCTCAGATGCTGGACTTGCGTGTCGTTTGGGCCAAAGAACACAGACCTGTCGATCGATGGCCACTCTCGGCGTGCTCCTATGTCAGTCAGTCATTTGTGTGTGAGAAAATGTCGCGTTGCATGTGCCTTGTGACTGAGATTGGTTCTTTTTGGGTTTGTTTTTTGTTCGCGTTTGCCCCCTCCCCCCGTGCGACCCTAGCGAGTGCATATTTAAATTGTTTGAGGCCTGAATGGATATCGGATTGGCAGAGTACAGCACACGGGTTCACCAAGGCCAAATTCAATTTGCTAACAAGATTAGGCCGCGAATGGTCGCCTGGAAGTTTGAGGTTTTGCAGTTGGGTTTTAATAAATTTGTTGCGATCGCTATCGTTTGTGTGGTGGTTGGCTGGTGGTCGGGTTGAAAGGAAATTGGTATGTCAAATGGAATGTCATATTTTCAATAAATTGGCCAGTACTTAAGCTGACAGTAAATTGGTGTTCGTTTGCGGAGAAAGAAGCTGAAGCTGAGGCTTGCTTTGGGGCCAGCAGACTCGACTAGGTAGGATTGGCTTCCTTTCTTGGCGCGCCTTTCACTTTTGACGCAGGAGTCGCGGTCGTGAAGATATCAATAAAATGTTCAAATTAATTGGAGGAAATCGCATCCAAAATTAAATTCAATTTCGAAAGCATTTTTTTAATAAATGGCTTCACAATTAGCTTGAAGGACTTTCGTAATAGTAAAGTGCAAGCACGAATGATTTCTTTTTTAAGGGATGGTTTCATGAAAGAACATTGAATATACCATATGCATGACATCAGTACTTGTTCCTGCACCCGCTTGGAATACACATCCATACTCAACGGCAAGCACAATCTCCGCGACTGGTAGGAAACATTGTTCATGCACAACTGATATGTATATTTCTTCCCAACTCTCCCTGTTATTTGGGCTTTAATCACAGCTACAATAATACTTCGATAAGTAGGCCAACCTGTCGGTCAGACTGGCACTACGTTTCAGTGGTACCTGATCTCCTGTGACACCATAACCCGGCATCCGGAGGGGCTCCGCAACCAATCGGATATTGTCACTGCAAAGACAGTGCGAAGTGTGTGCCTTTTAGAGCGGGCTCTGGTACTCAATTGCCTCTTGAGCTCAAAGAAACAGCGGTTGGCTAGAGTTATCCTACGCTTGATCTCGGTACTGATATTTTTAGTACAGTTTACTCCGGAGCCGAGGTAAGTGAAGTCCTTGACTACCTCGAAGTTAAAGCTGCCCATTGTGACGCTCTGTCTAAGACGTCGGTGTTGTATGTTCTTTTTTGAGGACAGCATATACTTCGTGTTGCCCTCATTCACCGCCAGACCCATTTGAGCCGCTTCCGTCTCAATGTTAGCAAAAGCCTCACTGACGGTTCGCCGAGTTCTGCCAATCACGTCAATGTCATCGGCGTATGCTAACAATTGCACGAACTTCTGGAAGATCGTGCCTCTAGTGTTGGCATGTGAGTCTCGCACGATCTTCTCCAGGGCGATGTTGAAGAAATCACATGACAGCGCGTCGGCTTGTCTAAAACCTTTTTGACATTGAAGGTCTCGGTGAGTTCGTTACCGACCTTGATGGAGCAGCGAGAGTTCTCCATCGTCATCCTGCACAGCCTGACGAGTTTGGCAGGAATGTCAAAAATAGACATGGCGTTGTATAGCTCATCTCTACGCACGCTGTTATATGCGGCCTTGAAATCAACGAACAGATGGTTAGTATCGATTTGCATTTCTTGGGTCTTTTCCAGGATCTGCCGTAGTGTGAAGATTTGGTCTATTGTGGACTTTCCTGGCCTGAAACCACACTGATATGGACCTATCAGATTATTAATGAACGGCTTCAGGCGAGTACACAAAACGGCAGAGAAGATCTTATACGCGATGTTAAGAAGACTGATCCCTCGATAGTTGGCGCAGTTGAAGGGGTCTCCTTTCTTGTGTATCGGGCAAACGATACTGAGATTCCACTCGTCGGGCATGCTTTCCTCAGACCATATCTTGCAGATGAGCTGGTACATGCGCCAGATCATCCCCAGCTGCCTTAAATATTTCAGCGGACAATCTGTCCGCTCCAGCAGCTTTGTTAGACTTCAGTCTTGATATTGCTATCTTGACCTCGTCTAAGTCTGGGGGCCGGAACTCGCGTCTGTCATCGTCCAGATTTAGTAGAACTTTCTGCCTGATAGCGGTATTTTTGTCCTGATTACCGTTTAACAGTCTACAGAAGTGGTCTTTCCAGATTCTCAATATCCACTGCGACTCTACTACCAGTTGTCCATTTAAATCCCGACAGGCTTCTGTCCGAATTTTATATCCAAGTAATGGTTCACTTGTCGGTAAGGTGAATCCGTTTGAAGTCGAACGTATTCAACGATTCACAGTTGTGAATTTTAGTGGTACATTTCTCCCGGCATTTTCCACAATAGGCGATTGATTAGGCTCAGTAGGTCAGTGATAGTATTAGATTTAACATAAGCCAGAGTTGTTTTCTTACTAGCCATCCTGTGCCAATTGACCATCTAAGATTTTCTTGAGCAAATATGACCAGCTTCAGTAGATGAATACAGAATTTGTAGCTTTTCTAATGAGTTCGTCTGCTTTTCAATTCTCTGGTATGTCTTAGTGTCCCTGCCAGTTAGATCTCGTTAAGAGATTGCCGGCAATTACAGAAAGCCTTGAGGTTGAAGGTGACTTAGCTAGTGATTTGATTGCTGCCTGGTTGCCGCAACTGATGACGATATCTCTTCTAAATACCACATTGTTTTTTAAGCCAGAACAAAGCTTTCTTGATCACAATAATTTTACCTTACAAAACGCTATAATTGTTTGGTAATCGGGAAGACAGTGGAATAGACGTCTCATGTTCAGGCTCCCAGTAAGACGTGGGGGCTAATGGTTGGGAAGTTCAGGTATCATGAAGTCCGTTATTATAGGTATACAGTCATACCTTCTGAGGATCGTAGAGTGCCTGGATCTTTTCAGACGCAAAGCGATCTCCACCTGATCGCCGTATTATCTGCTTTTTGTTTACCTATTAGAGCTTTCGGTGAGAAGAATTATGTTCAGCTGCGTAGAGGGTAGTCCGTAGTGCTCCTGTAATACCGGCCATTCTCCGCACACTTGCGAGCTGTTTAAGTTTGATGTTCTTATCGAGGGTGTCTTGAGTTCTAATAAAGGGTTTGCCAATATGAAGACATTTTTTACGCTTCAAATGGTCTATCGGGTTCAATTCTTCAGTCAGGTTGATCGTCAACCAAAATCCTTATCCAAAATACATCATAATGTGGTCTGAGCGATACCCAATTCTTAAGAACGCACTTGAAATTAACTGATTTATACGCCTGAACGGATGCGATATATTCGACACTTCGACCCTGTTGTCTCACTGACACAGCAACATCACACAACGAATACGTCGACTCGACTGCACGAAACTTGTTATTGCCTGTCTACTAGGGCGAGAATTAGAACCGAAAATTAGAGTTTCCGCTTTTGAAGTTGCGGACACCGACTTCTTGTCCGGTATAAGAAATCACCAGGAAGGCTCGAAGTCAGAAATTGTACACTTCGATGCTTCACATGCAATCTCAAACCTACTCTCTCTAGTGAATTCATATGAATAAGACGCTTAGGTTAGGTTAGGTCTGGCCTGACGAGCTGGAGGCCGGTCACACTTAGTCATTGTAGACTTATTGTGATACCCATGGTAAGTGTGTTTCTCTTTTCCCCTTCCTCATGCACAGTCCTTCATGTCACACTTTCTGTATGTTCCTTCTCCAACTAGCCGGATGCCTTGACGAATCTGCAAAGAGAGATTAGTGACACTTCTGCTAGTTCATTTAAGTCATGCTAGGAATATTCTCCCAGCGTTCTATTCCTCAATCCACACAGGCTGGGACAGTGACAGAAGTAGTGAGGAGTGTCCTCTCTTTCTTCCTCGTCGGTAAGTCCCATTTTGTTTTCACCTCAGATGGTTATGGCCAGCTCTGACTACTGTCTTGAGTAGCACATACCAAGAGTTTTTCCGTTTTTACACTTTTGGGTGATAGCCCGTAGCGTTGTAGGTATGTTCGTCGAAACCAAAACCTCGACATCGTAGGTTCGATCCATGGTCTGTACGACAAAAAAAATGTTCACGGCACCACCTCTTTCGATTCACTGACAATGCTCAAATGTTATAACTGTCTAGAAAAAGCTTCTCAAACTTGGCCGTTCGGAGTTGGCATTAAGCTGTGGATCCCTTCCATTCGTGAAGGAACAATAGCACGTACAACAGTAGTGGTTGCTGAGAAGCTAGGCCCTGGCCTAGCTCACACCATACAGGTGGTTCGGTTTTTCCACTGATCATTTTCTTTTCTTATTATCCTATCATTCACTTTCCTCTTGACAACTGCAAGAGAGTGATAAATATTTGCCTGGTTTGGTTCGATTTTGGGTCGATTTCTAGACAAGTTCGTCCCCTGCTTAGTTGCCGTTTATGTCTCGGTGAACCGGGACACAGCAAAGAGTAATCGATGCTGAGAACCTTAAGGTCTGAGCGACATAATGCGACCAGCTTCGACTTGATATACACGCTCTGTTCGTCTGGTACTCTAGCAAAGGCAACATTTCCAGCTCAACCGGCACATAAGTCATCTAAAAAAAATCGAATTAAATTCAGAAATGACATTCAAAGACTGTTTTACCAACTTTCCTGAACTTCGTTGAGTTTCGTTAAATTCTGTTTCCGCAAGTAGCTTCGAAATGAAACACAATCTACGATCATAACTGGCCAAAAGCATTCATTGGCACTTTTTAATGCTCCTGACTACTTTTCGATCAACTTCGACATAAGATATTCCTGGCTTGAGGTCATTGTGGCTGGACCTTAACTCTGACGTCCCACGCCCTGATGGCATTTATCTTCGTAGATGTCGCTGTAAGATTTTACACTTTGACTGCATCGATTTCAAGTTCATATCGACGATTGCAACAAAGTCCTCCTTCTGAGGGAGCCTCCTTCTCACGGCCTCCGTCAGTGCAATTCACTTGCTTTCTCCTCGCTGCAATTACATCTTCGCGTCGTTGACGAGCACCTACTAGTCGTCGGTCAAAAAAAAAAAACAGAAAAGTTTCTGTTTTCCCCCATTTTCCCCAATTTTCGTCAAGAAGGCTAATAATTCTTCTTCTCCCAGCAATTGGCCCGATTTCCATCGAATCTCCTTCCTCCTCCCTGCCACCTCAAGAACAGATCAAAACTCTCTTGCTTTGGACTTTCTACGTCCACGAGCAGATACCAATCATGCATTTTGCATGATGAGCGGCAGCGACACAGACCCACCGTGAGCCAAACAAACAGATTCCACATCGACCAGGGCCACTGCGCCTTTCTAGCCAATGCCCATGCGATGCGATGCCATGCCGCATGGCAGCACAGTCGTTGAAGCGCCCGGCACGATTACAGCTGGAATCAGTATTTAATTACAACATTTGATAGCGTTCCTGGGATTTCGATTCGAGTCCCCGGAGATGCCGACGATCACGCTCTAATTATCGAACATGGACCGGGAGACAAAGACTGGCTGGCTTTCTACGGAAAAACGGGAGCATCACCGACGTCGACGATGACATGACTTCCACCGATTCGCCGATAAATCAGTGACCATTCTGCAGGATCGCTGATCGATGGACGAGATCATAGATCGGTAATACGTCAGTTAGATGTCGGCCGGCCGGCCAACATTGTATGGATGTGTTCGTGGCCCGCCTGCGTGAAATTTTCCAATTTCCTCGGCCGGGGACCGTTAAGCCGTGCAGAATTGCTGCTGCTGCCGCCGTTGGATATGTTGGCGGATCAGTTGATGGCTGAGCAGAGAGAGAGGGAGAAGGAGATGGTACGGAAGCGCTCGTCGTTGTTCTACGCTCTAATGAAGTCCAGCGGCAGCGCACCGGTTCTCATTGGGCCAAAAGGTCGTCCGGCGCGAGATTACCTAAATCACCGGGATTCGATTATCGGCGCGGCAATAAAAATCAACAGCGTCTGCGAAGGAATTCGGCGCGGATGCAGGCACGGCCGTGTGGCAATTAATTACGGCCCCACTTGCCCGGGGAGGAAGCGCTTCGGATTGCCTAAAATAAATCCAGCGCGCCTCACACACTCGGGGTGTCCGCTGGATGCAGCAACATCGCCGTGAATCATCATCATCATCATAATCATCTGTGCGCGGTGGTTTAAGTGCACAATTGCGCAAATCGTATTTGCCCATGGTTCTGTAAACAGTAACAGTCGGAGCCGGAGCCCAGCCGCACACGGTACGGCACCCTTCTCCTTGCGCTCGCCGTCGACTGGAGATTGCATCTAGACGCTGCTGGTATGTGTTTGCGCTCGTATCTCTGCTCGGCGCAGCGCTGCGAGAGTATTTAGAAACTTTAACTGATCCGGAGTAATGCTGGCTTGCGAAGAAGATGAGGAGACTGGTGGTGGCTCTGTAGGTTGTGTGTCTTTCGGAGGCGCACCGCACCGCGCCGCGCCGATATTGCCGTTTCGCCTCGCCAACTGATTGGATCTCATAATGTGATCACGATTCAGGAATTACCGTATGAAGTGGGCGGTAACACACATTTTAGAAACTAAGTAAATGGGCTTAAAACGTTTTTTCATCTCCTTTTTTGTCTATTTACCCTGGTTCCTTGGATCCGGGGGCCCGGGGACGGGCGGGACGCCCGCGTCTGAGAGGTAGCCGAGGCCAGAGCTGACGGTGAACTGTGCACGGGCGCAGGGAGACGCTACGCTGGAATTTACGTTGCCCTTGGACGACGATGACGATGCGGATGATGATGGCATGAAGCTGCCTGGATTCCTGGTTCCTTCGGTCGGTTTTTTTTTTTTCTCCATGTTCCTGCCTGCGCTCAGATGATAGCTAATAATTTTGATCTATTATGATTGCGATTAGACAACGTGTTCGGGGTTTTATTTGGAGAGGCTCTCCTGGCTCTCCGGGTGGGGGATCCGAATGGGCGCACACCATGCCCAGGGTCAGGCGCTTCGAATTGAATGCAAAGTCAGGGATTTCGTGTAACGAGCTGATAGTTTATTGTAACGTGCTTGAACCGCAACGCGGGTCACTGATTGGAGTTGAACTGATTGATTTTCGGTTGAAGACTTCATGGCAATCGGTTGCGGACTTTAGTGGAGCCTGGGACAGAGGATGGGCATTTCTGACTTTACTTTAATCCCCGTTACATTTTGTTTCACAACAGTGGAGCTCGAAGCGAGCCTCCTGAATTAATGCCAGATGTTACGGAGCCTAGACTGGAACTTGGACTTTAGGACGAAACTGGGACACTTCTCCTTTGCCAAGTATGGCCGTCTCATAGTTCCTTAACAATTCAGACTAGCTAAGCACAAGCGTTTAGTTTCACTTCCTGAAAAGTTGAACCTTTTCCCTTCGTCCTGCTTCGTGGAGCTCACTAACAGCTTTCATTGTTCATTGCCTGCAGTATAGCACGAGAAGTTTGATGCCCCTGTGCAAGGCCCAAGCCCAACTGGTAGACCTCTGGAGCTTTAAAAAAACAGCGGTTGGGAAGGGTTATTCTGAGCTTGAGTTATAAGAGGGAACCAAGGGAGACAAAGTCCTTGATTGCCTCGAAGTTACAGCTGCCCCATCTGAGAGTCTTTCTTGAAGATTAGGTTATATTTTGGAAGGGCAGTGTGATGTTTAACCATCACTTCCATTCGGAAGCCAAAGGGCCCACTATGAATGTCTTCATTTGTGAAGTTCACAATTATTCTAACCTGTCATGGCGCGTGTTTTTTGAAACCACCCCGTCTTTCTGAATTTTTAAAGATCAAATATAAAGGATTCCAAATGAAAAAAAATGGTTGTCCTATATTTTTTTGTGACGCAAGCCATCAAACCATCAAGAGCTTTTATTATCGTCTTGAAGTACAATGAAAACATTTATGAATGCAACTCGACTTCGTTCATATGGCCACCATGGCTACGTTTGTTTGTCGATTCGTTTGACTCAAATTTCAAAACAGCCAAAACAGCAGCTATTTCGCGTTCAATTTTGGCTCTGAGCTTGAAGAAAATAGTCAAGAGGCGTTAAATCTCACGAACGAGACGTCCAATTGAGAAGCTCATTTCTTGACATACCACGCTCCTCATACTTACACTTCAATAAATCGATTGAAACGTGTGCTATGTGGCTTGTGGCACCATCCTGTTGAAACCACATATCGTTCAAGTCCATTTGTTCCAATTCGGTCGGTAATCATGACGCCATAACGCCGACCGCCGACTAAACAAAATGGCCCGATCACCGAATTTAGGTAGATTTTTTTTATAATTTGCAGACGTTGCTCGTCGGTGTACTTTACCATGATAAAAATGTTGAAAATTGACAGTGACAGTATGATCAAGAGAACCGAGAAAGAAACCGAGTTTATTGAGATGAACTGAGCTGCAACTCGAAGCTTGTTGTTGTTGACTAACTCGGTTTCACCCAATTCAAAATATATTCCCTTTTGCAACAGTCAAACTCTACTTCAAGCTCGGGTTAGCTATATACATACGAGCTGCAAAGAGGCTATCAGAATAAGAGAGTTGAATTTCCGGTTATACAAATCCAACCCTACTGAGGAAACCAACCAAACCGGAATGAGTTTAAACGGGCCAGAAATGACTGCAATGCAATAATCCGACGTGTGAAATTCTCCCATGAACAAAAGTTGAGGCAAAAAGTGCTACAATGTCCCAAGGGTAGCAAAAACTTTTGGTCATTTGTGAAAAACATAAAGAATTCCGCCTCGTCCTCAATTCCCACGCTCATTTATAATGACATCCCAGCTGTCAGCTCTTTGGACAAAGCCAATCTGCTTGCGGCGCATTTTGCAGCCAGCTCAACACTGCAAGATTGTAATTTGTCCCCACCTGTACTCGAGAGCGTTGGTTTCACCATGGGACAAATTCACTTCCGCACTCGTACAGTTGCAAGAGTACTTAAAGATCTCGACGTGCACAAATCCGCTGGCCCGGATGGTATTCCCCCAATACTTCTGAAGAGGTGTTCTTCTTCGCTGGCAAAACCAATGCGTAAGCTTTTTCATCTATCCTACTCTTCAGGTCTCTTTCCGAGTAGATAGAAAACAGCATTTGTCCAGCCCGTCCCTAAAAAGGGCGAATCTTCGTCACCCACCTCGTACCGACCCATAGCACTTACGTCCCTTCTTTCTAAGGTCATGGAAACGCTGATAAATCGTCAGCTTTTGAAATATCTTGAATCGCGGAAGCTTCTTAATGACCGACAGTATGGCTTCCGCAGCAACAGGTCCACTGGTGATTTGATAGCTTATCTCACCGAAAAGTGGAACCAATCTTTGCACAATGCAGGCGAAAGCAAGATAGTTGCGCTTGATATTTCTAAAGCATTTGACAGAGTTTGGCATCAAGCTCTTTTGTCGAAAATGCGTGCTTATGGTGTTGATGAATCTCTGCTTCTATGGATTAGAAACTACCTTTCGAACCGTTCAATCCAAGTTGTTTTGGATGGGTTCAAGTGATATCCACAAAATAAATGCTGGTGTCCCCCAAGGCTCTGTCCTGTCTCCGACACTTTTTCTCATTTTTATAAATGATCTCCTGTCTGCCACTTTTAATCCAATCCACTCCTTCGCTGATGACAACACCCTCAGCTTTTCATATTCGTTCCAAAATTCACAACCCTGCCCTTCGGACATAATATTGGAACGGCAGCGTATGTCAAGTACATTGAATTCCGATCTGGACAGCATAATTAACTGGGGTAAGAACAACAGAGTGGAATTTAATGCTTCCAGAACTAAATGCTGTCTGCTGTCTTTAAAGCGAACCCCTGATAATCAGTCATTATCTATGAATGGCTCTTGTATCGACGAAACCGGAAAACTTTCCATCCTCGGTAGGTGCATAAACACAACACTTAGTTGGAACGATCATATATTCGAGGTCGCCAAAAATGCTGCGAAATGTTTAGGTTTCCTTAATCGATGCAAGAAATACTTCACCCCCTCTGATTTGGCTTTAATCTATAAGGCGTTTATTCGCCCTAAGCTTGAGCATAACGCTCATATCTGGTCTGGTGCCCCCAAAACCACCCTGCACCTACTAGATAGAATCCAAAAGCGAGCGATAAAACTTATAGGAGACAACGATATCGCGGGTTCATTAGACTCGCTTGAACATCGACGTACCGTGTCTTCTTTGTCTGTGTTTTATCGTTATTTTAACAAACGATGCTCAAGTGAGCTAGCCAATTGCATTCCTCCTCTCCTTGAATTCACCCGCAATACACGTCTCGCCAGGAATGCACATCAGTTTACCCTTGAGCCTACTTTCGGACGCACAGTGAGATTTTGAGACTCGTTTTTTAGCCGCACCACACGAATATGGAATGCTTTTCCCAGCTCAATATTTCCCGTAGATTACATTCCGCAGATATTTAAGACCAATCAGGTACCTCCTCTCTCTCTCCCTCTCTATGCCTTCGGCCCGTGCTGTGTCTTGACCTCGGACAATTAAGGGCAGTAATAACTCCTTGAGCACGCGCAAAATAAAAAAAAAAAATACTATGAGAATATACATCTCCTATAGCAGAATGTGCATACAAATATTCTTTTACTCAATACAATTGGCTTGAAAGACTATAGAAAAAACAACCCTTAACGTCAAACAAAACAACCTCGTACACTAAGGTCCAAATAAACGAGAGAAGAGAAGAGTGATCCGTCCATGGCCAACCCGAGTCAACCGAGTTGTGTGTTCACGGATTTGATGTTAATTTATTCGTTTTTAGTTTCAGTAACTCAGTTTAACAAAATTTTAACTCGTTTCAACTTGGCTTGGACGTAACTCGGGTTGACTCGGTTATCAACTCGAGTTGGCCCATCAAGCTTTGATGTGTAGAAGAATACAAAATCACGCGGTACCATTCTTGTACATCACACTGTAGATCTGGTTAACTTGCAGTACAGTCCGTTGGCCATTGATATGTTTTAGAAAGAGCCAACCATCTGATCAGGTGAATGATACGAAGTCTCAACATAACAAAAGCATAAACACACTAGTCGTGGAAGTGAGAGTACGCGGTATACGGGAGGTACATAAAGTAAATTGTTATTTCCATACAGCTGTTTTTTTTTTTCATTTCTGCCGATAATTTTCCACTTGCAGATTGTTAGTGAAAGACTGCGTTCACAAATTAAATTCAAAGTTGTCAAGTCCCTATCGGTAAAAAACTCTTTACATACATCAACCATGTCCGACAAATCCATGTGCTGTGAGGAATCAGTGGCCCACCGAAGCAAGGCACCGATGCCCCGGAGAGTGGGGCAGATGTAAAATAGTCTCGTTTGCTCCCTCGTCGCCACAGCTCCGCCAGAGGTCACTGCAATCCTGGTTGAATTTCCGGTGCACTATTCCGATCGGACAGTGTCATGTGATCATCCCGATAAGATAGAGCTTCGGTCTAACGCTAGACACTTCTTTCTTTTTTCTTTATTAAGTACTAGCCACTTTGACCTTTACGTCTGACACTTACTTCTTGCAATCTAAGTTTGAGTCGGCTTACAGACACCTGTAAAAAAAAACCAAATAAATCTGTCCCCATCTTACTTACTTACTTAAGGTGGCGCTACAGTCCGAGGTGGACCTGGGCCTCAACCAACAAACGTCTCCAGGCAGCTCGATGTTTAGCTAGCTGTATCCAGTTTCGCACGCATAGTTGGTTGAGGTCCATTTCCACTTGCGTGCGCCACCTGAGTCGCGGTCTTCCTCTACTGCGCCGTCCCTCGGGGGTGGATTCGAAGACTTTTTCTGTCCCCATCTCGAACCAAAATTATCAAGTACATTGATCTCCCCAAGGCGATCAAAATCAACAGTGCAGTGGGAATAATCACCGGACACTGCCTTAAATGTCTTCCCGTAAAAACATTAGGACTCTTTTCCAATGACTCCTGTCGAGCTGAAGACGAGGGGGAAAGTATACAACACCTCCTCTGGGACTGTACTGCTTCCGTCTCAACTCAACAATCTCATACTTTTATGACGGCCTAAGTGACTTTGAAATTTGTCGACGAGACTGGCTGGCTATCATAATCTATATAATAATATGGGTGGCGCTACATGGAGGGCCAGGGCCTAGTTTCTCAGCAACCACTCGTGTTTTGCGTGCTATTGTTCTCTCACGGGTGAAAGGGACCTACAGTTTTACGCCGACTCCGAACGGCCAAGTTTGAGAAGCTTTTTCTAGACAGGAAATACTCTTTGAGCATTGACAGAGACTCGAAAGAGGTGGGGCCGTGAAAATTGTCGAAACTGTCGCTCAGAGCTGAAATCGAACCTACGACGTCGAGGTTGAGGTCGACGCACGTACCCACAACGCCACGGGCTATCATAATCACCCCTCCAATTTTTGAACTACCTACGTGGCGGTACAATGGGCCGACTTGGGCCCAAGTTCAAGAATACCACTACATACCTACTTAACCGACCGGATGTGTAGTCTGACACTGTCGCCCACTATGAAGGCACCAGATCCTTACAAGTCTAGGAGTTACCCGCGAAGATTCGGCTACAGTCCCTTTCCTGACTCAGATTCGGACCAGAGCCAGTTCTGCGTGCAGGGAAGGTCGGCATTTTGTGTCCATACACGTCGGTTTAGGATTACTGGCGTCCGTACCTCAGACGGCATATGCATGAGAAATGCTGTGCGCCAGGTTTGCTCATGCATGTACCTAGACACTGAAAGTGAATAATAGCTTAAATTGTCCTTGCTCGTCAAGAGAAAGTGCACAGGCCTTAAGCTGAAGCATATCGCTTAAGAAGCTCGAAACCCTTCACTGCATCGTCTCAAGTTATCCCCCAGTTGACTTCAACTTCGGACCGTGATGTCTTATTTTAGTCATCAAACTGGCAGCCACATTCTCTTACTCCGTGCAGCACGTACCCCCTGTCTATAGCCATCTACGGACACTCGTACACCTCCTTTTCCACACGACTCACTGCCACCGAACGGCAACCATCCACAGTTGACCTTTCGGCGCAGCCACCCCTCCGAGTGCAACATGTTCCTGACTATTTATGTCTAATTAACGTCCCAGTGACTAAATCAGTTTCTAATTAGATCGATTCGCTGCGCCAGACAGCGGAGGTGCCCCCGTTGACTTGGCTTTGCATAGCTGCATGGCTCCCTCCCCCCTCGGGGCGGCCAGGACACGCTGGAAATGAGCAGTTGGATGCTTATCTCGCATCGATCTTCGACAGGTTAACAAGTTTCGCAGATCAAACGTGAAAAAAAAACCACACACAAAAAACAACAAAATCAAAACAGACACATTCAGCAGAAAGACAAAACCAGCAGAAATTGTGTCTGCCGCGGGAGATTTTTATTTTTCGATAAATTTATGCATAAGTTTTGATTTCATTGCGCTGACACTCTTTTGCGGCGGGAGGGGAGAGGGTTTGCGCCTTGCGACAGCTGGCCTGGCTTTAATTTAATTTTAAGAATAAGCTTTTAATTCTAAGCGTGTCTCTGCAGTTGTTCAAGGGGTGCCGCCGCCGCGCGGCAGCCGCAGATGAATGTGTCGATAAATAAATGAATGTGCACCGAAATGCAGTCGCGATTTAGGTTATGTCGGATCTGTTTTTCTATTTTTTTCTGTTTTTTTTTTTGTTTGGCGGTTGCCGATAGTGGTCGAGATACGACATCGAATTGGAACCGCAATGCTTGGTGTAAATTGGCGAATGTGAACTGTGCCAGTCAGCGGAGTACATGAACGGATTGATTTTTCGTCAGGGGAAATCTGCACTTGAATCTATGGATTTATGAGTGTATCGGCGGACAATGGTTCGGCTCGGTTTGGTTTGGTTTCGTTGGGAATGTCATGCGGGAACATGGGTGTACTTGGCTTTAATTGATTAAAATACAATGGATCTGGTGGTGGTGGTGGTGGTGGTAGGTCACGGAAACAAGGAGAGTTATCGTTGCATCGCGTTCACCGATAAAATTTATCGCCAATTGAAAGATCATGGATAGACAGTGGAGTGGAACTAGAAACTGAAGGGATCGATTGAAGTGAGCTGTGAGCGGTAGTTGACCAGAGTTGACCCCGATACGAAGTAGCCGTAGTTAGGATACTTTATACAGATTTTATACAGATATACGCAGCAAATAAGAGAGCACTCAAATGAAGAAGGAACTATTCGGCTGGAGGAGGGCAAATATGCCAGTCTGTGCATAAACCATGAACTTAATGAGTCCCCCTAGTTTGGAGGACAGGACAAGTTGTACATTGCTTCCAATCTAGTGGCATACAGCCAACGATCCAAAAAGTGCTAAGGTAGATTCGAACGCACGGCATTGTATATAGTCGGCCGGCTTTGTTTGATTTGATTTTTGGGGTCTTCTTCAGTGCAAGTCTGGGTAGAGGCTGAAGATCTAAGAGATTGTACTCACCCTTAAACTTACCTACGAGCGATGACGATCGGCATCACGATGAAAGTCAAGATGCGTATTTGCATTCTGTTGAACCTCTATGATGTGTCACAAGCAAACAAGACCATGGGGAGTCATAGATTGTGAGGTTGGGAGCCCCTAACACCCAGGCTATTCTTCTATTCGTTTGCTCGTTTTTTCTGTTCACACTCGCCATCATACCACGGGTTTCTTGTCGAGGGTGGTAGGTAGGCTAAGGTAGTTTCCGCTACCTCTTTGATGACCGAGCGGCAATGCAAACACATTTCGTTGGCACTTTTTGGCTCTTCGTAGGCTCTGGCAATCTCCGGTGTGCGTAGGCGCCCAATGTCAAAAGTTCTCTTTATCGGCTGGTGCAGCTTTCTGACATTGGACAGTCGAGCTCTGAATCTTGCTTCAACAAGAAAATGGTCAGAGTCGACGGTCGACGGATATTTGACGCGTGTCTTCCGTCAGTAAGCACATGGTCAATTTGATTGGCGGTTCGACCATCCGAGGATCGCCAGGTTGCTGTGTGGATTTTTTTACAAAGGAAACTTGTGACCATATTAAGTGCTGTGGCAAATTCTGTGAGTCGGACGCCAATATCTGTTGTCGTGTCGTGGAGGCTGTGCTTTCGGATCACTCCACCAAAGATGTTTTCCTTATCGATTTTAGCATTGAAATCTCAGAGTACTCCGGACAGGCTCCGTAGGCACCGACCAAGAGGTCGAAGCAATCCACTTTGACAGAGTCTTCAGGTTCGTCGGTAGGGGCGTGTGCACATAGGAGGCTGATGTTGTAGAATCTGCCTTGGATGCGGATCACAGCCAGGCGATCGCTTATCGGTTTAAAGTCGATGACCTTCGACCTTAGTTGTTTTCCCACGACGAATCCGCATCCAAATATGTGCAACCTTTTGTGACAGCTGTAATATAGCTACTCTTTCTTTTTCATAATCCCTTGTCCTATCCAGAGTATTACCTGTGAGCGCAGTAATATCCGCTTTATACTGCGTGAGGATATTTTCCAGTTTTTGAGCAGCCCCTGGAGTGTAGAGTGTTCTTACATTCCAGGAGCACACTAGCAAATCGTTATCCGCCAAGTCGTCGTTGAGATTCCTTCCGTTTTTCCGAAGCTGCTCTCTCTTCCGTAACATATATTTTTGTCTGTGGGTGGGTTGTTAGCCCTCCGCACAACCGCTGGGGAAACGTTGCGTGCATTGGTTCACCTCACAACGGGTGTTATGAGAGCTATCCAGGGGGCGCTGCTTGGAGGCTGCATGTCAACTTGATCTATGCATCGACAAGGATCGTTGCTGGCATCCTGCCAAGTTGAGAGCGACCCTACTTGAAATGCTGGCTGACATAAATCGC
Source organism: Eristalis arbustorum (assembly GCA_916610145.1). Classification (NCBI taxonomy): domain Eukaryota; kingdom Metazoa; phylum Arthropoda; class Insecta; order Diptera; family Syrphidae; genus Eristalis; species Eristalis arbustorum. The sequence continues at coordinate 9,409,080 of OU744317.1, forward strand.
AGGCACTAGCACAAAACTAGCTATGGCCTTCCATCGATCACACAGCCTAATCAGCTTGAAAGCTTGCCTACAACCACTTCTACAGAAGCTGCAGAGACGAAGAGGTTGCTACCAGCTGTCAGCCACGTCAACTAATAATTTCTGCCCGTACGAAAACGTGTAACGAAGCGTGATTAAATACACTCTTACTGCATATTTTAACAGCTCAATATAGTTGGTCTATATTGAGTCTCTCTGTTGCTAGCACGCGGTTCCCACACCTAAACACCCAACTCTGTAAGTTCAACGCCGCCTGCACAAACCATCGAAGAAGAATGGAGTCGTTGTCAAAAAGCCATCAAAGAAGCTGCCACTGATGTGCTGGGTTTTGCGACACCACCTAGAAGGAACCCATGGTTTGACGACGAGTGCAGGCAGGCACATGCAGCCAAGCAGGAGGCATACAAGGCAACGCTGCATCGAACAACGAGGGCTGTTCGTGAGCTCTACGAACAGAAGAGAAGGGAAGAGCACCGGCTTCTCAGAAGCAAAAAGAAAGAGCATGGGAAGCGCGCGGTCGGGGAGATGGAGAGATGTTATGGCAGGAATGACGTCCGAAAGTTGTATCAAAGGGTAAAACAATTATCCAATGGATATAAAACTCGGACAGAAGCCTGTCGGGATGGAAATGGACAACTGGTACTAGAGTCGCAGTCGATACTGGAATGAGATATTCCAGAAGTCCGTGCAATTGTTAGCATACGACGATGACATTGACGTGATTGGCAGAACTCATCGAGCCGTCAGTCAGGCTTTTGCTAATATTGAGACGGAATTAGCCGCTTCCGTGGTCTGGCGGTGAATGAGGGCAACACGAAGTATATGCTGTCCTCAAAAAAGGACACACAACATCGACGTCTTGAACAGAGCGTGGCAGCTATAACTTCGAGGTAGTCAAGGACTTCACTTACCTCGGCTCTGGAGTAAACTATACAAATAACATCAGTACCGAGATCAAGCGTAGGATAACTCTTGCCAACCGCTGCTTCTTTGTGCCCAAGAGATGATTGAGTAATAGAGCCCTCTCTCGAAGAATCAAGTTGACGCTGCCATATAAAAGACACTGATCAATCCCAGCCCTGCTATACGGCGCGGAGGCATGGACAATCTTAAAAGCGGATGAAGAAGTCCTTGGTCCCTTTGAGAGAAAAGTTCTACGAGCGATCCTTGTTCCTGTTTGTGTTGACGGGTTCTGGAGGAGAAGATTCAATCACGAACTGTACGGGCTGTACACTGACATGAGCCTAGTTAGGCGTCTACGGATCCAACGCCTACGGTGGCTAGGCCATGTAGAGCGGATGGACACCACAGTTGCGGCCCGAAGAATCTTTAAGTCCAAACCTGTGTGACATCGCAACAGACGACATCCGCGTTTAAGGTGGCGCATCCAAGTGGAGAAGGACCTCAACCAACTTAGTGTTCGAAACTGGAGACAGCTAGCCAGAGATCGCGCTAGTTGGAGGGGCATGTTGGTTGAGGCCCACCCCGGACTGTAGCGCCACACAAAGAAGAAGAAGAATATAGTTGGTCACAGCTTCTGAAACACCATTTACAACCTGTCTTTAAAGTGAGTGTAGGCTTGGCCGCGAATTTCAAGCCTGTGTTCGAATTCAACTGTATTTGAACTCTGATGTAAGACCATATTCCTTTTATCTTGAAGAAAACCCCTCTAAAATCTGCGCGTCCCCCAATGCACTAGACTTATCCGCAACCTCACTCACCAGTCCAGATCCAGTGCCACCATCTCCACACCAGCAAAGTGGGTTACAAAATCAACTTGGCAATAATTTCCGGGGAGGTGCTTTGTTCTCCTGCTCTCCCGGGCGATGATTTGAGATCCATTACATGGCATCGACGGAATCAAGAGAAGAAAAAAACAAAACCCTTGGCAGCATCACTTAACCTCCAGCACCCCGTGCCCCCGACACACAAATTGAAATATAACTTTGACCCAATCCCATTTCCAAATGGCTTACATTCGTGCTCTCGGCCAATTAACTCATCCACGATCTGCCTCCGCTAATCAAATACGACCAGCCGTAGCCGGGTAGACTATTTTCACTTAGGCAGCGTTTTCCCCCGTAAATCATCCGCAAGCGAACCCAAAAAGAAAATTGAATTTCCCTCAAATCCCAGGCTTCACCGGACGGGGAACAGACAAAAGATAGCTTCATCGCGACTTTCGGATTTAGTTATTACATCTCGTCGGTTGGGATGGCTTTCAGTCGACGATGGCGGCGACGGCGTTGTTGTTGCTTGTGTGCTGTTTGCTGTTACTGTTGCTGTCGTCGTCCTTTCGCCATCGTCGTCGTGTCATGTGAGACTTTGCCGGAGTGCACCTGACCTATTCATCTTGTTGCGGTACTGTTCCGCCCCTCTGATTCATGGCCAACGGATTGGTGGCATCGATGCACTGAAATATGGAACACCACCACCACCAGCATCAGCAGCATCGCCAGCATCTGGTCCGTCTAGCTGTACGTTGTGCGAGGTCTCTCCCCTCGTGTCGTGTCCGTTCTGTGTTCTGTTCGGTTCTGTTTGGTTCTTCAGACCTTTCTCCAGGCCGCTCCCTGCCCCTTGGTCTTCCCGTTCGGCCACCGGCCCGGCATCGTCGTGTAGCCTGGCTTGGATTTCATTTCTCCAGCAGGCGGCGATCTTGTATTCTATTTGGGTTTTAATTTAATTTTGTGCTAAGCTTTCCGAGCGAACGGAATGTAATCGGCCGGTCATCAGATTCCATCATCCAGCACGTAGTGGGGTTGGGCTGGCTGTTGCTCTGTTACCCACTCCGTCTTCTAAGGCATTCGCCATGCAACTGGATTTAACGTACGGGTATACAGGTGGCTCACGACTCTGCGATGCGAGTTGTGTTTTCCATTAGGAGGCTATTATCCAATAATTCAGTGCCTTATGAGCACGGTGCGGAGCAGGCGGCACGGTTCCATTAGCATTTGGTTCCGTCGAACAGAGAGAGAACCAATTCGAATGGCAAGACTGTGTGTACGGTGCCGATTCTGTGTTTCTGGGACAACACGTTCGAGTTCTGTTCCAATGCAGTAATGATGCATATCCCTGAGTGTAATTGAGCTAACATATTCGATGCCATCAGTCAGGTAGTCTGGAAAAGATTGCCTCTGACTGGGACGCAGTGGAACGGTGGAACGGCTCCTTGAAGGTCACCGATTGCGTTGGCAATTGATTGTGGGAAATGTCGGTCAAGTTGGAAGTGTGGTCGTTGACATTTGCATTGGCAGTCGTTCTGGCGGAGACACTGACTGATGATGAACATGCAATGGTCGCGGTTGTGGCGTGACAAAACGCAGTGATTTACTCGCTGTCCTTCATGTAGTGGATTGGAACACAATTGTGGAGTGAGAAGGTGAACTTTGCCAAAGATCGGGGTGTGCGTCGTTGTTAGTTGCTGGTTCTGATAAGTTGGTCAGTATCGAAAGTCGTTGTACGTGAAAGGACCAAATTTCTTCATAAGTATCTACGAGTTCCTGGCAGGGCATGGGCCTGTGGTTCCAGGGCAAAGTTGTTGATTGCTCTTAACATGGCGAGATGCCAGCAACGATCCCTGTACATGCACATGTCAAAATGACATACAGCCACCTAGTGGCGCCCTCTGGATAACCTTTCTAAGCAACCGTTAAAGGTGCATACATTGGAGCGGCCCCTTGTCCAAGAGCTTAAACCAGAACCCGGTCCTCCAGGTTCGGGGGTTACGCATGTTTCCCCACCGTGGAAGCAAAATTAGTTACCAAGCAGCAAAAATCCACGGATAAAGATGGTTTTTCCGCTGACGACCTTTGGATCTGCTTGAAATGTACGGACCATGAACAGACCGCGTGAATCCGAGCATCTTGCGGAGGCCCTAGACCGGTCTAAGGCGGACATCACTACGATCCAAAAAATGCTGTGGGACGGGCTGAGCAAAAGAAGGAAGAAACACTGTGATATCTATTCCGGTGATTGTTACAAGGAACCAGGTCAGCACACATTCATTTGGCATTGGAAACAGACTTAGGCAGTCTTGAGCTTAAAGAATACAAGCGAACGCTTGATGACGATTCGAATCCAGGCAAGTATCGCCAATATAAGCATTATATGTGCACACGCCCCTACAGAAGATAAGGATGACACAACCAACGAATGCTTCTACGAACTCCTTGACAAAGCGTAATAGCTTGACCTGAAGATAGTCCTTGGTGACTTGACTCGTAACTAGGCAGGGAAGCAATCTTTGGTTGTACAGTAGGGAAACATAGCCCACACGTAACCACCTCCGGCAACGGACTTAAGCTCATACACCTTGCGAAGGGGCGTAACCTCATTGTAGCAAGCTCACGTTTTCCACATCTTAATATCCAGAAGGGCACATGGCGATCTTCAGATCAATCCGCAGCTAATCAGATTCGTCATATTGCGATTGACTCAAGGCATTCCCCTAGCATTCTGGATGTCCGGGCGTTCCGAGCCGACAAGTTAGATTCGGATCACTATCTCGTGGTGGCCAAATTCCGAATGAGGTTTCCACGGACGAAGTCAAAGCAACCCAGTGATGTAAGAAAATTTAATGTCGCACAACAAGATCGCCAGGGAATTTTCAGACGCAGTCTCCCTTTACCTCTCAGAAAGTCCTATGCCGCCTACGTCAAATGTAGAAGACCAATAACAACACTGTCCAGACGTCATCAGAAAAGTCATAACTGATGTGCAAGCTATCAGTGTTGCCACAGGTTAAATTATTTATGAGTCCCAGAAGCTGAAAAAATGAGAAATTTAGAAAAGAAATGAGTTCAACAAAGGCTTTTAATGACATAATGCCTCCTTATGTGGAAAAAGAAACTTCTTCTTCTTCTTGTGGCGCTACAGTCCGGGGTGAACCTGGGCCTCGGTCAACAATCCTCTCCAGCTGGCACGTTCTTTAGCCAGCTGTCTCCAATTTCGCACGCCAAGTTGGTTGAGATCCTTCTCCACTTGAGTGCGCCATCGGGGACGACCAGGGACGACCACGACCTCTATTGCGTTGTCCCAATGGTTGCAGTGTTGTCCATGCGCTCTATTTGGCCTAGCCATCTTAGGCGTTGAATCCGTAGACGTCTGACTAGACTCATGTCGCTGTACAGCCCGTACAATTCGTGGTTGAATCTTCTTCTCCAGGAACCTTCAACGCAAACAGGACCAAAGATTGAACGCAGAACTTTTCTCTCGAAGAGACCAAGTGCGTCTTCATCCGCTCTTGAGATAGTCCAAGCTTCCGCGCCATACAGCAGGACAGGGATGATCAAGGTCTTATATAACGTGACCTTGGTCTTTCGAGAGAGGGCTCTACTACTCAATTGCCTCTTGAGCCCAAAGAAACAGCGGTTGGCAAGAGTTATTCTGCGTTTAATCTCGGTACTGATGTTTTTCGCACTATTTACTTGGGAGCCAAGGTAGACGAAGTCCTTCACTACCTCGAAGTTGTAGCTGCCTATGGTGACGTTCTGGCCGAGTCGTCGATGCTGTGTGTCCTTTCTTGATGACAGCACATACTTTGTTTTGCCCTCATTCACCGCTAAACCCATTTTTGCCGCCTCCTCTCAATACAAGCAAACGCTTCATTGACTCTCGCTGAGTTCGGCCAATCACGTCAATATCGTCGGCGTATGCTAGCAGTTGAACGGACGGAAGATCGTGCCTCTAGTGTTGGCGTGTGAGTTTCGCACGATCTTCTCCAGGACGATGTTGAAGAAATCACATGACAGCGCGTCGCCTTGCCTAAAGCCTTTTTTGACATTGAAGGTCTCGGTGAGTTCGTTACCGACCTTGATGGAGCAGCGAGATTTCCCCATCGTCATCCTGCACAATCTGACGAGTTTGGCAGGGATGTCAAAACTAGACATGGCGTTGTATAGCTCGTCTCTATGCACGCTGTCAAATGCGGCCTTAAAGTCGACAAATAGGTGGTGGGTGTCGATCTGTATCTCTTGGGTTTTTTCGAGGATCTGCCGTAATGTGAAAATTTGATCGATGGTGGAATTCCCATTTAGTATATTTTTTCCTTGCTGAAGGTAATATACTGGTCTACTACTATACTGGATCACTCAGCCTCAAGACTGGTCCATTGTACTGCCAGGCAGCAACCTTCAGTGTTTGGCAAAAGTGTTCTGGCTCGTTATTACACCGGTAAGTTGTCTACAGTCTTTTCTGTTAAGGGACAACAAGAATGCCTCTGATTTCGTACAGACGATTGGGAGCAAACACTTAGTCTGTCTACATCCTTGAGAGTCGTGCCATCTGCGATTGTGCTCTCGACAGGTCCAACCATCAATGGAAGCCCTAACCACAGCCGTAGGTAGTCTGGGCGCAGGTTCAGGTCCTGAGAGAGTTTCCTCTGATCCTTGTCTAGCAAGTTTATCGGCGATTCTTTGGTGTCCTGCGACCCAGATGAGTTTTAGTTTTTACTGCCAATCAAATTCATAGACGATTTGCATTCCTAAATTATCGCGGAAGTGGTTAAAAAGTTATGTAAGGCTTAGGTTTTCGCTTGGAAAACCGACGAAATTTTACCTAGAGAGGTGTACAAAGATTTTGTTTCGTCTACCCAAACCCCAATTCCCATACGAGGTAAAGGGAAACCTCGATGACTTCGCCAACGGCTACGATCCCTCTTTGAATGATATCTGCCCGGGAGCTTACGCGACGGTAGGGTTCGCGGACCAAAGGGTTACTTATCCGTCACCCTCCACATACATTACTTTCTTGGCTCGAAGTCTGGCCAGACTCATTACTGGGTGCAGTACTAGTATTCTGGCGTTTTAAACGAAAGCGTTCGGAAAAATAATAAAGCGTATTCAACCCTAAGAAAGTTATGAAATTAGTTTGTTCTTAAAAAAATTAGTCAAATCTAAAAATTATGAGTCTACGAGTCAGACTAAAGAAAATGAGTCCTTTTGACTCTATAGTCCCTTTTGTAACACTGCAAGCTATGGACATTCAAATCTTCTTCTTCTTCTTCTTTGAGTGGCGCTACAGTCCGGGGTGGACATGAGCCTCAACCAACAAGCGCGATCTCTGGCTAGCTGTCTCCAGTTTCGCACAATAAGTTGGTTGAGGTCCTTCTCCACTTGGGTGCGCCCCCTTAAACGTGTGATGAGATGGCTATTTCATGTAGAGTGTATGGACAGCACTGTACCCATCCAGAGGTTCTTCGTGTCCTCATCAGTGACACAACGAGACAGCCGATGGAGCACACAATTGGGGAAGAAACTCAGTCAGCTTCTTGTGCGTTGGTGGAAATTGGCCGAAGATCGTAAGGTGGAAAGGATTTTTAGCTGAGGCACAGATCCGCTCCGGACTGTGGATCCAAGGTTGGGTTAGGTTAGGACTATCGGGCCGGGCCTGTGGTGTCCATCCGATATACATGACCTTGCCACCGTAGCCGTGGGATCCGTAGACGCCTAACTAGGCTCATGTCGCTGTACAGCCCGTACAGTTTGTGGTTGAATCTTCTTCTCCAGAACCCGTCAACACAAACATTACCAAAGATCGCTCGTAGAACTTTTCTCTCAAAGAGACCAAAGACTTCTTCATCCGCTTTCGAGATTGTCCATTCCTACGCGCCGTGTAGCAGGACTGGGATGATCAGTGTCAACTTGGTTCTTCGAGAAAGGGCTCTATTACTCAATGGCCTCTTGAGCCCAAAGAAACAGCGGTTGGCAAGAGTTATCCTTTGCTTGATTTCGGTACTGATGTTGTTAGTACAGTTTACTCCGGAGCCGAGCTAAGTGAAGTCATAGCTGCCCATTGTGACGCAGTCTCTATTTCCCTATTTGTACATTAAAAACGTATACAAAATACAGAAACTAACGTCACAGACACCAAAGGAATGAGTTTTTACTCGAACAGACCGAAACCCATATCGTCATCGGATTGCTCCGATTCCTCTTCCTTTTTCTCTTCTTTCTTGGCCTCAGCTGGAGCGGCTGCTGCACTGCTGTCACCAGCAACAGCTCCACCAGCAGCGGGAGCGGCACCAACTCCGGATCCAATGTTGGTGATCAAATCCTCGATGTTGATTCCCTCCAAAGCCTTGGCGAAGAGACCGGGTATGGCTCGACATCAATATTGGCGGCCTTCAAGATGGTGTTGATTTTCTCACCAGTAACGGCGACATCATAATCAACCAAGAAAAGAGCGGAGTAGACACAGGCGAGTTCTGCTTTGGTGGCCATTATTTAGTTTTGTTTATTGAAATAATTGATGCAAGTTGCCAAAAATTTGTAAATTGACCTTAGCTCAAATCAGACGACAAGCACACTTGCTAAAATCCTAAACCGGAAAAGGCTCTGTCCAAGACGTCGATGTTGTATGTCCTTTTTTGAGGACAGCACACACTTCGTTTTGCCCTCATTCACCGCCAGACCCATTTTAGCAGCTTCCTTCTCAGTGTTGGCAAACGCCTCACTGACGGCTCGCTGAGTTCTGCCAATCACGTCAATGTCATCGGCGTGTGCTAACAATTGCACGGACTTCTGGAAGATCGTGCCTCTAGTGTTGGCGTGTGAGTTTCGCACGATCTTCTCCAGGACGATGTTGATGGAGTCACATGACAGCGCGTCGCCTTGTCTAAAACCTTCTTGGACATTGAAGGTCTCGGTGAGTTCGTTACCGACCTTGATGGAGCAGCGAGAGTTTTCCATCGTCATCCTGCACAGCCTGACGAGTTTGGCAGGAATGTCAAAACTAGACATGGCGTTGTATAGCTCGTCTCTATGCACGCTGTCATATGCGGCCTTGAAATCGACGAACAGATGGTGAGTGTCGATTTGCACTTCTTGGGTCCAGGATCTGCCGTATTGTGAAGATTTGGTCTATTGTGAACTTTCCTGGTCTGAAGCCAAACTGACATACAAATCACATTCACAAAATCGTACTCTAGACTCAATACATACATAGGCAACTGGCATCAAAGCAGATTGACTATATAGGGAATATATATTGAATTCGTTGACATAATTATTAGAACAAGGAATATATATATGGACTGGAATCCAAGTTCCCCGTGGTCCCGAATTCGGATTCATCCTTGCTATGAATACTGTCTTATGCGGCTTTAAAATCTAGAAAGTAATATTTGTGAATATTGATTTGAAACTAGCAGGTCTATTGTTGTTGCAAGATGTAGGATCGCATTATAGATTATAGGTCCCCAATCTTTGAATTAAATTTAATTAAATGACACACCTTCGATCATCAGTTGATAAATAACACATCTTTTTGAATTCTGCGCAGCAGAAGTTATTTTAATGCTTAAAAAACAGAGAACGAATGAGGAAACACTTGAATTGTAAAAGGCTTGAACAAAATAGAAAAGTACACATTACAAATGGATATTTATGATTCGGGACAGTTACAGCTACTCAGTGTTCTCTGCGTCTAACTGGCGCGCCAAACGAAGTTCCCTGCGATGCTGAATGGTGGTCTCTAGAAACTCCAAGTAACCAGTATGAATTTCATCGTCTTCATCCTGAGGACATGTGGTTGTGTCTTCCACATGAGCATCAGTTTCTTGTTCCTCGTCCTCTTCGTAGACTTGACTAGGACCAGAGGAACGAATCATAGCCAAATCATTTTTCAACTTTTCATTTTCTGCCTCAAGCTGCATGGCCTGTTGACGCCAAAAATTCCCTTGATGCTCTGCGTGCCATCTAATGGAATTTTCATAAGCTTCACGCCATATATCAGCACCTCTGCGGTTGCGGTCTGATGCCTGAGCAGAGTGGGCAGGAGAGAGAGGCTGTGGTTTGTTTTGATGGGATATCAACTTTTTTTCCTTCTTTCTGCGACGATTGCGTTGACGCTTTTTTGCTTTTGACTTTGTTTTTATTTTTTGTGATGTTACACTTTTGCTGGGAGGCGGATTTTGCATTTTTCAAGAAACTAGAACACGGATATGAAGATAAACAAATAAACAAACACAGAGTAGACACAAATTAGCTTCTCAACTACACTACCGACTGTCAAATGTCAAAGGGAATAAGTTGGGAGTAGAGAGGTGCTGCCTGTAGATTGTAGTAGATTAGCTCGAATGAATGAAATTAAATTGACAAAGAGCCGTCGCTACGGCGTTAATTGCTAGTGACATTTTATTGGCATTCGGTTAAAAGTTTTGTCAATGAATAGACAAAATTAATTTTAAAGAACTCTTGTGACAACTAAATGGCTAGACACAACAAACAAACAAAAACACACGGATCATCAAAGTCCAAGTTTAATGGATCAGGTTTGTTTGTCTGTTCCTTCAGGATTCAGCAAAAATTAGTGAGAACATCTCTTTTTCAGAACGAAAAAAAGTGAGGAAGAAACGCGTCCGAAAGTACACTCTGGATTGGACAGTGGAGTCGTCTGTTGCACTCATCCACGCAGTGGAACATGAAGAACATTTGTGGAATCCTAATAACCAGTATTATAAAGACAGACGCCAAAAGAATGTTACGTGGGATAAGATCTCACGAGCAATCGGCGTTCCCAAATCGGAGGCGATAGTGAGATGGAGTGCTCTGCGGGGAAACTATTTGGTTAGTAAATGAATCTCCTTTTGTTGGGAAACTGTTTTTTGTATAACTAAAATATCAACACACACAGGCATTTTTAAAGAAGGAGAAAGAGCCTAAAAGCAGATACTCAGGTGGTAAGCCCAGACGGTTAAATCCACTCTACAATGATATGAAGTTCTTGATTCCTGTGATAGATCCTGAATCGAAGCTGAACGATTCAAATTTGGTGAGTAAATGGTTCAATTTTGAATAGTAAAGGATAGGTCACACTTTGCAGCTCCTTGTTTATTACATCCTTTGGTGAGTTTGTTGATTAAGTAGGATCCCTTTCAGTCGTTTACTTTTCTCGACTTTTAGCTTTTTCCTTGATGCCTGTGTTTATTACACGCTGAGAACCTTAGATCCACTGTCCTCATTGAGTATAATACTCTTGGTCTCCTAGTTCGTTGCACTGTCTTGAACTATGTACAACCAGCTTGAGGTTTTAACAAATTTAAAAAGACAAGCTGCCCACAGATGTCTGCAAGACTCATTAGGATGGGTAGAGATGTCCATGCTCACTGCATGCCCTAGACGCCGCAGTGTATGGAAAGGGCATCTCGCCGCTGGTATTCCAAGAAACATTTGAACGCTGTCCTAACATTATTTCTTTGTCTTTGTCTCCCTCGCGTGTAAAAATAATTCTGTATGCCGACCATGCTAGTCAACAACTGAATTCTTCTTAATTCTGCGCAAACACGATAAATTACTCAAGATGAGCAATTTTCCATGAGTCACGTTAACAACGAAAGATGCATTTTCACTTGACGCCCTAATTCCGGCTCCTTCGCTTAATTATGTTGAAACCGCCCATTATTTGGCCAAATGTGCCTGGGCCAGATCTGTAATCGATCCTTTCATAGCTTCTGAATCCTTGACACATCGTTATTATTCCTCAATTGCTTGCTGTCCACATAAAAGTATGTTTGAGAGGCGACCATCTTCCATTGTGCACGGAAGAGTCCTGTATTTACTTGATTGGTGTGTCTCCAACTACTGCTTTCAATGCCGATCCATAGCATGCTGGTAGCAGCTGTACACTTAGATCAGAGTAGGCTCCATGTGTTACCAATCCCTTTCCGCAAACCAAATAGCGCTTTTGATACAGCAGAGGAGTTGTAGTTGTACTACTTAGTTCCGACAGTCTATTAACATAATAGGCGTCTTGATGACGTTTTTTTGCTTATTTTCGTCTATTCACATACATAGCTTCTGTATGCTTTCTTCGGGAGACATGCATACCAACGATACAATGCCCGGTAATGACGTTGTTAATGGTTTTGCGGTTTGACGTATGACATTCCAGCTTTGAAAAATGTCATGCCCTTGGACATTACTTGGCTCGTCAGCAGCACCAACTGGTTCCAGCGTTAGGAGAAGTCAATCCGCGTGGTATCACAATGGGCCTACTCTGGCCTAAGTGTGACTGCTCTGCAGCAGTCAGTCACTACTACCTAACCTAACCTAACCTGGACATTATTTTCTTCATTCCAGCGAATCTTCCTCTGGATCTGTAAGTTGCTAAGAAATGTCTGAACTTAAACATAGCTCCGGCGTGCTTACTTACTTATTTGTCAGGCCGACGACCTATGAAGAGTCCAAGCCTGAGCAACTGCTGCCGTCCATAGCTGACGATCCTGGGCACGCTGTTTGCAGGCATCAAGACCAAGTCAACCACGATGACTTGATCTCTGTACCGGAGGTTCGGTCTTCCTCTCCTTCTCGAACCAGAAGGATCCAACTCGATGACCTTCATAGTTGGAACATCGGTGTCCAAGCGCTCGATGTGGCCAAGTCGAGTGTACTCGACGGATTTTTGCCTTCCGGAATACATTCATATCCCGGTACAGCTCGTAGAGTTCGTGGTTATGTCTTCTCCTCCATTCGCCTTCCTCGCAGACGGGACCAAATATCTGACGAATTTTTCTTTCGAGGGCACCAAGAATCAGCTCTGCAGTCTTACTTAATATCCAGGCTTCATAAAGCAGGACTGGCAGAATAAGAGTTTTGTAGAGCATGACTTTAGTCCTTCGAGTCAGGAGTTTCGAACCCAGTTGTTTCTACAGACCGAAGTAACATCGGTTGTCAAAGGTGGTTCTATGTTGGATTCCCACTGTGCTGTTATTTGTGGAGTTAACGTTTACTGTACTACCTCAAAATAGTAACTGTGTGACGGAATGTTTCCTTGTCGACAGTATATACTTCATTTTGTCCTCCATATGACCAGCTCGTTTCGCCTCTTCTTCATGCCGTAAATGCTTCCGCTAAGGCACGTTGGGATCGCGCGACGATGTCGATGTCGTCAACAGTCCTTCCGTGTTGACTTTTGTCACACTATCCTCTCCAGTACCAAATTGAAGAGGCGCAGGTTTCAAACGACTCAGAGGTCCTCGAGTGTTAGCTTGGTGCGACACAACCGGATCAATTTTCCCGGGATTCCGAATTCGACCATCCTTGCGATGAATGCTGTCGTATCCGGATTTCAAATCTTTAACGATCCAGCGCTTAAGATGGCAAGGTCATGTAGAGCGGATGAACACCACAGCTACAGCCCGAAGAGTCTTCGATTCCGAGCCATTGAGAGATAGCGCACAGAAGTGTAGAAGGTCCTCAACCAACTTAGTGTGCGCAGCAGGAGGGAGCTAGCGAATGATCGTGCTGGCTGGAGAGGCATGTTGGTTGAGGCCCAGAGCCACACCGGACTGTAGCGCCAAACAAAGGAGAAGAAGAAAATAGTCGAGGTGCCGGGCCGGAAGCCGCACTAATCGCGATGCAAAACGGCTTTAGACGTTCACACAATATGGAGCGGAGCTGATATTGCAGTCCTCGGGCATGCTTTCGTCCTCCCACTTAACAGATGATCTTGTGCATGCTCCCTACCACAACATTGCCCCCAGCTTTGAAGAGCTCTGATGGAAAGCCTTCAGCGGCTTTGTTGTTCTTAAGCCTTTTATTGGCTGTGTCGACATCTTCAAAGCTAGGTGGGTGAACTACTTTATCGACTTGAGTTGGGATTTTCTGATTCCCTACAACTCTCTCCTGGTCAGGCCCGCTATTTGTTTCTTAAGCACATCCACCATTCCCTGTGAGTCGAGAACTAGACTACCCTCGCAGTTTTGAACAGCCTGGGTGTCTTTCATAAAGCCTGAGACCAGGCTTTGGCTTTTTTACAAAATGCCCGTATTAAAGCTAATTCAAGTTAAGTTGGTAATCCAAACAAAGTAATAAAACAACTATTCGGTGTTCAGACTCTTTTATGACTAATTATTCATTTATTCTTTAATCTACTGCAAGCAATGTCATTTTGCTGGGTTGTTGATATCGTTGAAAAGAGGAACAGCGAAGGTGGTCCAGCCACCTGATCGTGGTGTGCCTGGTATAGAGTCACACACTAAAACAAGTTTCTAACTCTTTTCCTTGCGGCTTTCATACATATTGCGAATTTTCCATTTTATTCCTCAACAGTTGCCAGTTCTATGTTTTTCTTTCGAAACCCATAACTTACATCAATTTTTCTCATTTACAGAGAACGTCGCCCAGTCCAGTGAACATAAGTTCAACTGAATCGGAATATTGTGAAAGCATCGACTCGCCGCAAAGAATGACCTCACCGCAACGAATGGACTCACCACAAATAATAGACTCACCGCAAAGATCTCCGACGCCAAAGAAACAGCCAATGCCGCCTCTAGAGACAGTGCAACCACCAATAACGCGTTCATCTCCTCAACGGCCGCCAGTAGCACAGCCAATTGAGGACTGTACCCCGGAAGGACGAACGGCAATGAGAAGTATGATGATGGGTGCTTATGACATGCTGATGGATAATGTTCAACGCAGCGACGAGTGGGATGCATTTGGCAACATGATTACTTCGAATGCGCGGGCCTGGTCGAAAGAGAGCATAGGACTTGCCAGGAGGTACAAAGCCGCTCTCAGTGCGGTCAATGCTAAGTTTGAGATGGAAGCAGCCGAGATGGCAGCTGGAAATAAGTACATTGTTAATTGAGAAGAGAATAAAATTAGAAAGATGAGCAACATTTGTCTGTTAATGAAATTTTGATAATGCAACACCGACCAGATGCATCTGGACACAGTTGTCCGTGCTGATTGTAGTGAGGGGAAAATTGTGGGTTGGGTCGTCATCCCATATCTTTCGCCTGAACTGCGAAAGCACGCTCGATGAACTGATGAGACTGAACAGACGTGTGTTGGGGGTTAGTTCATGGAGGAGAGGCATGCAAATTGAAAGCTGACCTGACCACCGATGATGGCTGGCGTTCGTATTGTAGTAGGTACAGGGATGTCCTGGGAGCACCACATCTGTTATGAAAATGTTACTCACACTTGTCGGACTAATTGCTGCTGGCGTTACAGTCCGGGTGGACGAGAGCCTTAACCAAGAAACTTTGGATAACTGCTTACAGTCCCGCGTACTTCTTCTTCTTCTTTGGATGGCGCTACAGTCCGGTGTGGACCTGGGCCTTAACCCACATGCCTCTCCAGCCAGCACGATCTTTCGCCAGCTGCCTCCAGTTGCGCACACCAAGTTGGTTGAGGTCCTTTTCCACTTGTGTGCACCATCTAGTGGGAGGACGTCCTCTGTTGCGCTGTCCCAATGGCTCGGTGTCGAAGACTCTTCGGGCCGGAGCTGTGGTGTCCATCCGCTCTAAATGACCTAGCCATCTTAAGCGTTGGATCCGAAGACGCTTAACTAGGTGCATGTCGCTGTACAGCCCGTGCAGTTCGTGATTGAATCTTCTCCTCCAGAACCCGTCAACACGAACAGGACCAAAGATCGTACGCAGAACTTTTCTCTTAAAACAGCCAAGAGCTTCTTCATCCGCTTTCAAAAGCGTCCATGTCTCTGCGCCATAGAGCAGAACTGGGATGATCAGGGTTTTATACAAGATCAATTTGGTGTTTCGAGAGATGGCTCACAGTACCGCGTACCTAGCTGATCGAAGTCCATCTCCAATTACATGTGCTGCCTTTGACGTGGGCTTGCGTTGTCCTGCAGGTTCTGAGTCGGGGATTTGTCGGGCTGGAACCATCTCGACCCTTACGGACGTGGCTCACTTAGACCGACATATTGAATCCATTGTGCCCTTGAGTATTGTATTTACCACCTTGAGACGCTTTGTTAGTAAAACCCAAACCATTCATGAGGTTTTGTATCACAGATGTGTTCTACATCACAGATATCCTCCAGCTCTGCAAAGAACTAGTTTTCAAGGAACTGTTTATTCTTATTCTTGGGCATCATATTCCTGTGCACTTGGATATTCCTTCCATATTCGTGTAGTGCGGATGAAATACGAGTCTCTAAATTTAATGATCCGAAAGCTGGCTTAAGTGTAAGCTGACAGGAATTCCTGGCGAGACAGAGGATGAACTCGTCGAGAAGTGGAATTCATTTGGCAAGCTCACTTGGGCACTTTTTTTTAAAAATACCGTTAAAATACGAACAAGAGTCGGTACATCGATGTTCGAGAGAGTCTAATGAAGCCGTGGTATTCTTGTAGCCCATAAGTTTTATTGCTCGCTTTTGGATTAGTAGGTCCAGGGCGGTCTTGGGGGCACCAGAGCAGATATGAGCGTTGTACTCCAGCTTGGCGACCTCGAATATGTGATCTTCCCAACTAGGAACTTTCTTGATGTACATACCAACCACCAAGGACTGACAGTTTTTTCCAGTTTCATGGATACAAGCGCAATTCATAGATATTGGCTGATTATTAGGGGTTCGCTTAACTGACCGCAGACACATTTAGTTTGATAAGCATTGAATTCCAATCTCATAACGCAGTTTATTATGCCGTCAAGATCTATGTGCTTAATTTACGCTTACTTCCGAAGGGCACGGTTGTGAGTTTTGGAACAAATATGATTGTGCTGTCATCAGTGAAGGAGTGGATTGGATTAGAAGTAGCAGACAGGAGGTCATTTATAAAAATGAGAAAGAGTGTCGGAGACAGAACCGAGCCTTAGGGGAAACCAGCAATAATTGTGTGGTATAAGCTTGAAACCATCCAAAACAACTTGAATTGAACGATTCGAAAGGTTTTCGACAGAAGTGCTTGATGGCAAACCCTATCAAATGCCTTAGAAATATCAAGCGCAACAATCTTGCTTTCGCCTTTATTGTGAAAAGATTGGTTCCACTTTTCGGTGAGCTAAGCGATCAAATCAGCAGGTGCTGCGGAAACGAAAAAAAAGCATGTTTCATAAGCTGACGATTTATCAGCGCTTGCATGACCTTAGAAAAAAGGCACCTAAGTGCGATGGCTCGGTACGAGATTGATGAAGATGATTCGCTCTTTTTAGGGTCTGTCTTCCATCTACTCAAAAAGAGACCAAAATCAATGGTTTTGCCAGTGAAGAAGAACACCCCACAGCAAATTTGTGTTCATCGAGCCAAAAGACCCTTGCTATATGTTCCACATTGAAGCGAGCTCTGGCTTTATCCCGGCCTTCTTCACCGTCACCAAGTTGGACAAGGGTTCTTTACTGATACTCTGTCGGCACAAGCTTACTTGTTTCGACGTCAAGATGTTCAACGCTATTGGTTTTATTGCTGCTTTGCTGTCGAAAAGGAATCGTTCTGTTGGTTGTTGACATCCTTCAGCGCGAGCTCGATTTAGAAGATATTTGAAAGGATTTCTCGGTTAAGTCAGCGAGGATTCCTGAGCCTGTGCTCGCACTCGTTTTTTCATTCATCAGTGCTGATCGAAAATGCACCTTTTTCAGCTACCAGTTGTTCCTGTCACTATTCCCGATTTAGAAAACTACCCTGAACACATAGATGCCCCTTGTGCGGCACATTCCAAGACGTCAAAGTTGTACCACCTTTTTTGCTCGTTTAACACCCGACTCACTTGGTCTCAAAGACAGCAACCATCCCTTTGGCTGCTGGCTGCCTTCTGTCAATTGCATTAATGTCGTCGGCATGTACCAACCATTGAAGGTACGAACTTCTGCAAGATTGAGCCTCTAGCATTGGCTTGAAAATCTTTCACGGTCCTATGTTAAATTTGGAGTCCTCACGAACTTCCATCATTTCAGCAGCAAACTTCGAACTATAAAATTGGCTTTCGAAAGTTCAGGGAATTATCTTCGATCTAGCTTTCCACAACAAGCATTTGTCTCTCTCAAGAGCTCATCTCATAGTTTTGCGTGGACTTTTCTTGCCAAATGCTTCTCAAACATTTTGTCCCGAAGTAATTGACAACGATGCCAATTAATGACAAGTCAAGAATTGTCAACACTGTCAATTCATTGGTTGTCGAACATAAAACAGAACCCTCCTTCGACACGTTATCTCATCGCAGACGTCGCTTCCCTTTCATCAACTTCCAGCTCGGACAAAAATCTCGAAAAACAAAACCACCTTCCCGACGAAGTAAAAAAGTAATCACTCAATTTTCTATTAAAACTTTATTACACCTAATCCTTAAGTCTACACCAGGGTCCACACCCGCCACTCACTTCGTTTTCATTTTTTTATTCGCCTTGGCCAGCTTAGCCTTGAGCGCGCCAACATCCAGCTTCTCGGTGCCCTTGTCGTTCGCATTCCTCTTCCGCGAGGGCTCCTCTGGCGGCACAAAGTCCTTGCTGCGCTTCTCCTCTTGTTTCTTCGCGGACAACGACTGCTTCTCCTCGCGCTCCTTGTTCTTCCGCACTTGCTTCTGCTCCTTGCTGAGGAAGTACTCACCAGAAGCCAGCTGCTTGTCGATCTTGCTTTCAGGCTGCTCCGGCGGGAACGGTGTGTACTCCTTCTTTGTCTTCTTAACCTTCGGCTGCTTGCGCTTGCTGATGTTCTTGTTCTTGAACTTGGGCAGGAATCGCGACCAGTCTTCGTTGGCCAGCTTTGGGTCCTTGGCCAGTTCACGCTTGATCATCAACGCTTTGATGTTGTAGATCGGATGGACGTTGTTCATTGTCTCGATGACAATTTCACGAACCTGCTGCAGTCCCCTGTATGGGCCCAGTGCCGCCACTGTGTTGCCCTGCACGAGCACGTAGCAATCTGTAAGAAGTTCGATTGACTTGAGCGTGGCTCCGTTGGGACCGATCAACCGCTGGCGTCGCTTCACGAATTTGTCCTTCTTTCGCACCAAACTTCCTATTTTGATGATGTCACAACCGATCTCGTCCTCCAGCACCCGCTTGGCCTGCTCGAAGGGAACACTGCGCGCCATCAGTTTTATCATATCCCTCGCCTTCACGATGATGAACGGATCCCAGGTTTTTCGTGAGGTTTTCACCACCATGCTGCCCTCGATGAGATCCAGTTCGGCTTTCAGATGATGCTCACCGAGGACCTGTTGCACCAAGGGCCACACTTCCTTGAGATACTTCTCGCGGTACTTGGGAAACAGCGTCGCAAACGAACTCTCCTCGACCAGTCCATGGGGGTTGTGATCCGGCTTGAATTCGGGGATTTTTAAGCTCCATGCATTTTCAACTGGCTCAGTGGATGTTGGCTGAGTTTCTTCATTTTCCTCATCACTCATCCTGCTGGAAATTGCGTAGCAACGTTGAAGGAAAACAAAATGTTGATCACACGTGTGTTCAATTACTTCGGTGTATCAGAGAGTGCCGTGAATGAATGACATTAGTGACATTTGGTAAATTTGTAGGACAGTGTAGCAGTCATTAAATTGATCGGTATTACCGACAGTTGAGGCGGATGTGTTCGTTGGCTTGTGGCAATTAAGAAACATGATAATGTCGATTTTGAATGTTAATTTTGTTTATTCTGGCCTACATTCAGCTAGAGATCGACAATCGAGAAAAGTAGCTTATAAAGCAATAAACGACTTTGCTAATTTAGTTTATATATATATTGTCAATTAAAAAATTTGTTTGAAATCAACAGTTAAATTTTGTATTAAATATAATTTATCCGTGTGACGGTCGTCTTTTCATTAAAAGTTGAATCCTTTGATATATCTGTTAAGCGGAAATCGCCAGATGTAGTCATATACAAATTTGCTGATATTTTCTTTTCCTTTCTTAAAAGTTTCTTTTATATTCGTAGCCTGTATCGCAGCAGCTCCCATCTTTCATATCATACAGTACTCTCCAATCGGTCAACACTTTAAAGAAAATCTCAGTGTAACGACACCCATTAATTTACTACCTTATCTGCAAGTTGGCAATCTCCAAGCTACGTCATATCAATTTGACAGCAAAATGAAAACAAAGCGATTTTCTACAACAAAAACGAGTCAGCTGCTTGTAATTTAATCATTTACACAATAAAAAGCGTATTAACGCAAAATTACTCATTTTCATCCGAAAATATTGTGAATATCCCAATCACAATGATAGAATCGGTAAGATATGAGCGCAGCCAACAGCATTTGATGCGTTCGAATAACGAAAGTCAACAACAGTCGCCTACGCCAATGGATGATCCAATTGGCACACCACTGGTAAGGGGGGAAACACTCCTTTTGTTTTTTTTGTTTCTTTTCTTTTCTCACCTCTGCTCGTCTATTTATTTCTGACCCTTTATGACTGCTCTCGCTTATCAACACGCATTGATCATCGTTTTTATTGTTCCGCCCGCAGACACTTTGTACACACGATGGAGTACTCTTGAAGCAGGCCAGTGCGGAATTCATTGCTGACCTAAATACAAGCGGATCGCTGAGCGTTGTCGAGTATTCGCCCAGCAAACGAAAATACATTGAATGGCACCCGAATGAGAACATTTTGATTGCGGATGATACCCAAGACCAAGGCGACTGGGCCCTGGTCGACACCATATCCCGGAGGACACGTACCACCTCCGAGTGCCGAGTATTCAACACGAAACCGGAGAATTTCGGCAAGTCACGCTGGGTGCGCGTTAATTTGGAGGAACTGCGTTCGATTGAAGTGAAAAATCGCGGTCAGATCATTCGCCTGATCAAGAAGGACAGCGGACACCTGCACAGCGAGTACTTTTTCCAGCACGGAAACGCAGACATGTTCGTGCGATCAATGCGGCAGCTACATATCCTTGATACGTGTCAATCAAATCGCGACGAATTCGTCGTGCTCAGCACCGAGACGCAGAAGCTGAAGAAAACCTTCGCCGAACTGGACATCGGAGAGATCAAAGCGAGTTCACTGGCCTCCGAAAGTTGGCTGCCAAACAAGTTGGTCGGGTTTCTGGTCAGTTTTCCGGACTACGTGCCTCCACCGTTTCACAGACCCCAACCGAAATCCAGACCGTCCAACCAAGACGACTATCAGGTGTTGAACGGGCGGAGCCCTCGCGAGGTGACCCCGGAGGAGGAATCGCCCAAGGAGGACGACGAGAGCAAAGAGGAATTCGTACCAAATGTCTTGCCCGAGAGGAAAATCATAGAGCGTGGTGAGTCATCGGAATCTGTGTTTATTTACATACCGCTAGGCATATGGCGGCCCTCGTGTCTCTTTCCGTTCACTCTGGGTAATTGAATTGTCTGCTCACACACGCTGACAAAGTGCCGGGGGCAACATGCATATGCGATAAGCTCCGATATTGAATTGCTACCAAAGTGCTGGTCGAATTATTCCCGATGTGTTACGTAATTCATTCAATTAACACTTGTGCTCACTGTTGCTGCGATGCGTTGCCTGGCCCGCCTGTGTGTGCTGCAGTTGACTTTCTGCATACAGATGTTGTTCCACGAAGACAAATGTTTGAATCATGGGAACGAAGATAAGACGCAGGCACTGATACACAGCGCCGCCGCCGACGCCCCACCAAATGGAATTCTTTTGTTCGTTGTTTGTTTGATTTTGGTTTGTTGATGGTTCAAAATGAATTTGCAAATTGATACGACGACTTTGTTCGGCGCGCATTCGAAGGTCGCGACGGAATATTTTTTTATCTCTGGCAGCCGATGAGTGATTAGCTGGTTTATCTCCCTTGATTCGGAGCAATTTTGTGGATGAAGTGGGAAACCACATTCCAATTGGATATTCGGCAAAGTGCGACTGACATGGAGAGTCGACTGATTCTTATTCGAAACTAACACCATGTGACCAAGATGTTTCTCTGTACATCTGTGCTTCGACAGAAAACTGTTCTGAACGCATTATGTCCCCTTTCGTGCCAGAATAGTAGTAACTAGACGTAGACTCCTGTAGACGGAGCTCCGCTGAACATATTTCGTGAAAATTAAGAATCTTAGGGATAACGAAGATCAGGCAGACATCCTAAACATTGCGTTAAAGATCTCTGTTCAGTTGACTAGGAGCTGCATGTGGCGAAGTTACACTAGGTCACCGAGCAGTGGCGAATCCGTCAAGGTATTACTATTAGGCAGACACTTATTCAGTTGATTTTTTCTCTTTGAACGCCCCGAGCACCAGTCACGTCGACAAGTGGATCTCTCAGTCAAACGTGTCAGGTCCATTCTGTCCTTAATTTCTTCCTTAGTTCCTGCATTCTCTTATGTGGCATAGGAGCTTAACTATGCCTTCCTCGCTCACGTCCTATTTCTGGCGAACTTTTCCCAAACTGCCGCGTTTCACTCTCCGCCAAGTTTTAGTTGGACCGGCAGATCTTCTGCCATCCCATGTTAAGGCAAAGCTTGGTTTGCTATGCGGAAGTCACAAGTAGCGTGTGACTAATCCACTGCCACTTTCGTCCTTCTATACTGATGCCTATTGGTTCTGGCCCGTTCTCTCGTAAAGATGTTTATAAGAGGTATTTCGTGGGTATCTGTTTTTTGTGCGTTTTGGTTTAGGGATGTGGCAATCTTTCAAAGGTACTACCCGTGCTATCAGCATACACAATTTGGAAAACCCAAGTATTCGATTTTAAAAACGTACTAAATCACACTCTGCTCTCTTCTACCACTCTCCCCGCAGGTTTGGCGTTAGGTATCACTTCGCGGAGCTGGTTAGCAATAATAATGCTATATTCAAAGAGACATCATCATGGGCACTTATTTGTGCTTCTGCTCTACGTAATTGTTCCTGCACACTTATCACAAATGAGCATATTTCATTCCACTTATTGTGATGGCCCGTGGGGTTGTTGATATGTGCGTCGATCTCAACGCACCTGAACCACAAGGTCGTTGGTTCGATCCCTGCTCTGTACGACAAAATAATTTTCACGGCCTCACCTCACTGACAATCCTCAAATTGTATTTCCTGTTTAGAAAACGCTTCTCAAACTTGGCCGATCAGAGTCGACATTAAACTTTACAATAGCACACAACACGTTGCTGAGAAGCTAGTCCCTGGCCTTCTACGGTCTGTAGCGCCACCTATATTAAATTATTATTAATATAGTGTGTGAATATGTCATGCCATATATAAGCTCTTTTGAACTTGGCAGATTCACCGACTGCCTTTCTTGTGAGAATCGACAGCAGTTAAAAACTGCGTGTTCTGCTTCCCCGTCTACATTTTGACATTCCGGGCAGAGGGACGATCTATCATGTCCACATTTGAGCAACTAGGAAATGTGATAATTGCAGTCTCCATGTGACGATGTCGGGGATGAGCTTATATGTCCATATACATTTAGTTAAGCTGTTCCAACTACTCTGCTATATGGCTTCTCTTCAGTTTGTTGGGGTACCAGTGTTCACCTGTGAAACATCAGCTTTACAACTAGGACGCACGCAGCGTCGTCCGATATTGTCCTGAAACTGCCCAAAGCCTATGCCAACGCTTTTATTTTTTCTCGATATTAAAAAATTCAGCCCAAATCGGAGCAACGTTAAGGATGACTGAATTGACTACCCATGAAAGTAGTACTCCGCGCCCATATCCAGTTCCAACTATGTTTGGAAGCATCCGAAGCAGCACCCCATGCGTTATCGAAGCCTTCTTGCTTACGTACTTGATGTGTGTATTGAAAGACAGCCAGCTGTCTAACATAGCGATAGGCGATTGCGAATAAATTTCACAATCCAATAAATTGGCAATTGTTTAAAATTGAATTCGATTGTCGATTTATTCGGTCGCATCAGAAAAAATCGAATAATAATCGAATCGAATCGATTATTCTCAGTACCTACTACACCCAAGAGAATGCTGGGTACTAATATCCTATTGTAGAAATGTATGTATTCTATATGTTGGTGTCAGTGCAAAAAATCAGCGTAAGGCTGTGTCTCCAATAAGAAACTATACCTACCAAATTAGGAACCTTGGGAATGGAAGTATAGCCAAGCCTCAGTAATTGGGACATCCTTAAACCGAATTTTCTATAATTCAAACCAAATTTCTGAAAAATATTAGTTCCCGTGGCTATTTGAATTCTGGAGGTTCGACTGTATTCTTCATCCTTCTCACCCAATTAGTGAGAGGATTGTACTCTCACTCTCATAAATGTAAAGTTTAAATTGTAGTAGTGAAACGAAATCAAAAAGAGATGGGCGAGAGAATCGGCGGATACACACAATTTAGTGATCTCTCTCCGACTTAAAGAATCGACGAATACAGACAATTTAGTAATCTCTCTCTACAAGAATCGAAAATCAACAATCGACTCACCTCAATTTGAATTCGAATAATTGTGATTGCAGGAACAATCGAATTATTCGATTGTTTTTATTCGCAATTGCCCATCGCTAGTCTAACATAACACCGAAGTATTTAAATAACTCTTTCAGTGTAATTAGCTGGAAAATTGCAGATTCCAGCTTCTTGCGACTGGTTATGGGGACAGATTCAGTTTTGTAATCCTCTAACTCTGAGCCAGTGGTTTCTAATCGATCTCTTCAAATAAACATTTTTTAATTCTGTGGAAGAATTGGCATAATTTTTTTTTCTTATACAAGGCATATGTAATATGGGTAGGTGCGGGCGCCGATTACAGCTAATAATAATAACATGAGTGGCATTACTGCCCGTAGATGGCCAGGGCCTAGCTTCTTAGCAACCACTCGTGTAGTACGCGTTATTGTTGCACGATCACCTACAAGACGGCCTGCAGTTTTATGCTGCTACCGAACGGTCAAGTTTGAGAAGCTTTTTCTAGACAGTTATACTCTTTCAGGATTGTCATTGACTCGAAAGAGGTGGAGCCGCGAAAAAGAGAGAGAGAAAGAGAAACGAGTTTATTAGATCCAAGTGCATTGGGGTCGGCGAACATACCCAAAACGACACAAGATATCAAACTAAGTATAAACTGTTCCTCTAAAATAAATGCAAACACTTTGTGGATTTACAAATGACGATTTTCACGTCGTGGCCCGTGGCGTTGTGGGTACATATGTGCGTCGACCCCAGCCTCGACGTCGTAGGTTCGATTCCTGCTCTGTGCGACGAAAACAATTCTCCCGACCCCACCTCTTTCGAGTCACTGACAATGCTCAAAGTATTTCCTGTATAGAAAAAACTTCTCAAAGAAAGCCGTTTGGATTCGGCATTAAACTCTAGGCCCATTCAACTCGTGAGAGAACAATAGGACGCACAACACGAGTGGTTGCTGAGAAGCTAGGCCCTGGCCCCCTACGGGGCTGTAGCGCCACCCATATTATTATATCGTTATATATTCCACGTCGTCGATGATCAGCAGACTACTTCGGTCGCCGTTCTATTTGTATTCTAATAATCGCTTACTACCAAAAGTGATTGTTCTATGCAGTCAGTAACTTGAACTTAACCTAAACCTTCACTTGTTTGAATACAGTAACACGCCCAACGAAAAAGATCTACAGATGCTATGAACCTCTACAGACTGCAGCGTGGTGCATATTATTAGTATTATTCACATATTTGTAAACATTTACACTCAAGTAGTTTTTTGTCTTATAATATCGTAATTACAGATATATCTTCGACACAAAAGCGAAAATCCGCTACCGTGTTCGATTCTTGATACGACAAAAATGATTTTCTCTCTCGTATATTGAAATAAGCTATTTTTCACTGTACAAGCTAGGGCAGACTGGCGTAGCGTTCCAAAAGTGGTCCGTCGTTAAGTAGGCATACCCTGTCACTATTTTGGAAGTATGCGTTGATGCTGGCTTAAGTTAGGTTAGGTTATTGGACTGCCAGCGGAAATATCATCACACCTACACTATTTTCAGCCAATTGTGATGCCCAGTGCCGTTAACTCGATCCCGATGGCAAATGGTGACTAGACCTGATTTAAAAATCATATAAAAGCATATAAACTTTCGCCTTTTCTGGGAATCAAACCTGGGACCCCATAACCAAGGCACTCAACTAACTGCGCCATCCAGCCGTTGGTGCTCGCATTACACTATCCCCAGTTTGATACGCTCATGTGGTAGTTTTATGGGATCCCCAGGCACAGTTTAATTGTCTTAGAACCATTACTTGACTGGATGGCCTTTTTGCTTTTTCTCAGTGTCGTTCATCTATAGTTTTCTAACTCAGTGCTCAGCTCAGTTGTGCAACACAGAAAAAAGTCAAGCAAATTTTGCAAGAAGTTAATTATTATTAGATCTACACATATAAGCCACTACTGTTCGTTGTACTTGATTCAGCTTATATAAGAAGTTGCATTAGCATATTGTTCCGTGACTTAGTTCGATGTACAATCGAAACATCTTATTTCGACTTTTATGGCGTCAATGTCTACATTCATACTAACCGCAAAAATCAACGTAGCATGTTGCAAAATAAAACACACAGCTCCTCCAGTAAATCAACTCACCTTATTTATTTCCCATTTCCCAGGCTCACCCCTCAACGAGGCACAATGGCGAGAATTCCAAACACCAGACGGCCGCATATCTGACCCGACACGCATCAAGGAGATAATCTTCCGCGGAGGCGTTGACAACCGCTTGCGCGGCGAAGTCTGGAAATATCTCCTGAACTACTATCACTGGGACGACACCGATGTGGAACGAGTGAAGCGCCGCAAAGAGAAATCCATGGAATACTACAGCATGAAGGCACAGTGGCTGTCAATGACTCCCATACAAGAGCACAATTTCTCCGGTTACCGCGACCGGAAGTGTCAGATAGAGAAGGACGTCAAGCGCACCGATCGCACACAGGAGTTCTTCGCTGGAGAAGACAACCCCAATCTGATGGTTCTGCAGGGCATCCTGATGACCTACGTGATGTACAACTTCGACCTGGGCTACGTGCAGGGAATGAGTGACCTGCTGGCACCGATCCTGGCCATCGAAGAGAACGAAGTTGATGCATTCTGGTGCTTCGTCGGCTTCATGGACATGGTGTTCGCTAACTTCGACATGGACCAGGCTGGCATGAAGAACCAGTTCAATCAGCTGCGACGCCTCCTGGAGTTCGCCAACCCGCGCCTGTTTCAGTACATGAAGACCCACGACTCCGAAAACATGTACTTCTGCTTCCGTTGGCTGCTGGTGTGGTTCAAGCGGGAGTTCTCGACCGACGACGTGTTGAAGCTCTGGGAGTGCCTTTGGACAAAGCTGCCGTGTCCCAACTATCAGCTGCTCGTGAGTGTGGCGATACTGGATCAGCAGACCGACATCATCATCGACAACCACTACGAGTTCAACGAAATTCTGAAGCACGTTAACGAACTGTCGGGCAAGATCGACCTGAAGGTGACCTTGGAGCTGGCCGAAGCCATCTACGAGCAAATCAAGCACTCAGAGTCACTAACAAACGATATTCGGGTCATAATTGGCGAGCATCCAACCGAACCGTTCGGCAGCCAGGAGTTCGCACAGGACATTGACGACAGCTTCGACGAGATCGTCCGCGAACTGACGCCCGAGGAGAAGGAAAAGCAACAAGCAATGTTAGAGGAGGCCTGCGATCAATCGATGTTCTTGCAATTCTTGTAGGCCGGCCGCCTGGACGGAACCATGGCTTAGATATTTAGCCAATAAGCCAAAGTTACGATGACATTGTTTCTTTAAATTTTACTTTATTTTTGTAGATAGCGATGGATAAATAAATGCAAATTTAGTGGGGATAATGAGGATACTATTGTAGGATTTACAATGTTCACAGTGCGCAGCAGCAGACTCACGCCAACGAAGTTTAGATTATCACAGTGGATCCTGTTTGGTCTTTTAGAGTTATATTCATAATTTTACCATGCACCTTTGTCGTACTCTTTTTTTTTTTTTTTTGTTTACTTCAATTATAACTATTATAATTGACTGTTTTTATTTTACAACTTGTGTTTTTTTCTAAATGAAGAAAAATATACTACATATTCTGCGTACACACAGAGCTGGAATTCAAAACAAAATAAACTTTTTTTATAATTCAACGGTTATCGGTGTGGTTTTATTTGAAACACAGCGTTTTTTCCTCTGGGTTCGCCATCGTCATCATATTCAGGCAATAAGGGGGGCAAAGAGCGCAGCAAACAGGTCTTCCCAGATCACTTCATCATCCATGATTGACTCCAATTCAGCAGTAGTTATACCTAAGCGCAACCAGGCGAGTTCTTTGACACATCCCGTCGTCCTGGGTATGGCACATTCAGGGCAGTCTTCGTAGTCGTGATGATGAGGACATTCGTGCCACGTGCCCGAAACATAGAACCATATCCATTACCACTCAAAGAGGCAGCATGTTGAGTAGATTGAGCTACTCGCGGACTGCCGTATTTCTCATTCGATCACAGCTAGTAACTTCTATAACAGAATCAATCAGTATAGAGGAATTGAGTAAGAGGCAAATAGAGAGTTAAAAATCGCGAGCGTGCTTCGATATCAAGATTTCCTGATTACAGACCTTCCAAGCCATTTCAATTAACGCAGCTTGTCCAATTTTAAGCAAAACTCAGCATTATTCCTCTCTTCACTCGTGAGAAAGACTCCAAGGTGCTTCAATTCTACACCTGCTTCAATGGGATTCCACTTACATGTACAGTGCATTGAGTAGACGTTCTGGAAATTACCATCAGCCAGCACATACGACTACAAAACTGTCGACTACGCCCTGAAATTCTGTCTGGAAGGATATACGGATTACTTAGTCATTTGCAAAATTAAGGTGACTTATCCTTCTCTAAATAAAGTATTTCTCACCTCGGCTGCGATAAAAAGGAGTGGTGACACGACGCACCCTTGGCGAAGTCCAACGTTCCCTGTGAAAGGTGTTGACGGCACCCGTTAACCCGAACAGATGCTTGATGTTTGTAGAAAAAGGTGGCACTCAATACCAAGCTCCAGCAGAAAATCCCATTACTCGGTTGAATGTATTTTCTAAATCTAATTTTCGAGTACCATTCTTAGAGAGAAAAACTGATCGGTTGTACTCCTGCCGGGACAAAGGCCCACTGTTCTCCCACCCTGGACTCTACCATAGCTCTAGAACGCGCCTCCAAGGCCTTGAAGTATGCTTTCCTGGGGAGAGTTAAAACAGACGCCCGTAGTGTAGTAGTGTAATATAAAATAAAAGAATCGAGCACAAAGAGAGATTAGGAAACACACGTAAATATACCACAAAGAGAGGATTGCCGGTTAGGTCAGAGTAGGATAAGTTACTATTAAGCACAGTCTGTGAAATGAAGCGAAAGTGATCGGTCATGAATAAAGAGACAAGACGAAGAAAGAAAAGTGTTTTAATTCAAACGGGATAATCAAAATGAGTGATAAGCAATACCAACGAGGGAACTGCTTAAAGTAGTTGGTGCAATCTGTTTTATCCTGTAATATTAGGTCTATAACTTAAGTCGTGCGTCAATAGACTTATAGACCTAGTATCCACTAACCCATTGATCGTTACAAAATTGACCACGTTAGATGGATTCATAAATCCCCAAACTATGGCCGATTTCTCTACGTGATTCACATGTGTGTAAACTTACGCCGCCCAATTACTTTTCTAATTGACTGCATGGCCTCTTCTGTGAGCTCTACAAGTGAAACTAAGACGTGCATGTAGTATGGAAAGGAAAGCTTAGTAAACTACACCATCAAAAGAGCCCCCTGGTTCTAGAGGAAGAGGGAAACCGAATCTGCGGTGTCACAGGAGTTACGTACCACCTACCAAAAACAATTGTGAATTTGCAAGATGGCACTTTTGCATTAACAAAATGCGAGGGAACGAAAAATACATAAAATTGCAAAGCCAGCAAAATTGGCTACCTCCGAATTGGAACATGAGAAGTGCTAGGCTAATCAATTTCATGACATAAAACCGACCGAATGTCACCAAATCGGTGATTATTTGTTGGATTGAAAGAGTGTGCGGCCAAGCTGTAGACAGCGGCACTCTGAATAAAATTGAATAAATACTTGTGCTGGGGTATAAAAAATTTTGTTTCATTTCTTTCCAATAAATCATTTAAGTCGGGCGCTGGACAGTTTGCCTTGAAGACTGGAAGCAGGGTAACCAGAACCGTCATCGATGGATGGCAACTTTTGCTCAGGCTCAGACCCTCCATAAGAAGAAGGCCTAATAAACTTGTAAGTAGGCTGCAGGGCAGTGTTAGGTGTACTACAGCAGATATGAGCGGTATATACGCTCAAGCTTTGACCAGATATAGGCCAAATAAATTACTTAAAAACCAAATGCGGTAGAATTACTTGATTTGACGATTGAGAAAACCTGAACATATCTTAGTTTTTTCGGCAACCTCGAATATTGTCGGAGTAAAGCATATCATTTGTGGCGGCCCGTGGCGTTGTGGGTAAGTGCGTCGCCCGCAACATCGCATATCATTTGCCCGATCCAGAAAAAAGAACTCCTCTTCAACTGTGCCCTTTCTAATGGATAACTCCCAAAACATCTCTGACGTTTCGTGTAAGCACTTCAAGACATTCGTATAGGTCCTTTTATTTTTATACCGAGTAAGTCCACCATCGAAAAAATCATCGAACTACGCCAGATTCTGGGAAAAACTCAAGAAACGCAGATCGACATTCAGTGCCTATTTATTGATTTCAAGCTATTATATGAAAGCTATATATGTAGAGGAGACAATTCTTGCCACCCAGTCATGAACTCTGAGACCGAGATCTTCGAAAGGAGACCTTTAAAAAGGATAGACAAGACGACACGCCTCCATGTGACTTCTTCAAAATCATCCTGCAGAAGATCGTGTAAGACACTATCGCCAGCACCTAAGCACGATCTTCCAGAAGTCCATATTATTGTGTAAAGTTCACGCGGGTACAAAAGCCCGCGTCACAGACGGTCCGGCGACAGTCTTACGGTCGTCACTCGCTCGGTCGCTCCAATAGAATAAATAATGGTCATTGAGTTTTATTTTATGATCCATCGCTTGTCTTTCAAATCAGAAGAAAGAAGTAAGGTACATGGGAGCGACGATCTTGAAGAGTGCACTTTTTCTTGCCTGGTTTCGAGTCGTGAATGACTGTGGGTGTGTGGTGGACGAGACCACCGGAAAAGGGAGGAGCGGTGCACGAAAGCAACGCCCTCTGCCACACAACGCGTATATTTTCTGCGATCGACCAGCTGATTGCTGATTGTGGAGTTAAAGTAGATCAGCGTTGTTTTGTTGGTGTACCGATGAGTTGCTGTGTGCTCGATTGTTCACGGGGTCTAGCACAGTAGATATCACGAACAGCAAACGCAGCCAGCGACGAAAGAACCCATCGGCGAAGGTACCAACTCCAATGGATTCCAAATGCTACAAATACGAGTGGGAGGGCTGCGGCCGGAGCGGAAGAACCCATCCTAATTCGCGTCGAGTTACAGCGGCTGAAGGATAGGGCCACCGAGCTGGCCACAGCACGATCAGAAGTATTGTGGTCTGCTGCGACGGACCGACGAAGGGTTGACAATGGAGCCGGACTAGGTCCTCAGAAAGTGCGGGGTGAACCGATGTGGGATGAGAGCACTAGGCAATGGTGTTGCGTCTGTAACACTTCGGGATGTGGCAGAAATGATACCGCTGTTCGAGCCTAAGACGTATGATAGCCTGTACTCTGCCGTTGGTGATTGGCACGCACTTGCTATTAGTGTTCGCGGGTGACATTGAAGTCATTAGCAGAACAAAGCGATTCGTCAATGATGATTTTTCTGGCGTTGCGATGGAAACGTTTTAAATGGATCTGCCGGAAATAAGTTGCCTTCATCTAAGACACACACCACGGACGATTTCGCCACAATGTCATCTTGGACAGATATGCCTCTGAGGCTGTGAATGGCTTGTGCTCGTAACTCAAGTACAACAGTACGAATGCCATCAGATCAAAAGCTCAATAAATAGTGTCCTCCATCCCGACCAAACTTACTATATAGCACCTTGTCCTGCTCCATGGCGTGGAGGCATGGAAAATCTCATAAAGGTGACAGTCTCTCAGACACAAGATCTGCATTCAATCTTTGGTCCTATTTGGCATTTGGATATGAAGTTCCAACTACGAAATGTACAGCGTCATGACTATAGCGGCGTGATTACGGTCCAAGCGCGTAGCAATGAAACGCCAATAAAAACATTAATCCTGCCCGACGTCTTTGATTCAGCACCGGTGCGACACCCAATAAAAGAGGCCCCCGAAATCGATGGCGCACACAAGTGGGCCGGAATCTTTACCTAAAGGTCATGCCAGCTCCTCCATCCCGCAATGTAGCGCCATCAGAAGAATTGGAGTAAAACTGAAATACTGTAAAGCTCCACCAATCCTATCAGAACAAATGAAAGACATATTTAATATTCAACCACGAACTTTAAGGATTGTAGCACGCGATTACGGATTCGACGGGAAGATTGATACGGCATGTAGGACGCACTGACAACACTGCTCCAGTCCGACGTATTCCATTCCACACCAGTGGAGCCACGCAATAAAAGATGATGATGAAACCGATGGCGAACACAAGTGGAGAAGTCCCTCTGCTAACGTGGAGTACGTAATTGGTGGCAGCTGGCTAAAAATCGTGTCTTGTTTGGATCAAGTCCATCACCATTAGAAAACTCAAAAACTGTAAGACTGCACCATTCCAAAACGAACGAATAAAAGATGAAATGTTTGCATTTTTTTAAATGATTTTTTTTATTGTTTACGTTTGAATTCATTCTCATTTTCATATAATTTTTGTTGGATGTTTTTTTTTTTGTTGTTTATGTTTGTTTTTCTTTTGTAGTTAATAATGATGTATTTATATATTTCAAAGTCATTTGTTTAATTTAAACTTTGTAATAGCTAATTTTAATTTTATGTACTTAAAGTTAAAAATTAAAAATGAAAGAAAAATAAACGAATAATATTTAATAAAGTAAAAAATAAAACATTTTATTTTTTGTTTTTCTTTCAATAATTAAAACCAAATAGACAATATTTTGAACAAGAGATGCACCTCTCTCACAGACAGACAGACACTCTCTGCAGCAGCAGCACACGAAGAACGACACCGATTGGATGGCGCGCCTTCAATTGGAAAAGCAAAAAAAAAAAGCAGCATATTTTGTTTTTTGCCAATTGAAGGGGCGGATCCAATAACGTGCGCGGTTTTCGTGTGCTATTTGGCGCCTGTGCTCTTAGAAATCAGTCAGCAGCAGCAGGTTACTTTTTTTTTGAATGACTAATGCACGGCGTCGAATTTGAATTTGAATTTGAATGTCTGCGGCTGTGAGGAGGGATATCGCGCATCGTCCTCTTGGACACTTCAAGTTCCCCTAAGTGCTTTGAAACTAACTTAAAAATTATAATAATTTTTTTTTGTTTTTCTTTTATCATATTTAGATTGTTTATAGGTTAGGTTGTTGTTTTGTTTTTTGTTGTCTCTCGATTGATCAATATCATTCGTGGATTTGTGTTTTTCTTTATTTTTGTTTGTTTCTTCCTTTGTTCTGTGATTTAATGGAAAACTAACATTCGATTTTTTCTTCTTTAATTTTGGGTTTGTCTAGGGTGTCATTTTTTTGTTGTAGTTTTTTTTTTCCTAAAAAATTATATGTTACATAAAATAAAACAAAAATTGTAAATTGAATAATTACATAGTTAAAAGGTTTAAAAATCGGGAGAGAGTTCTACACTTGTTTTGTGTGTTCTTTTGTTTTTATTTCTTTCAATAATTAGTATTATAGTTTATATATATATATTTCTTGCATATATTTATACTTTATTCATATTTATATATATATTTCTTGAATTGTTTAAGTCTGGAAACTATCTGTGTGGATTTTTTGTTTTTTGTTTAAATTTATGTTCAAGCATGGGATTTTGTTTTATTTCGTTTGCTTATTTATAATCTTTATTCTTTTTTCTTTTATACAAAATATGTTATTTTATTTTCTTTTGTTTATATATTTTTTTAATCACAATATTTGATGGAATTCCCTCAACATGCCTTTATTTTCATCTTGTTTCTTTTTTTGTTTATTTGATGGAAATTGTGTGTTTGTTTGCTTTCTGTTTTATGATAATTAATATAGTATGTAATATTGGTATGTTATTTTTATTTTTTTGTTTTTGTTTATTAACTCACTCAAGTCGTCGTACCCTTTTTTTCTGGTTTTTTTGTTGACATTTGAAAAATAATAAATAATGTTCTCTTCTCCTTCGTCTGTTAATAGTTGTTTTTGTTTTTGTCAATTTTTAATAAATAAAATTAATAGAAAAAAAAGAGGAGAAAATCTGATGGTTTTCCTTGTTTGAAATTTAAATTAAAAGCAAAATGACATGCAAACGAAAAATAAAATGCCTACATTTACACTAAAGAAAACTTTGTTTATTGGTTAGTATTTTTTTTTCCATTATTTATCTTTTATTTCTTTCTTTTCATCAATTAACAGCAGCATGCAGTCAGTCAGTTTGTTTTTTTTTTTGTTGTTTCTTTAACTATTTCTGTCTTCACTCAGCAACAGCTTGTTCGTCCCTACTTCTTCTGTCTGAGAGAGAGAGAGAAGTGAGATGTGCCCTCGGTGAGACCAAGACAACACAGCAGCATTTAGTCATCCCCACCTCACACCGGCACACGCACTCTCTCTCTCCTCACGTCCTCCTCCTCGTCCTTACGCGATATACAATTAGTTTAAAGGTTTGTTTAAATCCAATTATAGGATGCTTTATAGATGAGTCTCTAAATATACACACACACAAAAAACTCTGCTCCTATGCGCATTCAAAAAATTAATTTGAAAAATTCTACATATCTAATAAATGTGTCCTACAAGTAATTACGAATCTCCCCACTTCGCTAAAGTGGCGGATGAAGATAGATTGAGAGAATCAAAAAAAAAAACACGTTAGTCTACACAATGATTACTTCAGTTGTCACTTAAAGAAAAATATATGTCGTTTGTATGAGTTTTCTTCCTTATATTTGTCCGTTTCGCAACTAAACACACACAATTCTTCTCTTTCGGTTACACTCCCCACATGTATAAATAAATATTATCTTCATCTCCTCTTGCATGCGCGCCTGGTGAAAGTATTTCATACAATTTTACTCGTCTATGCACAGAACAGTGGCTTAAAAGGAGAGGGAGAGAGAGACACACACACACGACATGTATTTATGCTTAAAAACTATGTACATTATTTGAACGAAAAAAAAAGAGAATAGAAATAAAAAACTAAAATCTAATCAATATGAAAGGAAACGACGTCCAATGTAAAAAAAAAAAATAGATATTGAATCAAATAAAATTTAAGATGTGTGCGTGACACATTTGCTTACACATTCCTAAAGGAAATAAAAACATAAAAATAAGTTACAAATATATTAAGCGTTTCAATAGGAGTGGTGGGTGGTTGGGGTCTGTCTCATCCACAAAACACTGCAGCACAACACATTCCTCAACGTGTTTCACGCGCTCAATTCATTATTTGTTCATCAACTTCTTTCGTGCACTCCTCCGTACGTTTGGTATTCCCTACTGATCTCCTTTGTCGGTATCGTTCTCACTGCTTGTTGAAAGGTTGAGTGTTTCCGATGCTGAGCCGCCACTCTGGCGGGTGTGTCGCGTTGATCTTAGTTCGCGACGTTTCTCCGGTGGTGCGTCAAGTGAATGATCGGCACTGGATCGTGGCCGCTTGAGGCGACTTGAGGAGCGACGCGACTCTTCCATGTTGTAGCCGGCGTCACCGTCGTTGTCGACCTTCCGAAGAATCGGTTGGATTATCAATTCGTCGGCCTGTTCGTATTGTGGTGGCAGTTTGGCAGCATCGGCTGCGTTTGTAATTGTCAAACTAATGCGACTCTCGCTACGTTCGCTGCGTTCACTACTTGTACTAGCGCCAGAGCTAATCGGTGGGGCTATGGTTATCGTCGTTTGCGATGGGAGATTTGCTGCGATGCCAGCTGAACTGAGGGGTGTAAGGGTGACTTTGTCTATTGAATCACAACCGGAAAGGCTACCCATGCTGCCTACGTTTACGCCACCACCGCCGCCCATGCCGCGGAGGCTCTTCTCAATGTTGCTCATCGAGCCAAGGTTTAGTGGCAGACCAGCAACGAGGTCATCTTTGGAGCTACTCGATGTGTGACTATCGGAGCGGGATCGCTTTGATTTGTGGTCATCGTTTTGGCCGGACGAACTGGATGATGATGTCGGGATCAGTGATATGCCTGAGCCCAGGCCTAATGTGCGTGTGTAGAGGTCCATTTGCTGTTTGCTGAACTGCTCGAATGCGTCCTTCATCTCTTGATCGCGGCTTCGTTTGCTACTGCCTCCGCCACTGCTCATGCCACCACCACCGCCGCCGCCCATCGACAGCGGTCCTGTGGCGGCAGCCATGGCTTGCGCGGCCATCTCAGCAAGGAATGCCTGGCTCAGGTCGCCGGCCATTGACATCTGCGGCAGCTGGGAGGATGAGCTCTTCGAGCCACCCTTGCCGGAAGAAGACGACTGTGAGCTTGACGGAAGTTTTCCCTGCGTAAAGGCTTGCAGCGTTGCCAGATCCGGTGGCAAGGTGCCTCGGGCTAAGCTCTCCATCCACTTTTGCTGCTCCTTTGCGACCTGTTTCTCTTGGGCCTCCTTCGACGACATGGATGACGATGCCGATGATCTCTTGTCGGACTGTGTGTTCGGTTGTGCTCCGAGATTGCTCATCAGCCTGGAGGCTTGTCCGAGGTCCATGCCAGCCATTCGAGAAAGAGATTCCAGAAGATGAGGGTCGTTGCCCATCAGCAGGCTTGACAGCTGCGCCATTTCATTGGCTGCGGCACGGCTTGAAGCTGAGCCACGTCCGCGGCCGCTGCTCGATGTTGACGTCGACGCGCCCATGTTTGCAGTGCTCATTGCATTTGAGCGCGAATTGCTCGACTTGCTCTGCGACTGATGTGAGCTCTTCAACGTCGACGAGGACGATGTCGGCGGGTTGTTGCCCCCGTTCAGCAAGTTGTACTGCTGCGCCAACTGGTCGTAGGCGGACAAACCGGATCCAAGTGAGTATGGGTTCAGGCCCAGACCTCCCAGTGGTGGGTACAGCAGCCCAGGGTTGGGGAACAAGAACGGGAAAGCGCTGTTTCCAGCTGCAGACGACGCACTTGAAGTGGGGATGTTTTTACTGCCGCCACCTGATCCCTGTCCACCGCCCCCTTGCGAAGCATTACTCTGCTGGGAGTTGTCGTTGTTCTTGCTCTTCTTACTCGACTGCGATCCACTCTGCTTACCACCTCCGGTCGAGGTGGAGGCGCCACCCAGACCACCCATTCCTGTACCGGCCGCTGCCATGAGCGCGGCCAAGTTCTGTGCATCCATACCAGCTAGATTGCCCAGGCCACCCAAGCCGGCCAGATTGGCGAATAAATTCATGTTGTTCAAGTTGCCCAAGCCGGACATGCCGCCCAGGCCGGGCATGCCAGCGAACGGCATGAGCAGCGAGTTCTTTGGATCGAAAGCGCCCAATCCGGGCAGGCCGGAGAGCAGATTTGGATTCAAGCCAGCCAGCCCACCGAACTGCATGGCATTCGCCTGGTCGATGGCACTCTGGCGACTGGACTTCTTCGACTGCGTCTGCTGCTGTTGCTGCTGCGAGTGACTGCTGGTCGATGCGTTGCTGGAAGTCGACGACGGACGTCCGCCGTGGTTCTTGCTCGTACTTCCACTGAAACTGCTCGTGTCCATGGGGTTGGGTTTCGGTGACGGTGCCGACATGGGGTTCTGCATGTGCTCCAACCACTTGGGGTCGACCTCGTATGCTGGGTTGTCAGTTAACCTAGAAAACAACACTCATTTAGTCGACTGGAGGCGATTGCGGCGTAGTGCTACTCACCATTGCATCAATCGCTTCAATTGCGGTGCTTTGTTGCCAGTTAGACGTTTTCCCGTCTGCTTGTTTATCACGGGAACGGGTTCGTCTCCCGTCAGACTCTGCGGTCCGGTCGGCTGTGGCTGTGGTGGCTGCGGCTGGGGCGGTGGTTGTTGTGGCGAAGCCTTCGGTATCGCCGCTTGCCCAGACGAACTGCGGCTGGACCGACGGTAGTCCATGTTCAGTTGCTCGTTGAGCGCTGCATTCTGTTCTGCCAGCCACTTGTTCACCTTGACGTCATGCGAGTTGTACTTGGAGCTGAAAATTGGGTCACATTAAATGCTGCGGTTGATGGGAATTTCATTTCTTACCTCATCTCCACAGCCTGCTTCATGTCGGCCAACATAACCTCGTACACCTTCCGCTGGGAGGGTGGCAGGCACTGCATCATCTTCTGCTGTTGCTTGAGGAAGGTCTGTGGGTCCGCCTGCATTGTCTGCGCAAGCAGGGCGTTCAGGCTGTCCTTCGATGGTACACTGCCCATGGCCATGTTCTGCAGTGCGGCCAGGCCTGATGACGACGAATGCGATGACGAAGCCGAACCTGATGGCATTGTCGACCCGCTCTTCGATTCTAGAGGGCGCAAGAGAAAGCAAAAAGAAAAAGAAAATGCAAGAGCACATTAGAAACCGAGCCTCAAATTCAAAACAACTCTCATAAGAGACCATCCTTACTTCCTGGAACACTGGTCACAGTGATCGTGAATGGCTTTTGATTGCTCTGACTGGTCATGGTCGAGGGCACATTGGCCGGCGTTACAGAGACGCTGGGCGTAATCGGTTGCTTTTTCGACGACGGAAGTGACGGATCTGGGAAAGTCTTTTGTTCTTTAGCCGCTGATAACCCTAGAACGATTTCGTCGAGTTTCTTACGTTTCTTTTCTTTGCCAACAACGGGTTCTTCGATCGTCTGTGAATGGGAATTATTCAGTCGGTTTTCGTTTTCGGCCTGTTTTCTGTTATATCTTACGCAATTGTTCTTCTTCATCAGCTTGCTTAGGGTATCATCTAGTTTTCCCTTATTGCCGCCACCCATTGATGGGGCATAAGCTGAGCTCATTGCGGACATTGATTTCTTATTTCCCATTGAGAAGTCCTGCACTTCGCTTAGATCGATTGGCGTCGCCTTGAGCATTTCGCTCATGTTCATTTTGGGAAGACTGCAAGAGGGGAAGGCGTTTTTTTAGTTACTCTGAATGCTGCTGCGCTTGCTTTTGAATATCTTACCTCGAGGACAGATCCATGGGTCCTCCCATTTGTGGCGGTGGCGTTTTCATTGGTGGAACGGCTGGCTTGTTGAACGAAGCCGGCGACTGTCGCGGCGGATGTTGATGAGCCGGCGGTGGTTGCAAAGACAATGAAGACGAGCTTCTTCGCGAATCGTTGCTATCTTCTTCGCCCCATCCCTTCTGACCCACTGAAAGAGAAAAAAGGTGTTTCTTTGAACAAAAACTGCCTGCGGGTAGGTTTTTGTCGTTGCAACTTACTTGACTGGGTGCTGTTGAGCAAGGCGTGGAGCTTTGCTCGCTCCGTTTCCACATCGATGGCAATATGCCGTTTCCTCTTCTTGCCCGACGTGTTGACCGACGACGGTGATCCACTTGGGACTGATGACATCATCTGCGTGTGCGATGGGCCAGCATTGACGGCCATCTGGCTGGCTTGCAGCTGCGCCTGCAAATGCTTTGGCATTCCCTGGTCGGTGGTGATGGTGATCACATCAGGAGTCTCTGACCTGCGGTCGATCACGTTCAAGTGAGCGATGGTCTCGTGGAGGGCGATGTCCAAGTCCACTCCTTGGCAGCCGGCGTAGGCCGAGTAGTTCGGTCCAACGGGCCATTGATTCTTTTCCACACAGGTTATGATGTGCGAGATTCGCTTCTCCAGGGCGAAGTCCTTGAACCAGCGCACTATGCACTTCTCGATCTTGGGCCGGTCCTTGTCGGACTTGTGCTTCACTGAGGGCTGGATGACTTCGAGGTCTGGGAAGCGTGCCTTCAGCTCGGCGGCTTGTTTCTTGCACTCCTCCTCGACTGCCTTCTCTTTCTCCTTCTCCTTGGTGGCTTCATCGTCCTCGGGCTCAGCGGCAATTGGGGCAGCGCTGGCCAGATCGAGAACTTCTTCGGCCTTCTTCACTGGCTGTTCGGTAAAGTCGACTGGTTTTTCCACTGGAGTCTCTTCAGACACCGGTGCGTCTTCCTCTTTGGGCTCACTGGGCTGAGGCTCTTTTTCTTCGACAGCTTCGCCATTTTCTGCTTTCACTTCGTCCACAGGCTCTTCTTCCTTTGTCGCGGTTTCGGGTGCTTCTTCAGCGGCTACCTCGGAGGATGTGTCGTGCACTTCAGCGCTTTCCTTCTCGACTTCCTCGGTCTCTGGGACAGGCTCGACAGGTTTTTCTTCGACCTCGGTCACCTCATCGGTGTCCATTTTCTCCTCGACCGCCTCATTCTCGCGCATGTCGCGCAGAGGCTTCTCCAGCTCACCGCGCAACTCGGCGTCCTTGTCTTCGGGCTCCTTCACCTCCTTCTCACTGAGATCAATTGATTTCTCTTCGTCTACAGTCGAGTCTGACTCCTTCTTCGGTGATTCAAGAGTCTCTGCCGACTTCTCTGGACTTTGAACCTTTACAGCAGACAGATCCTCAATCTCTTCGCTTGCGCTCTTGTCCTGTTCGCTCTCGCCGATGCTTTTGTTCAATTCATCCTTGATCACGATCGACTCTACGGGCTCTTCTACCTTCGGTTTGACATCGACTTCCATCACTTCGGTTTTGACCTCGGGAACGGTTTCCTTCTTCGGTTCGTCCTTAACCAGCACCACTCCGTCCAAGTCGATTATCTCGTCCTTCGCGAAGTGCGGCTCCATCTTGAAGCGCTGAATGTGCGCCTCCAACTCGCGCAGCAGTCGTTTCTCCGAGTCCAAGAAACTGAAAGTTGGATCATTGAAAATGAACGTCTCCGAGCGGTACAGTCCATGCTTGAGTACCGCAGAGACAAGCTCCTTGTCGTGTCTTCCCGGTTCCCACCAGTCTGGTGTGTCGAGATTCTTTTGGCATAATTTCAGACGTTCGTCCAACAAATGATGACGTGACACCTCACGCAGCTTGGACAGAAGCTCTAGCCGATCCAGAATCAGCTTGGCATGATCCTCGCTTATGTCTTCGATTATTCCCTCGAGACCGCGCTCGCCGTCGGTGAGTTTGACGCCAGCTTGCCGTTTGCACATCGCTATGAACACCTTGTAGTAGTCACTCAGTGTTTCATCGCTCTTGCGTTCTAAATGCGCCATCGCCTTGAATTTTATCCAATCGGGGGCGAGGACATTCATGGTCTGTTGCAAATCGATGCCGTAGCCTGTTAGAACTCGCAGGAATTCGTACTCTTCGCGGCGATTCCACTTCTTCGGAATGCTCTCGAGGCGCTGACGCTCGCGTTCCTTGGCAGCGATCTCCATTTTACCTTGACGTTCCATTTTCTGTAATTCACAAAAATGTATAAAAACGATTTGTTTGTGTTTTGATGCACCCACAACAGATGGAACAATGAATGAGTTATATGTATATGAAAGCGATTATGTTTGGTTGGCATTCACTAATAGAGTCTAAGCCGCATGCTGATCAAACAACTAACTACACATTTGGAGAATTTTGACTAAACATCCTTTGTTGATTATGGAATCCCTCTGTGACTCTATTGAACTGGGGTTGCTTTTACGGGTTCGTCCAGTGTTTTGAAGGCTGGTATGTGTTGTACACTTTTGTAAAATGCGCATAACAACCTTGTAACTCCAAAACAAAGGATCTGAGAAGTTTCTGTCTTCTTCATCGAATTTTGGACGTAAAAAGTGGACTTTTGTTACAAAACTGAGGTTATAATGTCAAAGCATTTGACGTTAGTTTGTCAACAATGACGGGAAATGTAAGAATGTAGTAGATCTACAAATTATCAATTTGAGGCAACAAGAAAATGGTAATAAATGTTTTGTGTCTCATGAATTTGAGCCGTAAAGGTCGGTTTAGTGAGGTTAGCAAAAGTTTGAAATATTAGCTCTTTTCAATTAAATGATGCCTAGGTGGACAGACAGGGTGGCTTTTACTTAACCTCTAGTACCACAGTGTTGTGTGATGCCACCAGGCTCGAGCATACAAATATGAAAGGAGTAAAGACAAGGA
This sequence comes from Eristalis arbustorum, assembly GCA_916610145.1. Classification (NCBI taxonomy): domain Eukaryota; kingdom Metazoa; phylum Arthropoda; class Insecta; order Diptera; family Syrphidae; genus Eristalis; species Eristalis arbustorum. The sequence goes on from OU744317.1 coordinate 9,450,976, forward strand.
TTCTTCCTCGTCCCAAGTAGGTGTGAACGTCTACGTTCGAATGGATCTCCAGTTTTATGACGAAATAGCGAAGTATGACTACTACACTAAGTTAGCTCGAATCGTGAAAAATTTAATTTGTGCCTTTTAGACAGATGTTCAACTTCACCACAATTGTGGCAGAGATTAGATCCGCCAAGTGAAGATTAATGATCCTCATTTATCCTCATTTACAACGTTGAACACTGTTTTGCCAGGGACACGTCAAAGTTCAGAATATATATGGAAGAGTGTTGCAACTCTTATAGCAGCTTTGACAGAGCGTGCTGTGACTGAAACTTGGTTCCGCAGGTTTTGACTGGCTTATGGCTTCTATGATGAGGACGAAATATATGCTGTCGAACAATAAACGATCCACCGCACTCCATCTTGGGTAAAGTAAGTGTCACAATCAACACCTACAATTTTGAGGTAGTGCAGACGTTTGTCTACCTGGTGGCAAACGTGAACGAATGTGCCTTTGGCAGCCGATGCTACTTCAAACAACTGGGCTTGAAACTCCTGACTCAAAGGACAAAATCATGTTCTACTAAAGTCTTAACCTGATAGCACCAATATGAAGCTGAAAGCTGGCTGATAAGAAAAACTGCAGAGCTGATTCTTGGTGACTTCGAAAGAAAAAATGTGCGTCGGATATATAGCTCCGTCTAGAAGACAGGATGTAGTAGTGGTTCGACAACACTACACTGGCTCGGCTGGAGTCCCACCGCTCCAACAAAGAGGGTGATCAAATCACAGAATCTTGGATCAAGAAGAAAAAGAAGATCGCATCTCCGGTATAAACACTAAGTTATCGCGGACGCGGATATTGATGACTGGAAGTAGCGTGAGATGAGGGGTCTAGTGAAGGAAATGTTCAACAGCTACAAAGCTTGTCAATATATTCAGATTTAAGATGAAGGCATGTTCTCCCGCCCGCTGGGTACGTCAAGTATAGATGACAGTATTAACTTGGGACTACGACACACATTTCATGGGCGAATGGTCCCAAAAGTATAAAGACCAAGTGATAGCGGCCACATGACATTCTAGCGCCGGACAGGAAGAAGTCGTGCCCAAGAAACATCAATGAATGGACTCTTAATAGGCGGATGGTCTGAGAAGTATACGAAGACATAAGGAGCACAGGCGAATGCATACTTCATAACCAGGATCCGTCGACCATACAAGCCAGGTTCAATTCAAGCTTAGACAATTGATGGGTTGCTGGGCTGGGAGTAAGCAAATATTTATTGTAATTGGGCCACATTTCTCTTAAGAGTCAAGATGAGGTAGTTAGTGTAGTGGCACCAGAAATAAATAATCAATTCCATGTGGCGTTTTTTTAAAGGCAGACGTCCGAAGTCGGATGGATGAGCGGTTGCTCTAGAAACTAAGTCCCATAGGACCCAAAGCGCAGTTTAAAGATGAAGAAAAATGTCTTAAAGAGACAATGTCAGACAAATGCAAAGAAGTTTTCAGCTACTGCAGCAGAAGCTTCTCCTGTTACACAGAGTCAATCACTACCAAGTTGAGGGATCCTACAACAAAATTACCGAGTTAGTATTAATAGAACTACATACTTTGCATGCATAGAGTTATGTAATGTTTTTGTAGAAAGAGAGATTAGCACGTTTAAATAAGGACAGAAATGAAACCGAGTACAAGAAGTTATGGTTTGTATGTTATTTTTTTTTCGAATGGGATCTCATAAGGAGTCTCACATAAGTTGTTTAATCGTTCTGTTCTTAATCCAATATTGCATAGGTTTTTATATAGTTTTTTTCAGATTATAATTTTGAAGCCATGCTGTTAAGCCGAATATTTGTTTTGTATTTCATTTTCGTTTTTTTTTTAGGTTATTATTAATTTTGTCTGTTTATGTATTTCGTATCGTAAATTAAATTAAAAATTATGTATTAATGAAGCGGAATTATTAATATTTGAAAGATTCTGTTTGATTTGTGATATTCAGTGTTTGTTTTTCATACTAACCAAATACATGGCCAACTTATTGAAATCCAAGTTGGCCAACTGACTGGCTTCGACCGGATTCAACAGGCTAAGCATAAGGCCAATGTCAGCATGTGTTGGCATTTGCACTTGTTGCTGCTGCTGTTGCTGTTGTTGTTGCTGCTGTTGCTGTTGCGATTGTGCGGATTGCATTTGGCCACCGGCCGAAGTGCCCGCATTCGATGACGATTGCTGAATGTTATTATTACCATTTCCACCAACATTATTGTTTCCATTATTGCCGGATGAGCCCACCTGTCCACTTACCATGAGACCCGATGTATTTGAGCCCTGCATCAGGGCTTGCATGCTGGTCTGGGATTGCTGTTGATTTTGTGCATTACCAGCCGCGTTCTGCATCATTTGCTGCATGTTCGAAGTGCTGGGCACTGATAGTGGCGGCGTTGATGAGACCAGTGCCTGTAGCTAATTCAATAGGTATACATAACATAGATACAGACATTGATTTACAAAATAATCATTTTGTTATATAATTTGTTTGCAATTTAGAAAAAAAAGAAGACTCAATGTGGTCTGGACTTTTGTTTCGGTTTGTTTTTTTTTTTTTTTCTCAATGGATAGAGATCTTGGGTTCCCTTTTGATTTTTTCTTCCAATTATTGATCCCAAAATAGAGAGAAAGAGCGAGATAGAGCGTGAGAGACAGAGAGAACTACTTGTGCGAATGTATTTTTCAAATAACTGACAGATTAATGATAATTTACTAAATTACAGAAATTACAAATGGTTCTACGGAATTTAGAAACGGATGATATAATTTTGAATCAAAGCAACGTCTTAATTTAGCCAATCCAAAAAACAAAATATATTTTCTAACGCGTGGATAAACTCAAAAGTAAGTGTATTTGTCGCGCCAAACGAAACCCAGAGACGAATTCCCAGAGAGACAGAGATATAAACAAGAAAACAAATGAAGAAAACGTACGTGGATGCAAGGATGGACTGTTGCGCAGGTATCCTCCTCTCCTCTTTGTGCTTGTGTGATTTTTAACAGTTTTAAAAACAATTTTGTTTCTTCTCTTCTTTGGTTTAACGGAGAGGCATTTCGATTCTGCCTGCGTTTACTGCGGCGCACCCTAGCACAGTGCGCGTGAGATAGGGATGCAATTTCGAAACAGCTTGGTTTTTCCGAGCGGGACTCGGTTTTTATTACATCTGTACACGCATACAAATGCACGCAGGCGTGTGTAAGCGAGGGATGGGATAATACTCAGGTAGAAGACGTAAATTTGAACGGTTTACGTGTGTGGAATCCTCTAGAAATCATCTCCTTCGATTGAGGCAAGGAAAATCAAGCAATTCGTGGTTCCGTGTTCAAGTAATTGAAGTGTTCCTGGAATTTTCATCCGTGGACAGTTATTCAATAAGAACACAACGGCGCCGTTGACACTTTCGATGTTGAAAGATGGCAAACGGATGTCACATGGTATGTCAACGGACAAGTTAAAGTGAGTCACCGACTAGACGGTGTAAGGCGGTGTTCACACTAAACGAATTGCTTGCGAACAAAATAAATCCCAGTGTTCACAAAAAGGTTCTGAGTTTGAGACTTTGCGGCGAAAGTTTTTGTTTCCGTTCTTAAAATGGAAGAAATTATATAAACTGGAAACAGGGAATTCTCACATTTCAGAGAAATGCAGACAGCTCCGAGCTAAAGGCTGACTATAAGGAATGTAAAAGAATATAAGCATGTGCCAGAACCAAACGAAAAGTAGGGACAACGTCATCAGCTTTTTAAGTTTCTAAAAACGACTTCTGCGGACTTAAGTAACATTCTAATACCAACTGCCATTTACATGCAACGTAGAGTGTCACCATTTGGATAACCAAAAGTGAACGAACAAGTGAGCGCAGTGGTCATGGTCATTCAGCCCTATCACAGAATCTATTCGTATTAATCGAATTGATGATACGAGTGGAATCACAAACTCCGTAGAACTTGTAGAAAAACATACAAATTTCCGTTTCATTCGTATTCAGAGATCAACCTTCGCTATATTTGTAGTAGATTTTTCCCCATGATTCTATTACGAATGAATTCTGTGATGACGTTCGTAACTGATTATTTTCAAGGCGACGTCCATATGGTTAATCCTTTAGACGTTATATTTCTTTTTGATTCATCAAATTGACAATCAAAATGAAAGAAATATTCTGAAGCCAGGGTTTGTACTCAACGAGAGGTTGTATAACCAAGACCAAGAAAAATTACGGCAAATAGTTAAAATCTTCTGATTGAATTGATTTAATCTGGGATGTGAATGCCTACGACATGGTCCATCATGTATGAATTTACAATTATTGATAAAGGCTCAGTTTCTGAAAAGATATCTCGAGGGTTATCGGATGAATATATGATAGGCAAGGCTTGTGCAGAGGCCATCTTTGCGAAGCTCTAACTTAGATTAGTGTTTTGTTACATTGGTTGGATGAGGATCACCCCTACATAGTGGGAAATCCGTACTCGAATTATCACGCTATACCAAAATTAGTTCGACGTAGAGAGGAGGTTTTTTTTATGGAAAATAGAGGAGAATGCCAAAATATTGCAAACAATTAAGAGTTAGAGAGAAAATTGACTTTGGGGGAGTCGATTCATTGAACAATCAATCAGTCATCGGACGCACTGCACAAACCGGTAGCCATACATCAAGGGTTTGGCAAAAGTGATGCTTGTAGGAGACTAAGTCTGCGAGAAAAATGGACCACGGTACATATACATATATCGAGGCAATGACCGATATAAGTAGTAGCTATAGAAGAGTAGTTATTCAAGCCAACCGACCTCTAATTAAGCTCACGATGGAAGTAATCAAATAGCTGCGGCACAGGAAATGATCTCACAAGATACGTCTAGAGTCTGAAACATTATGGCAGCTAATATTGTACCATTTGGCGGCTAATGAGTACATATGTCTACAAAAAGCTTCATAAAACTTGGCTGTTCGAATTTGGCATAAAGGAACACTCACCACCACGTGGTGGGTTGTGGGAGCCGAGCAGCTTCGAGCGATGATAGTATTCTATCAAATCATTTTATATGTCATTGTCGCCGTCTGGGCTGCTAAAGACAATGAGTCTGTGCCAGGGTACCTCTCGAATGTTGGCGGGGAAATTGTACGGATCAGATGATTGGCTAACGGCAAGCCAATTGTAAACATGGTTGTTTAACACAATGGACGAGAACCTATAGAACTGTAGAATACCGACTATCCAAATATCGGATACATTATCCGGACTCGTTCGTCATGGCTCTAACTGCCGATTTAACCCTCTGCGACTGCCCTAATTTTCACAATTCTACTGACGCCGCAGTATATTAGACAATACTAGTATTTTCAAAATTAGTTTTGTATTCCTATTTGTAACTATTGCATCTTGAGCTTACGATGAAATGGCATTGAGAACCCAAGAGCCAACAGTTGAACAATCACGACACAACACAAGTTGTGTCAAGTTGTGTTGTCTGTCGTAGTACCACGTCAGCGGCAGATTAAAAAAAATGTTCCGATTCTGCATAGAGACATGTTACGATGAGCTTATTCCTACCTCTGACCGTGTATCCCTGCTCTCTTTTGTTCACACAATAGTATTTATGACTCCTTCATTTTCTTAAATAGCGTTCAACTATCATGTATTAAATCTTTAATTCCAAGTATTAACTGATTTTTATTGACTATTTGAACAGTAACGTTAAAGAAGATGATGAAGAGACTGACTTGTATTTTAAGAACCATTTCACGCAGAAGCTTTGTTGGAATTCGAATCCCAATCAGTTGTTAGAATTGAAGCGCATCCGCGATGTGTTTCATCAAGTCGGAGATCAATAACAAGTTATTTGAAATCGTTGAATTTTTTTATAATACGGAATACCAATTGGTTTGATTTGGATAATCGCTTTTCTTCAAATCAGATACACGTTACCTCTACTCCATCACATGGAAGCCTCCTACGAATTGTTTACTGTTTATATCTCTCAAATCCATGGGTAATCGGTGTCACTAATCATGACATTTACTGGAGCAAATGACATGCAATACATTCACAAAAACAAGGAACTTGTCAGTGGCTGACTGACATTTTAACTGCTAACCATTTACACACTTTTGAGTTTATAACAAACAACGCACAAATATAAAAACAAACTAAAAAGAAATAAATATATCGATTTGGAAATCCCTACAGCAACAAAAACACATGTGTTCTCCATTACTGTGCTCATAACAGCACACAAACTTTTACATACAACAAAAGTATTAATACACGTCAAACTCTGTACACAAACCGTTGCGTTATATCGTTTAAATCCCACACACAAAAATTCCCCACTCACCTTGGCCTTCTGTTGTTGCTTCAACTCCTCCTTCTTGTAGTTCCTCTGATACGCGGTAATGACACGTCTCAGACGAGTATTTAAATCTTGCATCGATGGCCATATCGTATCATCGGATGGCATATTCGTCGGTGGATAGCAACTGCTAGTGCCACTCTCCTCCTCATCCAGGCCTATACACGAGTTGGACATAGTCTCATTGTTTGCCGCAATACTCTCATCGGCGCTATTCTTACCCGATGAACTGGGCCGATCTGTGTCGGCATCTTTACTACTCTCACCGCCACCGCCCGGCTTCGAGTCGGAGTCTTTTGTCGCCGTGCCATCGTCATCGACTTCGTCGGCATCTTCATGCTTTGAATTCACATCATCCTCATTGCTAAAGGAAAGTTGAAATGAATTGAAACAAGAAGAGAAAGAGGGGGGAAAGAACAAACGAAAGAAAAAACAAAGTATTGTCGATTAGTAAAGCGATTGTTCATTTGGTGATGTTTTAGTTGAGTATTTGTGTGCAACTCTGAGATGATGAGATATTTTTATATTTCCTTTTTTTTATTGAATAAAATTTTGGTTTCATTTTTATTAAAATTTATTTTTTGTTTTTGTTTTTCTTTACAACAGGGCAACATGCTTCAACAAACGACAATAGACAGTAGAGAGATTTCGATTAACAAATACAAGAGATAAACGAAAAAAATCAACCAATAAAATATATGTAATAACAATCCGATGAAACAATATCTCCTATGTCTCACTGTCTACATACACACGCACACATACATAACAGGAGTGATTATGTGTAGAGAGCAAGGAAACAGAAAACAAAATAAGTCAGAACAAAAATTGTTCTCTTAGCCTAATGTCTGATTATTTGCTACGTTGTTTTGTTTTTTTGTTTTTTTGATACACTTACTTCGGATTCATTGGTAGTGCGCTGTCATCACCGGGACCTACATGGCTAACGAAGCACAATGTCGGATCGGCACGGATTTGCCGGTACATTTCACAGCCATGCTTATATGTGCCAACCAGTAAGCTCTTGTCGCAACAGTTTGGATTCCACCAGGAGCATGGCGTCTGATCAGGAGTCGGTGGCGGGCGAATGGGGAGCTCGCTACACATGTAAATAGGTTTCATTAGGTTTTTTTTTTTTTTGGAAAAAACTGTCTTTTTAATTCTCTTTGTTTTTGTTTCTTTTCTCTTGGTTCCATTTTTCTTTTCTTTTCTAAAGCCAATTTTTATTTTAGTTTTTCGAAATATTAACAAAATTTACCGAATCGATTAAATTGTACATTAAATGAGTTTCTCTTTTTTTTTTTTGCTTTGTTGGTTAAGTAATGTGAGGAGAGGCTTTTGTTTCAATCTAAGTCAAAGTTAACGACAAAATTGTGAGTTGTTCTTTTTTTTTCATTAAGTCACTAAACAGCGGTATGCATGTGTCTTTACGTGTATAATATTAACAGATTCGGTAAAAGAGGGAATAATATTAGTGTAAAGTCTTTTCTTAAGTTGTAGCATTGAAATCCCTATTCGCCTTTTTTTCAGTACACGTCTCATTCGATATCATACCCTACACATAAACTACTGTCTTATCATTTTCTTCATAAAATACGAGTAAAACTGCATTTAAACGCGCATCGCGGCAACAGTGGTTCCCAAATTAAGTGGATTTATATTCTAGAACACATTCTACACAAAACACACAGTTGCTGTTGCAGAATGCGTTCTTGGTTCGTTTTCTTGCTGTTGTTGTTGTTGAAGCCTTGAGCACAACTTTATGATAGTTCCAAATAGTTTTTCTTTTTTTCTTTGTTCGAAATGAGTTTCAAAGCGCAATGATATGATTTGTAGCTGGAATGTCAGTACGTATGGGGATGTGTGGTTACATAATGAGATATCTTAACATGAGATGCGATAGATGGACCTAAACGTGGCCTAGTCACAATTCAATAAAACGTCAAATTTTAGAATTAACTTTTGAAAAATATGATATCAAACATTTTGTTCGCGACATATAACTCATACGTGGTGGTGTTGTTGATTCTCCGCTACTATAGGGGGAGAATGTTGAGATCACAAGAAGTTATGTCCAAAATCAAGCAAAGCTTCTAAGTTCATTTGATGCTGAGGCTGGGGGTGAATAGATCCGTCGTTTTCTACACTGAGTGTTTTAGTTTGATTATAGAAACGAGTAGAAGCAGGAGAGAGACGTAACATTCGCCTCTACCCACTGACCTAACCTATTTTAGACACAAACAGCATTCATAATGCAAGGTCACACATTTTTAGTCACTGTCTTATACTAGATACGTTATTCGAGTTCAAATTAGGAGAGGCATTAGAGGTGCCTTTGAAATTGCATATTTTGTTCTACTTGCGAGGAAGGTGTAGATAAACAAGGCTGTGTATGGCTGTGCTCTTTTCTCCAAGATAATCTTACTTTAAAAGCTACAAGGATGTGGGCGTAGTTTGGAAGGATGCAGTGTGAAAGGTTTAGAAAACTGAATACATCATCGATTCTTAGGCTGGTTAACTAGGTTCAAGAACAAATTCCAGTTGTCTTGCATCCACCTTTATGGAGTGGCTAACAGTGCAATCAGAGTATATGTCCAGTAAAACGTAGATCCGGTCCTCATGAAAGAATACATGAGCCACAATACGAGTGGTTACTGTATATATATGCAGAATTCTTCTTCTTTGATTGGCGCTACAGTCCGGGGTGGACCTGGGCCTCAACCAACATATGCAGAATTAAACCCAATTTAAGCTCGAACTGAAATTCAAATCTAATAAATGCAGCCCGTCCGTCATGTGAAGACAGCTTGAATTGACAAGCATGCACATTTATGTTCGGTCCACAAGCAAAAGAGCGAATATGCAACACACATGGCCTTTACGAAGCTTACCCTATGATAGAAGAAAGTCTTAGTCTGTTGGGGTTTATCCGTAAATGTCTCTCGCTTTCTTCTTTACTAGTAAATTTGAAGTGCGTAAAATAATGCTCCGAGCTGTGAGTGACGTGTTTTTTCCTGCATCGAGGCATCGACAGCGTAGACAGAGTGTCACAAAGGACAGCTACAAGATCGTGGCAAATAGAAACATCACCACCGAGATCAAACATAGAACAACAATTATGAAGCACTGTTTTCTTGGGCTTGAGAGGTACTGGATGTCTCCCTCGAGGTACCAGCTATAATATGCTGGTAATAATCATCTCAGTCCTGTGGTCATGTTTTCATCGATAACATCTAGAGGAGAAGTTTGAACATTTCGTTGACAACTTGGTTCCAATCTGAAGAATCTTTGACTCTGAGCATATGGGACAAATACCTCATATTATGTGGCATACAACAGTGGAGGTTGGTGATTGGAGAACGCAACATAACATCACACGATGTAAATAACCACCACCTTCGATGTAAATAACTTGTATTCATCGGATTCAGTGATGAACTTTCACGAAATGTGTAGCAGATTTTTCATTATGATTCTAGCAGATAGTTTATCCTGTAAGGGAGAATTGAACCTAATCGATTCATTGAAAGAACCCTCTCTGATGTTAATTTTGACCCTGAGCAAGATTGGTAACCAGAGAGATCTGGAACCTCTAGGCTAAATAGGAAGCAGTAGAAGGCCGACTGTGGACACACATTACGAGTTAAAAAGACATGTTGGTTATATTACTACGATGTGACCATTGCATCGAGTCTAAATATACAAGTATCGGTAGAAGTTAACTTCTGTCATCCGAGATGAGTAAACATAAAAAACGATGATGTATTCTAATCTGCTTTTGATTACTACAACGCTGTCTGTGAAACTTTAAAGACACCATTCAAAGTCGATAGAAATTTGGAATGGCGGGATTGGGAAAATGTACTGATTTGTACGGCAAATATTCCTCTTAAACGATATTTGGTTTGTCCGCATGTAATGGAGGTGTTAACAGTAACCACTCGGTTGAATTAATCCAACACAACACATCTCCAAAGAGTAAGTTGGTTGTTACGCCCGTCATGATCGTGCAAGCCCGACATTATGTGAGGGCATAAATCTATAGGGAAGTCAAACAAAAAAGCAATTCGAGGCCATCACGAAATGAGCCGTTCATTGGTGTGTGCACAAAATTTCATTAAAGTTCTCATATGAAGCATCGACTATTGTTCAATCGATTGTCATCAGCGCTATACATAGTAGTAACTAGGAAGATTAATTGTGCATCGTCTCCATGGGAAACCCATATATATGAACGACACTCCTCAAAAACTACGCTCCACATGCCGATCATTGAGCATCATTCTAAACAAAGCCTCCAACAATAGAGATTACCATCCATTCCAGTGACCTAATCTTGTTAATCATACTGCACACATTGAATTCAATTAGTGACAAATAATGTTCTTAATTTGGGAAACACTAACACACACCCAAACACGCGCGTACCACATGTACGTACTGTAAAACAGGTATCTTAAAAAAAAACTATATGTGCGCACTTGTCTCATCTAGAATAGATTCACATCTTTCTTCCACTTCTGAAGTAAGGGTAACATTTTGAGTTTTGAAATAATTACACCAAATAAACGGACATTTGGAAGGAAAATAATAAACAAATCAAAATACCGAACAACGAAAATGAAGATAAAGACATATGAGATTAGAAGAGTTTGCAAAAAACATTCCGAACTATAAAAATATCCTGCAATTAATGACATAAGATTTGAAAATGTTTGTAAATTTGAAAATGTAGCATGCTTGAACTTGAACATTTTTAGAATAAATTTTGAATTGATTAAAGAGAAAGCCAATATATAAAAGACGAAAGTGCTTTTTGTGAAATGAATTCTTGGCTGAATTGATGGTTGTAAACAACAACATTCCTTTTTTTCTGGTTTTTTTGCACACATAAGTTGCATGTTTTGTTGCCAATGTGTTCAACCGAATCCTTTCACAAATGACACTTTTGTGGACACGTCCTCACATTTATCAAAATCCATTTAATGAAAACCCACTTAACATCGATATAGTAGTACTAAAATAATTCGAAAAAGGTGTGTGTGTTCTTTTTTTTTTTTTGGGGAGTAAACATAAAGAAACGTTCCTTTTTTTGTCAAATGTACCAACGACACTCTACAGTTCTTCTTATTTTTTCTCGCATTCTTTTTAGTGAACTCGTCGTTCTCTCTCTTTCATTCTTACAAACAAAGCAGGGTGTCGAAAGCTTTTGATACATATATTATACTTGAAAAAAAAACATGTATTTTTTTCTTTTTTTTTGATTTAACATCTAGAACTTTGAAAAAATTGGCCTTGAATAAAAAGATTAACTCAAAGAGAAAAAAAAAACAATGAGAATGAGATGTTATAGATGTTCAAATGAAAGGCAAGGAGAGACAGAGAGAGAGAGTAACGAAAATGATTTACCTTGCCGGAACTCCATCATTGATCTGCTGGACCATATCGCCGATGACCTCGTGCTGAATGTAGTACAGCATTCGTACGCGCAATAGTACCCTGCAAGAGAATGACACGCAGTTAGTATGCAATGCAACTCGCACAATAAACGTATAAATTCCGATTCCACACGACTCACTTATTCGCGTGCCGGCCCAAGTGCTTCTTGTATGGACCCTCCAGATAGACTTCGGCGTCGAATTTCTCCTGTTTGCTCCAGTGGTTGGGATCGATCAGATTCTGGCCGCCGCCCTTGTCGCCGCCCGGCTCGGACTTCGACATGCCACTGCTGCAGGGGGTTTCTTTTGTGTTCTTGCCACCGTTGCGACCTAAAAGAGTAGGTATCGTTCGGAAAGAATGATACAAGGCAGAAGGTTGAGATCAGTATGATTGGTCGACACAAGTGACGGTAAAGCAACTAAACGGCATTCAATTTAGGTTAGAGCAAAGCATTAGTTCGTAAAATTCTAATATTTACATACGACATACGTAGATACATACGGATATATATCTATGATTGTTTATATTTTTTTTGATTTTTTTTACTTTGTACAACTAAATAAAAGGGGGAAACATATTAAGCACTATTAATATACATTTCGGTATTTTGTGGTAAAATAGACACGCTAATTGCATCGATTGCGAGAGTGTTTTAGAAATACAATCCTTTTGTGTACGCTGCGCTGCAAGAAGAACGTCACATATGCGTTATCTTTCGTTTAATTTGCTGCAGGTCTCTGGATGTGCGTGTGTTTTTGTTCACCACTGTGCCGGGTGTAGATCTAAAACACTGCAGCCGATGTGTGTGTGTGTTGGTTTCTCTCTCAAAAATGCAGGTAAAAATACCGTTCGTTTTTTACCATACCTTTTGCATTCCTACCTCGTGGCACCAAGTTGTGTAAGCCACTATGGTCCCTGCTGATCTTCTGGATCTCACCGTCCTCGGTTGGCGTGATAAGGTCCCAAATGAAGTTCTTTATCTTCTCGTCTCCCTTGTACACTTGCAAGCAATAGAGCAGCTGTAATTTAAAACAAAAGGGGACCGGGATTATTGAGAGAATTCCCATCAAATATACGAAACTGAGACATCATTCGTGTTTCATTTCAATCAGTGAGTGAGAAGAATTTTACTCAGCGAAAACCTAAAGTTTTCTCAATATTAGCATGGTTGGTCATCATATTGAACTTGAAACATTGGAACTAGTGCGGGCGGTTTGGAAATCAGTTGATACTTACGATTACACGGGCACAGTCTTCAACATCGCTTTCGCGCCATCCGCGTTTGAATTGGCCAAGCTCTTGGATTTCAGTCCATCGTCCCCATCTGCAAGAATGAAAAATACGTATTAAATGTTTAACGTTTTAAAGCTTGTTTTAGAGTTTTCTGTTGGTTGGGTTGGTTGCAATAAAATGATTCTTAAGTCGTAGATACGTGAGGAATACTACTTAGTTCCACCCGATTGTTCAAATAGCAGGCGTTTAGCTAAGGTTTTCTACGGTTGGAGAGAGCTGCACTGCGATTGCATAGAATTTTTGCAATAGTTTCTTCTTTTGTAGAAGTCGTTAAAGAGAATACCTAATCTGGAGCGATGTATACCGATTGTGGACACAATGCACGGTTATGACGCCGATAATGGCTTTGAGCTCGTGTCTACCGAATCCCACCAGGCTATGTGAGCGTTTGGAATACATGATATATAATCGCATGGGCTTATGTACACAGGGCAAAGTTGCTGACTGCACCCAACCTAGTAGGATGCCAGCGCGATCCCTGCTTGTGCATAAGTCAAGTTGACATACAGCCTCCTCGTGGCGCCCCTGGATAGCCATCACAACAACCGTTGTGTGGTGAACTAATGTATGCTGCGACCCCCCTCTGCCCAAGAGTCAAATAATGGGCCTGGCCTACCAGTTGTAGGTTTTGCGTGAGGTTAACTCCCTCACCACATACAAAATCGACGGTTACGAACCGACAACAGGCCTCGGATATGGACTTACTTGGTGCACTTTGGTGTTCGCTTCCAGGATGGACTAGACACAGCCGTGTGAAACCTGCACAGGTTGACAGGAAGACGTGCTGCCGTGTGATTTCTTCAAATTGGTACCGAGGAGTATAATACCGACACAGAAGAAACACGAAACTATCTTTAACTGTTGACTTACTCAAGCTCGCTTTAACATTAATGTACGATGCTGGTCTTAGAGTCACTGAGGTCTATATGCTGCCGGGTAAGTACTCTTCCATGATACACCACTTAGGACCAAACATCACAATCAACAGCTACAATTTAGAGTCAATCAAGTAATTTGTCATCGGGACAAACTTGAACTTCACAAACGACATCCTAGTCAAGCTCCGGCTCAGAATGCTGCCTGTCAATCTTAGCTTGAACTTTATTCATCGAGACTACAGAGGTAGAACACTGGATGATAAGCAAAAAAAACCGATTTAATTCATGAAGTCTCCGAAAAGAGACTACTTGCCGGGAAGTTGATTCGAAGAGAAGACACAATTGGGACGCCTCTTATTTTTTAAAACATTGGATGTAGCCCGGCTGACAACTATTTAGAAAACTTAAGACAATGTTCATCTTTGAATACAAGGCCAGTAGCGCGACAAGAAGCCAAAGGGCTAATCACCGGCGTAAAAATGAAGTCACCACGCACATACGACAATTGGTTCGAAATTAATCATCATATCGGAAGATGTCATTTTTTTGCAAATGGCGTTGTACGTCATATTTGACATGCTGAAGGAGCTTCGTCGATTCTTTGACAAAAAAAAACGCCCAGTGCGCAGGGTGAATTTTGACTTCAATCTTGTAATATCTCCGCACCAACTGGGCATTCCGGCGCTTAGCTACGCGGCAAGATGTCACGCGTTACATTAACTCAAAGCCCTCGTGCGGTACGGTGTTCGTGCTGGAGGAGTGATTGGAACGTAATTTTTTTTAGGACACCATCGGTAATACGTTCACTGTTATTGGCGAACGCATCATGGTCATGACAAACGCCAGAACGGGGCTTGGTCTACATGTGCTTGACATCAAAAGAGCATTGGTTCACGTTTTAAAAACCTAATTCTAGTGAATAATCATTTAAAAAAAACTCTTCTAGAGATTCACTCCAAGTGGGTTTTCACATCGACTTTGATTCGCATCGCATATGAACACATCGTAGAAATCCTGTCTCCATCTATCATACAAATTCTGAAAAATAAGGCCAAGTAGGCTTCAATTTAGATTCAATTTCTTTCGCACTAACGACCAGCGCACACTTGAAGAGTGTCAGAATCTCGAACTTTTGAAAGCCACATCCGTAAAGCCAAACATGTTCAGCCTTCTGAATGACAACCAGCCCCAAACGGCTAAAATTGATAAATACCTCTACGACCTCCTCTTCACGTCCTACAATCAACGGGATGTGGAGGGTCTCGAAGAACACATTAAAAAATGTGACGTCCTTGAGGTTTTCCGAGCCCTGCAGGAGATCAACCGGGAACTCAGCTCGGTAACGCTTGAAAACCATGTTTTGGTGGACTTCCTGCAGAAAAACGATCAAAAAATGCTCCTTGGATTGGATCAAGTGCGAAGAAACACATTCGAAGGCCGGCGGTCTACGAGGAAGTCTCGCGAACAAATCGGTTCACCATCGACGACTGCCCAGAGGGGTGGAGGATCCGATTCCCGAACAATGAGCATGACAGAGTCCGCCGTGGGCTCAGTCCGCAAGGCACTCACCGAATATCGCATAAACTACCGAACGAAGGCGGAACTGGCGGAGAAACTTGCATCGGAGGTGTACAAACGGTGTGAGGCGCTTGAGACCAGGGGAGTGCATCAGGTGAAAATTATAAGGGGTGAGATCGAGGAGTTGAAGCACACATGCGCCGACACGAAGGAAACAATCAACGTGTTCGAGCTACACTTCGTGAAGAACAACATCTTGTTGAATGCAACGGAGCGACAAAAGGAGGTCCACCTGCGGAAGTTCGTCAACAACTGGCTGAAGAATGGAAGGGCCCTCCTCGGCACAATGCGCCTCAAGATCACATCACTGCGGGACCTGTGCAATGTTCAGCAGGCCGCACTCGTGAGCAAGGCAGACCTCGGCGGAATGCTCGGGCCCGTTGACTTTGAGCAGCTGCAGATTAAGCGGGACGATCAGAATAAGACACTCGAGGAGAAAAACACCTGCTTGGCTGGCCTCAAAGACGTGACCGGACGGGCATCATTGGCTCTTGCGAAGGAGAAAAAGGTGCTCCTTGCCCATGAACAAAATTCAAGGGCTATCGCCGCGAAGACATCGGACATTGTTAAGGGCATCGCAAAGCTTGAACAAGAGGCTACGGCTGTGGAAAAAGAAATCGCCGTCGAGGAGCAGGCTTTGAAGACGCTGAAGAGACAGGTGGAGGGCTACGAGGCGCCAAGCGTAGCCGACTACATCGGGATGAAGCAGGAGCTGATCGGCTTGGAGAAGGAGCAGAAGCAACTGCTCCGGAAGACCTACATCCAGAATATCAAATTGAAGAATGTCACCATGAAATTGAGAATGCAAAACGGGAAGCGATGAATGGGAGTCAAATAAAGGGAAGTTTGGTTGTCATTTTGAATGAACAGCACGTGTTGTGATTTAACCTCACTAAGAGCCAGCACGTTGAAATCAGAAAAAGCCGGCCCGAGGGACCAACAGAACGTAAATGCAAAACAACTCCGACTTACCCGTAAGATAGAAGTCCCTTCTCCACCTTGAAGCACTCGGATTTGGCCCAGTTTCCATACTGAATCTCCTCCAGGCCAAGTGCGGCCAGGGTGTCCCGGTCCCGTGGGATGTAATCGTCGTTGCCATTGCCGCGATTGCGACGAGCCAGCTTCTCCTTCCGCCGTCTGCTTCGTAGACCTGCAATGAATTCAAGAGTTTGGTTAGCACTCGCCGCCTTACCACTTCCAGTCCTAATCCCGCTTACCTATGCTGTCCTCATCACTGTTCTCTGCCGATGAATCCTCGGACATGTCCATCACATCCTCATGGCCGTACCGTTTGATCTGCGTCCTCCGCCTTGGCTCGGACAGAACAAGATCCTCCGTCTCATCCCGCTCGCAGGCGTCGGGGTCAATGTCGGCCCTCTTCGCCCACTTAGTCCAGAAGTCCGGATCGTCGACCTTAATGTCCGACCGATTGCCAGACGCGGCGAACGACGCCTTCGAGAAGGTTGATCCCTTCTCCGACTCCATGGTGATGACTTGCGTGCGTCGTTGCAAAATAGAATCGATGTCCTCTTCGCAGAACTTGTCGCCCGCGTCGTCGTCCATGACTGCACCGTAGGCGCCCTTCTTCAGCAGATCCTCGATCTCCTTCTTCGACAGCTGCCTATTGCTGCTGTCCTTGCCCTGCGATGTGTTCATCGACTGCAGGATGGCTTTGTCTAGACCCAGCTTCAGCGAGGCCTTGTCGAACATCTCGCGCTCGTAGGTGTTGCGGCAGAGCAGACGGTATATCTTCACCATTTTCTGCTGACCGATACGATGGCAACGTGCCTGCGCCTGCAAGTCGTTCTGTGGATTCCAATCACTGTCGTAGATGATGACTGTGTCGGCGGCGGTCAAGTTGATGCCCAAGCCACCGGCCTTCGTACACAGCAGGAACACGAATCGATCCGAGTCCGGCTTCGAGTATCTGTCGATGGCAGCCTGCCGGAGATTTCCCCGAATGCGACCGTCAATCCGCTCGAACGGATACTTCTTGTACATCAGGTAGTCCTCCAGGATATCCAAGCAACGCACCATCTGACTGAAGATGAGCACTCTGTGCCCGTTGGCCTTCAGCTTCGGCAGCAGCTTGTCGATCAGGACCATCTTGCCGGCCGAGTTGATCAAGTTCTTGTAGTAAGCCTCGTAGTCCTCGCCGTGCTGCAGACGGTAGTCGTACTGAATCTGCTCTTCGGCTCCGTTCAGGAGGTACGGATGGATGCAGCACTTCCGCAGCTCCATCATGGTGTTCATCAGGTTCGGAATATTCGCGGACGTTGTGCCCTTCTTCAAGAACGAGAAGTTCTGCTCCAGGATACCGCGGTAGTACTTCTTCTGAATGTTGGTCAGCTCGACCTCGATAATGGTCTCCTCCTTCGGGGCGAGCGACTTCTCCACGTCGTCCTTCAGACGACGCAACATCATCGGTTTGAGGAGCGCCTGCAACTTCTGCACCTCCTCCTCCGTTCGCAGACTGCCGAACTCGGTCATGAACGTCTCCGACGACGAGAACTGCGTCGGCTCGAGGAAATTCAGCAGCGAGAACAGCTCACTGATGTTGTTCTGCAGCGGCGTGCCCGACAGCAGCACCCGGTGCTCCAGGTTGAGTTGGCGCAAGCCCTCCAAGAGCTTGCAGTTTCGGTTCTTCAGACGATGCGCCTCGTCGATGACGCACAGGCGCCAGTTGAAGTTCTTCAGATCCATGTAGTCGGTCACGATCATCTCGAAGGTTGTGATCAGCACGTTGAACTTGACCAAGTCCTTGCTCACCTTGCCCGAGTCCTTGAAGTAGAACTCGTAGTCCTGTATCATCTGCTTGCTCGTCACCGAGCCGTGGTAGACGACGACATTCATGTCGGTCCAGCCCTCGAACTCACGCTGCCAGTTGGGAATGGTCGAGAGGGGCGCGATCACGAGGAAGGGCCCTCGAATGCCGTACTCCCACACCGAGTGGACGAATGTCAAACTCTGAATTGTCTTGCCCAGACCCATCTCGTCGGCCAGGATACAATTGTGGCTATTGTACCAGGAGAACTTCAGCCAGTTCAGGCCCTCCAATTGGTAGGGACGCAGGCTGTTGTTGTTCTTGTAGATCGGGGTCTTCTCCAGCTTCTTCCACTGCTCTGCCGTTGGCCGCTTCTTTGGTTTCCACTCGGAGCGTGGCGGGATCTTCGTGAACACGAGGAACTGATCGATTTTGTCCTCGTCCACGTCCTCCTCCAGCTCCCACGTGCAGTCCTCGTACGGGAGGGACTTCCATTTGACCAGATAGTGCTTGGTCACCTCGCCAGTGGTGGCGTCGGTGTGCTCGGACATGTCCAGCACACGGTCTACTTCCACGAAGTCGGGATTGAAGGGCTCCTCTTCGAGGTTTTCGAAGATGTTCATCTGCTGGGCTTGCTTCTGCTGGAAGCGACGTATCTTAGCGGCGATCCGGCGATCGCCCTTGAAGAGCTCCTCTTCGGTTCTCCATTCGCAGTGAAGGTAGGAGAAGTTGCGGTACTTAACGAAGTACTCTTCAACCTCAATGAACACTGGTTCCGGTTTGGATTTCTCTCCGTCTTCCGTCGCGCCGGGCTTGGCTGCCTCGTCCTCGTTGTCCTTCTTGGGCTCGGTGGTGGTAGCCGCCGCGTCTGTTTTCTCCTCCGTTTCGGGGGACTTGTCTGCATCCTCTGCGGGAGCGTCTTTTGTGGATTCGGGCTCTTGATCCTCTGGGGATTCTTCGGCCGCTGGTGGTGCCTCTGCCTCTTCGTCGTCTTTGGCTTCAGTGTCCTCTGAGGCCTCTTCCTTTTCGGCTTCGTCCTCGGCAGTGATGTCCATTTTCTCCACTTCGGATTTCTCTTCGACAACTTCCTGCTTCTCCTCTTCTTCGTCGGCCTCGGCTTCCTCCTTTTCGTCTGCCTCCTCCTCTTCTTCCTCTTCCTCTTCGGGATTTTCTGAATCTTGCGGTTCATTGTCTGCCTCCTCGTCCTCATTCAACGCTGGGGACGACTCGGTCACTTCTGCCTTTTCTTTTACCTCCTCTTCGGCTTCCTCTTCTTTCGGCTCTTCAGTCTCGGCTGGCTTCTCCTCGTCGTCCACTTTCTCATCGGTTTCCATGGGTTCTCCGTCCGCGGGGGTTTCTTTCTTCTCCGCGCCTTCCTCGTCGGTCTCGGTCTTTTCCTCGACCTTCGGTTCGGCAGGCGCCTTGGGTGGCTCCGGCTCTGGTGGACGAAGCTCTCGCTTGCCCATCCTCACCGCCAGGACGTACTGGACAACCATGCTGTCCTCATCGCCTGTGTTCACGTACACGTAGTTGGGCTTGGACGTGTCCGGCGCCTTCTCCTCCTTCGCAACGGGGACCGGGATCTCCTCTGCGGCTTCCGGCTCGGCTATGCCCTCCAGCAGTGCATCCGCGCCCGTGTTGCTTTCACCCTTCTCGGCGTCACTGCTGACACCGGAGGATGCGGCAATCGATACGGCTGCAGACGCGGACACTGATGTCGACGCCGACGAGTTTCCTTTCTTCTTCTCCTTCGCTGGGGAGGAGCTGATGAGACCGCCTTCGTCGTCGGAAAACCGCAGCATAACGTCGTCAATGTACTTCTTCCGCTGGGTGTTCCGCGCGGACCTCCTCTTCAGGCTGTCCAGCTCGGAGTCTGGCGGCGGCGATGGTGGCGGCGTGGTCACCATGTCGTCGTTCTCCCCGTCGGACTCGGGGACAATTCGCCCGCGATTCTTCCGCTTTTTGCTGGACGAGGACTTGCTGCCGCCGCCCGAGGAGGACTTCTTGCGGCTGCTGCCGCCTCCGGATGACTTCTTCTTCTTCTTCGAGCTGGGCGTGGCCGAGTCGACCACCGAGTCTTCGTCGGCGTTCTTGGCCTCTTCGCTGCCGTCGGCATCCTTGTCGTCGCCTGCCGTCGACTTGGGAATCTTCGACACTGGAATATCATCGTAGTCTGGTGTCTCGCCATCCATGGGTGGCTGAACATCAGACGTCGTTGTGGGGGGCTCCGGGGCTGCGCCGTCCTCATCGTCGTGAGACTTGGCCGCCTCGTCGCCGCTTTCAGTCTTTTTGCTATTCGAGTTCTCCAACTGCTCCTCGTCCACGCCTTCCTTGGCCTTGGCTTTGCTCTTCTTGCCCTTGCTCTCCTTGGGCTCTTTCTTCTTCTTCTCCTTGGGCGTTGCCGTCTTCTCCTTGGGCGATTTATTGGGATCCTTCGGGATTCGAGGCTTCCGCGGCTTCTTCTTCTTGCCGCCGCCGTCGGTGGATGTGTCCAGCTCGTTGGACGAGTGGTCCTGGGACATGTCACAGCTCTCGTTGAAGTCCATCATCGAGACGACCGAGGTGTCGCCTGCTCCCTGTGTCACGCAGTCTTCGGAGACGGGCAGATTTGTCGGGATGACGCTCGTGTCGGGCGGCAGTTCGCCGGCAGCTATCGCCTGGCCCTTGTCGTTCTTCTTGCCGCGTGGCTTGCGCGGCTTCGAAGAGCCCTTGCGCTGTCCTCGGCCCGTGGTACTCGACACCTGGGGGCTCTCCACCATTTGAGTATTGTTGTAGATGGAGCTTTGGAATATGCATTGTGGACCACCGCTGCACTGATCTGTGGTCTCGTGCGCCTGCAGCATGTTCAGGCGCTCTTGCAGCCGGATGATCTTCTCCTGCTGGTCTGGGCTGGGAGGCATGCAGTAAAGCTCCTGCAGCTGCTGCTGCAGTGCCGCTCGCTCTTGGTGGTGGAGAATCGGCCCCGGTACGTATGGGTACGGCCCCGGGTACGCTGCCGTGCTGTGCATTGCGCCCAGCTGTTGCGGGTCGTATTGCGGCGGCATCGGGGGTAATCCGGGGGCGTTCGCAGCGCCAAAGAGGTGCGGTGGAAGTGGTTGCATGGTCGGCATGATTGGCTGCTGCTCGGGAATTATTGGCAACAGCGTTGACGGAAGCTCCGTCGTGACCGGAGGTGGCTGCAGTTCCTCTGGTGGCGCCTGCTGTGGCTGCGGCACGGGTTCCATGGGTGGTGCAACTGGTTCTGGGATCAGTTCTGGCTGCATCACCTCTTCGGGGAGTTCCTGGGGCTCCGGCTGCGGCGGTGGCGACTGACTGATCGCCTCGGGAATGGACACCATCTCCTGCGTGTCGTTGCCGTGCTCGCTGGCGTCTTGCGAGTTCTCAGACCCAATGATCTGCGATTGCTGCTCTTCCTCCTCCCGGATCGTCTCTGGAATGGAGTCTGGGGCGATGCTGAGCTCGGGGTCCACCATCGCGAGGGACTGCGGTGCCTTCACCTCCATCTGCTGCTGCTGCGGCTCGTAGTCCATCGGCGTTGTCGCCGTGGGGGGCATGGAATTGGAGTCGTACATCTGAATGTTGGTGGGGGTTGATTCCGCCGCCGGCACCGACATCTCCCCGCCCTCGGGCGGTGTGCTGCAGTTCTGGTTGTTCATGTTGCTGTTGCTGATGATCGAGTTCTGGGAGTTGCTGTCGTGTATCGATGTCGGCTGATTATTCACAATGCTGTTGCTCGTGCTATTGCTATTGTTGCTGTTGTTGCTGTTCGTGTCGTTCACCACCAGGTGCGACGTGCACGAGTCGTTTGAGTTGGTCTCGTTCAGTGAAACCGGCTGCGGTGCCTGTTGTTGGACAACGGGGACCGATGGAAGTGAATCTACGCTGCCAAATGAGTCCATCATTGAGTGAGTGTGCTGATGCTGTTGCTGCTGTTGTTGCTGCTGCTGCTGCTGCTGTGGATGCGGTTGCTGCTGCATGTGCTGCGGCGAGTCGTGAACCGGAGTATTTCTGGCGGACTGTTGGCTCATGATGGGCAACGGCTCCACAACTGGATCGTTGCTGCTGGGCATCTGAAGATGTTGCGGCGGCTGGGAGTGTTGTGGCGGTTGAGTGTGTTGGGGCTGTTGCTGCTGCAGGGGTGGAGGTGCTGGCTGGTGGTGCTGCATCAAGTGCTGTTGAGGCGGAGAGTGCTGCTGCTGGATTTGTTGTGACAAGTGTGATGGTGGTGGAAGGGGAGCTTGTTGCTGCTGCTGCTGTTGCTGTTGTTGTTGCTGCTGAGATGGTGGTGGAACTGGCTGTGACACAGGTACAGACTGATGCCCGACGATGTCGTTTATGGAATGCTGTAGCTGATCACTGAGTTGCTGTTGCTGCTGTTGTTGCTGCTGCTGCTGTTGCTGTTGTTGTTGTTGCTGCTGCTGCTGCTGCTGTTGCTGCTGTTGTTGTTGTTGCTGCTGCTGCTGCTGTTGATGGTGTTGCTGATGTTGCTGCAGCTGAGGTGGTTGTGGGGGCGGCTGCTGCGGGCCGGAATGCACAGGGTGAACTGGCATTTGTTGAGACGTTGGTGGTGGCTGCTGCTGCTGTTGTTGTTGTTGGGGTACAACTGGCTGCGGCTGGAGGCTCATTGCCTGCGATTGTGCGTACAGATTCATCTGTTGCTGCTGCTGCTGCTGATGCAAACTGGACTGCATGCTCAGATGGGGTGGCCACTGCTGATGCTGCGGCGAAACCGGCATTCGCGGGCCCATTGGCGACATTGGAGTGTGGCCCGATTGCCTGTATGGTGGATAGTCCAGCGGTCCGCCGCCAAGGCTTTGCGGCGGCATGACCATCTGCTCCAGTGCTTGCAGAGTATTCACCGGCGGACCGGAGCCCTTGGATGACGGTGGCGGAGGTTGAATACTTGGCGGTTGGATTGGCTGGGGCTGAGGACCTCCGCGGGGGCTCGTGATACCAACCATACCCGATATCGAATGGTGTGGAGATTGCGTCGGGTTGGGGGAGTTCACTTGTTGCTGCTGTGGCTGCTGCTGTTGTTGCGGTGGCTTCGCGGGTGACATCACAGGTCGCGGCGACATCTGTGGATGCGGGGACATCTGTGGGGGCCGGGGTGACATTTGCGGCGAAAGTTGCGGGAAAGGCGCACGATACTGAGGGCTGCTGCTCAATTGTGGCGTCGATTGATGCTTGGCCGTCGTCATGTAGGGCGGTTGTTGGCTCTGCTGCTGCTGACTTTGCTGGAGATGACCATACGTGGAGACCATGGAGTGTGGTATACCACCGGCACCGCCAACCGGCGCATTACTATGTAGCAATCCCACATGGTTGGGTTGGCCTTGTCCCAGCAAGTGCTGAGCCGCGGCGACAGCAGCTGCTGCATGCTGCTGTTGCTGCGACGGGGCGCCCAACCCGGGTGGCAGTGATGATTGACTCGTCACAGGATGCGCGGACTGCTGCGCCTGCTGAGCCTGTTGTTGCTGCTGCTGTTGTTGTTGCTGGGAGGGATGCGATACCACCTGGCTTGGATGCAAACCGGGTGGCGGTTGAGCCTGGGAGGCGCTCAAATGATTTTGGCTATGATGCGTTTGTTGTGGTTGTTGGCCAGTCAGCTGGGATGTTTGCTGCTGCTGCTGTTGCTGACTGCTCAAATGATGGCCACCAGGTGCCGAACTGGGCACGTGCTGTCCATAGCTACTTTGGTCCAAAGTATGGGCTCCATAGCTCAGGCCACCATGCTGCGTGGGTCGACCAGGCTGGTGCATACTTGCCGGAGTACCGTAAGGGCTGTACGGCTGAGGTGCTGGTGCACCTGCTTGCGCCTGCGGTCCGCCGGGGTACATGGGGTGACTGGTTGCTTGCGGGTAATGTTGTGGTATCCTCTGCTGTTGCTGCTGCTGCTGTTGCTGTGGCGTTGGTTGCTGTTGATTGAGACCAACATAACCCGGCTGTTGCATGATGCCACTCATCAGGCTCTGCTGCGTTGAATAGCTGAGCTTTTGCTGATCTTGTTGAGAATACGCACTAAGATGTTGGCGGTAACTATGTGGAAAGAGAAGGTGATGATGATGATGTATTTCAGGTTAGGTTGAGGGTGAGGGCGGAAAACTTACCTCGGTTGTGTTGTTGTTTGCCTCTGTGGTGGGGGTGCTGATTGAGGATGACCATATGCACCCAAACCTGGTCCAGGATAGGCGCCAGCTTGTCCAGGCGACGGACCCGCACCCCAACCGCCTAAGTCAGCCATCCCCATTGCACTGTGCTGATCAGCGGCACTGATCGCGTACAGATTTTCCGCCGTTGGCTGGTACGATGGATATTGTGGTTGTTGTTGAAGCGGATGCGGTGCTCTATGTCTGGGAGGGTATCCTCCAGGAGGTCCCATTGCTCTTGGCGTGGCTGCTGCTGCTGCTGCCGGGTCATACCGATAGTAAGGGTCTCTGTATGGTCATTAAAAATATAACAAGTTGAAATTTTGCATTGCAATTCAGTCAGTTCAGCCATCACGCTTACCCTTGATGATTTCCGTGAAACATATTTTGTGCATTTCCATCCATCAGTTTTCGAACTCAGAAAATCGAAGAAAAAGTTGCTGCTCCTTCCCGTCCGTCTCTCACGCTCACTCACTACTACTGTTCTCTCACTACTTCCCGTGAAGACACGAGATACTAAGATACTTTAGCAGATCAACTTATTTTCGATTGACACACACATTTATAACAGTTTTGTTTGTTCTTTTCTCTTTTGTTGCTACTTAAAGGGCGCGAGAGTTAATGTTTGTTGTTCTTGTGTTTGTTTTTTATATTTTTTTGTTGCAATGGCGCATTCAATGGAACAAATTACAAAGAATAGTAATTACAATAAATTATTAGTATTTAGTTGTTATTGTTTGATTTAAAAAATAAAACAGTGAAAAATATTATATCGGTAAACTAAAATTCGCTTGCGCTCTCGCAACACACTTGTTCTCTTCTATTACTTTTTTCTTTTTTGCAAATTTTCACGGTCAACTGTTGTCGCTGAATTATTTGAATTTTCTTTTTTTTTTGTTTTTCTTTCTGAATATCGGTTCAAAACAATGTTCTTTTAGTCATTAGTTTTGCTGTCTTATTGTGAGACTTCGACATTTTAGCTGTTATTTTGTTAGCTGAAAAGGGAAAAGAAGTTATCTGTTAATAATCTATCTGGTTAGGCTAAACAACGGTATGAGAAGGTAAATCTATATCAAGGCGGGGGGAGGAAACTCTAAAATGTGATGTCTGACTGAGAAGTGGTCTTTTTGATTCGGAGGGACTGTTTGTGATCTGAAACGAAAAGAAAAGGAAAAATAATTAGTCTTGTTTGCTTTAACAATTAATTGGTTACATTTAAAATATGTAATCATTTTTAGAGTATCAGTGTAGAGAGAGGGAGAGAGAGTCTGTGTAATTTATGCAATTACTGCCGGCAGCGACATGGATACATGAATAGTTTTGATTAGATGTTGCACCTGTTGGTACACGTGAATAGTAAGAGTTGAGTACATATTTAATTAAGGAAGTTCATTAAATTCATGCTTAAACATGTGACAGCACGAAAAAAAAACTATAATTTTGCTAAAATCACATGCACAAGGTAACGCAAAAAAAATAATTTTGATCGATGGAAATCTTTATTTGGGCATAATGTTGTCTGTTTAATAGAACAAATATCCGCGAAGTTGTTGTCTGTTTAATAGAACAAATATCCGCGAAGTGACTACTGAAATGTCAAATATGACTGACGTAAGACGTCATTTGCAAAAAATGTAACAAATTCGGATAAGACGATTCATTTTGCTCCACGGTATTTGTTGTGGGATTTTCAGTGTTCAGTGTTCAGTGTTCGTTCTTTCAGTTTTTCAGTGTTCGAAGGACGAAGATCGTCCCTGTAATTTTTTCAATTCGGTTTTAGGGTATAGAAGGCCATTGAGTAATGAAACTATTTGCTATTTCTATTTTACCGCTTGATGGAAAACGTCTGCCTGGTACAGTTGGTTAAGTATCAGCCCTTGGAGTTGTCGATCAGTGCTAGTAGTCTGAATATGGGTACGACAATGTACCAACAATGGTCTAAACATGCAGGCAATTTCGCTGGCAGCCAATAATCTAACCTAACTTGGCTTAAGATCTAGATAATTCCAGTCCTGCTGTATGGAGCAGAAAAATGGATACTAAATAAATCGTACGAGTCCTTCGAGAGGAAGGTTCTTCGAATTATTGGTCCAGTATGTACTGTCGGTATTTAAAGGAGGAGACTGACCGACAAACTAAACGGGCTGAACAGTGACATCAAATTGGTCAAACGAGTTCGAGTCTCGTCTCAAATGACTAGATCACGCAGAGCAAATGGACAACAATGTTCCGGCTCGGAAAGTCTGCGACTCCAACCACGAGGAACAACGCTGTAAAGGAAAGAATTCGGCTGTGGACGCGGTTGGAAAGAGACCTCATTCAGTTTAACGTGTGTGGCTAGAGCATCGAACACAATACCGTGCTATGGATAAGCAATTTTGCTGAGGCCCAGGTCCACACCAGACCGTAGCGCCAGCCTAAGAAAGAGAAAAATCACAGAATATGGTATTTTTCGCGGCAAAGCGGTCACAACATTGCTCAAATAGTATTAGCCTCAGAACTGATGAATATATATGCAAGCAATGTGCAGCTGCTGAGTATCAAATTGTTGGAGTAGAGATGAAAATAATGGGAAAATTTGGGAGTAAACTAGAGTTATTCAATTTCATCTGAAAATCCGTTTGTTTGAACCTATGAACATACATGTGGGTTCAATTGATATCTTGTTTGAGGAAATGTGAAGAAGCATTGCATTACAGAAAGTAAACACTCCATGGGCTTAATAGATATTTAGGTAAATAATACCGTCAAAATCGCAAAGTCATCGCATCAAACAGGTTATTGTTTACAACGACCAAAATCGTCAGTCCTTTAAAGGTCTTTATAACCGATTTGGACTTTAGTTGATTTCTGGATCAGATAACTTGGGAAATGCAGTCAGAATAAGGTAATTATTTTGAGTTATTCCTTTCTTTTGGAAGCTAAACGTCAGTCGACTTAGCAGCGAAACAGCATTGTGCTTAAGACCGGCACAGATTCTTTGTGGTTCCATGCGAATCCTGCTCTGTTAAGTCTTGCATTCCTGAGATCATCTGTTTTTCGAACATCCTCAGGGGATTTGTCTTTGCGGGGAGAGTCCATCATCGTGCTCCTCATCTTTACAGAAGCCGCTTTAGGGGATACTTTGCAATCGTTACAGTGCTTATTTTGGGACTAAGTTACGATCTCACATTGACAGGTGATTTTAAACTGCGATTGTGACTACAAAACTAGCAACTCAATCGCATTTTAAATCACAGTCGATCAGACTGCGATTGCGATTTTTTGTGAAAAAAGTGGCAATTAGTTATTTTTGCTCAATTACAAACACGGATGCAGAGAAACAATAATTTCCACAAGAATCGAATCCTAAGAACCACAAAACTGTTGGTGAAATGCTCAGCCGTTTGAAGATAAGCTAAGAGGTCCACATGCTTTGATAACTTAAACAATCCGAATACATCAAATCCACTTAGTAGCAAGGAATAACTAGTACTAGGCTTAGGCATTATTCATTCCGGGTGGCATCACAACACTCAGCGACTGACAACTACAGTTAATCACTAGAATCTAAGCTAACTTATGTGGCTTAGAGATGAGCGAAAAAGGGGCTATGACACAAAATTTTCAAAATGGAACATATAGGACTTGTTGATTGACATCTGAATCATTGCAGGCTTTAAAATTCCTATAATTTTCTATTAATGTATCCATCTGTACAGGCTGAGTATTATCAATACGAGTGAACTAGAGAGTTGTTAGTTTTGAAGGGTAGTTAATTCGAGATTGAACCAGGCACCCCAAAATAGTGCGTACGTCTGCCATAAAGTTCACGCGAAGTGCCTCGCAGAAATTCCATAGCTTTTACGAGTTCTTTGAAATCGTAATTCTCTCTTCATCAGCAACTGTCACGTGTGAACATAGAGCAGTCAGCAGTGATCCATTTCTCTCCAACTTAAAGAAAAAAAAATGGACGAAACTCAACGAAACTGAGTAAAGCGGATATTGCGGTTGCAATTTGCAGTAGTTGTGTTATTCGGATTCTTTCGTGCAGTTTCATCAATTCTACTGGAAAGGGCAACCACTTTAGGTGCACCAATTTTTTATTGCAGAAACTCTCCAGAAGATACATCAAACAGACGAATTTCCGAAAATATCAATCAAAATACGTTTCGTTCATCTTGCAAAACGCATTTCTGCCAACTGTCATCATTGAGACATTCAAGGTTACATTCCTTCAAAATGCCCGACAGCCAAAAATTCCACACTCAATTGAATTTATCTATCTATCGAGCGCAAACACCGATGAGATAGAAGTCGAACTTCATTTTTCAATTAAACTACCTACATATGCAAATACATACAGATAAAATAAATGTTTATTCAAAAGCAAGAGAAACTGTTAAGCGTTTGCCTCGAGATTCTCAGACACTCGGTCGTTTTTCGTTCACAAACTCACTTGGCATCATCGGCAGAACTTCCACCTTGACAAATGTTACAAGTACACATCGTCGCGCACACATTTATAGGGCCGCCATCAATTAGGCTGTATAACAACAGCTTTAGTTGAACAATTAAAATAGTTCTTATCGTGTGCACACTCGCGAGCACTAACACCTAGTCAGCGAGTGCCTTACACGGGACCGGATGAGACGACTCCAAAAGTACAGCCTGTCACCACTACGACATGTCCACCGTGATTTCGATCATTTAAACAATTGACGAAGTAATAAACATTTCAAATGCGAATCAAATAATCACATGCTAAGATCTGTTTTTAATTTTTGTTTTTTCATGAATTTATTCACACACACACGCCGTGCTCTGCGACCCCCCACCGTGACACATCACGCGAATCGATATTTCTTTCAGGCACAGAGAATGGAAAAGAAAAACGCATTTCTGCTGTTCCAAATAAGTCTACATAACCGGGATCAAAATTCCTTGCATTCCACACTGGCTCCCTCACTGCAAACTAATGACTTCGAGTGAATTTGTTTCTTCTTTTTTTTGCCGGAGAGACAAGGGGTATTTTTGTGCAGCGCAGCGAAATAAAAACCGGAGAACAACCAACCTATCGAATGAAGCAAATTACAGCCACAAAACCAATCACATTATCTCTGAAAATCTATAGCGCGACAGACTGTGTAACAACACCTATTGACTGAATCATTTTCGATGCATACACATTAACATTAAAGGGGAAAAGCTATACGCTTATGAATATCAAAATTGCAGCACATAAAACGTACAGCATTACCCCTTAAATGTCATGTCTTTCTTCTCTGTGGTGCTGTTGTTGTTGCTGCCTGCTGCTGACTTGTGTGTTGTTGTTTGCCGTTTTTTTTTTAATATTCGTATTATTATTATTTCTCTATTCTCTTTTTGGCCGTGTCTGTAGCTCTCATTTCTGCTCTGTAACCGCCGCTACTGCGGCCAATCTCCTGACCCGCCCCCGTGGTCCGTCGTGCCCCTTTCCGAGCCCATACATAACCAACAAACGAAATTATTTCAATTTGTACCTGAAAAATGTATACTTATGCTATTTATTTTTTTTTTTCTTCTCATTTTCCTTCTGTGGGCCTCTCTGTATGTACATTTATATTCCATTTGCCCATTCTCGATATGCACAAGTATTGGATGGTAAATGATTACAAATCAATACACACAGTCGAACATATTGACAAACAACTGCAAACTAAATTAATTGAACACACTGGAGTACAAGAGAGGAGATAAGAGCATGATTTTCACTTTTACACTTGGTTTTCATTCCTCCACACTAGCGCTCGCGGGCGCCTGTACGTATCGAACGAACCATACACTCATAACAGTTTGATGATCTAAAACTTAAATACACACTACCCACACTCCCCCTGGTGTATTGATTGTGTATGACAAATTTATTTTTTTGTTCGTGATTGAGCAGCTTGCAAAAAGTTGCAACAATTTCACATTCAAATGTGCGGCCATTGTTCGGATGGTAACAAGTTTTTTCCTTTTCTTCTCTTTTTTCAAATGTCAAAATTCAATTTGCTGCACATACTCTAGTGGGGTGACAAGGAGGAAGCCAGTTCCATAAAATCAAGTTGTCAGGTTAATCGTTTCGAATATCACTTAAGATTCATTTTTCTTGTATTCGAATGACAAATGTTAAGCGACAACCGCAACCATCCCAGCAGAAGGAAGGAGAATATGTTTCTCTCTTGCGTTGGCTTGTAGCAAGTGTCACTATGGGCACAACTCCAATCACTTAGAAAATTGACTCATGCTCAAGGTGAAGTAGAGAGAATCCCAGGTTCAGGCATGGTGCTTGCTGCTGCCCCTTCCTCCTGCTTTCCAGGGATAAGAGTTTGACAGTTTGACAGAGATTGCTGTCGCCCTTTGTCAGTGATTGTCATCGCAGCAGATGTTGCGACATTTCGAGACGGCGACACACACCGGGAGGGAAACTGAAAGTTCGCAATGAAATTGTTCAAATTTGATGTTATGACTGAAATTATGCGAAGACGGCGTTCTGAGATTTGTGACAAATTGAAATTTGCCTAGAAGTGGAGCTTTGAAATTTGCACTTTAATTTACAGGGAAGGTTACATGCAATGATTTTTTTATATGCTTGCATACAAAAAACTCTACCCTTAGTGTACCTGCTGAAGAATATAGACAGGGCAATGACATCTGCAGATCATGATGACAACATTAAGGTACACATGATTGTGAACTGACAACATTAATTCACACATGATTGTGAACTGTACTAAATTGGCATAAACTTCAAATAAAAATAAGAAAAAGTGGAGGCTGAGCCAGCAGTTCACCAACAAACCAAATTAATTTACCAAAAGTTGAAACTGAGTTCACCCACTGCTTAGACAAGTCCAAATAAACTCCTTTAAGTGGGATAGTCTAGACCGAAACCTATAATAAGTAGATCAATAATGTCAATACATGATACGTGCTGCGGAACAAAAGTAGATAGACCGCCCTAGTTCAGAAATGACATCATAATCGACAGCTATCTGCAATTTAATGAGTTGACGTTTCTTGAAACGATCTGCACTATAGTAAGGAGCTAGACGTATGATTGGCATGAGCGACACCTCGCTGATGGCTTGAAAGGAACAATCAAGTTCGATCAAATAGTCTGCCTCAAAGGACTATGATCGTGTTCTCCAGAGTCCATATATTACAATACTTCTTGTATGTGCATGAAAACCTGGTCGATTG
The DNA here is from genome assembly GCA_916610145.1 of Eristalis arbustorum. Taxonomy (NCBI): domain Eukaryota; kingdom Metazoa; phylum Arthropoda; class Insecta; order Diptera; family Syrphidae; genus Eristalis; species Eristalis arbustorum. The sequence continues at coordinate 9,482,682 of OU744317.1, forward strand.
CGCTGATTCTGACGCCCTTCGAAAGACATGCTTCCTGAACAGTGTGAAAGCCTTGAACGAGGTGAAGTAATAAATGATGATATGTAGTTGCTCGTGTCAGAAAATGAATATAAAAACTCAATGCACGGGCTAGCGCAGCTAACCACCACACCAAGGAGCTCATAGCGTCACGAAACCCATGTTTCTTCCGAGTCTCTTTTGGTTATGAAGGCAAATACATTGAGTACCTTCACTAAAACACATTATCATCCATATCTTCTCTACTCTGCTGTATCTAGTCGATTTTCCTCCTAGGTCTGTAGGCTTACTTCTGTTTATCCTCAATATTAGTAGGGCTCTTTTAATCCAGGAGTATGCAAAAGAGGACAGCTCCTCCAAAAAACTAAGCCGTATCCAGATTAAGAAGCGAATTGGTACAAATATGGATATAAATCGTCCAAGAAGCTAAGTCGTGTGATCAAAAACGTCACACCGTCTTGCAGAAAATCTACTGTAGATGCACAAACCCTTAAAATATCATGAGAAAGCCCAGAAACAACTTTAAAATGAACAAAAGCTTGCCAGTCACAAAGTGTTTCAGTAAATCAATGCCCTGTTCCAACAAACGCATACCCTTGCCAAAGGCTCACGTGCTCCAGTTGCACATTGGCATTTTTAAAGCTTCGGGGCAACACGTCCAATTATTTAACATTTCAGACATGAAACAAAACAAATATGCAAACCCGTGCCTAATAAAGCTTACTGGAAAAAAAGTGTGACATGTGCTGCATAGAAATTAGGTTTTTTATAATAACACACGCGTTGCCTTTCCTGAATACCTGTGCATTGCAAGTGATCGAGAAACTGCTAGCAGTTCAGTTTAAAACATGGCTTGTGACTAAAGTGCACCGAGGGAATAGGTAAAATTTTTGTTTGTGTTTCGGCGACCACTATAGGTCAATGGATGATATTGGCTTCATGCTCTGTTGATTTATTTTTGGAGTTCTAGGAAAGATGTAGTGACTACTTAAAATGCAAAATGAGAACTTCGTTCGTTGCAAACATAATACACATCTCTTTAAAAATTGTATTCAAGCAGAGATGGTTAATTGGCAGCACTGGTTGCTGTGACAGATGGCTTGACTGTTTTCGGTTAGTTTGTTTTAGCAATTCAATATGAATAGGCTCAAGTTGGAGCAACATTTAAGAAAAATTGTTGAAATTTGTTTTAAAAAACATGGTTCAATTGGAGAAACAAAAATGAAAGGCATCGAAACACAATTTTGGGCAACAGGTAGACTCATCGGTATGGCCAACAGCGAGCGGTTTGGACATGATTACTAACTTTTTCCTGCAAGATTTGGACCTTGGCCGAAAGAACCGAAGCCACCTCCGTAATATTCGATGATCATCACAAATCACCTACACCGAGATAATCAACTTCTACCTCTCTCGCCCCTTGATCATCTGACAGCGCTATGTCTCCCTCAAATCTTCCCAGATAGGAGTTGTGAATGCAGAGCCCGGAAAGTAGAGTAAATTGTCCACAAAAAGGAAGTAGATTCACAAAAAAAAATATTTAATTAAACACTCCTTGCCTATTGCCGTAGGTGACCGCACTTGAGTGCCAAAGGGGAAAAAACTTATTGCCTATTACTGAATGTCTTCATTTTCAAGGCATGGGCTGGGCGGTCTATATCACTATGGCTTGGCTATAGAAGATGTGTTACAGAATGTGGCAGATTCTTGTGAGGATAGATAATAATGTAAATTAAATGGAATTCAGTAAAATGGAGTAGAATAAATTGGTTCGTAGCAATTGCATGGACATTAATTGATGAATTAGATCTACTACATATGAAGTGGATTCTCATCTATGGTTGTGTAATACAAGTTACCTAAAAGTAACATGGCACTGTTCTATACTCTAGGAGCTGTTCTAGACCCGTGAAGTGCGCGGCCAAATAAAGTAGCATGCGTCAGTTTAGAGCAAATTTAGACATAGGCAGGCAAGTGGTTGAGTCTCCTTAAGTCCTTAGTACATAATTTCTGGTGATCATTCTCAGGCTGTTGAATAGATCACACACATGCACCAACAGCAAATCAAGAAGACTCGAGAACAAGTACAAACATTCGATCATGAAGAAGATTTTTATAAATATTTGATGAAAAATGCGTTGTTTCTCTGTAAACTAGGCTTCGTTGTAGTTTGAGTGCATTGATAACTCGTTCACCCTTCATATTAATGTAAGCAGTGTTGTGAGGACAGTGAGGACAATTGACGTTTGCTCGCCTTACTTAGGAAGCATTGGTAAAGATATGGTTTAGATTGCCATGAAGAGCTGACAAAGCGAATCTATATTGGGGCACAGAGTGACCAACATGAACAACCTGACGTAAAAATGCTTAAATCAGCCACTTCAGATTCCTAAATTTGCCACAGACCTTTTTTCGAACCTTAAAATTTCAATAAAACAGATTAAGCTACCGATTCGAATGAAACTTCGAAATTGGAATGTGTACAATTTTTGCATGAGCACATTGTCCTCACAAAAATGTGCCCACAATCCGTATGTACATGTGTGTTTCCTTTTGTACTAGAATTATCCGACAGAAAAAAAAAACGAAAAGGTCGTTTTGACAGCTGTTTGACGGTTTCCACCGGGCACACAATGGACCCTGGATTGGGTTTGCGATTGCGAGAAAAAAAAGGCATTTGCAAACTCAGCAGTTGTTGGGCATCTATTGATGGATGCGTGCATTTAGAACGCGATGTAGCAAAAAGAAGAAAAAAGAGTTTTCTCAAAAAAATGTACATGTCCACCTCAACTGAAGGACACACGAAATGGAAATAAAGCACCCGAACGGGAAAGTAGCAAACTTGAAAAAAAAAGCCCCCGAAAATGCGATATATGTGCAAAGCAGCAGATAGACACATGAATAGAGAGATACAGTAGTGCGAGGCACACAGTCAAACGAGTGGCGGATATTTTAAGGAGTAGGACGAGGAGTTGCGTGAACTCGTACATTGGTGTGGGGTGGTGGGTGGCTCATGGCTGGGCTGCTCTGTTTCTCAAACTACCTATCTGGAGCAGCGTTGGTGGCTTCTATATTTCGGAGCACTGACGATTCAGCACCAGCTGCAGCACAGTACCATTAAGCTCACAGATAGCAAGCGCGAGAGAAAGAGAAAAGGACGAGGAGTGATGTGGTGTGTGACATGGTATGGTGATGGTGGTTGGTTTGGTTTGGTTTGGCATTTTTTTTTTTTTTTGTTCTTTTTTGTGGATTTCCTTCCTCTATCCTCGATTTGGATATTTTGCCCATTTGGAAGGGTAACAAGGTGAATTCACCACTCATTCACTGACTCACTCGCTCCACCTCTCACCAACGTGACGGACGACTATGCCAAGTCGCTGTGCTGTGCCTGCTGGTGGTGTGAGAGCCGCTGTACTGCGGTGCGACATTTGTTTTCTAGGTAAAAACAGGACACGAAGCGCACAAGTAAATGTAAGTGTGCAAAGAGAACGAGAGAATTGAAATGAGAGCACGAACAGGATGGATGGAGATTGGCATTGGAGACAGGCGAGAAAGAGTGAGAGAGAAATCATTCGATTCGCATAATAAACGTATTAGTTTGTTTGCTTGTGTTGATTCTGATTCTGATGCTTCTTCGTTTGCAAGCACCGACTGCTGAAGCTGAACACAGTACGTGGGCGGCTGCGGAGGGTTGGATTAAATATTCCGACGAAAAAAAGTCGTCCTTTTTGCCATTACTTTCGCCTAATACAGCACCAGCCCCCGCGCTAGTGGAAAATCAATACTCACGACGCCCGAAAAATGTAAATATATCTCCTCTCCATTTGCCACTTTTTTTTCCTGTTCTTTCTGTGGTGTGTTCACCCTTTGTGTTGTCCTTTCTTCATCCGCTGCGTGTGTGCTCTCATCATACAGCCCAGGAGGGGCAGCTTTTTTTTCAGCTTCTTCGAGATTCTAGGGGATACAATGATGATCAATGATATCTTCTGTTCGACCGACGACTGTGACATAAAAAAGGGTAAAACATGAAAGTGTACTCATTCTCTTTCACTGCTGTATCCACATTCCACATCTCTACCGCCGCATACACACAGGAAGCGCAGTCGAGCGTCTGTAGCACGACACAGCATCCACCGTGGAACCACTCTACACCACACCACAGCACTAGTGTGTCGGTGTCGGGGGAATAATGAGATATTTGCGCGACCTTTTTACTCGATTTCCATTTTGATGATGACTTTCCTCCTTTTTCAGCTCAGCTCCGGGCGCACACAGCTCTCCTCTGTGTGGGGACACGAGAGGTTCTGTGTTCGGTTCAAATTTGAAATTGTGTGATTTTTTTGTTTTCTCTGGTGTTGTTGTTCTCTCGATGTTGAATGATGATGATGAAGGTGAGGGAGTGATGCGAAACACACAAATGGGAAAATAGTTTTGATTCAGTCGACCAGAAAGGGACAACCGATAAATAGCATGGGACCACCACTATCACCAGTTTGAGAGTGCTGAACACACAGCCTGTATGGAACAGAAGCGGCGTTTTCTTAATTTCAACATCGGGAGTGGGCTACCGGTGGTGGTTGGTTAATTTTGTACGTGCTTCAACCCCAAATGTGGAATAATAAATGCAACAATCATCATGACACGACGATGATGATGATGATGTTGATGTCTATCGATTTTCTTTACACTGAGAGCGAACGTAATAAAGCAAAAAAAAAAAAAAAAAACAATTGTGCGGCTAAATTTAGCGCAGCTTTGTATGGGGGCGCAGCACCACCAGTAGCAGGAGAGTAAAGCAGTTTTCTTTTTCTTCTCCTTTTCTTTAACCAACACAGTACACACATTTATGTATTGAATTAGTTATGCAAGGAGAAATCGAAATCTGCAGCAAATTGAATGGAAGAAGAAATGTTTGACGACAAAAATGTGTCTGTCTACGCATGATTTTTTTTTTTTACTGTCAAACTTTTTGGTCTGCCCTGTGACATATGATCGATAAAATTAAGGAAAAGTTGAATTATTGGTTACCCCCAACTCAATGGGACAATATGCTTCGAACATGATTTTGATTCTTATTTCTTCGATTTCTAAGTGATATTGTATTATTTTCGTAACAACGCCGTCCCATAACCTATTCGCTAAAAAGTACTAGATTTACAACACATCAATCATAGCAATCTGTCAACGATTTAGCATTACCTAGATTATTAAAAAAATTTCCGATTTGTCACCATAAAAATACATTCGTCTTAAAAGTCAACACACACAAGAAGCTAAGTAATGACTCTTCATTTATTATTACATTCCTCAGTCAATTTGTCAACCAATAAATCTCTACACCTCAGAAGAAAAACACGGTCGATCCAAATTGCAAAATCATAACCACTGTCAACGAGGAAAACCTTTTTATTTCAGTCGATTTGAACCCCTAATCACTTCACGAACACACACGTCCGAGAAAAGTGACAGTCATTAGTCAAACAAAAAGAAAAATAGGTAGGTAGTCGATTTCCTCACAGTCCGAGTCCATTCACAAAAAAACGAACACGCCCTTCGTAAAGCCCTAAACTCGCCTATTGCCTTTTGAAATTCTCAAACAAATATTGATCGTTCACATCCAACCAGGGCAAGGAAAACATGTGCAGACAGGCAAATGTTTATTTTTTGGCATCGCTTGGATTATCCTTTGCACATGTTTTTGTAGGCGCTTTGTCTTAAAATAATATCGAAGTACCGTCAAACTCGCCATCAATGCTCCTTTAAATAACTACTAATTATTTTTTCAAATGCACAAAAACGAACTCATTTGATGTACACAAAGTGTCGTCACTGCCTTATCGGTGCTGGAATACTGGACGAGATAAATTGTTTATTTGTCGGCCAAATAAAAAAAAAAACAATGTGCACAAGTCTGCTTATCAGAAGATTTAGTCAAGTATACGTATAATTTCTCCGATAGTCGGTGTCCAGAGATAAGAGTTTATGCAATTACTTAGTGCTAATCAGCGAATTTGAATTAGGTAAATCTTTTCTGAGAATGATGCAAGTTGTGTGAGCAGATAGTAAATAGAAAGTGCTGCAAATTGTCCACTGTGTAAAATCAAGTGTTATGCGCAAATGCCCTTGATGGGCCAGGAATCAAGTGAACGAAGATCAAGAACATGTCGTTTCATTTTTGTTCTTCCATTCTGTAATCTGCAACAGGTAAACTAGGATCAGTTCCACACATATGCATTTCTTCAGTATATTAACTACAGTGGACTCTTTCTAAGTCGAACACACCCTGAGTCGAAGCTCTTTTTCTTTAAATGAAATCCTCTCTTCATTAAAAAATCATCCTCTAAGTCGAGTCCCCGCAACTCGAACTACTTTTGATAGGTATCCCGTGAAAATTCAACTTAAGAAGAGCCCACTGTAGATCTAGTTCCCGCATCGGACATCGAGACAGCAGTCTCCAACACGCACGTGTTTAAACAGAACCAAAATTCATGTTTCTCTACACACCTCTCCAAAGTGTCTCATCATTTCCCCCCAGTTCCACTGCAGGACACCGGCCACATCCATCATCCGCTAAAACCGGTTAAGTCAAGGATTACTGCTTCAAAGTGTTTCCTGACATTTTTACCTCCAATTTTGGTAATTCGCATCCTGGAACCCCATTTGCAATTCAAACTCTCATATTCTCCACATAACTGTGCAGAAGAGTGCTTGCCTGCCTGCCTGCCTCTATGAGGCTAATGACATCCATTCGTTTTTTCTCTTTGCGCTGTGTTCCGCGTGCTTCATGTCTCTTGTATGAAAATGGGATTTTACCCATAACGACCAACAGACGACTGTCACGGGCTTTCAAATGTTTCGTACGTTTAAAATATTCCTTCTGTCTACTAACTCTGTGTTGTTTTTCGAATAAAAAAGTACCTGACCTAGGTCTTTCTTCTCCTCTACTCAAAAAAAAAAATATATATATAAAAAAATAACCACACACCACCTGAGTAGATTCTCTCATATTTTCAACCAAAAAACAGAAAGAAAAAAACCAGCCAAGCATCTGTTTTTTATCATATTCCTTCTGTCAATTTCTTCTTTGATTCCTCTTTATTCTGTTTTTCGGTGTTTCACATTCCTTTTTTTTCCCTCTTCTTCTTTGCGTCTGTTCTTCGCTCTTCTTGTTGTAGTCGTCTGCTGTCTGCCGGTACCATTCAGTGGATGCCGGCAACAACAGTAGCGTGCTGTTGGATGGTTATCCATAGCCAAACGTCAGACGACGACACAACAAGTGAATGAAAGTGGAGGAAGCCGAAGCATGGCGATAAAGAGAGAAAATAAAACAAGAAAAAAAACAGAATAATAAAGCAACGTGTGTCTGTATGAACCGACAGACGGCCATTCACACAAGAGCGTATCCATATACACGCGTGCATGCATATATGTACAGTCAGACATGTGGGCATACGCGATATACATCGTCGTGTCATGTTGCATATTTTCCAGCTGCAAAGGATATACACACATTTTGTTGTTGTTATTATTGTTTGTTATCTTTTGTCTTTCAGGGGAAGGAAATACAAGAGTGTTAAGAACGAAAATGACAAGGGCAATGGTGACCTTAGGACATGGTAAGCAAAAAACAAACAAAAAAACGAGAGTAAGTGATGTTTTTGACATTTCTGTCAAATTTCTGCAAATGGCATCGTTCATTAACCATTCGTTCGCCATTTTTGAACAGTCGATCTGCCAAACAATGACACTTATGCAAGAACAAAGGGATTGTGTGATGACATGCATGTACACACAGCAGCGCAACACACATTCAATTTATGCGCACCTACACCAGAGCGAAAGGCAAAAAGGCAGCAAACTGTCATCACAATCAATTATAATGGCGAACCGAAAATAAATGTGCAGTAATATAATAAAACAATAAACTATTCCATAATGGAGAGATGGATGAAAAAAAAAAACAGAAGCAGAAGCGAAACAACGCATACACACAACACCAAACCACAAAACCAGTAGTAAGAAGGGAATGTGTTCACCAGTTCAACTCAGAAGTGGAAATGCAAATAGGATGATAAAGAAAAAAAAATACTACACCAAACGAACAACGCCGTTCGATTCTGATAGTAATGTGTGTATGCTCTTTGCGACGCGCATACACCAAAATTAATTAATGCGAATGCGATAGATACAAAAAAAAAAAATAATAAGCAAGCAGGCAAGCACAGGCGGACGACCACGACGAACCAGAACGTTGGAGATTATTCAGGAAAAAGGGGCAGCTGCACGATACCAGAAAATCTGACAGTTGTCCGTCGATTTGCCCTGTCATCTATCGCCGTCGTCGTTGTTGTTGTTGGCTGTCGAGTGGTGACCGGCTGGCTTGAGAGAACATTTCTACAAAACATACAACTTTTGCACTTTTGAGTTTGGCGTGGTGCGCCACGATGTGGATCGAGCTTTAAAAAGCGTGTAAGTGTAATTCGAGCATGAGGGAGTGAGACAGAGAAGGGCTTTGTATGACAGGGCGCCGCCAAAAGAAAAAAAACCACACACACCGTTAATTTCGGTCTGTCGGTATCTCATCGCACTTACCCATTGAAAATCATAAGCAGAATCATGCGTGGGACGAATGAGATATGTACACTCACTCTCACTCTCCGCCAAATAGGCAACGCCAAGGGATGAGAGCTTCATTATCACATTTTCGGTGGTGGGTTTTTAGTGCTTAGTACATCAAACGTTTGACTTATATACCATAAACGAGGGGTATGTACATGACGTGCCCATGTACACACGCCACATCTTGTCCTTCGGGTGCCGTCAAAGGAGTTAAACGTACCGTCTTGACTTTTGCCTGTCACTTGACTGTGTAAGTACGGATATTACATACAAATCCACCAAACAGAGACATGGGAGCCAGAGCCTCTCCCTAAATTTCAGTTCTTTTTTTTCGTACGTTCGTTCGTCTTTTTTCATTTGCAGCAATAATCCCATGCTAATATAAAGTAATTATACGCGATAGTGTGTTGAAACTGAAGGCGGCTTCTTAGGTGGTATGCACGAAGGCATGTGTCATTGTGTGCGTCTGGTGGTGTGTTCTACACACACACACTTCCATAAAATTGATTGTTTTGCATGTTCTGCTACTCTTTATCGGTGCGCTCTCTTTTTTTAGTTTTTGTTTTACTTTACTTTTTTCTTCGTCAATTCAAATGTCGACTTGCTTCGGTCGACGAAAGGGGGGCTGGCTATGAGGGGTACATAAATTTTGGGCTCCCCTGCCTTGACGTGTGTCGCGTAGTCACCGTCGTTGTTGGCGGCGGCGGCTTCAGTGTTGCCCGTCCGCGTTGTCGACGTTAGTTCAAATCGTAACGCCACTCGCAGTGGAAGATATAAAACAATAAAAGAAAACGTGAAATAGTAACGAGAGCACGTTTATGAAAGAGCAACAACACGATGAAGACCATCGGAAAAGGGGAGACAGAGAGAGAGAGAGAGAGCAGGATGTGCTAGTGAGAGAGATAAGGCACTATATTCGATTGCGTGGGGGAGAGAGAAGAGCAATTGAATACAGTTTTCGATTATATGAGATACACACTGGGGGAATCTCGTTAAGTCTTAGCAATATTTAGTACAGATAGATCGACTATACTCCACCAGACTTTCTTATGAGTTTATATCTTATATAACTGTAAATGCGATTGTGGAGCATACGATTTAGAACGCGACACATAACAAACAGCAACATGACAGGAATTCAGTGATAAATGCAATTTTCTATCTTATTTGACATTCCTAATTGACTGCTGTCAGTTTGAAGGAGAAGAAATGGAGAACTGTCAAAATGGGTTAGACCACAAGTGATAGTCACACGGTTTCATGAAAAGGACTGGAGGGCAGACGCACAACGAAATTCAGAAAGAAAATCTGTAGACTAAATGAGGGGATTACAAATTTCGCTGTGCGGAAATCAATCGAGCAAGCTAGATACTTTGGAGCATTCCGGTCAAACAAGCACGACAAGTCAGTTCTGGCGTTTTATAACTTATTTAGCAAGGACTCTTTTCTGCAGGCCCTGTTTATGGATAGCTTTGAAATAAATAATTTGTACATATGTAGGTACGCACTGTAGTGTCTAAACCCAAATGGTACCAACTAACATCAGGGGTCACTGACACACGACCGCTTCTTCAGTAACAAGAATCACCGGATCTACAACCAGATTAAAATATAAAACCACAATTCCTTTTCAAAGTAACTTCAAGCTCGGAGAAGTTTACACAACAAAATCCCATTTTTCTACTTCTATCAACGGATCTACAGTCTTTTGCTATTCGTAGCTGATCGTAGCTTCTGAACCAACCACATGTGCTTTACGTGTGCTTATTGTTCTTTTACGAGCGGAGGGAACGGCCAACAGATTTCTTCCGACACCGAAAGCAGTTTCTCAAAAATTGACTAATTACACATTCACATCGTAATAGCGGATCAGTAGCGGTCATTTATAAAAGCGAATAAATTAACAAAAATAAAACCGTTAAAAAAAGTCGATGCACTAAAGAAAAAAAATGAAGTGTTCCCCTCAGCCGTTAAATTATTCTAACTTAACCTTGATGTCTACCCGCAGAAATTATTGATGTGTGTAGGCGCAACGCCGCATATAGCAGCTGCTCAAAGGGCATTATTAGAAGAGGGTGGAGAATAAAGGGAAACAGCAATTACCGATGTTGGTTAAACCACATGAATTTATTATAACAAAACAGACTTTGAGTGTGACGATCTTGGCAACTTTTGGTGAATTATTGAAGGCATAGCTTTACAGATATGAGAGTGTAGAATAATTAACATTGTACTTGGGAATAACTAGAAAGTTTATATAAAATAGTGTGAACATATCTTTACTATATGTTCGTAAATTGTGAACTGTCAAAAATTGAGATGTACGAAAGGGGTAGTTACAATGGAAGAAAACATTTTGTGGTAGGTAGTTGGTGTGGATGATATGATTAAATAAAAAACAAATTATAGTCCAAATCGGTTGTAATGAACTTCAAGGACGATTTTGGACATTCTGACGGATACGTCGTGGTAACCGACTTCATTTTCAGTGGTATTGAATGGATGTACACATGTTAAAAAGTTCATATTTCGTGTAAAGGATTAAAAAGGAATGTGCCAATGGTTCTTCAGTTTCTTCTTGGCATTTCTTAGTGTTCTACAACCACTTTATAATTGGAATACGCAGACATTTTCACGAACAAAAAACAAAAAATGTTTAGAAACAAATTCATCCCACCGCTTTAACTATTGTGAATAGCACATACGCCGTTTACCAAAATACTGAGCCAGCGATCAGCGGGGATGTCACACGACACTGAGCTCAAAAGAATTGTTTGGCCACTGTCAGTGACACAAAATATGCGGAGTCAACCTTCTGCCAACCACACCTCATTCATCATTCCATAACATACCACCATCCCCCCAAAAAAAGCTCGAGCGTATTTTTGACATTGTTCTAAGAAAAGGATAAGTCTAAGTTAGGGTATTCATTATTCTATTTATAAAATGTAAGTGATACCGCGAATGTCCTGAATGAGAGCCCGTCTCACGTGTCTTGTTTCCTCGGTCGTTTGAAACCGCTTATCAAAGTAACGTGACCGGGAGAGAAAAAGAAAACCGAAGGGTAATGATAAATTTCGACCCCTATTGGGCTATCTATTAGATAATGTATCAGTTGGCAACGACGCGGATCTATCAATTTTACGGCATGTTGTCGTAATTTGAGGTATTTTTCACTACAACGTGCCTATGTTGTGCAATGGCCTCAGACGAGGCAGTGATTTACCTTGGAGACTCTTAGAAAGTCCTTGAAAATTCCTTCCGAATATGAATTTAAATAAAGACAATAGTTGTATTTTGAAGCTAATTAAGTGAGTTTTTCATAAAAGTCGATATCTTTGATTCTGAAGAGGGAAAACGTATTCTGTGGCAACCGAGACGAACTTGTAAATACTGCACGATCTTCACTCTCAATTTCTTTTCGAAAACCGTCTCCAGGTCGAAATCGTAATAATAAAAGATCATGTGTGGAAAGTGGCCTTTATTGAGTCACCAAGGCTGAGTCACAATGGCATCACTTTGGTGCTGCTTTAAGCAGGCTTTTGTACTTGACGATGGTTGCTTTTGCCGAGGACGCACTATGTATGAATTCGGACTAAAGTTTCTACAAGGGAATTTATACAGTCTGCTCGTATGCAAGCTTGCATTCAATTTAATGTGAATCTGTTGATGGCACGTCGTTACAATGCAATGACGTGTGTACGATAAACTATCATGAATACTCTTTGATGAGGTTTTGGAAGGTAATGTCATGGCTGAGTACTTGACTAGTGAATTGGATTGGAAAACGATTTTTGTAAGGAGTAATGAGAACAGTTGACAAGAACTGGATAACTGGGGCGACAGCATGTTCCATAAAACAATCGAGCGGACTCGATCCAATCGAGCATTTGCCGCACATTGTAAGGCACCCTTGCCCGTTCGGCTTGAGCATGTGTGTCTAGGCAGCGATGGACAAGGGTTGCCCTCAGGAGAGAGTATAGAGTTTGTACCCCATTTAGCGAGTTCGTCTGATTTCTAAGAAATGTGGCCAGCGAACGCCGCTACCAACGTCTACGGGGTAGCCCTCTTAACGGAAAATGGATACAGTTACTAAGACCGGATTTTATTCTGACGCTCTGCATGAACATAAGTCAATCAGGCTCCAAGCAGTTATTCAGGCAGTAGAGAAATCAATCGATCATCAGATGTCACCATCTTTGTAGACAGCCAGGCTGCACTGAAGACAATAGGTTGTACAACAAAATAAAAGGCTGAATAAAATGTGACTCGCTGAGGGTCATTAGACGCCACAAGGTCAAGCTCTGCTGGGTTTCAAGACGCAGCTTTATGGAAGGGAATGAAACTGCGGACGATTTGACGCGACAAAGATCTGGCACATCACTGCAACCAACGAATTATACCGGTTCATACATGACACAACGATAAAAGAAGCTAGCTCTTCCTGGTTTGCAAGGAACGACTGTCAAATGACAAAATCAACGTGGCCAGAACTTAATATCATCAAAACAAAGGAGATTTCTGAAACGATCCAACATCTGCTTTCCGCCGGCGCCATATTTGCTAGGCCACAGATTCTTTACAGACACTCTGGACAAGTGGAATGCGGATATATCAGATCTTTTAAAATCCATAAAAAGCACGGGGTTGTTCAGCACACGACATGACAAGTTAGAAGAATTGTCTACTCCACAAATGAAGAGATTCACAATGGGCTATGGCAATGGTGATCAACCATCACACTTTCCTTCTTAAACCTAACCTAACATAGCCAAGTTATGGATTTTCCTTAGAATCTTAACAATGATTGCTTCCTCTTTTTGTCGAAATGTTTGATTTAATTTCTCTCCAAACAAGAGAGTCGCATCGAATCAGAGTCCCATGGTTCAAATAGAAAGAATGACAGTATCTGCATTTTAAGACGCGTTGATCCCAGTTTCTTCCTAAAGACTGGAAGTCATGTGCACGGGGAAGGTAAAAAATGAAAGGCAACCCAAAACTTAGATGTGTCCCTAAAACAGAAAAAATTAGTCATTTGATGCATGAACACAGGGATTACCTTGAGCGTTTTCCAAAACGTCAAATTTCGAAGCACACTGCAGACCTGTCAAATTATTTTGCATCATGACATTTGCTGATGCTCTTTGCTTTTGTTTAAGTAGTAGATCTGTTCACAGTGCGTTTTGGAATAGATTACACTTGCATCTTGCATATTTTTTTGTTTCCGTATTTGAATTGGTAAAATGGAAAAAGCCCACTTTCAAATTCCATAAGTTCTACGGCAGATCAGCATTCCGCAGCCCGACTTCAAAATTTACCAGCGCACAGCTTTCAGGTTAAAAAAGGTTATTTTAGGTCAATGATCTCCAATTTCTTACAAATGAACGATCACCTTTTGTGTCTGACCAAACGCGCGCCTTGGGCCAGTAAACAAACTTAACTGCCTCGTAAATTTAAACGCACCTTGAATCTGTAAGTACAATCTACGAGGGCATGTACATACATGCAAAGCCACACTTGCCGGGCGACGAGCAATTACGAGCATTTCTTGAAAGTCAAACGAAATTAGGCAACGGAGGCGGTACCGAAATAAATGCAAACAAAAGTCATCCAGCAGTTCCAGGAGGATGTTTGAGTCACTGTCGGATTGCCAACATCAGAGACGAACATCGTGTCATAGGGTGAAGTGTTCAGAAGTGCCAATCGCAGACGTTTTTTCGTCATTCACAATAGCAGCTGGAGGTAATTTGCAAAATATCGATTTAAAGTGAGTCTTTTGAGATCTTGCTGGAAGGCTGTAAACATGAGATCTGGAGGACACCATACCAGCAACCAGACAAGCCAGCCTCCACCGCAAGATGATTCTGAACGAAGGAACGACGATGCAGAACCCGCCATCAGCGGACACAACGAAGCCACTCCGGACTGGAGGATGAGCGAAAAAGAGGGAAAAAAAATCATCACACATCTGGATTTCAATCGGAATTGGATTACAATTACAGGCTACAGCCAACGACATAGAGGCGCGCGCGTCATCCCCATGTACACAGTGCGCGGCCGCCTCTGTGTGTTGCGTGCTTCTGCTCGCGCGCTCATGTAATAAATAAAAGACACATGGACACAGACATTAGACAACATGATTATATTAGTACTAGACGGGGAATAACACCACCAGCAACAACAGCAGCAACATCAATTATTACGGTTGGTACATAAACGATTGTGCAAAGAAGAAAAATCTCGAAAGTATCTTTTACACCTCTCCGTCCACACACATCTGGCCGTCGTCTTGTGTGCTGCTGCTCCTCTTCAGCCATGTAGTGTACACGTTTGCATGCATGTACCTACCCCGGCGACCGATGTGTGTAGATACAAAATACAGTTTTTATTTTTCTTCATCATCTTCTATTATAATTTTCTTTTACAAAAGTCGAAACAAGGCACACGAAAAAGAAAAGAAAAGGCAACCAAAAGAGGAGCAAGTGTTGGAGACAACAAGGGGGCCACGTGACGAGGATGAGGAGGTAGTGAAAAAAGTGAAGGAAAAAAATGCAATTAAACAAATACACGTAAGTACTTGGGGTTTCGAGATTTAGAAAACGAAAAATAATTCGCGGCAATCGCGCACAGAAATGAAATTCTTTGCGATTATTGAGGGGACGCGCTCGGCGGCGGCGACGATGACTGAGGTGTGTGCGAGAGAATGACAGAGCAAGAGTGAGCGAGCTAGTGGTAAGAGACAGAGATGCAACTACACAAAAGCGAGAAGCACAGAGATAGTAGTGGAGTGTGGAGTGAGTGTACCAACCAACCCAGCCGACCGACCGACCAGGCAAAGGGGCACACACAACGCGAACACAAAAAGCATCGAGAAATAAAAAAAGGTTCGTTAACCTCATTCCGCTATTAAATCTATAGTGTGTTATTTGCTATTTTTCCACCTTTATTCTCTCCAGTATTTTTTTTTCTGTTTGTACCTTTTGCAGATGTGTAACACACCGCACAGAATATAGAATACAGAATATTTGTATGGTTATAGGTACCTCCGCTTCTCTGTCCGTCATGTCGTCACCGTCACCGTCCTCCTTTTTCTGCTACTAATCCATCCGGCCACAGAGTTGGCTGACTGAAGGGGGACTCGGACTCACAACGACGACATATTATATTTTTCTTCAAAATGTACAGTCGTCCACCGTCTAATGACATTTATTCTTTCGTTTTTTTTGTGTGTTGGGTTGTGTTCTCTCATATTTTTCAGTCACCATTTGCGCAAAGCATTATTATATTGTCTTGACACGAATAATACCCGACAAACAACGACGACGACTTGCGATACCACACAACAAACGTACGGCGGGCGGGCGGCGACGGACATCTGGATAGGCCTACGTGTGGTGTGAGCGACAACTGAGCTTCATATCTTTATCTATACCATACTTACACTATATGGGAAAGTGCAAGGGTTAACTAAAGTACACAGCCATCAGAGAGCGAGAATATCATCACATGTATGGGTTAGGTCTTTTTTAATTTCTTCTTTTAATTTCGTCGCATACACATCGTCATCGTCTCTCCATCGTTGTTGTCGCGCCGCTTAACACACACAAAAATAATGTACATATTTATTTTCATTTTTTTTTTCATTTGTTGCTGCTTTCTTAATGTGCCTTTCTGATAGTATTTGTAAAGCAAAACAACGAAATAAATTGGAGAAAGCTCACTCGGCTTCTCACCAATCGAATGTAATATTGATTGCGTGATGTAAAATTAGATGTTCACTATACGACCAAGCACCACCTTCAACCCTCCTTGGCATTTCAAATGTTATTTCTGCTTCGCTCTTAAAATTCGCCTTACCTTTCATATTGATGTAAATTGTTTTCCTTCCATCGATACACCACCACAACATTCGGCGGTTATTCAATGTCAAGACACAGTTTGAGCTCAATGTTCGTACAAGAAAATGCAGCGTTCACACTACACGACCAAATGTCATGCGTTTACACTGTACTACTTGGTTGACAGAATTCAATCGTAAGAAGCATGAACTTGGATGCGCGTTGTTATGCAAGTCCTCTTCTTCACCTTCATTCATATAAATGCTGAATTTTCAGAAACAATCATTTTCCAGCAAATAAAAACAATGACTTCAAACAAAAATTAGTTATCATCATAATCTGATCAGCATGATCCACTAAAGGAGTCGCGGGGTGAAGCACGCACTAGAAATATCCAGGCCAATCGATCCTCCGCCATCGACTCTAACTCCTCAGAATTTATGCCATAGTTCATTGCGAATGAGAAAACTTCAAATAAATGAACTGTCAAAATTCACAATTCGTAAGTACCTCATATAAACGGTCCTTTAATGTTCACATGATGACTCCTTCAACCGAGACTCCTATTTATTCCAATAAAAAGAATTTGAAGAATCTCTTCCACAAAGCATTTGGCTAGATATGAATCATCACAACACGCTGATAAGCTCTGTGTAACCTTCAATTTCATTCAGAGGGTGTTGGTCTCATTCGCCTTCCACAAAATGGGGTTAGGAAAAATGCCAACCACTGTTCGTCACCTGGACTGCCACAATAGACGCAAAAATAACAAAAGGTGTTTCCATCACACATTTTACACTTTACTCTTTTATTTACACAGCCGATCAAAACGAACATACCCCCCCAACATGAAAGATCCAGCTTGAAGTTTACTGATTTGTACGACCTACTTATGACGGGAACATTCCTGTCAAAGAGTTGTGCAGTTATTCTTTTTTCTATCGCCAACAAGCAGTGGTTGTGGTTCATCTAAGAGGTTTTTTACACACTCAAATTGTGTGACGGTCCGGAGAGCAAGAGGGGTGAAAAATACGAGAATGTTTTCGCTTCACCTGCGTACAGCACATCGCGTTCCATGTGAAAGGCTTCTAACCAAACGATCCAAAGACATGAACAGCACATGAAATCTGATATTCTCTTTTGATTGCCTTTTTGGTTATTGCATAAAACTGTTACGTGAGAACATGAATTGAAGCAACAGTACAGTGAAAGATGGCCTCGCAGTGCATTTCTAATGAAAAATTATTTATCTCAAAACTTCCTATTTCCCCACAAATATTTCGCGGATGTTTAAACGCACAGCGACTAAACCACAAAAGCATTCTCACCCGACGAATATATAAGAGATTTTTAAGTCACCAGACATTCAGCTGCCAAGTGTCTGCCAGTCACTTACAGGTCAATCAACTTCGATATACACGTAAGTGGGTCTGAATGTGGCCAAGTGTACAGATGCATGATCAGCACGAGACGCTCACAATTGATTGTTGATACGACAACAAGGCTACTGCTGTTAAGATAAACTTGTAACTCTGTGCACTGTTGGAAAGGTCATTATGAGCTTTTTATATAAAGCGGAGAAGGTGTCTGACACACAGTCGACCCACTGTCGGAGAATAACTCACGTTCTCCTTGACTGCACTAGACAGTTGAGTATTTTTTTTGTTTTATTTTACAAGCACTAACTAATCCATGTTGCCGTCAGGCCGGCTTTACCTTCTGCTGCTTACAACTGTAGTTCCATATATTTGAGAGACATAGGAATCAATTGGACGGACTGATCTAAGTCCACCAACTTCGCCGATATCCACGTGGAAAATCAGTGGGATATTTTTAGACTGCGCGGAAACATAGATACCATCTGATCCGGAATCATTTCTCATTATATTTTCTTGTGAGATGCTACAGTCTTGCGCGAACCTGGGCATCGACAATCAAGCTCTCTAGTCAGCTGCCTCTAGTTGCGCAAACCGAGATGAGGTCCTTATCCATTTATGTGAGAATGCCGACGTTCTCTCTTGAGTTCTCAAACATGTCCGAAAAGTCGAAGGTTCATCCGATCGTAGTTAAAGTAAAGCATTCATTGTGTAACTTAAGTCGTTGAGTCTCTAGACGGCCTGGTTGGACACATGTATCTCTTTAGTTCAAGACTGAACTTTCTTACCAAGCAAATACTATTCATTTGACAGCACAAAGTACCTTAAAGAAAACTTTGACCTTTAATGTCTAAGTGAGGCAATCTTGAAAGTCAAATCTAGCTACCTACCAATCTACCAAATAATGTCCCTACCAGGACTGTAGAACTAGAAGAGACTAAGAAGTTTTCCATCCGCTTTTGAAATCATCCATGTGCAAGCCTGCGTTATCAAGCCAGAGGGAATCTCTGACATAAAGCGATTGAGAAGAGTTCTGTTACCAAAAAATTGTCTGATATGACGCTGCACAATTAGTACTTGGTGATGGTCTTGGTATCGTGTATCAACCAAACTGAATGTTGGTGAATGAAACTTCATCCACTGGTCTCCTTTTGAAGGACATAACCTGTCTCCACCTTAAGGTGACTGAGGTCCTGAATCCACATGTGTACGCCGCCTTTACCGCCGACGTCATCTGTTCCCTTGACCCATATGGTCGATGTCAAAGATTTAGTAAATTTAGAAATATATTTTTTATTACTTTTCTATTTATGGTTGCAGATAACTATTCTGTATGTAAACCCAGGCAACTTTGCACCAAAAGTGACAGACTCACTTGAACATTTGGTTCTGTTCGTTTGGTTTTGCTTCTTACACCACCGTGACACTGGAAGGATGATGCAAGAAGTATTTAAATAAAGCATATCAGCATTAACTAGTGTTCAATCAAACACCAATCGTGACACTATTCTTAACTTTTTAACCTCATTCTGTGATAAAGCACAAACCAGTGACACATGTTTTTTAACATAACCTACTGACAGACTTCATTATTCCAACGGGGTATTACAACGGCGAATAGAATGAATTTATTTTGAAAAGCCAATCATAAATTAAGTACGTGAACTTAAGCCTTCGTCGAAATCGAACGAAAGGCAGACGTAACCATAATCAACTGTCAAAGGGGTGGTAGTAGGTTGTAGTTTTGTTGAGATCTTTTTTTTACATGAAGGCTCATAATTGGCTCATGCG
This sequence comes from Eristalis arbustorum, assembly GCA_916610145.1. Lineage (NCBI taxonomy): Eukaryota > Metazoa > Arthropoda > Insecta > Diptera > Syrphidae > Eristalis > Eristalis arbustorum. The sequence continues at coordinate 9,502,324 of OU744317.1, forward strand.
AACCAAACCCTTCTGTCAATGAGTAGGTTGCGTCACAAATATTCGATTGACTCTTTTTTTATCCACTCAGATTTTTTAATTAATTGTCTACACTAAAATCAATAAAAATATAAACACTGACAAGGTCAGACAATTTGGTAAAGATGAAAAATGGAAAAAGTCTGGCCAGATCTACTTATGGACAGATGGGTAAAGAAAAAAGTTCATTTATGAACATCTGTACTTAAAGAGCGATCAAAATCTAAGCAGAAGTGTACGAAGCGGTCGTTACATTCAATGTAGCCTTTCTAAGTCGCTTGGATTCCTAACTTGGAATGAGGCTGGCATTTGTTTCTGTATATCTGCAGCTGCAGACAGCAATTCTCCATGATGATCGAAAAAGAAAAAAGAAACAATCACGTGTCCAACGAGAAGTGTTCTCATACCTTACATAAATCAAAGTCGGTTTACTAAATAAAAAAAATAAAAATTCCGTACTAGATTTGCAACCACTGCTGAACACACTCCCGGCGTGACATTTAGTTTTACAGAAATTCCTTTCTCTACCCACGACCAACAAGCGCACTGGCATGTGCATGAATTCGTGAGCTTATCGCGTATTTGTCATTCATTCGTCAATCATTTTCTAAATGTAATTGTAATTGTTACACAATCAAAAGAAAATCACATGCAACAGAGAACAACGGTGTCGCAGCGTTAAGAGCTTGCTCACACAAGAAATTTGCAGAAAACAGGCTGCGCAAAGCAACCGAAACTGAGATCTAGTCGCTGCCAGATAAAGAGGATATTAAATTATAGGGTTTCAAATATCACCCTTTTCCTGTCCAGCACTGGATTAGGGCGTACTCATGTGTGCATGTTATAAATGTACAAACGTGTGCGTCATCGTCATCCTTTTTGTGGACTAGCGAACATTTGGTCACACGAATTTGCTAAAATTGGTCAGAAAAAGGGGTTTGTGTGTGTTTTCTTTTCCTCTTCAGGTCTGTGCTCACTTGAACACCAAAAAGGACATTATTTTATTGATCTCCCTCTTTTGGTGGCTTTTTTTTTTCAAACGAAATTCATCGTTGTCCTCTTCTATACGTCTGCCCCGTGTGTGAAAAGAATCTGCCACCATGCTGTTGTCGGGTTGTGCTTGTTGTAACACAGAACGAAGGAAGAGAGTGTATCCTTCAAGAATACCAGACAAAAGAAGGCAACAACAAAAACAAACGAAAAGAAAGTTCGAAGGACGGCCGGATCTGGAGGAGAAAACCTTGCGAATGTCATGTGGGGCAAAAGTCGTGGATTTTCGTTAAAAAAAAGAAAAGAAAATGCTATTCATGTGAACACACGGAAGACAGAAAAATACCTTTAGACGTCCATAGTCGACTCCATCGGGGAACAATAAAGATTATTACATTTTAGTTGTTGCAGTTAAATAAACATTTTCTATGGCAACGCTGATTTTTATCACCGTATTGTGTATTAAAATAATTATAATTGAGAGCGATTGCGAGAAAAACTGCGAATAGAAATCTCGGAGAGGAGGAAAAAAAACGAATACCGAAGAGAGTGAAAAAGAAAAACGACTTAAATGTGAATTGAAAGCAAAAAAAAAAAAAAAGCGTGTGTTTGAACGACGGCGACGACAACGGCGAAGTACACAACGGTGTAGTGCCTGTACACATGAACTTTTCATACATATATCTACAGCACATAATTGTAGAAGAGAGGAGCATCATCATTATCATCATAAGCAAGAGCGAATTAAAGTAGCTTTTGTTGTTGTAGTTCGATTTCTTTTTTTTTTTCATGTCTTCCCTGTCTCACCAGTCAGCACACTTGGTTGAGAAAAATATGACGGCGAAGAAGGGGCAGCCATACACACGACGACGACGACGAGCGAGCACACACAATGAAGACGATAATAATGACGATGATAAATGATATATTACGAAAATCATTTTCTGCCTAGCAATTGAGTTAGAAAATTCAGATTTTTCTCTCGAGACGCACAGAAACTCTCTAAAATGCATGGAAAATGTGTGAAGCAATGTGAAACAAAAAAAAAATGAGAAGAATGGATACATACCTTTTTCGGAACTCAATCAGTGTATTGCACACAAGAGGTGCATGTGAAAATCCCAAATCATCTCGTGTGACTGTCGTCTCCATCTGTACGACGACGACCTGCATACATACTCGAGACGAGTCGCAACGAAATTCCGAGCTTGTGGGGGCTTTGATTGATTCTAAGTGGATCACCGAACAGTACAACAAAACGGTTGCAAGATCCAGATTCAGGTTTTATTTTGTCTTGTTTATCACTTCACAATGAGTACCTTGTAGTGCGATGATTGGCTAGAGTCAGAGATGGATTTGATCGGCGCTTGGTTTTAGTATCTTTTTTTTTCTTTTGTACATGCAAAAGCGCCAATCTGCTTCGAAATAGACGGATGGTGGATATTCGTTTTTTTTTTCGTGTCTTATTCTTTTCTTTTATCGAAAGATACATACACATGCATAATTACATTTTTCATGTTCTCTTGTACACACTCCTCAAATGCTCAGTCAAATGAAGCGCATAGGAGCAGCAGAGAACCAAAGGAATCGAAGAGAAGACAAGAATACCAACAACAAAAAAAAAATGAAGAAGAAGAAAGAATTAATTTAATTGTGTACAGCAGCACAGCCGCGTTTTTTTATGTTTCTTCATTGCCACAAGCGGCGTTTTTCAAATCCACACACAAAACGAACTAAATCACACACAAAAAAAAAAATCAGGGGCCAACCGACGAAGGGGGAAACCGAAAGTCGAGAAAGAAAGGAACGGAATAAAGGAATACAAGAGAAAAAAAAGTTAATTTTTATTGACGATGACCGGACAGACAACACCACACACCATCAGAGTAGCTAGCATTTACCACCATCTTTTGCTTTTCGTCGACGAGAGTTACACAAAACTCTCTTGTCGTCGTCGTCGTCGATGTCGCTCTCAAAATTCACCAATCCTCCACCACCACTACTGCCACTTGATTTGTGTTCTTCTCCTTTCGTTTCAACACCCAATCCATCCAACATCCAACCACACATCCATCCATCCGTCCGTCCACGATATGCTTCTTTTTGTATTCTTTAATTTCATTTTTCTTGTCTCATTTCATCGTCGGATTTTTTTCAATTTCTTGTAATTTCAATTAATTACACACCGAGAAGCACAAGCAGCACCACCAAACAGCACAGGATAAGGAAAAAAGAAGTAACACGAACAAAAAAATCCAACCCAATTGTCTGCCTTCTCTTTCTCACTCTTTTTCTCTCGCCGTAATTTCCACCATCTTTTCGCAAGTCTTCTCTAGCCAACCGAGAGTGAGAAAAAACCGAATTTTCATAAATTCATCTTTTTTCCCAAAAAATTATGCATTTTTTTTTCTTTCTTTCACTTTTTATTCACACAATTTTCATGGTCGATTCCGAGGAAAAAAAATAACCACACAACAGCACTCGATTTACTAAACGTCGGATGAAAGACGGCAAAAAAAAAAAAGAATATGTACCGAGATATGAACCCACTACCAGACGACATCACACTTCTACTACAGGGGAGAATGGATATTTGAGGAAAAAAAATCGTTGCATTTTTTCGGAAAAGATTTTCCGCAATTATTACGGGGAATTATTTGGAAATTTTTAGCACAAATTGTTCCGGAACGTTGGGGGAGATGATTTTTTGTAAAATTTTGAATTTATTTGAGTTTTTTTTACCGAAATTTGAAGTTTTACTTGACACTCAACAAAACGTACGCACCACATCAAAGACCTCCATTTTGTTTTTAAGAATTTTTATGTAAAGGGAGCAAAAACCGAGGAAGATGTGAGGAATGAAAAAAAATACTCCAAGAAGTTTTTGGGAAAGAACGAAGAAGTGTGAAAGGCGAGCGCGAAAGAGAGAGATAATTGACAGAGAGCGAGATTTTGTGTGTTTTCGTCGCAGCACTCACATGTATTCCATGGCGGTGGTATTAGTCGATAGCAGCGCCGGCGTTTTTCGTACCGGTTGAACGTGTCAACTGTCTAAAGCTGCGGCGACATTGCACAATTTGGGATCGTGTGAGAGATTTAACGTTGGTCATTTAATGAATCTAGCTTAAACATTAAGGATTTTTCACTATAATCTGTGCTGAATATTTGCAGCTCGTTGTATAGAATGCTTGAATGAACGCGTCAAATACGAAAAATCAAACAAAATGAATATCGTTTGGAGTAAATTGAGCTATTGCCGAAATGTTAAACGAGCTGGGGCGAAGCTATATAAAAGGCGGGTGTATAATTGCATGGTACTACGTGCCAGGCGTGATTGAGTCTTTCATACTTCAAGGATTATTTTACTCATTTTTGCCCTAATGTCTGGCGACTGCTTCGCCTAGTACAGAAAATGCCTAAGGGGCCCAGTTGCATCGTTTGGAAAATACTGTTGAATCGATCAAATTACAAAGAGTTAGAGGGCTTAGGTTGCTTTTACATTAACATTTTTGGTTTCAAAGAGATAAACCTCTGCTGCGGTAAGGACTAACACCTTTTTATCCTAATGCATTGTTGAAGAAGCAGGTGTTCCGCAAGGATGTGTGCTTGTTCCACATTTTTGTTTGCTATTTCAGTCGATGCCATAGACCGCTTTTACACACGTTAACTTCGTCAGGATTCTTAAGTCTTGTTGGCAAGGGAGGTGAAACGTAAGAGTGGTATACCGAGTTGCGTGTGCTCAAGGCATTCCTGAGATTCTCCGTATTCTATTTTATATGTTTTCGTTTTCTCCCAAATTGCTCTATTCTAGTCTTGGGTATTGGAAGCATATGTAAAAGCATGGTATGAAGAACAATTAAGCAGGAATCGCAACACGGTTAATTTTATTTGTGAGCTATGATCACAAAAGGGAATTTAAAAAAAAAAATCTTGATTAAATGTTTGCATGTGTAAAAGCAGACTTTGATGTATTAGCAGGAGTTACGCAAGGGTGTGTATTTACACCATTTTTTGTGATTATTTCGATGCCAAAGGAAATTTTATGCTTGGAAGAGAAAACCAATTTAGCTGCAAATAAATATAAACGTTACTGCTGCCGAAGATACCTAATAATTTATACCTTAAGGCCCAACTATAATGCACGTGCGCGCTGCACGAGCTAATGTCAAATGCGCATGGGTGGGTGAGCAAATATACCCACTCCCAGGAGCCAACCTATAAAGTCGTCCTGGATGGCGCAATTGGTTGGGTAACACAAGCAAGAGCAACATGCTTTTACTTAGTTTTTAAATTTGGTCCAGTCACCATCGGTGTTGGGACTTTACCACAATCGTGATACTACTACTTTCTGGTGAATTTTTCAAATCTACCACATCTATTACGGAAAGTGCAATATCTACCACACTTTTTAATTCTTCCTCTTTATGTAATTTGTTGTTATATTTTAGCCATTTTCAGAATTCAATTTTCAAGGAATGAAAATGTGTTATAGCTGTCGACTGTCCTACAAAAATCGGAATACAGAGGAGAGTGAGATGCTGTTCAATTAGTTTATGAGAGTACCGTTAACGTGGTATGTGATATTTAGAAATTAAACAGATATATCCGATATACCATGATTTTTTTTTAATCTACCACCCATTTCTTTAAGATCTACTACGCTTTTCAAGTCCCAACATTGGTCACAATTTGCCGTTGGGATAATGTTAACAGCACTATCACGGAAGTTGCGAATCATTGATTGAAGGTACGGTACCCATAACCGCACTGGTCTAATAATTTTGCTGGAAATTCCACAGGCAGCCCACTATTTCAACCTTTGTTATTGCCATAAAGCAACATTTTTTAGGTTTTTTTGACCACCGAAACCGAAGTTGTTAAGAAATGGGACCCAGTCACATATGTAGGGTACAAAACTGTTGTGTAGAAGTTTCATTAATACCATAGGATTGGTTGCTTCAAAGTTCAATGTGCATATGGAAGGCCAACCGTTTTGTTCTCAAAAATGTCAAATGGCTTAACGAATCCGTGCTAAAAGAGAAGACACAACCACCAACTCTACAAGATGTACCAGAATGGCATGGACCCCAATGGCACAACTACGATTATGTGATGGATCTCTTTGTGGATCTTGAGCCTCTACTATGCCTACGCGCCATAGAGGATATGTGCCTCACCTCTTTGCAATTTGTTTCCAGTTGCCGTGCTTCGCCAAGTACTCGTAGGACTGCCGTGTATTCTGCCATCCTGAGTACCGGGTTCCACTGGGTCGCTTGGTTAGCTATGTACCTGCCATTCTTTCGGAGCGTGTAACTAATCCACTGCCACTTTTGTCGTCGTATGGTTGTGTCTATATGCTCCAGCTACGAGGGTTTTCTAATCTCAGCCTCCTCGCCTGAGAAGGAGAGGAAAACCGAATCTCAGGTATAAAGTCCAAGTCTTTACTGACGCAAGACGGCTTGATCTTGATGAGAAGCAGCGTACCCATGATCAGACCCGCCACAGGTATATAGTTGGCCTGCTAAGTAAGTATTTTTAAACATCCGCCATAAATGATCTTCATCAATCCGAACATTTTGATATGGTGCCCTTAACCTCCAACTTAACTTGTCGCCTATCAAGGAATGGAATGCGTTTGAGTATAGTGCTCTTAAAGAGGCACGACGCTAATATGTACGGAGAGTGTATAAATCCAACCGAATCCTCCTTTTCGTCATTTATCTATAAAGTTCGGAACCACCTCTAGGGACCAACTGCTGTTTGATTAGTGAACGAACCAAGTTGACATTGATAATCCCAGCTCCATTGCACAGCCATGGGAAAATTCATAGGCGTATAAAGAAGCTTTTGGTATCATTGAGAGAAAAGTTCTGGGTACGTTTTGCGTAAATGACATCTGGACAAGATTCAATCACGAAGTGCATTGGCATTGATTGAATTGAATTACAACCAGCCGTCATGCGATCCAATAAATAAGGTGACTAGGCCATGTAGAGGTAGGACCATCAACTGCTTGGTCCCAAAGACTCTATGAGTACGATTGGCTGAGTTGGAGCATTGAACTGGAGAAGGAGCACAACCAACTTTATTTGCGCAACAGGCCGTCCATGCATGTGTGTATCAATCATTGGTTAGGTTACGTTAATGGGCTGACAGTGAGATTTCCAGAATACTTAGACCATTGTTGCTCCATTGTGATACCCAGTGCCGTTAATTTGATCCCAACAGCGAATTGTGACTGAACCAGTTTTGAAAATCAGATGAACGCATATTAACTTTTGAGTTTTAGCATAAACTGAACTCCATCCAACCGTTACAGCCAATCATGGGGATACCTCAAAGGATGTATTTATCTATTGCTCCTGTGGTGGCGTCTTAAAATGAATACAACTTCTCTGCTAAGCTATCTTTTTCTTTTTATTTGGCTGTTCACTTGTGTCACTGTCTGCTTCACTTTTATTTCCATTGGCCTCGTCATTTTCACTTCCTTGCTCCATTTCCGTGTCGTCATCGTCTTCGTCGGACGATTCCCCCTCTTCTGAAGATGACATGACAATCGGACCGTCGCCTTTCACAAACATCACTGTTTTCCCCATCCGACGAGATTCTAAAAAATATGTATGAACATGAATTCAAATTCACAATCCCATCTTTCAAATCTCCTTCATCTTACCTGCCCGAAGTATGAGTTGTCGACAACTACTTCCAATCGCATTCTTACCCTGATCCTCAGACAGACCAAATATCAACGCCCTGACCAAACAAAATCCATATAATTCTAATCTAAGATGACGGTTGGTGTACTTACAAATTGCTAACATCATAAGGTCCCCTCAAGTCGAAGGCACTCTTTGCTCCACTGGACAAAATTATGTTCTTTGACTTTCCTTTCGAGTGATAGTTATGAACTAATTTGATCACGTCCTTCCGGCAATTCGTGTTCGTAATCACTGGGGAATACCTTATTTCAAAGTACATCCCACGTTTCGCAGCCACTTGATAATTCTTGCGGTTGACCAGCAGTTTCCCACCTTCGGCATCGAAAGTTATGATGTCTCCATTGAAAACTGTGCAACAGTGCTTTAAAGTGAGAAACGAATTATGCATGTGCGCCAGATAGTCACAATTTACTTACTGTCAATGTAGGATCTGACTTCGGGAGCCCAGCAACGATATTGAACCTCCTCAAGTTAAGGGAATTTGTCTGCAGATGAGAGGTAAGCGTCAACCTTCTTAAGGCGCTATGTCACTTACCATCGCATGGGACACTGACAAGTCACTGTAAACAATGGTCAGTCGTCTAAGGATTTTGATTTGATTCTTGAACTCATCCAGGAAGCTAATTTCTGCTGGCACGGGGAATATGTCGGGTCCCTTCTTCAATGAGTCCTTTTTCGAGTGATCGAACACTTCTTCGATTGCTATCGTCTTGTAGTCCACTGCAATGAAATACCGGCTAAAGGGAGTTGTGCTTACGGCCAATTATTCTTACATTCAATTAGTTCTTTGACTATGTCCTTCATGATCTGCTTGTCCTTGTGTAGCGGAACACACAGATCATAAAATCCTTTTGTGATTTCCATTTAATTCCGATTTATTCAAAATAAAAGAAAACAAATTTCAAATTGTTTACAAGGAAAAGAAGCAAAACAAACGTCAGTTCTCCGGGGCACATGTTCTCGCCAAGCTGTCAAAATCGAATCCGGCGGATTGGATTGCTAAAGGTGGCAACACAATGACTTCTGGAGCGAAATCATTTTATGACTTGTTGCAACTGCTCGCTGAACATGATTATTATGAAAATCTCCCATGAGAGATGTTGGCTTGTGTGGGATAATCATCTCGTTTATCCGAAACGAAAATATTGTAAAAATATTATATATTAGTTGATATCTGCTGCGCATAGTTCTAATTTTTAGTGAGGTCGGATAAGTCGTTTTCCTATTTTTTCCTGACTGCAATTTAAGTTTGCAGTACGCTTTGAATAGTGTGACATTGATTACCGTGGCAAGTGTAGTACGTTTTTGTACTTTGTAGCCGTGGCTCACATAGGCCATAAAGCTACCATAACACCTTCTATTATACTAAAATCATCCAGATATGTTTAAAACCTGCAGCACATTGCATCATGAATAGAGATCTAATAAATTCAATAAGATCGACACTCTCAGACAACCAGGCTATATAAACAACTGGACTAATAAATGCCGCATCCAATGCTGGAACAATCAGGAGGGACTTCTTTTTCGTTTGGCGCCACAGTCCCGGGTAAACCTGAGCCTTAACCAACAAGCCTCTCCAGCCCAACGATCATTCGCCAGCTGCCCCTAGCTGCGCACACCAAGTTGGTTGAGGTCCTAAACCACCAAGAGCCTCTTCATCCGCTTTCAACAGCGTGGAGCAGGACAGTGATGATCAGAGTGTTATATAAATTCAGATGGTGTTTCGAGAGATCGCTCAATTGCCACATGAGTCCAAAGAAGCAGCGATTGGCAAGAGTAATTGATCTCAGTACTGGAGTTATTTTTCCTGTTTACTCTAGAACAGGGGTAGACGAAGTTCTTTACCACCCCTAAGTTCCTGCTGCCCATTATAACCCATTTATGATGTCAGCATGTACTTTGTGTTTGTTCGTCCGTCCAATCAAGTCAATGTCGTCCGTGTAAGCAAGCAGTTGGACTGGGATGATCAGAGTCTGATATAAAGTAAACTTAGTCTTCTGAGACATGGCTCTACTATTCAATTGCCTTTTGAGCCCCAAGAAACAGCGATTAGCAAGAGTTATTCTGCGTTTAATATCGGTACTGATGTTATCCGTCACGCCATTTTAGCCGCTTCCGCCTCAAACGCCTCATTGACGGCTCGCAGAGTTCAACCAATCACATCAATGTCATCGGCGTATGCTAACACTTGTATGGACTTCTGAAGGATCGTGCTTCTAGCGTTCGCGTCGAACCTCCGGTACAAAGACCAAGTCATCGCGGATGTAAGACAGCTTGGCCTTGATGACTGAAAGCAGCGTGGCTCAGACCCTTCACGGTTCGTCTGCCTGATAAGTAAGTAAGTGTTCGCGTATGAGTTTTACACGGTCTTCTCCAGGACGATCTGGAAGAACTCACATAAAAGTGCAGTCGACTTGTCTAAAAACTTGTTTGACATTGAAAGTCTCGGTGAGCTCGTTACCGACCTTAATGGAGCAGCGAGACTTGTATAGATCATCTCCACGCATGCTGTCATATGTGACCTTGAAATCGGCAAATAGTTGATGACCGTCGAAACCAAGAAAGAAATCATCTCTCTGTGCAAAGCAGACATTATCAAATGATAGTAATTAGAGGTCTACAATGCATGTCTTGAAACCAGTCAATCCATTCAATGCAATGAATGGATTCAAAATTTTACTGTTTTCAAATAAATGTATGTTTTTTGACAAATCCTTATGAATATCAATTTTTTAACACTGGAATGTAAGAACATTATTTATAATAATAATATGGGTGGCGCTACAGCCCATAGAGGGCCAGGGCCTAGCTTCTCAGCGTCCACTAGTGTTGTGCGTGCTATTGTTCTTTCACGAGTGGAAGGGACCTACAGTTTTATGCCGACTCCGAACGGCCAAGTTTGAGAAGCTTTTTCTAGACAGGAAATACTCTTTGAGCATTGTCAGTGACTCGAAAGAGGTGAGGTCGTGAAACTTATTTTTGTCGCTCAGAGCTGGATTCGAACCTGCGACGTCGAGATTGGGGTCGACGCACATACCCACAACGCCACGGCACCCCACACAAAAAAAACATTATTTGCTTCACTAATATTGGGTCGGCGGAAAGTTACTTACTTCGCTGTGATGAAGCACTAAACACTGGAGTAGATAGAATTTTGCAGCTAAACAACGGACAACTCTATTTGGTGCAAGCGCCACTATTGTAAGACAATAAAGCCATCATAATTCTGAATGAATAATTCTTGATTCGCCTTATCTGAAGAATTGATAACTTGCACCGGTGGAATGATATCTTGAAACAAGTCGTCCGATAAAAGTCTACCCAGCTCTTCTTTTAAAAATCGTTCTTGATCTTCATGTTCCCTTATTTCGTTGGCATATATTTTCGTGATAACTTTACATTAATATTTGATACATTTTATTTCCTCTTCATTGAATCAATATATTGGCGAGAGGAAGCAGAACACTGGCGATGAATATGAACAGCTGTTAAATGAAGAGTCGGGTAGTCTTCACCTTCTATTAGGTCTATAACTTAATTCGCATAGTGAGAGTGAAAGTGAGTCGAGCAGAATATCAAATATATTTACTGATTCATTCTTGGCTGCCAAGCGGGCTCAATTCTTTGGGATAAGATCCACAAATTGCCAGCAAGATGGCTAGATCAAAGCTTCAGATGGGCAATACTTTGAATAATACCATTGTGCATGTTTTATTAAGTAAACGTTCAATATACGCAATATTTTTCTTTGAAGTTTCTTCAAAATCATAACTTTAATCTCGCCACTCGCCACAGAGAGCTGCTCTCTTATTTCTGGTATTCATTTTGAAATTAGGTGATCGAATGATGTACAGTGGTTGAATTTTTTTGTTTTACTTACTTGTACAGTATTTTTATTCATATGATTGTCATGAATAGAGTACACTGAAGTACTGTACATGTTTAGAGAAATAAACGAGTCCATTCGTGCAGACCTCTAATAGCAATCTATCCCATTCATCTCAACATTTTCCTTTGTATCGGCTTCCTTGGTCCAGGACGTTTCGTCTTCAGAAATTTTACAACAATTCTAGATGAAATTTCTTAAAAGTCTCACTAATTTTATGAAGGTGGGTGTTACATGCTCCGTGACCTGTTAGTACTCCACGTATAAGCCTTAGGTCAGCTTCATTAAGACCCAGAACTTCTTCAGCAGCATCTTGGTCCTATCACTCCAGCTTTTTTTGCAAACCACCCTTCATACAAATGGGATCGTTGTTCGATAACCCGGCTCGATCCTTCTCACGCGTATTTCATAGCATTTTTTGAAGTTGAACTTAGGGGACTCACTTACACCAGTTAACCCTCAAATGTTGTTCACTCTTTTAAGAATTTCTAGATTTCATATAAGATTTGCTTAAAAGACCAGAGACATTTAGGTTTCACTAACCATTTAAATGGGTACACTTTATTGAATTGAACTAAGCATTTTACAAAAGAAAACTATTTATCAGCTGGTTATGATGAGATCAGTCTCTCTATCAAGCTCTGCATCGGAGTCGTTATTGCTCTCACTAGACAAGCTATTCTCTACATCATCCTTTCCACTGTAGGGCCCGGCGTTTCCAAATGTTTTAGCCTTCTCGCGACGTGTCTTGATTAAGCACTTGTGGCCAGAACAGTCGAGGTTTTCTGTGTAGCACTTCTCCCTGCAGCATATGCGACACAATCGAAACTCACACTTGATGCCCTGCAAAGAAAATGTGAACAAGTTTCCAAAAAGGGTGAAGGTTAAGCCACTTACCACAGGGTTTGTGCATTGATCACAGCTCTCCAGGCTGCGTTCGTGCTTTCCTTCAGGCTTGTTCGGGCGACGATTCTTTCGTCGGAGTCTCTTCATTTTCTTTCTGGATATCTGATTGCCCTCGTCGTCGAAGTAATGCCGTTTCACAGTGTTTGGATCGTGAGCGATGCGAACTTTTTCCTCAATAGTCTTCTTATGTTCCTCTGGCGGTGGTCTGATGTATGGCTGGCATAGCCAAGGTGGTAGAGATAGGTTGGCCTGAAAGAATACGGGGGCATGAAGCGATTGTGTGACGTGCGGAGGGAGGGAGAGAGATACTTACAGCTGTGTCTGTTGTCGGTATGTTCGGGTCAACTTCTTCGTCAAGATAAGTCTTGTCTCCTTTGTGGTACAGTTCGTATTTGTCCTTCAGCGTCGAAACAACATTTCGGAATTCGGGCATCTCTCTTGATACCGCGAGTGTCTCTCGTACCTTTGAGTTTGGACGTAGATTTAATCTGGCAACGAAAGAAGTACATGAGTGAGGAAGGACGAATGTTAGGAAGACCTTCATGTTTATTAAACAGCTGACGTGTAGGGCGTGGCATTTTAATACAGAGATCTCAGATATGGATGTAAAGCAAGATTCAGAGAGCAGTAAAACATGTATTTTGCTGAAGAGGATGGTCATTAAAGTCGAATGACACGCCATTAAACCTATCAGAAGCGCAATCTACAATGGACGCAGCTGGTTCGGGTCAGTAGGAAGCTCTAAATGAAATGCCTTGTCGCAGGATTTATGGACTTTGTAAAAACCTGAAACGAGATTCTCGTGCAGTAAATGTGTACAGCTGGTTACTGTGGTAATGACCTGGGTTATAATTATAGTGGTACCATGCGTGTGATAAAGACACCTATTTTTGTCGCAACAGAATTGTGATGAAGATATAAGCGTGAAGAAGATATCGAAATCGGGGCACTTTAAAAAATTTAAAGGGTCACTGGACTTTTGTGAGACCTTCTCAAACATAATTGAATAGAGGGCGGTCCCATAATAGCGCGTTGGGTGGACTTAAGTGAGAGGCAATGAAGAAAGAATACGGAGGTGTTTAAGAAGAAAAGACGGACTTCAGTTTAATTTCTGGCTTTTGAGTTCTGTTCAGTATGTGCAGAGACTCTTTAGAGGCAATAGACCATATGTGAGAGTTGTACTCACGCTTATAACAGAATCTAAACCAGAGGATGAAATACAACGTTTGAGCTAACGAACCAATAGGTCTTTTGACTTTGTTTTGAAATCTCTTAGAAGTTTCCCCGAAGTACAACAGCAACAATCAAAGATCAAAGGCACTCCATTTCGATACTTTGGCTACGAGTGCCTCGAATTCTGAAAATTCTAAAGTGTTCCACTAAAGAAATAAGTTGTCAAGAAAGAGCTGAGTTTTAATATCTCATTTTTTCTCTATATCCTCTAGTGATTCTTCTATTTCGCCGTTCTTCAATGATCGGTTTAACGGATTTGAAGAAGCTTACGACTACGTGCTGATCGATACCACCAACAAAACTTCCATTTCAATGCCGCATACGAGTGTCTCTTGTCATACTGACGTGCTACAAAGCGTTATGTCTAGTTTTGACATTTTTGTCAAAATGACCAGGATGTGAACAATGACGATTGAGAATTTTGCTGTTCCCACAAGGTCGGTAACAAACACACCGAGACCTTCAATGTCTAAAGGGCTAGACAAGGCGACGCGGTGTCATGTGTTTTTTTTCAACATCATTCTTTTGCAAAATTCAGTCACTAAGAGCAAGGACGCACAACATCAGCGACTCGGCCAGAGAGTCATTGCATGCAACATTCACTTTGAGGTAGTTAGGAATGTCGTCGTCGTCTACCTCGGCTTCCAAGTAAATAGACAAACAACATTAATACCGACATCAAGTGCAGATTTGCTCTTGCCAATTGCTGTTTCTTTGGGTTCAAGAAGCAATTTTGTGGTAGAGGCCTTTCTCGAAGGACCATGACAGCATTACATCAGAACTTGACCATATCTGCTCTAGTCTATGGCGTGGAAGCTTGAACAATGTCAAGAGCTGGTGAAGCTTTGGGTTAGGTTAGGTTATTGGACTGCTAGTGAAAATTGCCAGAACACTTAGTCCTTTTGTTGGTCTATCGTGATACGCAGTGCCGTTCATTTGATCTCAACGGCAAATGGTGACTGGGATCCTTATAACCAAGGGCAGGCACTCAACCAACTGCGCCATCCAGCCTCCAGCTTCTTAAAAAGAAGGTCGTGCCAGCTGGAGAGGCGTGTTGGCTAAGGCTCAGGTTCAACTTGTAATGTGGAACGAAACTTCAAAGTAAAACAAAGAACAATTATCCCTAACAGAGATGAATATGACGGTGATAACGCCTGTACCCCTCAATTTCAGAATCGCAGATGATCATCGCTCAAGCGCAGAAGTACTCTTTCCAATCGCTGCCTCTTTGGCCTCAAGAGAACAGAGCCATTTCTCGAAACCCCAAGCTGACTTTATATAACACTCTGATCGTCCCTGTCCTGCTCCACGCTGTTGAAAGCGGATGAAGAAACTCTTGGTCGTTTTGAGAGAAAATTTCTGCGTGCGATCTTTGGTCCCTTTGTCTTTGTCTGGAGGAGAAAATTCAACCACTAAATGCACGGGGTGTACAGCGGCATGCACCTAGTTAAGCGTCTTCGGATCCAACGCTATCTAGATCCTAGATGGCTAGGGCATGTAGAGCGAATGGACACCACAGCTTCGGCCCGAAGTGTCTTCTATACCGAGCTTGGGATAACTCCTCACGAGACAGCGCTCACAAGCGGAAAAGGACCTCAACCAACTTGGTGTGCAGCTGGAGGCGAAAGATTGTGCTGGCTGGAGAGGCATTTTCAGGTTCAGAACCAGGCCCATCCGGACTGTAGCACCAATGAAAGAAGAAGAAGCTAATTCCTCTCTAAAGGCAATACAATCATTTCTTCTGACAAATGCCATAGGTTACTAGAGCCCTATGGACCTGTAGACGTCTATACGGCTGGAGTTAGGATCTCTCTCACATAACTTAAAGTTCGTTGTACACAATTATGGCGCGACTCATAACCATTTACATGGCAATCGACCCTTTCCAAAAGACAACGTCAAAGAAGAGGCAAGACCAATTGTTCCAAAAATATACCACAGTTGAAGGAGCTTTCACACTTAAACAGTCATGTCCAAAATATCGCTAACGTCTACGCCCAGGTCTTTGCATATGATGTATTAAACAGAAAGTACAAACGCGTCGGTACCTCTGTTATCAGTTCACCTTCTTAAAGCCGCGGTTGTTCTTTTCACGAGGGTGCTGAAATTGGTCACACGGTCTAACTTAAGTACAGTGAACTCTTTCTAAATCGAATTTTTTGTTTGCCGTATTTTGGGATTCTTCTCAGTGATCCATATTCTATGTCGAATTACCACTAACTCGATTTAGTTTTAATACCCCGTGATAATCTAACTTAGGGAGAGTCCACTGTACTACTTAAAGCTAGTAGTACAGTGGATTTAAGGCTTAAAGATCTGAAAAAAAAAATATATTGAATCGAAAATCGTCAAGGCAGTGCAAAGGAATTTCAGGCAAGTTTTGGGGTCTATCGCCAAAAAGATCAGTTTAGATCTGAAAGTCTTTCAGAAGTATCCTTTTCATTTATGCATCGGTCGCGTATGCATATATATATCGTATATATATCAGGTCTGTGCCCTCGATCTTGATGCACTGCTAAGCTCTAAGAACAACTTAAGGCAATCTTCAGCCTTAGAGAGCACAACTGAAGGTGGCACGAGAGTGGGTGTAGACAAAGCTGTTCTCTAACTCAGTAAATGTAGCTTGCTTCTTGATAATACAATGGGCCAGTTTTTGAGTCTGAGTGACCCAGTGTTGGTTGAAACCTCGACAAAAGTGAAAATGTTCATTTCCGACACTACTCTGGTTAATGAAGTGTATATTCTATAAAGGTACTCACTTAAGAGATTCCAAAGACGTACTTTATTTCATAAGGGAGATGTACTGCTGTCTTTTGGATTATCTTCAAGCTTTCGATACCATGGTTCTTTCCAAGTCGGGGTATCGTTGTCATGGCGGAATGTGTTGTGCAACTTTTAGGCATCATAACTGAGCACTGCCTCATAAGTAACCGAGCCCGAAGACTTGGAGTGTTCTACATTAACTTCTGCAGAAGCTGTAGGAAAACGGAGGAAGAACTGGTCGCGGCTTTGCAGAAGTTAAAAGATTTCTGGGACAAATGCACGTACCAAGGATATCCTAAAACACCTGAAAATGCTTACAAAATGCTCAAAACAGACATCTGGTATTGAAACAATTTTCTAAAACAAGGGAACGGTAATAACTAGGGAACTCAACTACGAGCCACGGTACACAGCCAAAAGGGACAGTACAATCGGCTATAAAGATCTATTTGGAGCTTAGTTCTTACAATAAACACTCTAATCACCTCTGCCCACATACCTAAGGCCTGACTGATATATTTTTAAATAAATTACGAATATGTCCTTCAACATCCAAAAGGACGATTCTTTGAAAATCCCTTTAAGTATTTAAGTGTGTACTTTTTTACTTTTTAGGCGTTGTCCCATGAATACACAAATGATTGCTCATCAGGACACATTCATTCAAATCATACCCTGGAAATGATAGGAAACTCCACCCGAAATACTTACAAGTGATGGAAGATTTTGAACAAATGCCCTCGAATATACGATATCGGACACGGATACAATTCAACAAAATCCAGGTATTCATTCGCCATGTCCCACGTTGTCGGCACAATACCCATGAAAATTGCCGGATTATGAAGATTCCCCTCGGCGGACATAACTCCATCAACGTTTGTCTCGTCCATGCACCGTCTGACGTCCTCCAACGAGAGGATATTCCCGTTCGCAAACATGGGAATTTTAACATGCTCCCTTGAACAGAGAACGAAATTATTTTGTGCTCCGGTAAAATCTCATTAAAGACACACGCAACACTGTGGCTCACCTCACGTCCCTGATGTAGCTCCAATCGGCGACGCCAGTCAGTGGTCCCTTCTGCTCTCGTGTCCGACCGTGCACAGTCAACAGCTGACAACCCGCCGCCTCGAGCATTTGCGCGTATCTGATTGTCCTCTGTCTGTCTTCGAAAACACGAATTTTGCATGTCACCGGAACGGACAGGTTCTTGTGCAGAGTTTTCACTGAAATTGATGATGGAGTGTAGGTAAGTATATGTTTCGTTTATCTTTTCTTGTACTAAATTGGGTCTGGTCTAAAGGGAGCAATGACAAATCTGGTGTCACGACACTTAGCCGGTCATCGCCGATGTCACACTGGGTTGGCTCCGTGCATGTACCGCGCTCGTATGTCATTAATTTTATAGCCGTGGCACCTTAAAATGTGCCACACTCACTCACCTATATCCTCGAGGAGAGGCCACTCGTCCTGCAAGAAGGCTCCGTAGTGTCCACGTTTCGCTATTGCCTGCGGGCATCCGAGATTTATGTCGATGGCATCACAATGCTCCTGTGCCAGCAGTGCAGCTTCCAGTATTGTCTGAGGTTCGTTTCCACAAAACTGTGCCGGGGGAGAGCAATGTAAAGAAAAACGGAATCGAATGAGTGTGAGTGCAATTAAGTCTGTAACTTGCGCTGCTCGCAAACAGTAACCCTTCGAATAATTGAATGTGCTTGTGGAGAGTTGCTCCCCGAAACGTGCCAGCGTTTCTCATGTTTTTTTCCCGTGTATTTTGGCATCCATTCTGGGAGGGATTGAACGCTCAATAGATCTTAATCGAAACTCGGTAATTACTTAGTAAAGAGCTTTGCTTGAGCAACGGGTTACAATGACCCCGATGGGGTGCCCTCTTGTGTGGCTTGGTGCAAGCTTAATTAAAATTGAAGTATTTTTGGCGGCGAATTGAGGGTTCGCCTCAAGTCTGCGGGTAAGTTTCGCAATTACCTGAATAATTAATGGTCGGTCCTCGGGGCAGGTTTGCAGTGCTTCCTTGCGGTATTTCGGGTCTTTGGAGAAGAGATTGCTGTGGAACATGGGCGAGTAGCAGAGCTGGGCACCGTACTTCCGGCAGAGCATCCTCCAGGCGAGTTCGCTCTGGTCAACCATGGGGGCTACCTTTTGATGTGGAAGGTGTGGGAGATTAGTTGGAGCATCGATTTGAAGTGATATTGAAACTTACCACGTATTTGGGTGACTTCAAGACATTTCTGTAAAATTCCCAAGCAGATGATGTTTGGGGTGGCTTCGAGTTGTCGTTTGTGCTCGTCTCGTCGTTGTTGTTCTCCAGGACCATCGTTCTGATAATAGAAAACAATGTATGGTTAGTTGCCTTGTGTGTGATTAAGAAGAGAAGGAAACTTAAAAGGAGACTTAAAGTAATAACAAACGTAAAGGACAGGACGATGAGTAAGATCTGTTTTGGTGAACGGGACGCAGACTGCTGTTGAAATTTGAGTGCAATTGGCCGCAATAAAGTCATTTTCGAATAAATTGTCAATTTATGGGTTTCTTGTTAGCCAGAATCAAGACACATCAATGGCCGAAGAGATAGGAGAAACCAGTTCAGATTGTATGAGCAGTATACAGTGTTTACAGTGTGTTACGGTTGGAACTATATTGGACATGTGAAAGTAGTAAATCAGTCTTTAAGCAAGTCGATAAACATTGCCATATTGCTGTCTCCTATATGTTCAATCACTTGCGGTGATTGAAACCATTTAAGAAATCTAAGACTTTCCATCATTTTTTGAAATCTCATGTATGTTCCCTGTATGTGCTGGTCCATGCCATTGTGGGTATGTGCGTCAACTCCAATACACATGGACCTCGACGTCTAGGTTCGATACCTGTCTGTACGACAAAATGCTAACGGCCCCACCTCTTCCAAGTCACTGACAATGCTCAAAGAGCAAAACTGCCTAGAAAAAGCTTCTTAAACTTGGCTGTTCAGAGTCGTCATGAAATGGTAGGGCCCTTTAAGTTGAGTCAAAGGATTAATCTAACTTTTTATAAAACAATGATCATACCAGTCGTGATTCACGCATTCAATGTATAGACAATTTCAAATGCGGATTAAAAGATTCTTGGTCTCTTCGAGAGAAATGTTCTGCCTTCGAACTGTTTGCATTCGGAGCATCTGTTATAGAAGGTTTCATCACAAGCTGACTCTGCATGACTCTGCGAAATAGGCTTTCAGTCGGGAAAACTGACTGGTGCGCACTAGCGAAATCTTATTGGGCCATGCTTATCCGAACTGCAATGCCACACTACGGAGTGGTATGCGAGAAGAACTGCCTGACAGCCAAAACGTGCAGCCAAAATGTGGGAAGGCAAATTTTCATCGAAAAAGTGCTACAGTTTTGGTGGAACTGAAGCTTTTTAAGAATGACGGAGTTCGCATAAAACCAAAGTATTTCCTGTGCTCCAAGCCCCAACTAGACTTTACATTACGCTTCGAACTCTTCTCTAGAAAAATATAATGTATACGCCTACGAGCTTTGTATCAGAGAAGCACTAAACATATCAGTAGAAATAACTATGAAGTTTTCCTAACAATTCAAACCTCGTTTATGACGTTTATGCACTTACGAACAAAATAAGACGATATAACAGTTAACAATGGATTTAACAAACAAACAAACAGGAAAAATGTGTTAAGAGAAAATGTAAACGGATCGGATAATGACAGAATATGTTAGAGGCTAGAAACTTGTACTGTAGCCGTACACAACACACACACATGGAGCAACATAAGAGAGGAACAAAAACGAGGGCGAAGAATCATGAGAACACTACCGCTCAATCAGTAAAGTCATAAAAATATCGTTGAACGAGAGAAGTATACAAATCGGGTTGTTTTTCATTCTTACACATTGTATAACAGTTCAAGGATTTGTTTACTAGAAAAAGACTACACGTCAATATTAGGGAGTCAGTTTAAACTATCCAGCGCATGGCAGAGAGGAGGTGCACTGTTTGAATAAAAATCACTTACCATTACCACGAGCTACTCAATTTACTCGAAAAAAAAAAATATGAAAAAAAATACTTCATTAATATTCGGTTTTTTTTTTGTCTGCATTCCTTTTTATTTGAGTCTACTGTTTGCCAAACAAATACATTTAGAAGGACTAACAGTCCGAATATTAATTACAGTCACTTTATGTACATACATTTCACCTTAAGAATATCAGTCATTTGTTTGAATCCGAGGTTAGAGATCCGAAGATCTCTGAAAAGACCGTCAAGCAATCTACGCAGTCCTGACGATAAACTTAGTTTGCTGGTGATCCTTGGTAGTTGAACATTTAATAGCCACAGTCTTCAAAAGCTTTATTATATGGAAAATGTTCAATTGGAGAATACTCTTCTGTGACAACATGTAACACAAAAAATACCATTAGTGAATACTATGCCCTTTTTGCGGCGAGGCTAATACTCATCAGCACACTGATCAAGCCTAACTTAAGGAAACCAAATGCGCGAAGGAGAGAATGAACAAAAAATATGTGGTGGTCCGTGGCGTTGTAGGTATGTGCGTCGACCCCCACGACGACGTCGTAGGTTCGATTCCTGCTCTGTGCAACGAAAACAAGTTTCACGACTCCACCTCTTTCGAGTTACTGACAATGCTCGAAGAGTATTTCCTGTCTAGAGAAAGTTTCTCAAACCAAGTCGTTCGTATTCGGCATAAAACTGTAGGTCCCTTCCACTCGTGAGAGAACAATAGCACGCACAACACGAGTGGTTGCTGAGAAGCTAGGCCCTGTCCCCCTACGGGCTGTAGCACCACCCATATAATTATTACTATTATTAAGAATGTCCGAGATTTGACATCACATTGGGTCCGATCGTTCTCATATGAAATTGGGCCGGTTACCAAGAAGTTTATTTTTGGTATGCTTCTGCCAACACATACAGTAGAACCTATAAAGGCTCTTTCACCAAGCGCTCTTTATCTTTTAATTTAAATATGCAATCATCTTGCATCGAATTATTGGGTGGCACGTTCGACTTGTCCCATTTCCATGACTCTAGTGTTTAAATTAGGGTAAATTTGGCCGATGTCATAAATTATGGGGGCATAGACTAGCGGTTTTAGGAAACAAGAAATAATACCGATCTCCGTGGCAAGTGCACAATCCCTCATGAAAAATTTAAAATGGGAGGTGAGCTGTAGGGGACGTAGCAGCGTCTTTTGCAACCACATGTTAGTATTCGTATCATGCAATTCAGGCCAAAATCAGTTGGTAATCATTAACCAATAAAGCCCATCATTGACGGTGATGGCTTAGCCAAAGTCTCCAAGAAATATGTACCAGCACAAAATCCAAATTAGACAGTTACTTCGGGATGAGTTGGACGCTCTTGAACGTCATGTAGAGTGGTATCCCGCTTCAAATTGTATCATTTTTTGGTGGACGTATCTAACCATTCATGTAGAAAAAGGTCCCATCTTATGGCGATCGTAAAATTTATGAAGAGTAAGAAATGTTATCCGAACAGAACACTATTATTGCATCATTTGCACGTGTTGCTTAACGCTATACACGTCCAAGGTGATTTGGCAAAACAGACTGAATAAATGACAGCCAATTTGACAGATGTGCCTTCAAGAACATGGCCGATATCACCTGTCAACAGTCGGATGTCCTTATTAGCTGTGTTTAAAAATTTGCAATGATTTTCGTTTGTTCATGATTATGCTAAATCGGCAGCCACAGTCGGAGAAAAAACAAAGATCTCTGATGACATGCACAGCAGCTGCAGCAGTCATCGATTGATACTTTTGCTGTTGTTATTACGAAGGAGCAACAATATGACAACTTCGGCAGTCCTCAGCCGTGAGAGTTGAGATGAAAAAGTTGAAGGCAGTCGCAGCAGTGAAAAGCAAAAATTAAACGACTTTTGCTACTTCGACAGAAGAAATTCAAACGCTGCTTATTAGAAGATCCTTTATAAATCCAAAGGTGTTGTCAGTTAAACCTCTAATTCTGCGATTTATCTTCTCCTTACCACCGCATGACTTTGTGGTGCTATTTTCCGTTGCAAAAGCAAATAAATTTCCCTTGATATTTTTAAAACGTCAACTTATCTCTGTGCGAGGGCTCTTTACTTCTGAGAGCATTGCCATCTACCCAAGGCCACAGTTGAAGGACATTTAACCCAAATCTGCGGTCGCCTTTATTTGCACACTCGTCGAGTTGGAAGAGCGCCTCCGGTGTTTGTCTAGAAGTCTGGCAAAAATAAACAAATGAAAAGTGACAAACATCCCTAACCGCAACGGGGCCATGAAAGCCCCTAAGTTTGCCTCAATCAATGCATCAAAGCGCTTCTGTCGTTAATTCTCGCCCGAAAACGACCGCCGACAAACACTTGTTTCTCCTCAATAACCGCGCGATAAAATTCAATTTTATTCCTCGTCCTGCCGTCGTTACGTTCTGTCAACATGTTTTCATCTGATAAAATGAGCAGCACAACAGCAACAAAAAAATAACGCATAAAAAGGACACAGCCATTTGTTGAAGGAATGTTTATCGCGCGGTAGGCCTCTCGCAGGGGACGGGGCGCCACTTTCTAGGGTATTCTCGCCATAAATTTATCATTGCTCCGCGAGCGCGCTTTTATTTGCATAAGCTGCCTGGAAAATGTTAATTTAATTCAGAGAACGGCGCGGCACTGTCATCCAACGTGGCCCTTATCATGCGGCAAGTGTGAGATAAGGAAGGGCACTGTCGCCGGAGTAGTGTGCCGGAGAACATAACATTTTGTGCCGAGGTATTTCCTAGTCCTAGTAGTTGCGATGCCAAGGTTGAGGCGGGGAGGCATATCCCATTCGGTTCATGGTCGCCATCAAGTAGTTGCTCAAGCAGGCCCTATTGTCTGGAGAATGTCCCAAGGACGAGGCACTTGAGCGCACTTCTTACGTAACCGTGCGCCCGTGGCACTGTGTGCGGCCTAGTGGAAAATTGATTCCATCCATGAAATCACATTGAATGCTAGTGATTTCTGGCTGATAGGCAAATGACTTTAAAGTCCCCGCCCCATGCTTCGGTCCTGTCTGAATGGCAGAGCTTTAATTAAAATCATGACGATACAGGAAGCCCTTAAAAAAAGGGAAAAGCCGACCGATACCCCCTCTTTGTTTCACGGTATAATAAACTTAATTGAATTACTGTGTCGGTAATTATATTGTTCCGTAAAGCGATTCACTATCTCGAGGCGGCTCCCCGTTCGCCGTGTCAGCAGAGTGCAGAAGAGAGGATACTCAAATCGATACGAGGCACTCATTGTTGGGGCATATTCAGCGATATTTGTTCGCAGGACATTTGCACCGGGGCAGCTTTTGTCCCACCGAGCGGTGCATTAAGTCGATCTCGTGTTGTTTTTGCAACAGAACGCTCGAATTTGAAAGTCGAATGCATTTAGCATCGCATTGCATGCTGGGCAATTGCACGCTCGATTACCGCACACCGTGCACTGTGACGAGTAACAGTCGCCAGTGTCCAGGGACAGTTTGCAATTGTTGCCCGATAGCTTGGTAATTACAATACCAACTGCAGCATTACACATTAACGACGAGTGCGAGTCGAACAACGGCGACTCGCTGTTCGGTTATGGATGCTGGGGCAAAAAGGGCAAATTTCATTCGGTCGATTTATGTGTATAATTCCATTGCAAGCCAAGGATTAACGATTCAGCGCTGACGATAAAGTTGGGTTATGCGTCTTTTTGGGAATTTCCAGCAGGAGAACTTCCAAGTGGAGCGGTGTAATTTATTTTAGCATCACTAATGAGATCGAGGTTACCGCATGGGACGGGGAGGGATTAAGGGTTGATGGCGCACTTGTCTGGCCGATGGATGTACTTCGGGGCTAAAAATAGAAATAGACGCAGACAAAGGGGCCTGGCAGAGACGCCCATTTGGGTGGTGGGGGCGACAGGGTGAAATTGAATCAATTACGCGAGTGCATTCAACTATTTTTGGAATATTTATAGTTTTCCCAATAAGGGAGCCCATTCGCCCGTGAACTATTTTTGTAAAATTATGTGTTGAGCAAATTGTTTTCGTGGAATATGAAAGTTTTTTTGTGGATTTTTTCACGTCATTTAAATAAATTTATGTTGCAAAAACGTTCAAGTGGTGTTTTTTGGAAAAGAAAAATAGAGATGGACATGTCTTAGTCCGGGGATCAGTGAAAGACTGTTATTCGGAAATCATCGGTAGAATCAGATCAGCACAATCCATAAGGCAGGTTATTCACATATGAAAAGTTGCACAAAAGTCAAAAACGTTCTTCAGATTGCCGACTAAACATTTCTTACAGTTCTGTGCTTCGCATTTCTTTTATCATATTTTAAAGAGAAAGGCGATGTCACTACAAGCAGTGCTGCCAGACTGTGGCTAATTCCCCTTTTCGTGAGGGTGCTTATGGTGCTTATGGTGTTGATGAATCTCTGCTTCTATGGATTAGAAACTATCTTTCGAACCGTTCAATCCAAGTTGTTTTGGATGGGCTCAAGTCTGATATTCACAAAATAAATGCTGCTGTCCCCCAAGGCTCTGTTCTGTCTCCGACACTCTTCCTCATTTTTATAAATGATCTCCTGTCTGCCACTTCTAATCCAATCCACTCCTTCGCTGATGACAGCACCCTCAGCTTTTCATATTCGTTCCAAAATTCACGACCCTGCCCATCGGACGTAATATTGGAACGGCAGCGTATGTCAAGCACATCGAATTTCGATCTGGGGCATAATTAACTGGGGTAAGAACAACAGAGTGGAATTCAATGCTTCCAAAACTCAATGCGGTCTGCTGTCTCTAAAGCGAACCCCTGATAATCAGCCATTATCGATGAATGGCGCTTGTATCGACGAAACCGAAAACTTTCCATCCTCGGTATGCACATCAACACAACACTTAGTTGGAACGATCACATATTCGAGGTCGCCAAAAATGCTGCGAAATGTTTAGGTTTCCTTAATCGATGCATGAAATACTTCACCCCCTCTGATTTGGCTTTAATCTATGAGGCGTATATTCGCCCTAAGCGAATAACGTATGACGCCATATCTGGTCTGGTGCCCCCAAGACCACCCTGCACCTACTAGATAGAATCCAAAAGCGAGCGATAAAACTTATAGGAGACAACGATATGGCGGGTTCATTAGACTCGCTTGAACATACGGTACGTGTCTTCTTTGTCCGTGTTTTATCGTTATTTTAACAAACGATGCTCAAGTGAGCTAGCAAACTGCATTCCTCCTCTCCTCGAATTCACCCGCAATACACGTCTCGCCAGGAATTCACATCAGTTTACCCTTAAGCCTACTTTCGGACGCACAATGAAATTTAGAGACTCGTTTTTTAGCCGCACCACACGAATATGGAATGCTCTTCCCAGCTCAATATTTCCCATAGATTACAATCCGCAGATGTTTAAGACCAATGTGCACAGGTACCTCCTCTCTCTTTCTCCCTCCTTGACACTTAAGCCGTGGCCATTGGTAGCTTAAGTTAAACTACTATTTAATTGGAATTCACCACTTAAGTTACGCTGTGAAAACGAAATTTCTATTGATTCTGAGTTTAGCATCGGATTGACACTTAAGCTAGCACTGTCAAACCGAATATAAGTGTATAAAAGATACTTGCTCGTATAGTTTAAATACGTTTTTGAAATAATTTTCTGATTTATTTGATACCCATGCGAGGGAATCCTAGGTTGCGCAACCAACATTTGCAGCCTTATGCAATACCGAGTTTTCACATTTGCTCTGTGTTGAATAGAATCTGTACAATAAATGTTGGATCTTGTCCCTGCCTCGGCCCATACATTTTGTTAATCAACTGCAGATGCTCAGCTGATAAGAAAATTGTAGTATTTTCCCTTAATGACAATACAACTGCCGTAACCGGTAACTGATCTAGCACATTTAATGGGAAATATGGTGAATATGAAAGCAGTTGTCTCATCTCTTCAATAATTCAATGATCAGCAACAGCAGGAGGGTAGTCTGCTGGCAACAATAACCAAAAAAGTACTAAAAATCTGAATTAATATTATGTGTATTATTTGCAGTTATTTTGCACAACATATTAATGAATATTATTGACAAAATTGTCTATTTCTTGGCTATTAAATTGAAGGGGTAGATTAGATGTTTAGTTGGCAGGAAATAAACAAGTTGGAACAAACTACTTGGTAGACATTTCATGGTTAGATGGGGTCGGTGCAGTCATCAGGGTGGCTGAACACCTACCGAAGATGATATTTTCTTCGTGAATACGGTGAATTGTGGAGCTTCTCCCTTGTGGAGGAACTCAACTGACGGAAGGCGAATTCAGAAATATGCCAAGATAGGGCTTGAAGACGGTGTCAGACGTAAGGCCGGAAGGTTATACCACCGAGGCAAGTCCTTACAGAATTCCATCCGAAGATTTTTGAAGACTTGGCCTTGTTAAGAGGTGGAACCTCTTCGTGCCTCTCGGTGCATTTCGACCTTACGACCGCTGCTCACGAAGACCAACAAGTTGGGTCCATGTAACTACCCAGAATGACCTACTCTGCTCTTGCAGCGCCTTGGCTAGTCGTAGGTTTCTACACCTAGGGACCTACTAATTAAATAACCTCAAAATCCGACTTTCAATTATCAGGCGTGTTTTTTTTTTTACTAATCAGTGCTCAGCTTAATAATGATTCTCAATAAAACGCGTTTTTGCTGAGTTAATTTTTGTTCCGAAAGTTGGTACGTGTGTTTAGGTCCATTGCATTAGATGTGATGTGAAAAGTCAAAAATAAGTGAAATTGTATTCCCAAAAGCAAAGAAAATATGTTATGAAATAAATAATATGAATTATTTGTGAAATAATCGAGTAATACCAACTTTTACTAAATAAATAATTTCATCTGGCGCCAACTATGATTTCGATGTTTCAACGCGTCCTAGTCAGTGATGACAGCGAAATTTTACTAAGGAGTTTTAGCTCAGTGAGTTGTTTTGTTGTTGCTTCCCGTGTGAAATCTTCCTAAGCTGAGTACTGACAAGTCAAAAAAACACGCCTATTGTTGTTGAAATTACAAACATTTATAACCAAAAGAGTCTCTGATGCTTGGCGCGAGTATTCAGACAAATTTGGAACAATTACAATGCCATTGAGATAAACTTGAATTAAACAATTCGCATAATACCGAAATTGTTTATAGAAAGATTGCAATGTGAAATTCATGGGAATGTCATTCTGAGGACTAAATATTTAGAAGCAATTTCAAGTTCGGTAAATGGGGATTGCGCTTAAAACATCTGGCAACTTGAACTGCAGCCAGTAGAGAGGTCAGAGGCTAGCTTCTGCAGACGTATTATTCGTGCTTTTGTTCACTTATAAGTTTTACGACGAGAAGAAATACTCTTCGAGCATTGTCAGTGACTCGATAGATGTGGGACGTGAACATTTTGTCGTCATAGTGGGAATCCAAACTAGACAGCTTAGGTTCAAGTGCTAAGGAGTCCACGTAGAGAGTTGCTAAGGAGTACACGGAGCACCCAACAACTTTTTTCTTATCAAAATGGTTTCTATTCGGGCAACTCAAACCAGCCTGATTGAAGAGAAGGTATGTCTCACGCAAGCATAGTTTTATTAAAATTAAATTTAAAAATAGAAAGCTCCTAATAAAACACCAAAACAAACAATTGTACAAATTAGTTCGATGTTCTGTGTTCAACGGCTGGTTGGCATCCACTTTCCATTTAAGACTTTTTGATCTGACAGAATTGTTCTGTATTTTAAATAAAGGCCCTATTGAATCCATTGCGAGTATATTAAATTATTGTTTATTAAATTCTAGTACAATAAATAGCTACACCAATTGCCTATCAAAAAACGAGAATAGGGAGAGCGGAATAAATGTCATCTCACGTTGTGTTGTCATAGCCTTTCAGTATGGACAGATGTAACAGATTCTATGAGCTAGGTCTTTAAACCTATTCTCGGTCACACAATGAAACATATTTTGATTCACATTTTTGAATAAATCCACGACAATGAAGATTCAAAGTTGCACTCTCTATCAAAGATTGCCAAATTGCCATTTTGCTTTTTTTCTAGGCAGTACTTGACCCCACAGAATGGACACATTTCACACAGCCCTTTGCAAAGTTTTTCAACATCAGGGGACACTCCTATCTACAATGGCTCACTACACAAAAGAAAAAAATGACAATAACCACCTCAGCGGACAATACTGGATCCATCCAGCTCCAAAGGCAGATTGGTTTTATTATGCCCTCTTCTTGAACATCCCTGTATTTGTATACTCTCCCCTGAAATCAAAAAAAGAACAGACAATAAATAAGCGCATGAAATAACCATCAAGCGTCACCGGCGAACCCTCCTTCCGGAGGATAATTGAAAAGGGTTACATAATGTGCCATCGAAGATGCCATCCATTAATCAGACGACACGTCATTTTGTATCCAATTTCAGATTCCTTTTTGCCCGCAGCCTTAACTATCGCATGGAGATTCGCCACTTGCCACAAGGTCAAGCGGCGGGTGATCCACGCCACATCCGTCCATTAATATCACTCACTCAGAATTCATGTCGCAGCCGACGAGGACGGGGACGAAGGGGACCTTGACGTCGAAATGTGATTCCAATCGATTGATTACTGATCCAGGACTAACAAGAACGTTAATCTTGCGACAAAAGATTGTCGGATAACATGTCGTGTGTATGCTGGTGTATTCCTGAATCGCCCTCGACCTTGCACTCGGCGAGTCCTTGTGGAATGGAATGGTTCTCCTCTCGGGTCAAGGAAAATGGATACTCTTAATTTTTCACTGGATTAAGCAGCTTTCTGTAGATGTCTCATCAGCGATACGGGGTGTGTGTGTGTGACTTCATTGCAGAACATTGAGTCTCGTCGATGCTGCACACTCGAGATGGTCTGATAGTGTGCTTCAAAGCGACCGACAAATTTAGGAATCGAAATATCGTTTCCAACAAGAGTGTGTTGTGGAGCGTAGTTTTCGCAGCATACTGATTCGCTGAAGCAGATACCGTGGAATCCAAACTGTCTGTCTTTATGCGGTAATGAGGCGAGGGGAAATGTGCGAGCTTTGGAAATGGATACAAGGGATTTTCAACAAACAAACCACAAATTGATTGCATCGAAAGACGAAGCGGAACATGTTTGCATTGGTTAAGGGAATTTGTAATTCAAGGGGAATGTGTGTGTAGATTGGAAATGGATAAGTATATGCAAAACATTGACCGTGCAAGTGCGCTTGCTGTAGGAGACGCTTTAAGTGGTTCCTTGCATAATAGGTGCTTTTTGTAGAAATACCGATATTGAAAACAAGACCCTATATTTTTCCTTGTCCGAGATTTATAATACTGCACAACACTAAAACACTAGAAGCTTGGTGCATTACACTGCCAGATCTTGGACTTTCGGAAGGATATCAGCAGTGCTTCTGTGACCAGGAGCCTACTCATCTGAGCAAAGGCTGTACAATAGCAGAGGAAGTCATCTCTACGGACGTAGCAGGAAGTTTCATCGCTCAGCTCTAGCACACTTAGGTGTTCGAAGACGGTGCAGGTGCTCGTTAGGACGCTGGCAAGTCGTCTGCAGTCTGTCAATAAATCCTGAAGAGTCAGCAAGTCCCTATGCAGCGAGACAACCTGTTCTTTGAAACTTAGTGAAGGCAGCAGTTACGTATATATTGAAGCCAAAGCTTACTCCACCAAACTGCCGATGCGTAGGAGAGAAGAGACATTAGCTGTGCAGGACCGCAGGTTTTGCCAAAGATTCCCTTAAATTACCAGAAAGCGCATTGGTAGCTTTCGACTCAAAGGTTTTTGCAGGGATTGTTACTATCCAACATAACACCCAGATATTTAGTTTCGTCGGAAAAGAAAATGATGACACCTTTTCCTTCTTCTCGTTACGTGAAGAACCTCCGTTTTATGAAAGCCCACACAGCCTTCTCGCAGCGCCTTTTGGTTAGCCTTTACAAAAGTCAACTTCATGAATTAAGCCAAAGTATGCAGGGAAATTCCTTGGCAAGAGGTAGCACAACTAACCCGACCAGACCGGCGGTTGTGCGGAGGACTTTCAGCTCGCGCACGGCAAAAAAATTTCCTTTATAAGAAGAAATCCTGCCTTGAATTCTCAGGGTCGAACCCTGAATGGGTCGTAGGCCTGATAAGTAAGTACATACTGGCCACAATCCGCATTGGCATTTATAAAGGATTTTTCAATAAGGTCTTGACAACTATTTTTTCAAATAAAACGCAAACCATTTGAGATATTTTAAGAAATTATGTTTTTTGGATGAAGTGGTGATTCATGAAACAATTGTGGATTTCTACCCGACCAATAAGGCATATTTTGCTTATTGACAAACCTATTGAATCAAAAATGATCTAATTAAAAATTGGAGTTAACGCTCTTAAAGTTCCGGTCACCGACTCCAAATTTCGGTTGAATTTTTTTATAAATCGCAGACTTTGCACGTTCGTATACTTCACCATGATGAAAATATTGAGTTTACTGAATAAATTGACAGTTTGAAGATTAGCTCACAAATTAAATTAAAATCATCTACACCGTAGCTTCTCAATCTTTAAGCCTGTGCGGACCTCCAACTATGAATTTATCTACCGGCGGATCCTTTTGAACAAACAACTGTAGTGGAATGGTAATAAAGATGTACATTAAAAGTGAGCATGCTGCAGTCTACGCCGTGTTCCCGAGTTACACATGCCGCCCAAAGTCCTTTTTTTTCCAGTCGAGACATTACTTGCCACCTTAAGATCTTCAGTCGAGTTTAAGTAATAATAATATAATATGGGTGGCGCTACAGCCCTTGAAGGCCAGGGCCCAGCTTCTGAGCAACTACTCTTGTGGTGCGTGCTAATGTTGTTTTACGAGCGGAAGGGACCTACAGTTTTATGCCGACGCCGAACGGCCAAGTTTGAGAAGCTTTTTCTAGACAGAAAATACTCTTTGTGCATTGTCAGAGACTCGAAAGGGGTGGGGTCATGAAAATTGTTCGAAATCGGACCTACGACATCGAGATCGGAGTCGACGCACATACCAACAACGCCACGGGCCACCGCGTTTGACGAGTTTAAGTGATCACAAAAAAATTGAACTCCTTCTTATAACGTTTCAGGTTTTTTAAAAGATTCTACTTACGAGGGTTGTCTGAAAAGTTTCGGACCGAACGATGATACAAGACACTTTTTCTATTTTTTTATTTTTATACACATTCTTCCAGCGATACTCCCATCTCTTTAGCCCCAAATAGTCGTTTTGGTCGCTAAGGGCTAGATTTGGTGAGGCTGATGGCCAAGCAGTTCAAACTGAAATTCATATATTTTTGTCATGGCATTGGACATTTTTATTTGAACATGTTTTTGGTCTAACGTAAGCAGTAGTTGCAGTTTTTGGACGTACCGAACGTTCATCATCTCTCAAGCTCTAACCGCCACGTATAAATTCAGCTGCTTACAATTCTACAATTCCCTTTTCACAAAAAACACTCACATCGACTCACTCAAACGAATGTCAACTAAATCCTGCGTGTCCAAAATGACTGGAACTTCAGTGAGTAACTGTCGAAAGATACACAACTAGCATTCATTAGCTTTTATTGACGAGTGCCGCTGTCATTACGTTGCTGTCGGAAACTTTTCGTACAACCCTCGTAGATGCCTATATTCGGTCGTGAAGAATGGTAACGAATGAGTGGAGTTCAGACACGAGAGCTGGAGTACCGCAAGGATGTGAGCTTGGTCCTTCTCTACACATTGCTTAATACTTATGATGTACCACAAGTCGATGAACCTGATACATTTGCTGTTCATAGTGCAATTTTTGTAAGAGCTAAGCCGGTTAAGTGGTCAGCAATGAGATCTAGATCCGATGCATGAATGGACTAAGATCCGAGGGAATCACGCTTAATGCAGCGAAGTCCATGCTTTTACTTATAAAAGTGTGAAACTGTCTATCTTTTTGCAACTTGTCTTTAAATCTCCTTCGGAAATGAAGCAAAATGCATACCTTCGAAAGACTCTTGAGATAAAACTTCAAATGAAAGTGGAACAAGTTTAAAACCAAAACGCTAATAGTTGTAAATCTTCACCTAAAGACAAAGCCATCTGTGAACTTGCCAAACTTAGTTCACTCGTAAAACTCAACCACTGAATGATTATAGCATCAGCATCGCTCCATAAGTCCGGAGACAAAGCGCACATGTACCACTTGGCAGAATGAGGAAGGCACGCTTCCGCGAGTGGTGGCATTTTGTGCACTCACTGCATGCACAAACCGTGGCCAGAGAAAGTGAAGCGTTTCTGTGAATTTTCACTTTTTCCCACCGTGACGCCGTACCACAAATGAGTTTAACCAGTGAAAAGCCAAACAACAAACACTTAACGCACTCCGAGTGGCTTGCGTGCCATTTGCTCCCGCTTACGTCACCCATTTTGTAGCCATCCGAGCAAACAAATTCCGATGGAAAAGCCGCCAAGATTCGCAAAGCAAATAAGTAAACAAATAAACGCCGAGGAGTGGTAATGCGAAAGGGAATCATCACATTTTCCGAACGAAAAGCATAAATGGCAAAATATTGGATCATCATCATCGCTTCCGCCGTCGGTGTCTGTGCGGCCCAGCCCCCCCGACGGTTATGCAAGTATCGAGAGGGCTTCCAGGTTTCGATAGATTTCCGTTCCACCTCGTCCTCGACACTGAGCATTTTGTGTTACGTAATCTCGGTGGCGGTGGAGGGACTGGAGCATGAGCGGAAGGAGGCGAAATTAGTATTCCCCCTCGTCTGAGGCGACCAATCGTGCGATGCTTTAATTTACAAGATCCCAGCCGGGATATCTGGCAAAGCGGATGATGCCGGGAGCAAGGGCAATTTAGGGTTTTCGCCACTTTTATTTTCATCCCTCGTACGGAGCGGGGATTTACCGAGGAAAGTGACAGTTCTTCGAATGGCTGGGGCGGAGGGGATTACGCCTCCTTCAAGGTCGCATGACGGTGCGAAAAGTTGTGCCGCCGTTCTTTAAGAGGTATCATTAAAGCGAAACTCGAATTTCCGCTTTAGTGCTTATGAAATGAGAGGCTTATGTGTGACATTGATATGATTTAGAACACAGATGGCACGTACCGCATTACGAATCATCACGGAGTGTCGGCGCGGTGGATCCCGGTCCCATCACTTCGGGGGATGATGGAGTGCTTCGATGAATTTAAAATAATTGAGTACTCCCTCCCGGGGTTGTTGTTTTGAGGTGCTTTTTACGGGACAACTTTGGTGCTGGAAATGGGTCCTTAGAAAGAATGCGTTCTGGGCGAAATAATTCGATTTTCATTTGTTGGTGTTTTTTCTGCTGTTGTTATTCAAATTGAGGGACAATGACGGGCACTGCGAGAATGATTAGCAAATATTTAGTACACGTTAATCATGTAGGAGTCTCATTCTCTGCGACAGTTAATTTGACAGTTCTCTGTTGCTTTTAGGTTAGTTTGATTTGACGATTTATCCCAAATAGACTCACAAACGTCATACAAACGTTTGCAAGTTGTTGCTGAACTTTCTTGTAGGAATGGTCAAGCTAGGTAAATTTTGAAGATCTAATTACCTCACAACTAGGAGCCAAGCTTGGTGTCCAAACAGGAAACAATAAGATCGAAACGGTAATGTACCAGAAATTCAATGAAATTCACTCACTAGTTGCTTTTTCGATCGGGCTATGTTTAAACCGTGTGTTTGCATCATCGAGGTTGCGACCCGCGTCAAAGTCGATTAGCCTAAGTCCGTTATCAGAGTTGATGTCGTGTAGGCTGTGTCGCCGACTGCGCAAAGATTGCCCAGCTTTGCGTTAAAGTCACCAAGGACGATCTTGACGATAAAGCTAGAACATTGCTCGTACGTTTTGTCAAGGACCTCGTCATTGGCTTAGTCATCTTTCTCCGAATTTAGCCTTGATTCGGATCGTAACCAAGCGCTAGCTATACACCTTAAGCTCAAGACACCTTGCCTGAGTCTGCCGCTGATGACAAACCCGCATCCAAATGTGCGCTGACCAAGTTGTTTGTAACCGTAGTAGGCCTGTTATTGCTTCATAACTATTATTTTTTGCACGGTAGGGAAGTTATCCCCACGTAACCCTCGAACCAGGGGTCCTAGATAAAGCACCTGAACAAGAGGCCGCTGCATACATAGGTTCACATCCAAAGGTTTAATGCAGAGGCTATCCAGAGGGCGTGCGTCACTAGGAGGCTGTATGTCAAGTTGACCTGCACATTTACAAGGATCGCTGCTGGCATCTCGCCATGTTGAGAGCAATCAAAAACTTTGCCGTGTATGCGCAGGCCCATGCCAATAAAGACTAGAAATTGGTTGGTTAATTTTGATTTTAGACCTAGAGATATGGATGATTAATGCAGAATGTTAACTAGTGGCTTCTGTATAATTTCAGTCGTTCTACCTTAAATTATGCATACTTATTGTATAAGCGCTGCCAAAAGTCTTCAACAAGTCAAACAAAGAAGATTTTGAATGGTTTTCAAGTAGCTTTTGGAAGACAGTGTTCAACTAAATAGTATTTACAGAGATGAGAGCTAGGGATCGTGAGGGTAAGGCAATGTATATACCGTAACTTTAGACAGATACATCTTCGAAGTAGTAAAAGACCTTGTCTACCTAAGCTCCGAAGTTAAGACAAGCAATGACACCACCGCGAAGAAAAAACGGAGGATCGAATCGCTGTATTTTTGGACTTTGAATGCCACTGAGGAATAAAGTCTGGACTATCTAAGAGTGGACGAAGAAGCCCTTAGTTTTCGAGAGGAATATAATATAATAATAATAATATAGGTGGCGCTACAGCCCGTAGGGGGCCAGGGCCTAGTTTCTCAGCAACCACTCGTGTTAAGCGTGCTACTGTTCTCTCACGAGTGGAAGGGACCTACAGTTTTATGCCGAATCCGAACGGCTTTTTTTGAGAAGCTTTCTCTAGACAGGAAATACTCTTCGAGCATTGTCAGTAACTCGAAAGAGGTGGGGTCGTGAAAATTGTTTTCGTCGGAAAGAGCAGAAATCAAACCTACGACGTTGAGGTTGGGGTCGACGCACATACCCACAACGCCACGGGCCACCTTTTCGAGAGGAAAGTCCTCGAATTATCTTCGGTCCCGTATGTATAGATGGTGTTTTGAGGAGGAGACTGAACGAAGAGTTGTACGTGCTGTACAGCGACATTGATCAGATAAAACGACTTCAAAGCTCTCGTCTCAGATGGCCAGGTCAATTAGAGCGAATGGACACCAATGCTCGAAAAGTATTCGGCCCAAAAAGTATTCCACTCCAACCCCGAGGGACAACGCGGCTCGCAGGGCGCACGAAGTTGAACGAGAGTGGCAGCAACTACCACAAGACAGGGCTAGATGGAGAGGGCTTGTTGGCTGGGGCCCATGTCCACCTCGGACTGTAGTTCCAGCTCAGGAAGAAAAGCAATTATCGGAATATCAGTAAACGCTAAAATGCGGCTATTGTTTCTGATTAGTTGTCAACGGCTGTATGCTAGGATGTATTTTTTTAAATAAATATTATACGCGACCTTAAAGTCGATGAATAGGTGGTGTATATCGACTTGAAACTTCTGGATCTTTACCAAGATCTGTCTCTCGTTCCAATTCAACTATCCTTTGGAATTGTCATAAACCTTGGAACGAATGTGAAGATCAGAGCATACCCATTATTGAATCCATCCATAACAACTTGAATTGGATGGTTCGAAAGAAAGTTTCTAATTCATAGAAGAATATTGATACCATACCCACTCATTTTCAACAAAAGAGCTTGATGCCAAACTCTGCCCAATTCTTGTACTCTGCAAAGATTGATTCTACTTTTCGGTAAGATCGTAAGCCAGCTAATCAGAGAATCTGTTGCTGCGAAAAGTTCTTCTTGCGGTGAGTCATTCAGAAGCTTCCGCGATGCAAAATATATATTTCATGACATTATAAAGAATGATTTGGAAACGGGCGACGAAGATTCGCCGTTTTTAGGGACACGGTGGATATATGTTTTCTATTTGTCCTTTCAAGCTTAGGCAGTGGTTTCGCTGGTGCAGAAGAAAACCCTTTCGGAAGAACAGAGGCAATACCATCCGGACAAATGAATTGCACTTATTAGATTTTTAAGTACTCTTCTAACTGTACGAGTACGAAAGTGAATTTGTGTAAGGGAAAGGACGTCAATAACTAGAATTACTCTCTTCAGTTATATCCCTTCTAAATTAAGTACCAAAATGTTCCCAGTAGTTTCATCACCATAAACTAACCTAACCTAACCTTGGTAACACTATCCTACCATTTCGACCCAGAAAGGCGTGTTAGTTGTTGCTCGCTCCCTCGGCGCCACCTTCAGGCCATAAAAACGAGGGTGGATCCATGAATTTGGGATAATAAAAAGCAAATAATTAGATTCAGTGCTGACTCGCCGAAAATTCACTGGAGAACCTATGACATTATAACGAACTCTGTGATGTGGACAAACCTCAAGGTAAAACATTTGAATTTATGACAACTGTTCACGAATGTCCACACGTTCGATGAAGCAACACGTTATCAAAGTTCACGCGACAACAACGAAATTTCCCAATAATCACATCAAAACGTTGCTCTTATCTTCCGTCGAGCAATTTGGACGTGTTCGCAGACACAATCTTCTCGTGAAATGTCGTAAATCTCTTTGCGAACTTTCACTCAAGTTTTGTTGACAGATTAACGGCGCTGCTGCTAATGTGGAGACCCGACGGCTTATCTCAGTCGCTGACGAAATAATGAAGCGTGCCCTTGTGTCTTTAGCTGATTCCAATCGGATCCGCGGTCTCAGATGCATTCTGTAACATCGCTCAACTGGATCAAGTTATCCAATGACCATGAAAAAAAGGCACACATTAACGGTATAATGAAACTCATAACTTTCCGCGCTAAATAAGATCCATGCGCTTCACACACCGAGACCGTGAGATATCTTCGTCCGAAAGTAGATGAAAAATCAGCGGTAATTAATGAAGAAACAAGAAGAAATGAGAGAATCGCTCTTGAGACCATTTGAGACCAATTTTTTTGCACACTTCGAGCAGCAGAAGAAAGAAAACCATTGGTTTTTTTTGTCGACGGCCAGTTAATCTCCCATCTATCAGAGTCGAGTGTAATTACACGGTTTGCTGACCGTGTATTTAGACGATTAATTATGTATTTGCATACGACCGCCACTCCACCGCTCGATGGGTATGTTCGTTCTGTGTGAGCCGTCAAGAGAAATCTTCTTCCCCCGCAGTGGAGCGTCAAGTCTCCGAAGAAAGTAAAAGTGTCGTTCAACCCGAAAATAAACAATTCGAAGCTCTATTTGTTCTGTTTTTTTCCTTCTTTCTTATTTTTCAGCAAGTATTTATGGTACTTATACCGGCGTTGCCTTTGTGCGCTTCATCATGGGCATTTTGTCACCTTTTCTTCTGACCAACACACCTCGGGCTGCCGCCACCTCGGGCGAGTGCTCTCCGGCTCGGCTTAAATCAAGACGACCTGTTGGGGCTTCTAGTCGTTTGTCAGTCTTCTTCTCGATTCAATTTTTGATGTAATATTGTTTGCGGTGCCATTGGTCTCATTAAAAATTAATTATAAGTCTTTTACTTAATGGCAACTTTTACCGGGCGGTGTACCTTCCTTTTGTGACTGCGCACCAAGAGAAGTGCGATTGTCTGTGACTGCTGGTCTATAAAAGAGATTTATTTTTTATTTTCCTCTTTTTTTGAAAATCGCCTTAGTCTGACACTGGTTTGGGTGAATGGAATGCTCGCGAAGAAAGTAAAAATACATTGAAGCTGATTGTCGAAGATTATACTTTCTTTAATGGACTTTTCCCCATTGCTGTGCGCACTTATGGCATTGTGATGGAATGTATTCGATGTGGAAGGCAGCCTTGATTTCGTGAATAAAATGTGTTGGCAATGCATTCAAAAAGGAACAGAGCAAGGCTGAAAGTGATCGGCTTCTTGTGTTATACGTTATAGCCAATTTGACACACTTTTCCTTAATTGATTGAGCAACCCCCCTCTAAATTGTTTATTTGTTGATGGCGTAAACAATTTAGGCACATTTTTAGAATAGTCTATTGGGTGAATGACATTTGTCGATATTTTGCTCGAACGTTCATAGACTTTTTCCCCCCAATCTTTGGGATCAATGATACACGAATGATGTCTTTAAACTTATTGCTGAGCTCCTGCACATCTTCGTGATGATCTCTTACAAGTCACAAGTCTTGATAGGGTGCAGTGGATGGCATATTAAGGACAACCTCCTCTACTGCAATGAATAAACTCATCAATCTTCCGTCGATATACAAACAGCGGTAAGTACGTCGGTCAGATTGAAATCTATGTAGAAAGAACTCCGTTCTAGGCATCTAAGTATTCTTAACAGATGAACCATTCAGCGCAGATCAGGAGCCGAAGACACCCAAGCTACGATAGGGTTTTCCCAACCACTTCCCCACCAGATTATATTGGAATTCTTACATCAAGATGCTGAATGGTTTACGTTTGCGAATCTTCAAAGCTGGATTAAAGTTGGGTGAAGGTGAGGGCTTCCTTCCATTGTTACCGCAGAACAACTACTGAAGCATGAAACGCTTGTTCATAAAATTCTTAGAACGAGCAATTATAGCCTACTTTCAACCTAAAACATTCACTCAACAATTTTTTTTCTTTGGAAGGCATTAAGATTCAGCTCTTGTCATTCAGTTTATTGTCTAGCTTTCGGCTCCATATAAAGGGTGATTTTTTAAAAGCTATAGGAAAATTTAAAAAACACAAAAAGTTCACAAAGATGCGTGAAATCATGGTCCATAGAATTAATTGTTTGAAGGTTATTTCATGCTAATGTTGACCTTGACTGCGCCTCAAATGGTCCATCCGATTAGTCCAATTTTGGCAATCTCTTTCCAACATTTCGGCCGATATCTCACGAATAAATGCTTCAATGTTGTCTTCCAATGCGTCAATTGAAGAGCGCTTGTCTGTATAGACATGAGCTTTAACATAGCGCCACAAAAAATAGTCTAAAGCGTTAAATCGCACGATCTAGGCGGCCAATTGACCGGTCCCGAATGCGAAATAAAATGTTCACCGAACTCGCCTCTCAATAAGTCCATTGTTGCGCGTGTTGTGTGGTATGTGGCATGTCGTCTTGTTGAAACCACATGTCATGCAAGTCAAGCTCTTCCATTTTGGGCAAAAAGTTGGATATCATCTCACTGTAGCGCTCACCATTCACAGTTACGTTACGTTTCGCATCATTTTTGAAGAAGTACTGTCCAATGATGCCACCAGCTCATAAACCGCACCAAACTGTGACTTTTTCTGGATACATTGGCATCTCTTGCAATGCTTCTGGCTGATATTCACTCCAAAATCGAAAATTCTGCTTATTTACGTACCCATTGAGCCAAAAATGAGCTCCGATTAAACTGACCATAAAATGGAAGAAACGCGCGATGAACTTTCTTAACAGAGCACGCATTTTGATAACAAAATCCAATAATTTGCAAGCGTTGCTCGTTTGTAAGACGATTCATGGTTAAATTATAGACAGTGAAACAAAACACGAAACGTGAGTCAGCTGTTTAAACCAGTGTTGCCAAAAATATAATAGCTAAAAAATCATCCTTTAGCAGGACTGGCAATATAAATGTTTTGTCCAGCATGATCTTGGACAGATACTCCGTTACCCAGTCCTTCACCAAGCGATAGAGCTCTTCTAAGCTGGTGGCAATTTTATAGTAGGAACAAAGACCCAGATCGTCTGCCGAATTTTGGAAGACGAAAACATGCCCGATCGATCCTACCTCTTGCACCAACTACAGAGGTATATCCCTCTCAACGTTGCCTACAAAGTCCTATCAACCGTACTGTGCGAACGTCTAAAGTCGTTTTGCACCCCACTAATCGGCACGTACCAATGCGGCTTCCGGCCCGTCAAATCGACAATAGACCAGATCTTCACTCTAACGCAAATCCTAGAGAATACCAGCGAATTTCCACCTTTTTATCGATTTCAAAGTCGCATACGACAGCACTCTAAGCGATGGCAATATTCGGGATCCCGTCAGAATTGAACCGGTTGTCTCGAACCAAACACACGCGATGCACCTGCAGTTTCTCTCGAGGATCTCCTCGCCGTTTGAAACCTGCACGGGATTTCGGCAAGGTGATGCGCCGTCGTGTGGTTTCTTCAATTTGGTACTAGAGAGGATAGTGCGGCGGGCAAAAGTCAACACTGAAACGACTATCTTCTATAAACCAGTCCAACTGTTTGGGATATGCACATAAAATCTACATCGTCGCGCATTCACAGCGTGCCATAGTGGAAGCATT
Organism: Eristalis arbustorum; assembly: GCA_916610145.1. Classification (NCBI taxonomy): domain Eukaryota; kingdom Metazoa; phylum Arthropoda; class Insecta; order Diptera; family Syrphidae; genus Eristalis; species Eristalis arbustorum. Next base: position 9,543,356 of record OU744317.1, read on the forward strand.
TACGGCAACTGAAGAAGAGGCGAAACGAGCTGGTCTTAAGTTCACTGAGGACAAAACGTCAATTAGAAGAAATGTTCCGTCACAAATCACCTAGGACAAAATATCTCAATTGACAGTTAGACAAACTCCTTTACTACTTAAAATTTCTACCTCTGGGCAAACATTAATTCCACAAACGACATCACAGTGGAGATCCGACGTATAAACAATCGTAGCAACCGATGTTTTCGGTGTGTCGAAACAACTGGGGTCTAAACTCCCGACTCGAAGGACCATGCTCTACAAGACTCTTATTTTGCCAGTCGTGCTTTATGGAGCTGAAAGCTGGACGATAAGCAAAACTGCAGAGCTGATTCTTAATGACTTCGAAACAAAATGTCTACGTCGGACATTTGGTTCCATCTGAGACGTGAAAGGCACAACCAAGAAGGTGAAGACACAACCGCGAACTCTACCACCTGTACCAGGATGTGGATGTAGTCCGGAAGGCAAAAATCCGTCGAGTACACTGGCTCGGCCACATTGAGCACAATGATACCAACGTTCCAGCTGAACGCAATGATTCCTGGTTCGGTAATGAGAGGCAGACCGAACCTCCGGTATAGAGATCAAGTCATCGCGGATGTAAGGCAGCTTAGTCTTGATGACTGGAAGCAGCGTGCCCACACAGTCAGCAAAGTGCCCTCCATGGGTCGTCGGCCAGACAAGTCAGTAAGTAGATATAGTAGTGCCAATATGGACATACTTCTCCCATGTAGCAAAAAGCTGCTTCGGATGATAGTCGGAGCGCTAACTGGCCATAATTGTCTGTGATACCACGAACGGAAAATGGGACTAACCCAAGACACCATATGGTGGGGCTGTGGGACCGAAGGATAGATCGAGGATACTTTCCACGACCTTTGTCAATAGAGAATCATGAGAGATTTCTTCCTCCAGAACCTAAAAGACAGCAAATATCCCATTAAACTCTATTTGCAGGTTTGTCAAGACCACCTGGAATGGCTGGAAGAGATAGCACAATACATATTTGTAAATCGGAGCTCCCACGACAATTAACGAGTTTAATTTTACATCCCCATTGGCATCACAATAGGACCTAAGTGAGACGTGACGTCACCATCTAACCAAGTACCTTACCTAACCTCACACGTTTAATGTATGGCCAGAGTTTCTGAGATCCCTGAGTCATCTTCAAGTTGAGTTGATAGAAATAAGTCACTTTCACTCCATAAAACTTCCATCATTTCCACCAAATTGCCTGGCACTGACAGCCCTGAACTATCACCTGATACGCTACCATTTTTCCACTTAACCTCACAAATGACACTCTCTCTCACTAAGGCCGCCAGACTCAGTCGTTCCATCCAGATTGATGAAGAAAATCCTTTGGCTCCTCTGTGTGCACACTACGACGTCTACTCCCGAATTAGCCCCACATTCAAATGTCGCAGATAAGATTCATTCACATGTCACCGCCGGCCAGCTCTCCAGAAACACCGTCAGATTGATGCTCTCACCTCCGCAGGCAAATGACACCCATCAAGTGGCTTATGCATGCACATAAATCCCAATTCAAATCCACCTTTGCCGAACCGAACACCACGCCTCACGGCATCTCAGTAGAAATTTCGGGAATGCCCGAATGACAGTGGCTGCTTCCCTCTCCGGGCGGCTGGCTCGTAAATCTCACAAGCCTGTCGGGGGGAGACTAGAAAAACGCAGTCCTTTCAGCTGGAAAACGCATCTCCAAACGTGTGCGCCTATCTCGATGCGGCAAAAAAAGCAAAAAAATGGACGGGAATGAAGAAAAAGACTGAAGAAATGTTTAATGAATAAGTTCCTCTGCCAGAAATGTCTGCTTCTGTTGCAGATAACTTGCTCGTTCCATCTTGAGTGGACAAAATGGTGCAGGACGCCGAAGAATGGGTCTATTCAAACGGCTGCATAACGAATTTAAAGCGCTCCCCTTGCCCTTGCCTAACTCGTCGACAATTGCTGTTTGCCTTCGCTGCCCGAGATGGAAGGCCAACGTCAGAAGACTAGGAACAAAAAAGATGCACCCCACAGTGTATGCACTGCGGAGCATTTCCCACTCTCTGTTCTCTCTCGAACGACCGCCGAGTACACAGACGGAGGCTTGGAGGCGGCGACACACGAGCACACATCCTTCCCTCATCTCATTAAAATTAATTTGTTCGTTCGGAAAGTTTTTAATTGCACGTGCATGTGCATGTGCTGCGCCCGGGTGTGTGCGGCGGCGGCTCATCATTTTGTTGTGCTCCCTGACCGATATCCGGAGCGTGGAGCGGTTGCAAGTCTGCTGTATCCTTTTGTGATTTTAGAAATATATTACCGAGTAACGAGAAAACTTTCGAGTCCTCTGCTGGCAGGACTCCGGCACTTGTGCGAGTGCGGCTCGGGTTTAATGATCCTTGCCAAGTTACTATTTCGGGCGTTTACTGCCATCGGGACCGAGACCGAGGGGTTGTTGGCCGGAACCGGGGGTTCCTCGAATGTCTTCCAGTGCAACCGTCTGGAAATTTACAATTCATATGCTCGTGCGACGGGTGACGATGACAGCTGAAGTCGAGGCGCTTTGCGACACCCGCCTATGGCAGCGACGCCTGCGGGGACGGAGCGGAATTCACTTTGAAGGATGCCAGGCGTGGCTGGTGCCATTTGGAAAGGAATCATCTTCGCAGACGGAGTGTTTGTGGTTTTAATCAAATTTTAATTGTTTCTGGCCGCACTGTGAGCGAGATTGAGATTCATAACCCTGTCGTTAGCAGTGTGGATGAGGTGGCATATGGCATTGCTCCGGAATGTTGCAGGGCATTTAAATAGAGTTATGAGTGTCAGTCGGCAATGATTTGTGTGCCTCTAGTGGGAAGTGGGGTTTAGGGTTGATGACATTGGTGGCATTTTTCATTGATTGCTTGTTGGTGCACTTGGTTGGCATGCATCTTTGAGTGTTGCGGATAGCAGAAAGCGTGTGAAATGGAAACGCCGGAGACTCGTTGCACAAAATTGGGCGAAGCTGTCGTTTTCTGGTAACTGCTGGCAGTTATCCGGACCATATGTTGTCATTGCATCATAGGAATACCAACTTGCAAACATATTTGGGAGATGTTAAGCATACGTCCCGACTGGATCGTTTGTTGCTAGCCTTGGCTACCACATCCTGATCTCATGCTCTGACTCTTGGAATCTTAATTGGAGTTGCTGTAGCGATTGCATCTGTCAAGCTTTTTGCCACGCTCCAAGGTAGCACAGTTTGAGTATTTCTGGTATGCAAAAGACACTGAGGTGTATGCAGATCTACACACTTTGTTCTTTTAGCGTGTCTATATGTTAACTCAAGCTTCGTCAACGCCCCTATGCTTGACTACGCCGCATACGCATAACGCTTTATATTGTTTGGCACTGACAATGAATCGTTGACGTATATAATAAAAAGGGGTGGACCTAACATTGAACCATCCGGGACCCCGTTCTCCGTCTTTATTTATTCACAGACATTTTCTCCAATTTTCCCACGCAATGATCTGTGACTTCGATATTTTGCAAGCCTTTCTACAGTATGACGTCTTAAGGTTTGCCTGTGACTTAAAGTGACGCCTATCAAGGGACTTGAAATGTGCCCAGGTACATTTTCGTTCACTTGCCTTTGCGGACGTCATATTCGATTTCCTACGATATCGTATATGTAGCTTTCTTGAGTTGAAAATAAAGTAAAGGAGTTTCCAATGGGGACGCACATTCATATATCGGCAATTCATGGCGATCATGTTGCCAGGTCGTCAGAGCTGAGAGATATTAAAGACATTTAAGCCAAGATCGGCAGACAGCGATGACGTTAGTGCTGTGTTACTGCTGTGGATGAAGGTGATTCATCTGAAGATGAATTCAATGTGTCACACATTATAGAAAAACAATACATTTGATATTTGGTGACACTTCTTCTCGTCGTAGTAAGTTTGTTGTTCAACAGTTCATGTCATAGCTGTCATAAAATTCACAATACTCTCTGTGAAATTTGAAATGTGGGTTCAACAAAAAACAATTGCAATAATGCAACATAGTTCCAGAAAGCGCTGGTAGGGTTTTTCCGAATACCATTTCAAATATTTCGTGGCTCGTAGCTTTTTGAGTACTTGACCATCGACGTCTAGGTTCGATTCGTGGTCTGAAGGAACAAACAATTTTTACGGCCCCACCTCTTTGGAGTCACTGTAAATGCTTAAAGAGTATCTATTTCCTGTCCAGAAAAGGCTTCTCAAACTTTGTCGTTCGTAGTCGGTATTAAACCGTAGGTCGCTCCCACTCTTGAGAGAACAATAGCAGTAGCGGTTTCTAACTGAATAACTGAATGACAATGGCCAGATCGCGGATGGACACCACAGCTCCGGCCCTAAGAGTCTTTGATACCGAGCCATTGGGACAGCGCAACAGAGGACGTCCTCGTACGAAATGGCGCACACAAGTGGAAAAGAACCTCAGCTAAGTTGGTGGGCGCAGCTGGAAGCAGCTGGCTGGAGAAGCATATTGGTTGAGGCCCAGTTCCACACCGGACTGTAGCGCCAATCAAAGAAGAAGAAGAAGAACTGAATGAATAAGATCGCATCTTTGAACGTAGAAGTCAATGCCTTGATGGTTTGGTAACGTAGCGCGAATGTTTCCATCGGCACGACTTTCGATGCATTTCCTGAATGAATAAGGCAAGTTCAAGAAATAATTGCTGAGCCTTGCATTGCTTCTGACAAATTTCAGGTAGATGTCAGCGGATCGATTGGCCTACAGAAACTTGGCTGGAATCAATTGATTGGACATTGCTCTTTGTTTCATATTTGGGATATATTATTGCGTGTAGTGGCCCGTGGTGTGGTGGGTATGTGCGGCGACCCTAACCTCGACGTCGTCGCTTCGATCCCTGCCCTGTGCGACAAAAATAATTTTCACGGCCCACCTCTTTCGAGTGACAAGAGTATTCCTGTCTAGAAACATCTTATCAAAGTTGGATGTTCGGAGTCGGCGTAGGTTCCTTCCACTAGTGAGAGAATAATAGTTGTTGAGAAGCTAGGCCTTGGCCCTGGCCCTCTACTGGCTGTAGCGCAACCCATATACCCATATATTCAGGCGAGGAGGTAAACATTTTCCTCCGAACCGATGTCATTTTAAACATTTTTCGTGATTATATTAAATTTCAATTGTAAAATACATTTTACCTTCACTTCAATAGACATAAAAGAATACCTTTCAACTCGACTGCCGCGTTTGGCGACATATCGAACTGGAGATATTCCATTTTCCTTTTGTTGGACACAGAGTACAATGCCGCTTATTTTTCATTTGGACTACAAATTGATGTTCAAAAGAAGATATTGTACAATATGCAAATATATTTTCTTCTCTTTCACCGAGGCATTTTGTCTAATATCACGCCATTGGTTTTGGTTTTGGAATTCCTTAAGGAGAAGTTTAAAGCAGTGTATACCGGCTATGAACGTTATGTTAGAGATGCATCTCTCATCTGGCTGTTATATTATGAAAGGGGTTTCTATGCACATCGAAGCTCACTGGAGTTTAAATATCGTTCCAGTACTCATATCTACAGGCCTACTATTTCAACGATCTCAGAAAACTGAAGAGCGTAAGCATTTGAAAGCTAAACCAGTTTTTTACAAGCACCAACTGGTTATGGTAGGAGCAGTTAATGCGCGTCGTTAATGGGTCGATTTTGGCCAATACAACATAACCTAACCTAAGATACAACGCCCGGCATACCATGAGTGAACTGGGCAACTACTGTACCTGTTTATTGCAAAAGTGGGTAATCTTCTCGATTCGTACAGAGTGAAGAAAGACCGAGACAAGAATGCTATTCGCCTTACAAGGATGGAAGTGATAACCGAGGGGGGTCTACTCTGGATCTCTGGTAGATTCGTTAAAAAAAGGCGTCACACCATTTTGACAGACTCATTCACTGTGTGTTGTACGCTGTCCCCTTCAACATTCTCAATTCAACTCAATTGGTATCTGAGCCCTACTCTAAGCCGTGGTGCCGCATTTCTGGACTCTGGGTCGAAGGACCGTATAGTGTAAGCCTGAATGGCTGGAGGTATCCTATTCAAAACTGTCACCGTAGTCGAGACCTTATCAAAGGAACTTGTCGTACTTTTTAAACAGTTTAAACTCTGATTAATTATTGTCATTAATCTGGTCACACCACACTTCCTGAAAGTTCTCCATTTAATCCACATTTTTTATGTGAAATCCAAAATCTAAAAAAATGTGATATCCAGCACAAAACCATCACATATCACATAGCCACTGCCACTTAAAACCACTCAACTCGCCCGTAACGACCCTCAATTCGTCATGTGAAATAGCTCTGGCTTTCCGATCACCCAGTCCATGCGTTATTGGCCATTTCGCAATCAGTCCAGACCAACAAACTTATCCGATTTATGCGCAGAATTAAAACTACAACCCTCGCAGCACTCGAATAAAATGTCAAACTTGTTCTATTGAATTCCACAGCGGAAGAGGAGGAAAAAAAAAAACCCAGTCGAGCACCAGAGTAACAACAACAGCAAACTTTTTCAGTGATTCCACACGGCCCTCTGATTTTGTAACAAGTTCTTGTCCTCATTTCCCGGTTACAAAACTCCACTACGCTCCACAGGCGCACTGTTGAGTAACAAGCCCCAGACCGAGTACAAACTCCACCCAAATAGCCAGCGAACAGGAAGATTTTATTTTATTTCCGTCGCGTAGAGTCTCCGACGTCCTTTCTCCCAATGGCGCCGACCAAATTTTCCTCTCTCTCGCCGAAAACTATGCAATTCAACTAATGCTAATTCACACACACACCCGCTCACGTGGCAGCACACAAAAATTGCAAATTGGTTACGTATACGACGCCCGGTACGCTGTCTGAGCAGGGCTGACAGAGAATTCGATTTTTAAGCAAAAACGACGAAAATGGCTGGCAACCACGTCGCAGGGCTCAGTCTGTCGTGGATGAGGATGCGAGTCGTTTCACCGTGACTTTGACCTCGTTTGCCTGGTCGCACGGAGGATGCTGGGGAAGTGGCGGCGACACAAGTGGTGCATTATCATACAGCACCGCGTGCACACTTAACACTGCACTATGACGCAATTGCGAAGCAAATGTCAGTGCAGCAACGACGACCGACGACCGTAATCGATTTGTCACGCGAGCGAATCTCTAGCACATGCACATGCATGAGGATGCTCGAGCAGATTCATCCACCGGCAGCTGCATTTAACGTGTTAAATGAGTTAACTATGCGCCGGGACACCTTGAATAAATCACATCACGGCGCAACTTATGGGCCGAGAGCACGTCTGAGGAAGATTTCGCTGATTTATGCTCGGGGAAATTACATAGACGCCCTGTTTGCTTCGATAACTGGGGCACCAGTGGCCCGGGATTCAGGACACATTTTCGTGACAATTAGTTAAAGTTTTACGTGCAAGCTGGTTATTTATTGGGTGCGACTGGGGATTATTAATGAGATTTACTCATGAACTTTGTTCGGGTGAGACAGACTTCATTGAGATGGAATCTGGGTGACTAGTTGTGTGCTGTGTGTTTTGCAAACTTCTCGTGGTCGTTAGCATGTGAAGTTGAGGATGAGGTTCCACTGGTGGTTGGCAGAAAGCTGACGTGGGAAATGATAGGGACTACATATATCGGACTAGATGCTGATTTAATGTGAGTGAAAGCGAAAATTGCCCAAACTCAGATCCTGCCTAAGTCGCAAGTCTAACAAGAAAACAAATGTGTATTCGCAGATTAAAGTTCTGATGAGATTTTATCCAATTTTTCGACAGTTGTGTATTTTCGGACACTTCCCTAAGATGTCAAATTCCAGGTCTTGGAAATGTCATCCTCTTGTCAAAAGTACATTGTTTTTGTTTCAATTTCGACTTAGAACTCTTACCATACTTCACTTCAGTCAATTCACTTTCACGTGCCGCATGGATCGTGAATACGGTGCGTGGACTACCTTTCCGATGCGTTTTTCGAATTCTAAAAACAGTTGTATTCTGAAAAGTGACTGTAATTAATGCCAAAAACAAAAGTGAACGTATTCAACACTAAAAAGTTGTGAATGTCAGTGTTCCCAAGGGCTCACAGTAGTCGTGTGTTATGTGTTTCAGTTGAGAATTTGCATTGTGACTGTCAGCAAAGATGTTTACCGACCTGTTTACGGCATCAGCAGCCTTGTTTTGACGATTGCTGCCGTCACTTCACTCAGACCGAAAGGACGAAATTCTTCTCCATCATTGGCTATATTGGATGGATTGTTCTGCCTGGCAGTGGTATTTTGATCGTCATCGCCGTTATAAAGTCTGCAGAAGTGATCTTTCCAAATTTCCAACACCGACTGTAATTGTACTACAAGGTTCCCAAAAATAGAATATCCAAAAAACTAATATGTCGCAAGATTCGAATTGTTAGTACTTTTAAAAAAATATATTTTACCAACCAGTTACAGAAATTAAAGCGCGAAAATGGTGTCTACATTCCGTAATTTAGTGATATCGGAATGACTTTTTTTGTATAAGGAATGACACGGGAAGAGTCCGGCATAGTCTAATCACGAAAGTTTACTTAAAATTAAAAGTTACATGCCAAGAACCGCCATAAAATACGTTGTCTCCTTTTTAATAAATCAGCAACAAGAAAAAAAAATATATTTATATTTATGAACTAAACCGGGCTTTTCAAATCTTCAGTAATTGTTTGTACAGCTGCTGTTTTACAGTACCTGCTCCTTTAGCAGTGAAGCAGATCACAAAAAATGTCTCAAATACCGTACAACCTTTGTACCACACTTTTATAAAAAGCACAAAGATAACTAAAAGTCACTAGACCGATTGCTTACAGCTGAATAGTGTTGTCTTTCGAACGTCTTTCTGCTAGCGATCCGAAATCGACTGTGGTTATTAATTCAAGAGCTATGTGAGTGGACTTTCAACTGTTTCGTCTTAAAGTACAGGTTAATTTTTTGTCTGAAGTTTTCAACACTACACTGGCGCACTCAGACTCAAGGTCTGGTCGTCGATTTTCCATAATTTGAAACTCATGGGGACTTACAAAAAATTCTATTTAGCGAGAGACTTAGACTCTATTGTCTAGTTTTCGAGTAGGAAAACGAAAATATATATAGAACTGGGCAAAGAAGAGAGAACAAAAAATAAAAATAACAGTCAAAATTTCGATTTATAGTGTGTTGGCTGGATGTCCGACAGAGCACTTCGAATTATCAAGGATACCGAAAAACAAAAGTTCACTTCTCAAGGTTTTTCAAGAGACCTAACGATCAGTTCGAATGCGGCGAATTTCTTAGACTCTTGGGAGCATTCGTTTAGTCATGCCACTTTCCGTTGAGAGCAACAACAATTGATGGAAGCCATAACAAGGACGCGGGTTGTCGAAACACGGGTGGGCTCATATTATCGTTTGCTGGAAGTGTGAAAATTGTGAAAACATTACGAACAGTATGCGGTCGGATAAGGTATTGGGGTGATAAACTAAAGTCGCAGGATACTTGATGCCAAGGAACAATGAAGACGGAGGATATCTCCAAGTGAGCATCTTGTAAAGAAGGGCAATGTGAAGGGATGTACGCGGTGTCATTCAGAATGATTACGCACGGCGATCGATTCATGCTTTTAGAGACTTTTAGGCGGACTACTTTAGCTGACATTAGCTGTTGCCTTCTCTCAAAGAATCTAAAACTATGTTTGATTTACACGAACAGATGTTGAAGGCCAATGTGTGCCTACAGTCAAGCACTTGAAACTTCTTTGCCCTAGGCCTGGACGTAGCCTAACGACTCAAGGTATGTACATTTAACCATTTCTGCTGTGTTGGAGAAGAATTATCACAGAGCTAACCAAAATCCAAAGATCAGCTTGTCCAGGCAATCTTCCTGTCGAGTTTTTCTGCACCAACAGTACAGTCTCGACGGCCCTAATACGTCCGTGCAGCTGAAGTGACTGCAATCCACTAGGTGGCACTCAACCAAAACGTAACCGACGAATCGGTAGCCATCGAAGCATTGCGCATACGCCGCTCAGCTCTGTACGGAAAATACTAGAAGACGAAGCGACATAAATATTGAAGTCTATATGAGGTCTATATGGAAAAAAAAGAATAATACAACCGACTATTGTACAAGACGACACCAAAAAAATTTGACTGAATTGAATCAAAACAGTACAACAATAATTGAGACGATCCCGATTTCAACTCTTCAGGCCGCAATGAACAATTTTCTTATCAGCTGTCGCATATGCGTGGATGAGCATGGAGGTCACTTACAGTTTTAAAAACAATTAGCAATGTATTACAATTTCTAATTGATTTCTCTATCTAATAAAGAAAATAAATGAAACATATTTATTTCAAAAAAATTTATTTGACTTTTGGATCGAACTGTACCTCGCCTCAATTTCAAACGCCTTTATGCGCCTTAGCTTTGAGTATTGTCCCTTATAACTAAATTCTTCTTCGTATCTGGTGATGCGAAATGCCACGTCCGACAATATCGTGTAATCCGTAGTCGTTGAGATTTCCCTATGCAGAGAATCGTGTTTATACCAGCGCAGCGTCACAGAATGTTGACACTAGAGTTCTGGCCGTTGTTGAAATGACATCGAAACTTGTCAGAATGGACTCTTCAAAGAACTCTAGTGGTGGTAACTTCAATGAAGTCGTGTCCATTTATAATGGCTAGGTCCCAATTCTATCCTGAAATAAAAATAGAAACGAACTTGTTCCACTTAAATTTCCTTTCGACCATGCATGTCCGCCACGAACAGCGGAATACTATGCGTCGATGTTGTGTGAACAAAAAAGAAATGCAAGAAAACCGTATATGGACGACAATCGCTTTTTAAACTAGTTCCGATCTAAAAATAGAACCAACCATGTTATTAGTACACACATTCGATCTAAACATGAATCCGGAAGGACAACTTCAAAACGAAAGACAGAAAAGCAAACACTCGGCAGGATGTGCAGTTGATGCACGTGTCCTGTTGTTGACTCCTTGAAATGCCAAAGGTCTCCTCAGCTCCGTGCAGCGCCATCTCGGCCAGGAAATATGAGCAAATATTTTCTCACAAATCACACACATATGCAGATGGAATGTCAGCACGCACTTCAGTTGGCCGCTCTGACCTTGGACTGTAAGCACATGCACTCCAAGAGACCGGAATGATTATTTAAAGTCCCACGCAGAGTGCCTCCCATCGACACACTTGGCGGTTTCTTGCGCTCCTGAATAATTAAGCCACCCATCCACCGGCAAAGTCTTGCAAGCGAATGCGCTGTGACACGCCACGCTCAACTACACAGCCATGACATCTGCAATCAGGAACTGCATGGACAAATCCAAACTGCGCCTAATTGCCTTGGAAAATCGGCCTTGTGAGACTGCCAGTCTCCTCCGCATATCGATGCAACCGACTGGAAAGGCTTTCTCCGCTCATTCGGCAGCCGCTTACCGCTTACCACAGTGTGCCGTAAGCGATGACAATTGTCCAAAAATCAGTGCGCGTCAGGTCGTCGTACCGAAATCGATTAGACGTGTACGAGAGGCGGTGGCAATTATGCGGAACGAACCGACTCAGAGGTATTGATCGGAGATAATTGCGAGCCCATCGAATGGCTTAAGTGCACCTGAATTGTTTTACGACTGTGAATGATTCCCAATTTGTCTGTGCCTGTGCAATAGTCTCTCTCGGGGCCGTGGTGTATCACTCCGAAGCCGGAGGTGCTCTGGAGTCCCATTGATTTAAAACAGGCGGCGCGGCAGGAGGGTATCTCAACGTCGTCATTCAGATGGAGAGGTGAAAATCGTTTTTCTCCGCAGAGTGAGTGCGGCTCTTCAGTGTTTGATGGCGTCGTACCTGGAGATGTGAATTGCTGCTATGCGGATTGTTCATAATATTAGGAGTTTTTTTGCTGCTCATCTGCAAGGTTTACACAAAAGAATATGGACTTATAGTAGATATGTGCCCTTTCCTGCTATTTTTTGAAGCGAAACGCTTTAAAGCCGTTCATAAGCATCAATCAACTTAGGCTCGTGGTTGCTCACGTGTGGACATGAGAATCTAAAGGCCATCTGCTGATCCCAAAGGTGAAGAAAGTAATTCACTACAGTAAGCAATTAGGATGCGTGGTTTATTTTAGAAGATGGGTAGGAAATTGTTTAGAGAAACCCTGGTTTCACTCGTGACGTAAGTCAAAGCAGTTCCAAGTTAACCATCCATTGACTTGGAGGTACTGCGTGTTTATTTTATTCGTCTAACCAATTTATTTTATTTTTTTTTTGGTATTTTTCCAATCAAATTAAATGTACTTTCCTATTACGACTCAGGCACTTCTCATTCTTTGTGCAGCGCAACAGCCCGGGTTTGAGCTGATCCCGAGTGGAGTTCGGGAAGGAGATCGCCCACTGCAGTCAGCGACTTATATTGCCCAGCTACATACGAGGTTTTAACCTGAGAATATACGGCGAATAGATGTGCAAGACCTTTGTTAAAGTGCGTTGATAATTATCACATGTTCGTGCCTCCAAGCAGCGGATCTCGTGAAATCTATTTACATAAGTCCCTCTACTTCGTCAACGCTCCTATGGCCAGCTATGATCGCTGTGTCGTCCGCATGCGCACGACCCGTACTATACTTTAGCAACGACAGTAATCGTTCACGTACGTATGGTATGTATATGATCATATGTGTCAGACGTGGCGTTGTGTGTCTGTGCATCGACTCCTATGCGCTTGAATCTCGACGTCAAGTTTCGAAGCTAAGTACGACACAAATAATGTTTACTGCTGCCCATCTTTCGAGTCGTTGATAATGCTCAAAAAGTATTTCTGTCTACAAACAACTTAGCTTTTCGGAGTCGTCTCAAAACCGTACGTCCCTCCCAATGAACAACCTAAGCCCTGCGCCCTGCCCACATCGCATGGTGAAGATGTCATGTCACTAAGCAGCTTTCAAACCATGCTAATATTTGAGCGCGTAGTCAAATATTATTAGTTTAAAGATTTACTTGTGACTCACAGTGGCAAGGACATTCTTTAAGTCGATAAATACAACTACTAGGGTGTGGTTTGTGTCCAGACTGTGGTATATACTGCTTGGAAGATTTCTTAGTAGTGTGTTTATGTTCATACCTTTTCGAAATTTCCATAAAAGCGTGTGATAGCGCGTATAGTTAACTTAAATCGATGCACATCTTCCTTCGATGTTTTTTAGCAGTCTACGATTTCCCGGCATGTTCAAGAGAAATTAATTTACTGACAAGGTGCAGTCTTGGACATTTCTTCATTTGAATATTTTTAACACCGGCCAATTCGGTAATAAGCACTACACTTCCAATTGTTGCCATAACCACTATGATCAATATCGATAGCAATGTTTTTTATTTTGTTTTATGGTAAAATATTCACGTTTCCAAATAGATGCATATTTTGCTTTAAGAAATACGACTAATTAGAGCGTTTTATTATAAACTTGTTTCTCATATCCCTATGTATCAAGCCGAACTGATGTTCGCTCAGAGCCGGTGTCGGAAATTTAGCACGGAGCTTAATTTTATCCAATAATCGATAGGAAACTTGTCACTATCAACTGACGGTCTTTACAAAACATGTCATGCGTCACTTAATGGAGCTCCGAATTGCGCTGGATTGCGCTCTTGGTTAGAGGGGTTCGAGTCCCAGTGAAGGCAAAGTTACTTACTTGTACTTATCAGGCAGACGAACCACGAAGCGTCTGAGCCTGAGCAATTGCAGCCTTCCATCGGTGACGGTCCTGGGCACGCTGCTTCCAGCCATCAAGGCCAAGCCGTTTTACATCCGCGATGACTTGGTCTCTGTACCGGAGGTTCGGTCTTCGTCTCCTTCTCGAACCAGCAGGGTCGGAGACCCTCTTAGCTGAAGCATTGGTGTGCATGCGCTCAATGTGGTCGAGCCAGTGTAGTCGATGGATTTTTGCCTTCTGGACTACATCTACATCCTGCTGCTGGTAGCTAGCTGGTAGAGTTGGCGGTTGTGTCGTCCCCTCCATTCGCCTTCTACGCGGACGGGACCAAATATCCGAAGTAGAATTTTTCTTTCGAAGGCACCAAGAATCAGCTCTGCAGTCCTACTCCATGTCCAGCTTTCGGCTCCATAAAGCAGGACTGGCAGAATAAGGGTCTTGTAAAGCATGACTTTGGTCCTTCGAGTCAGGAGTTTCGAGCCAAATTGTTTTGACACCGAAGTAGCATAGGTTGCCAAGGGCGATTCTACGGCAAAGTTAGTACACTTTATCCAGTTTACAAATCTGGTCTAGTCACCATTGCACCAATTGCGGATATCAGGACGAAACCATTACCTTCTGTACGATTAAGGATTCTGTGCAATCATATGGAACTTTCGTAATCTTATAATGGGAAAGTATTAGAAAACTAAACTTGAACAGAGTTTTGTTTTTTAAGATCTACAGGGTTTTCGAATAAGGACTTGACAACTTTGATTTTAATTTGGGAATGCACCTTTTCACTTATCATCACTGTCGTTGATCACAAATGTCACTGTGAATTCATTCAGTAAACTCAAAATTTTCATCACGGTAAAGTAAACCAACGAGCAAAGTCCGAATTTTCTACCGAATTCGGAGTCGGTGACCGCAACTTTACGAGCGGTAACTCCAATTTTCGGTCGTAATTTTCGCCCTGTAGAAAGACACAGACAAGTTTAATGCAAAAATTTGAGACTACATATCCGTTGTGTGATGTTGACGTGTCAGTGAGACATCGGGTTGGTCAAAGTTGCAAAAATATCGCTGCTGCCGCAATTGATCCAAATCAGTCAATTCCATGGTGTTCTCAAGAAATGGGAATCGCTCAGACCATTATGGCGTATTTTGCGTAATGATCTTAGTTTACACCCATACAAGATCAAGCTGACTAAAGCATTGAAGTCGACGGATCATTTAAAACGATGTACGTTTTCCGATTGGGTTCAGGAGCGCCAGGACGATGAATTTCATCGTAAAATAATCTTCAAGGTTGAAGCTAATTTTTGGCTCAATGACAAGCCAATAACCAAAATATGCGTTAAAATATAGACAAAGTTGAGTTCCATTTATAAACGTCTTTAAGTTTTTCAAAGTTTTTTCAAATTTCTCAATTGTCAAGTCTTTATTTACTAACAAAAATATGTATAGGAATGTAAAGCAAACAAAGTGAAAATGATGAAGCAACCTTGCAAGAAGTGGATGACTTTAATTGATGCTGTCATGAAATTTACTGAAGTTTTCGAAAAACAAAATCCAGGTCTCCAGGTGTTCTTCAAGGCTGTTTTCTACCGTTTCTATTTCTTTCCGCCGTAGTGACGAGCATGACAAAATCGATATAGGCAGTACATGGGCAGAATTTTATATCATTGCAATGATAGTTTAATGCGGTCAGTTCATCAATGGTGGAAAATTTAAATCACCCACTTTGTCCGATTTTACTTCTTCTATGGTGTAGTGAGTAGGTGCGTCATCATCTCGTGTTTCTAGGTAATCCTTTTCTTCACTCGTAGGAGATAGCATCGTGTTCGTGTGATGGACAGAATCAAAAAAATCTATTTCTAGGTACACCCACGATTGTGGCGCCACCTATATTTTAACATTATGGCAACTTCAAAACAGTAACTAAATTAGTGCCTTCAGAAAATGTAATCTTTATGATGAACAATTTCTCTCCCTCAAATTGTCCGCAAGGAAACGCCTAATAAAGCGAATCAAAACAGTTCCCCCCATACAACTTTACGATTCTATAAGGCTTCCCATCACCAACTGCATGCCTTAATCAGAGATTTCCCAGATTAATTATGCAGTCTTGTGTAACAGCCTAAAGCGCTGTGATCCGAAATTGCTTCAAAAATTTAATTGATTTCAAAACTTGTACCGAACGCACAAGAGTAATTACAACACGCCACCGCTGGGCCACTGGTTGAGATGAAAATTATATATTTTTGCGTGTTTTTTTTCTGCAAGCAACATCTTAACAGTCATTAAACAATTAAACAACTAATTTGTGAGATTAATTATGAAGACATTAGCGTGGACGTGGAGCAGTTGCAAATTTATGACAAAACTAAGTTCAGCGGAACTTAGTTCTCTCGGGTGCCGTTTCGTGTATCTCGCATAAAACATGACAATCATTTTTCAAACTCCGTGCGAAAGTTTCTCGGTTGCGAATGTCATCATTCCCCGGTGGGCGTCGCTGCTGCTTTAAAGCCACGTTTTTGCTATTGACCCATTTTCGCGTGAAGCGCTGCCGTCCTGTGTTTGGGTTTTAATTGAAAATTTCTACAAATCCTTGCTGACTAGTGTGTGACATCAACAGAAAGTCAGTGCAAAAGCGAAACAGATCCTAATTAAATGTATTTCCAATTCACTCTGCTCTAAGGTGGGTTGATGCAGGGCGCACTTAACTTGCAAAAGCATGATTGCAGGCCCGACAGTGCGAAGGGGAGTCCTTATCATTTTCATTTTCCACTCAGTTGAAAGCAACAGAGGCTGCTGCCAGTCGGCACTCGGCGTCCTGTTAAATGAACATTAGTTGCACAAAATGCTGCCTCACTGTTGAGTCCTTTTGCTGGCTAAATGAGATTCTATTGCATTGTGTGCATTTCAATATTTCACGGAGCGCTGTGTGTGCCTGCGTTGGAGCAGATCCTTTGGTTGCAGGAGACCTCGATGCTGGCAAATGAAATAGACACCACTTTGAGCTGAGAAGTGCAGAGCAGGTCGACGATGGGGTCGGGCCTATCCTCCTCTCTCTCGGTTGCAGTTCTTTTCTGAGTTGTGTGTGTTTTTGTCCCGAATCCGATGCGCGCTGCAGTGTGTGGTGTAGCGTAAAGACAAAAGGACTTCAGAGGCAGTGAAGTGAAATTGAAATACGAATGAGGGGGAGTTCGTTATACGATGCGACGGCGGGAATGTATTCTTTTTGTCACAAATCTAGCACATTTCCGCCATCGAGAGGGAGGACTTTAATGTGCCTCAGTTGGGAGACTGAAATAAACATTCTTAAGCATTTGTTGCTGTCCGTGATCGTGGAGGGAGCGTGTAGTTGAGCTTGCGGATTGAATCAAAGGAAGGAATTTGCATTCATGACTTTGTGATCCATTCAGTTGAATAAATGTTCCGAAAGAGCTCGAAATGAGATTGTTATAATCAATTAAACTGATTTGTGAAACCGAGAAGGGGTTCAAGTGGTGGAACCAAAGGATTTTAAGATGACATGAACTTGTCTCGTGATTTTGTGCAGATGCGATTTCTTTTCACCTGGTTCTTAAAGAGATTTGTGGAGCGCTCCTCTGTCCTGTCTTTTCGAGCCATATCTAAATACGGTTTGTCATAGCAAAAGGATACATACAGAACGAGCCAAATTCAAGTTTATTTTAAAAATGCAATAAAATTCACAAAATTAAACCTTTTTCATGTCCTATGGCTTTATTAGTAAGAACGAACCTTCCCATTATTTAAAAAATACCACTTCGCTTAAAGGCTGCCTCGGCTTGGTTCGCAGTAGCACCTTGTTGATGGTTTCGTGCAGTAGCTCGCATGTTCAAATCGTTTCCTGATTGTTGGCATAACAATGGTCTTTCACGGTTCCCCACAATAAAAAGTCCAAATTTATCACATCGCATCTCCGAGGCGTTCAATTGACAACTGACAGCTGATAACACAATTTTGAATTCGATGCGTATAAGATCGACTGTAGCATGCGACACCATCCTGTGTGAAGCAGATAAGACTCATCTGTGACTTACGACAACGCTGTGAGTGGACATGAGTGTTGTCCACTAGCATACTAGTCTCACCAACCTTTTGTACAAGCTTGCGTACAGCAGTATCGGTGGGAGCTCCATTTCGGCCAAGACTTATTTTCATAAAACGGATTGTAAAGGCTCACAACACTCTATTTGGAAACATATTTTCAATGTATCTCAGCGTTGTTCAAGCGTAAAGCGACACATTTCATTCCACGGAGGTATGTGGTTAGGTTAGTTTGTAGTGGCTGTAGTGGCACACTTAGGCCAGAGTAGGCCCATTGTGATACCACGCGGATTGACTTCTCCTAACACTGAAACCAATTTGTGGTGCTAATGAAACGATTTAGTTGGCCAATGCTGGCACTTTTAAGTTCGTTACGGCCGCTGAAGTAGTAGGCCCCTAGATGCAGGAACCTACGACTGGCAAGAGCACTGCAGGAGCAGAGAAGGTGATGAGTATTTTCTTCCTCTTCTTCATCCATGCAGCTTCTGCAAAAATCACGGAGGCATGATGCTGACTTCAGAAATAATGTAAAGGAGACTTAACCCCTCGACTATCCCTGAATTTGCTCTAAAGTCAAGCATCCTGCTCTAGGCTCCAGAGCAGTGCCATGTTACTTTTAGAACACTCGTATTCACTGCAATTAATTTAATATCAAATTTGACAGTTAAATTCCTTTATTTAAACATATCTATAGTCAGGGTGGATCGAAAGACATAGGATAAGATTAAGTTCAGCTTAGAGTGCTCGCCGAGGGCCAGTAAGTTAGAAATAGTAACACTGTACGTCCAACTAATTTCAAACATTTTTGTCTAGTACGAAATTTCATATGAATAAGAAAATAAAAATGAATGAATGACACTCGTATTCAAAACCCATGTCTGTGAAGATTTTATAAAAAAGGGGTGAGAGAGGTGTAGGTGATTTGTGACAGACTTTCTGCCATTTCGAGCAGGAAACAACTGTCAGTGCCAAAACCCCCTTTGATTTTTAAAAATTCGATATCCAGTGAAGAAGCATGAATAAAGTTTAGCTGATTAGTTCGTTAAATCTGTAGTATTTCCTTTACGTCATGTTCTACGTAATTTTAGTTTTTTTGAATTCATAAAAATTACGATTGTATAAAAAAAAACAAAAAGCGAGTTTCTATTGCCATGGATATTTTTCTATTTGGTAAAACTCACAATTCTATCAGAAAATTACCATAGAATTTTGATACTGTGTCAAATTCAGTAAGTAGTCCATAAAAACAATTTTAATATGTAAATATTTATTGTTATATGCCTAGGAGATAATTTACAAACAAGCGGCAGATGGAGAAATGAGTGTGCCTAATGGAAAAAATCCACTAATTACAAAAGGCATTTGCAAATAGCTGGAAGAAGTTCTCTTGTGGACGTGAGTTTGGTTTGGATGTCTTGTGGACGTGAGTTTGGTTTGGATGTAACAGACAGATCCATAGAAGACAATGCCAGAACAGAAGCACAGGATTACGATGCATTGATGATTGCGGATGAAATTGATGCAACTCCAGTTAATAATCACAATCAAACTCTCAGTCCTGGAGAGTCTAGGCTAGAAATTGAAGAACCAATTCCAGGCACCAGTCGAAGTGCAACTATTCAAAATTCCTTTTTTCGTGGATAACGTATTTCCTTGCAAATTTCCATCCATGTCTAGTGAATTTGAATGTATACGTAAATTTTGTTCTGTATCAAAGATTTGATATAATTGCAGCACGATGAGCCTCGTTCATTTCGTCCTCAAAAAAATCGAACCAAATATAACTCAGTATTTATTAAAAAACAACTATTCCCTGCAAAACAATAATCACATTTGATGTTGATTTGAAGTTTGACATCGAAAGCTACCCGATAGCTTTTCATTTTCTATTTCGAAATTCAATTCTATTCAAATAAATTCTATTGAGTTTCGCGATACCACGAATTTGCTCAATAGAATGGAATAAAGGCGAATAGACTTTTTGCGAATAGACACTCGCGATAAGTCCCTGATATTGCCTATAAGACAATAGTTCCAGCCGGTATCGCTCTTCGGTAATATCTCTCTTCGCAAGACTTGCTATTTTGATTTGCCAAAACATATGGTGACTCGATGGACCAAAATCTAATCGAAACCATGGATTGAGAAGCCGAAAGGCACAGCCAGTAACTCCGTATGATGTCTGTGAGGAAGGGGAATGGAGAATACGATTCAACAGCGAAAGCTATGAGCTGTTTCGAGGTGTGGATGTAGACCGGGTGGAAAACGTTCACTAACTTCATTGGCTCTGCCACATCGATCACATGCAGAAGACGAAACCGAAAAGCCTAATTCCTGAAAAAGATGATGATCGATCTTAATGCAGAATGTTGTAGTCCTTTGTACTGCAGGACTCGAAATACTTCCTCAAATTTTATTAGAGTTGAACTGTTCGTTGTTCATCTGTTCACCGTATCTCTGAAATCTGTGATTCATTATATCGGATATTTGCTTATACAAACACTTCGAACTGCAGCATCGAAGCCGCATTAATAAAATAATTACACCATTTTTAATAACCCTGTCAGTCCTGATGGTCAGCTGTCATATCGATTTTTGGCGTTGACAGCAATTTACGGTGCAAAATTAGCATCCCAAGAGAGTTAACCTTTATTATTTTGCGGTTAGACTTGGGCCTTTATCCGTAATAAAAGCAAGACTTTTCGGACGAGCCGTGAGTTAGCTAATTGAGCTCTGGACTGTTGGCTGGTTTTTGGCCAATTCTTATTCTTTGGCTCAGCGGCTGTGTTCATAATCCACTGCAATTTGAATTGGAGCGAACACAATTGACAAGTGTTCAATAAATCATCAATGCATCCCCAAGGAAATTACTATTGCTTGATGTTATGGCGTGACGGCATCATGGGACCTTATTTATTTTAAATTAATAACAGAGACAAGGTTACCATCATTGATTTCGGGTAAAGGCCGAGCTCTGTCCGTACTAGGTAGCAGAGCTGTCTGCCACTGGATCATCTCATGGCGAGTGTTCATCAATTCCCCACCAGCATCATGCGACTTGACATGATTTCTTTTTGGAGCTACGTTTAGGCCGTTTAAGCCATGCGTACGCAAACGAGCCATGTATTTTGGACAAGTTGGAGGCCAACATTTGAATCGCTATTGCCGGAATAACGCCGCACATATTTAACTAAATAACCACAAATGATCATCACAACTGAAAAATTGGAGCATTGCGCTGTTCCCAAAATAATTCCACGTTTTATTTCAACGTCATATAACCAACTTTATTGGCAAAAGCACTGATGGCGGAAAATATACTCACAACTGAAGACATTCCCACGCCGGGGGTGTTCGTAAACACACAACTCTCAAAACAACCGTTGTTTATTTATTCAGTTTACTCCTGAATAACAACAAAACACTTTCGTCGTGAACTTTTTGAGATGATTATTTCCTGGATCACAAGTGCTGTTGCTTTGCAGCTTAAGATCCTTCCTTGACTTCTGAAATAACAACTAATTACAGCATTTGTGCAGTCAAACAGGAAATCCACTCGTTATTTGTCTGAAATCTGACGAGATTATGACAAACAGAGACTTCAACTTTCCATATCCGCCGCATGATAATCAACAACATTTTCCCAATTAGTGTCTGGGGCAAGGCACCCAACCCCCGTGCATTCCACCGACCGACGCCGAGCTGAGAGCGATCAGACTTTCCGCGTTTTGAAATGTTTTCCCGGGGTTTCCTTTGCAGACTCCCACCTCAAAGGCATTACCAAAGAAGGGAAGAATTCTAAGCCTCGGAGATTAAACTCGAAAGCCTGCAGGCGCACAACCCTTCGTCTGCCGTCATCTTCATCCACAGTCGCTCCATTAAATGGTTTTTGTCGTGCCTCCATTCACTCGAAGCGGGGCAACAGAGAATAAAATCAGATCTGCTTTCTTCTCTGACGCTGGCGCTGTCTGGTTGGCCCCCTTTTTGCGAGTGCAGTTCGTAACCCGTAACCCGTAGCCGGGGGGCGTTAATGTTTGTTGTGTCAGCCATTCAAGGGGCTTCTAAGGAACTCTTTACCCAGTTTAGTGAGTTCTTTTCTTTCACTTTGCCGTGTGCACTTTACACCC
The DNA here is from genome assembly GCA_916610145.1 of Eristalis arbustorum. Taxonomy (NCBI): domain Eukaryota; kingdom Metazoa; phylum Arthropoda; class Insecta; order Diptera; family Syrphidae; genus Eristalis; species Eristalis arbustorum. The sequence continues at coordinate 9,565,361 of OU744317.1, forward strand.
GTTCTAACTCTGCCCTGAAGGAGATAAATGCGACGCAGAGCAGCAAAGCACTGGTACTTAACTCATCATCCTCGGGCGTGCACGGCAGATTGATGCAATCAACGGCATACACACCGGGTGGGGGGCGTTCCGAGTGAGTTCCCGGGGGGCAGACGCGCACTGCAAGGACATGACAATTAATTATCGTCCATCATCTGCGCTGGAATATGGGTCGGGATAGCGCCGTGGACCAGGGCACAGTTCACAATCGAGGCAATTAGGGAGGGCACGCGGTTGGCTGGCACTGCAAGTGGGTCAGACAAACGCCAAGCGGGTCGGTGTAATGTCCCCCGAGCAGACGGTCATCCCTAATGAAGCACATTCTCTGCCGGCACGAACTTGGTCCGACGACGAGTTTCAGATTTGGAGGCGCCCGTCTGGCTACGGTGACCCGCTGGCACAGAGCGACAACGAGTGGCGTTAACGGCGATTAATTAAGCTCTAAGTAACTATTTTTGGGAGCGAATGTGAACGACCCGACTGGACCTCTGCCAGGGAAGGAGGAGGAGGACTGAGTCAAGCGTGTCCTTTGTGTCCTCGCGATTAGTCTGTGTGCTGTAGTGGCGTTTACGCAATAAATTCTTTCCGAGGACGGCGTACTCAATTTCAGGTGTAACTTCAGAAGTTGTGCGAGGATGTTGACAATTTACTGGCGTAAGCACGAAGCTAATTATCCGCAGCACCTGTGTGGGTGTGGGGGGTTCTTGTTGATTCGCCAGTGCGACAAGATTTCCTAGGAATCGTGCGTATGTGTCGTTTATGATATGAGAGCCGCCCACACTCGCGCACCGTGGCGGATTCGAAAATAGAACGCAGTGAGGGCGGGTGGACCGATGCCATGACGATGTTGCGAAGGATTCATGGCTGTCGGCTTCTGCTTCCGCACAGGAAACTGTAATAAATATTGTTTTCCTGTTAAATTGGAATTTCTGTTTTTAATCCAACAATTAGGCTGAATCCGAGAAGGAAGCTCTTCCGGTAAACATGATCGTTCGCTGAATGCGGAGAACAATGCCTCGATACCTTGCAATGGACGTTATTTTTTCTGCCGGCGATGGTGGCTTAATTTTTGAATCGATACACTCGCGAAGGGGATGCAGAGATTCACTGCGATTCTTGGAAGCAGTCCAATTATTGCACGTCGCAGCCACTTTGTTAGGTTCGAACGAAACTTGAATGGTTTCCGGGAAAGATTTGAAAATAGACTGAAAATTCGCAGAGGTTGTTAAGAGGGTTGTTCATTTGACAAACGACTCTTGAAGGTTTGCAACTGCGAGGCGAATGAATGTTGACAGTTTGTCTATCAGTTGTCAAGAGGTAGACTTAAAATATAACTCCCCCTCTAGACAGTCGACGCAAACGTAGAATGGAGCAGATTAACCAGCTCCCTTTAACAGGGAGAGAGCTTAGTTTCACGTCGGGATTACAGTGAAAAGGCATCAAGTGCAGACTTAAAATCAAACATGAAAAAATGAGAAACTGGAGGGGCTGCTTACTTACAGCATTTTTTTTATGAATAAAGCCCTCTTACGAATCACGATATCCCTACATAAGAAATTGATAGTCCAAGTCCTCCGGACGACTAAATGGAGGTCCTTTGAAATATATTTGGTTCCCTATGCACTCTCGATGATCGAACGAGTTCGAATTAGAGGTGGATCAACTGGAGTTGATAACGGAGTCAACCCGAATTACGGCCAAACCGAATTAAATTTGTTGCTGAAACTGAAACGAAACAAGTAAGTGGACATTAAAGTACATATACCATAAGAACCATTCGACACGGTGTGAACGCACAACTGAGTTCGCCATTTCTTAATTGAACATCATAACTGCAAACCGTGTGATGTTGGTTGGTTGAGTTTAGTGATGGGAACTATCGTATAAAAGCTACCGAGTTATTCGATATTTGCAAACTATTATCGATAGTCGAAAATCGTACGTTCATCCAATTGAATAAAAAACAAACATTCGATTGTTTGTATGACTGGTTGGACTGAGTCAAATAGTTTTTGTAGCTGCTCTGAGCGGGAATTTGCATGTATTAAGCTCCGCGAGAGAATTTTGTGTATGCATACACGCATTGCAAAATATTTGCATGGCACTATAGCAGATTGTTCACGTATATGGTTTGCTTCGAGTCGAAAATTCGAAAGGCTTTTTCACTGAATGAATGATTGTTTGACGGATAAATGTTCGAATGTTTTTTCATTCGTAGACTTCCTGGGAGAAACCTAAAATAATGTTCTGTACCTCCTACCTAAAAAAACAAGAATGGGTAATATGGGAACGTAGAAGCAAATGGTAGAAAACTTAATTTGTGAAATTAAATATCAAATTATCAATTCCGGGTATAATTGTTGGTGAAATACCCGGAAAAAGTATGCCAGTTTTGTAAGAAGTGATATTTTATTTGTAATCGCTTGATAAAAAATGTGTAAAAAATGCTAAATTATAAAATTATACATGAATCTGTAATTTTCGCACTGCATTTCCCTTTTGCAGAGCAATTTGTTTAAGAACCTCGAAATTTAACCCATAATATTGTTCACCATTAATTTCATTTTTTTTTGTTGACCAACAACAATTGATATCATTTTTGGTGGTTTATGCACATATTTTAAAGTAGTGTTTTGCAAAAACTATCACATCTCAATTCTTGGCAATCGTTTAATACAAAACTTGGGGACTTATATTGCACATGTAAACAGTATTTGGATTAAAATGTTTTAATTTTCTATTTAATTTCAATTTTTTTTCAAATCAACACCACATGTATGTTCCCGTAACAAAAAATTCAGTACAGAACAGTACAAAACAACACAAATATACGAAAGTCTGTTCCAGTACGACAAAAATGTGGGTTTTATGTCAAATGTGCTCTCCCTCGTGAGAGTAAAGAATTTACCCACCCATCCCATGTTAGCCACCAAAAATTGTGTGGGTAGTTTGGTTGTTATCTGTCAAATAAATTGATGTGTAAAAAATGTGAATATAGTTTGGAGGTTATTCAAACGTTTTGAATTAGTTTACGTTTTTTTTTTGTTACTTTTTGAATATAAAACCAAACGAAATTCTAACAAACTCCTGTTTTTTATTTACATGTTTTTCTGTAACTGCTGACACATGATATCACTGACGTTATAAATAACGCAACAAGCTCTTAAAAATGACATAAGTTAAACATTTGGTTTGATTGCGTTCCCGTAATTTCTTCATATTTTTCCTTAAAAAATGACAGTCTTCACAATTTGGTGCAGAAAGTACAGGAACAGACCTCATGCTTTGAGATTTTAATGTAAAATCTATTCTGTAACACATCTTCTATCCCTCAACGATCTGTCAGAATTTTGCCTAAGAAAGTTAGTACCAAAATACTCCGACAGTCATATGTCGATTGGTGAGTCGAGTCAAAAGGGATGTTTAGCTTGACTCGGGAGCTCATAGTTTTAGGTTTGGCTAATTTTTTCTGGAACACAAATACCTAAACACCTACGTAATTTGATTTCACATTTTCATCATTTGCATAACTTTGTAAAGTGTGAACTACGCTTTATTTTATTTTTTATATTTATTTTATTATACATGAACACTTTCTTTTCGCTCGTCTTACACTACTATTTTCTTTTTTCACATAAGGTGAAGTTCTTCTTATTTATGTGGCGTTACAGACCGGCGTGAAACTGGGCCTCTCCAACTAGCGCGATCTCTGGCTAGCTGTCTCGTGTTGCAACTTTTCAATTCTGAGTCAACTGCAGAGATGAGAATCTACTTCTTGTTTAGTAGATCTGATTCGTAGCATCTTATTTCTAATCCGTTCAGCTGAATTCCTATTAAGCTGCATTGAATTTGTCCTCACAAGAATTTGCGACATTCTGTAACACACATTCTATACCCAAGCCGCCATAGGCTCCGCCCGTGTCTGAAAATGAACACAGTAATAGACGGGCGGTTTTTAACCATTTGGAGCAGGTGTAGGAAAAGTGTTTAATTAAATTCTTTTTTTTTATACATTTGGCCCGTGGCGTTGTGGGTATGTGCGTCGATTCCTGGTCTGAGCGACACAAAACAATATGCCATATATTTCAACGGCCCCACCTCTCTTTCGAGTATTATCAGTAGTATTTCCTGTCTAAAAAAAAAGCTTCTCAAACCTGGCCGTTCGGAGACGACATACAACTGTAGGGTTCTTCCACTCGTGAGAGAACAATGGCACGCACAACACGAGTGGATGCTGAGAAGCAAGGCCCTGGCCCTCTACAGACACCACCCATATTATTATATAATTATTATTTAATTTTATGGATCTGCTTCGCTTTTTAAATAAGTCTACTTTGGGGCTTTTGGTTCACTTTTCAGGCTCTGAATTCTCATATCAGGTCAACTCGAAACAACTCGCACTGTGCCTCAGACAAGTTTGCCAATCCCAGGTCCACCCCGCACTATAGCGCCAGCCAAAGAAGATAGAAGAGATAATCAAGCTTATGTCATTACGTTGCTGTTGTGAATAGTTCCCCCGAATTCACAAAAGATTCTAACTTTGAGACATTCCTGGTGTAAAGTTTCGAAGAGGAGATATAGACATTGTCACAGCTGACAGCTCCATGCTACGCTACATGAGCAGGACAGCGTATTGCCATGTTCCAAAGCGTGAACAAAATTTTATCTTCTAAGATGCGGTTCATTTTCGGCGCACAGCCTCTTTTTAAAGCGTTGCAGCACAACACAGAGTGTAACAAGGAGCAACTTGGCGTCTTTGTCTGGAAATGACGAAGTGCTTGCAGAAGCACGTGAATAACTGAAACGCCAAGCGTCCTGTCTCCACATTCAACAGTCCCCGTCTCGACATTGTGATCAGAAATAGGATCCTCCAGACGGAGAAACTTTTGTTTCCAAGTCCTACACCCATCCGAAGAAAGCAGACTGCTTGGGGACTTGTTTGCGAGTTGGCGCATTTTATAAATTACCAAAAGCATATATCGATCGGAGCAAGTGCGGGAAACCCAACCGCCACCACACCAGCCAAGGGCTGAAGTTCAATAAAACCCCCTTCAGGTCAGGCACGCACACAGACACACAGCAAGTTGAACTATTAAAACGCACGAGATGGGTGCATGACTTGTTGACTGCACTGCACTGTGGCCTCCTGACACTCAAACCCAGCACGAACCCGGCAACCACTTCAGATTTGATTCGATGTCCTTAATCGATTTCTGATACGCGCCTTGAATTCCATTGCCTGCTGCACGGCGGCTAGGCGGTGGCAACAGTGGTGACCTAAATTAAAAGCCGCTCCTTGCTTAATAATTCAAAATTAATTCATTCCGCTCGCAGCGATGCGCCGACGAACCTGTTGTCTGGACGGGTCCGACCAGAGTGTGTGTACGTGGCCCGGTTGCCAGAGGGGATGGCTTGGTCGGGCGACCGATAAATATTAACCCTCATTGCGGCGGCTAATGAATTTCCTCCGCACTCCGACCGCAAAGGGTTGTTGTGGATACGGCGATGTGAGTCAGTCTTTGTTCGGGGATATTAATTGAAATTCGTTATAAGCATGAGCCGAGTAATCGGATTAGGCGCTGGGTGGCATGCACCCATTGTCTGCGGCCGCGGCGGTGGTGGTGATTTGTGCAGAATTATCGCTCTCCGTGTGAGGGTCTGCATTAGGAATTCAGCTGGGGTGAGACTAGATTGGATTGTTTCCGGGGGAACGGGATGTGCTCCCTTGAGTGGGAGGCGAATCGAATGCGTACTCCTGTCAAATGCTGATTTACCGCTGCAGAGCAATCTGCTACATTCACTAATTACTGCGTGTAATCTGAGCCGGTTCGTGTTCATATAACGAACACAATTCGAAGGAATTTGCCGCAGAAACAATGGCTTGTCAAGAGCTGTGTACACAAGATATGCTTTGTCCCTAAAGGATGCCGCCCCGAGAGTGTGTGTGGGCGGCGGTGCTAAGAACTTCGACAGGCGCTTGGCATACTTTTTGGCATCCTTATCGCTTCACAATTGTTGACTAAATGGGCGGGGGCTTAGGTTTGGGAAAAAAGGTTTGAGCACCACTCGAGTGTGTATTCGAAAGTTGGAACAGGACGAGTTCCTCGAATGGAAAGAGTGTCTCCTGTCTATTTCTGGCAAGACTTGAGGGAGTATTGAGTTGACTGCAGGTCAAGAAGGACGAGTACTGACTTAGGCAATCTGAAGTGTGCACGAGTTATGCGGTTGCAGAGAAAATGTTTCTCTCTTCGACAGTATTTGGCAATCAATTGCATTTCTAAACCGGATTCCATTTAAAATGCGACGTTCTCTTTCCTTATTGGAAATTCCATATTTTCAGTGAAGCTGGATGATTTTACTTACCTTCAGTTGTGCGCTTTCAAAGAAAGCCGACGAAATACGATGAAGTTGTCATGGGCTACACGTCAAGTTTACCATTTATGGCATACCATTAAAGAGATTGAAGAGATTGAGAAGGAAGACCCTGAATTTCTAAAAGAAAAGTCTAAAAGTGGAACATTGATCGACAAATACTGTCACATATTTAAAAATCACGGCGAAAATGTGGACAGTCTAAAATAAAATGCGATTAAGTAGGTGGTTTAAATGTGGGTACGTCATTCAAAGCATGCACATAGACAAGTTGATGAGTATTGTATCCGTCTTTAAAATAGTTGACGTATTGTGGAAGTTGACATTAGCGAGGTAAACTTCTTCTACCTGTAGCCCAAGTAGGCCGGAGTGGACCTGGCCGTCAGAAAACAAAACTTATCCACCTTGTAGCTATCAGGATATTAAGACAGCTCTGTTCAATTTCACACGCCAAGATGGGTGAGGTCGCTCTCTACCATCGGTTTCGTGAGCATCTTCAACGTGTTGTCCAACTGCTGTGGAGTAGAGGACTCTTTAGGTTAGAGCCGTGTTATCTATGAGCTCTATGTGCCAACTCAGAGGTTGAGCCCGTATACGTCTGGTTAGACTGATATCGCTGTCGTGGTTGAATCTTCCTCTCCAAATGCCATCAATGCAAACTGGATTACAGTTAGAAAACATAACATTTCACACGGCAATACCAAGGGATTCTTCATTAGCAGGACTGGGGGTAATCAGTGTCTTCTATAGGATCATATTGGGCCTTCGAGAGACGGCTCTGTTACTTAATTGCCAACTGAGCGCATAGGAACAGAGGTTCTGCGTTTGAACTCGGTGCTGATGTTAATTTTACTACATATGAATCTATTCTGTAGCCGTGGTGGAAAAAGTCCTTAATAATCTCGAATTTACAACTTCCTATCGTGTACAAGGCGTCAATGTTGTATGTCTTTTCTTGAGGACAGCCAGGTATATTTCGTAATGTCCTCATTCATCGCCAGACATATTATAGCCACTTGACGCTCCATTGGCGGCTCGCTGACTTGTGTCAATCACTATGTTAACAGTTGTACAGACTCCTGGAAGATGGTGCCTCTAGTGTTGGCGTGTACTCACACGATCTTGAGAAAACCACACGGCAACGTCACCTTGCCTTAATCATTTTTGCACATTGATACTCTCGGTGAGTGCGTGTCCGTCCTTGTTGCAGTTTCTATAATTCTCCATCGTTATCCTGGTCAAGTTAGCGAGTTTGGCAGTAAGGTGGGATTGTATATCTAGTCACCATGCATCAAAGTGACCTTAAAATCTAACACTCAGGCACTCACAGCAACCGCTGGCTTATTTCTAAACTAATCCACGACGATGACAAACAATTTGTAATACCTTTTGCTACAAAGCCGAGAAGAATGACGGTTTCTTATGCACAGACTTCAGGGCTTCCCATTTCGGACAATCATATTGATTTACTTCCATGTGGACATGGTATACTGTAAACATCCATTCAGCTGCTTAGATAATACTTATTTTCTTTTACTCAAAAAAATAAAACCTTATGACGACACGCTCAGCGTAGTTTTTTTTTATGTCATTCATAGCGTGTCAGTCACTGCTGTTCGTCATCTGGTTCGAAGTTTCCTAACGTCTTCAAGCTCTCTCCAGCTGAGTCCTTAGGAAATTAATTCCTTTTCAACTGTTCCACGCCATATTTGTCTGGGGCGTCACGATATCTTAACTGCCCCAGGAACAGTTGCAGCTTGGTCCTCAGGATTATAACATTACTTTTTCAGATCTTGGGTAGCATTTTGAACGCAGCTTCCGATTATGCACCACACATCAAGTTTGGTGCCACCGCGTTTAGCCGAGGCCATATTGTTCGTATATTTATTTTAGCCCCAATTTGTTAGCTTAAATTTCCATATTGTGGACAATCAAGTAAATGTCCATTATCCGATGCGAAACTAGACAAACATTCTCAGCGTAGTTAAGGTGTTTAAGATTAGATGTCAAAGACCATCTAATGTTATAATTTCCGTCTGTTGCGTGGAGTATATCGCTAATAACCATTAGAAACAATAGTGGTAACGGTATGAAATTCACGAACTCCACTTCGAATCACAAGCTGACAACTTATCATTGTTTAAAACGTCAACTTTGGGAATGTTTTGTATTTACACTTACACCGAAAATGGACAGCCAGTCATGAATTAAGACCCTGGCATCGTTTATAAACTCAATCATATGAAGCAATTGCTCCGCATCTCTTAACGAGATGTCCTAGCAGTTCAAAATTCGTCTGTGCTTGTTGCCCTTCCGGGAATATGTAGAGCTGACGAACTCGCTAAACACGCCACTAGACAGCCGACTAATGGCATCACTTTTAACATAGGTAACACTTTAGCTTCTTTCTTTATAATATGCGCATGCTCAAGGGCATGTTAATAGCTAAATTATACGGGTTCAAGACACAGCACGGGCCGAAGGTATAATGTGCGCATTTATCTTAAATATCTGCGGAAATATTGGGCTGAAAAGAGTATTCCGTATTCGTGTAGTGCAGCTGAAAAACGAGTATTTAAACTTAAATGAGCTTCCGAAAGTAGGCTTAAGGGTTAACTGATGGGCATTCCTGGCGAGACATATATTGTGGGTGAATTCAAGGAGGGGAGGGATGCAGTTGGCTAGCTCACTTGAGCATCATTGGTAGAAACAGACAAAGAAGACACGGTACGTCGATGTTCGAGCGAGTCGAATGAATCCGCGATGTTTTTGTTCCCTATAATTTTTAAGGCTCGCTTTTGAATTCCGTTCAGTATCAGCAGGGAGGTCTTGCGAGCACCAGACTAGCTATGAGCGTTGTACTCAAGTTTAGGGCGAATAAGCGACTCATAAATTGAAGCCAAATTAGAAAGGGTGAGATATTTTTTGCATCGGTTAAGGAAACCTAAATATTTCGCAGCATTTTTGGCGATCTCGAATATGTGATCGTACCAACTAAGTGCTCTGTTGATAATCATACCAAAGATGGAAAGTTTTCCGATTTCATCGATGCAAGCTCCATTCATGGATAATTGCTGATTATGGGAGGTTTGCCATAGTGACAGCAGACAACATTGAGTTTTGGAATCATTGAATTCGACTGATGTTCTTACCCCAGGTAATTATGCTTTCAAGATCAGAATTCAATGAGCTTGATACACGCTGCCGTTCCTATACTACGTCCGAAGGGTAGGATCTAGAGCCTTGAAACGAATATGAAAAGATAAGGGTGCTGTAATCAGCGAAGAAGTGGATTAGAAGTAGCAGACAGGAGATAATTTATAAAAATGGGAAAGAGTGTCGGAGACAGAATAGAGCCTTGGGGGACACCACCATTTATTTTGTGAATATCAAACTTGTACAACTTGAATTGAACATTTAATTTCGAAAGGTAATTTCTAGTTCATAGAAGAAGAGAAAATAATAAATATTCACAACAATCTTGCTTTCGCCTTTGTTGTGCAAAGACTGCTTCCACTTTTTGGGTAGATAAGCTATCAATTCACCAGTGGACCTGTTGCTGGCTTCCGGAGCATACGTTAGATCATTAGGACGCTCCCGTGATTCAAGATATTTCATAAGTTGACGATTTATCAGTCAACTTAGAAATAATGGACATAAGTGCTATCGATAGGTACGAGGTGGGTGATAACGATTCGTTCTTTTTAGACACGGGCTGGACGAATGCTGTTTTTCATCTACTCGATAGGAGACCTCGAGGGTAGGATATATGATAAAGCTTACGCAGAGGTTTTGCTAGCGAAGAATAACACCTCTTTAGAAGTATTGGGGGAATACCATCCAGGCCAGTGACTTAGTTTGCGTTTGGATCTTTAAGAGCGCTTAACTGTACGAGTGCGGAAGTGAATTCTTCCAATGGTGAAAAAACGCTCTCACGTACAGGTGGGGGCAAATTAAAATCAGGCAGTGTTCAGCTGGCTGCAAAATGCGACTCAAGCACATTGGATTTGTCTAAAGAGCTGACAGCTGGACTGTCATTGCAAATGAGCGTAGGAATTGTATTGAATAGCTACATTAAAGTTATAGCTCAATAACCCTTGCAAACAGAAATTAAATGCCAGGTGACTGAATGACAAGACCTGACAAAAGAAAGCAAAAGCATCAAGTAGCCTGAACTCCCTAAAAAGATCAAAAATCAGCACTGCATTGGGAATAATCAACGGACACAGCATATTACGCCTCCACGCAAAAAGGCCAGACCTTTTTGTTCAACGATTTCTGTAGAAGCTAGAAAAGCCACTATAAGCTCATAATTGTAAAACAGCCTTAATGATCTAGGGTGGCGATACAATTTGGTGCATAAACGTCACTACTTACCTACGTATGTACCTTCTACCTAGTCCAAAAACCACGGTTAATAAATGCTTCGACTTTGTTTCGTTAATTTAATAATGTATACTTAATTTTGTAACTGCTATAACTGAAGTGTTGAAGAAAACAATTTTCTGTAAATTATGCTACCAATCGACATAAGAACACGATTCAAATCGACATGCACAGTCCCATGGTTTGCGTCTCTAAACACACTCTAGAGAATAACATTAAAATAGCGCACAATTTAATTTTAAAAAATAATTTTATTTCAACAGAGAATAATATACATCATATATACCCTACGCACTACAAATTGTTTACAAAAATATGACAATTAAAAATTAATGTATAATTCATATCCATTTAATATATGTATTCTTCCACTTCAAAATGTACAATTCATTGATTTTTCTGATTCCCCGCCTTTCGGCTTGCCTCCCGTTAAAGTCCAAACCAACTTTCATTAAAAGAAATCGTTTTGCATTAAATGTGTTTTATTTTTTTTCTTAAAGCATGTCAAACACTTAGCCACGAGTACTCTACATTCATCTAGATATTTGTTTATTTTTGGTAACAAGAATAAAACTTTATCGCTTACGTCTAGGTTTACATTAAATTGTATTTTTTTTGTTTTATTTAATTTATAGCTTCATCACATTTAATTTTATATTTATTTATTGTTTATTTACTTAGCTAAATGCCTGCAAAAAACTAGTACAAATCTGTTTTTTTTTTCTTCTTTTTTTGGTTTGACTACTTGTTGCGCATTAGTTTTTTTTTGAAAAATAAATATTTAATTAATCCTAGCTACATGGCTAATTGGAAAGTGTATAAATATATTTATATGTATATCGTACACCTAGAAATATGGGTTAGTGATTATTTTCCATTCACTGGCCTATGCACAATCATGTAAGAAAGCAGCTGCCCCAAGTGGTGAAATACACTTGTGAACTTTAAAACATTTAACACATATTAAATCGTTGATAGCTGCTGTCGTCCGTACCGTCAATTGTGGGATGGTATGCGAGTGGCAAAAGTTCATCGAACTAACATGGTTGTTATGAAACTGAAATTGAAACTAAGCAGTACGGATTACCAAGGCAGCACGGGGGGAAGGATAAACAACCGAGAACTCGTGTCGTTTGTCGGTCCGTCAAATCAGATTCCCTACCGACTGGGGCCGTGTGAGTTGGACAGGACGAAGCCTTACAGGTGGCCAAAGAAGGGGTCAATGCGCCTGGAAGCGGGTTAACGAAATTATTTCATGAGTTATTCATGCCTGAGCATGGGTCATGAGAGTATATGACATAATCGCTTAACGTGGCACTTTGCATGCAATGTGGACATACAACTGATTTCCACATCACGTGTGGTGGTGTACCTGGAATTGTTGGAGGACGCTAAGTTATTGCCAGATTTGTGGAAAGTGTTTCAATTAAACTACGACTTTGGGGAAAATGATTGGATTTCCCTTGAAGTCACGTCTGAAGAAAGGTGACGTGGACGACCAATCAACACGAAGAGCTAGATTAGTCCTTATAGTGCGTTGAAGCAGAAGGGCAGAGGAGTAAGGTTTTGAATTCTCATAGTAGCAAGGTGGCCAGCAATCGTGCATGATCGAGAAGATCGTTAAGCATGACAGTCTCCGGCAAAAGGCGACCAATCCTTCCTCGGTATAGACAACTAAGAAGCGATATCATTTAACATAACGTGCGTAGGAGAAGACAGTGTTGAATAGAGAGGCACGTTGGCTGAGGCCAAAGTTCAGCCTGGCCGAGGAAGAAGAAGACGAACACAGACATGGACTGATGGTACCACTCGAAGAAGTTTAAAATCGATCAAACGGGCGGAGTGGGTTTCTTGGGATCTCTTAGAAAAATTCGTCAGTCTAAGGGATGCCTACAAAAACAGATGTCCAAACAGTCCAAACGTTGTTGCGAAGGGCTCAACAAGTTCTCAACAAGCAGCGCTCTTCGCCGAGACTCAGGACACTGCCGACAATGAGGCAGCATTTCAGCTTGCCAGGAAAGAGGACGAAATCAACCCATCCCAGGAAATTGTGTGGAGACAACCACCTCTTGTAGATGTCAAGAGGAAAGTGCATGACAGAATCAGACAGACAGCTAATGAAAGGTGGCACTCTAAACACCTGTGAGTCCACACACCTCATGTTATAGCCCCAAAAGACAAACTCCTGCAATTCCCCACAAAGTTGCTAAGGCTCGTATTTGGAGCGTTAAGTGTCCATAATCTTCTGAAGTTTGATGAAACGAAAGTGGAACTTACCCATGACTTCATGTGCTAAGGCTATGGTGACAAAGTGAACAGTCCTCATTTCTCTCTGTCTCTGTCACAATCAAAAGGCCGACTAACCTTTTTATTGATTCAATAACGCGGACACAATTGTCCACCTATGGAAATGGATCACGAGGCAGAAGACCCAGTTTCACAGCCGGAATATTAAACGCTCTTGAAAGTTCATCGAACAAAACTTTATTCCCAAACGAGTCACAGAAGCTCTGGAGATTAATAAAGCTGACTTAAGGTTCCTGTGGAGCACTAACAGGCCACGGAACATGCAACTACTACCTCCATAAAATTGGTATTAACAGGTAGATTCCTGACCTGTACCTGACCTGCAGGCACTATGGCCAGTTAAAGGAAACCATGGATTACCTGATAATCGACTGATTAAGCTAGCCTAGCCCGTGAAAGATTCAAAGTAATAAATGGACCATCCGAAATAGTGAGAGTCAGGATAGACATTCTAAAAATCACATCTAGGAATGTTGTCGATGTTCCAAAAGACAGCACTTAAATCCTAGAACAAAAGAAGGAGGTACAATAGATCTTTATGGAGACAGTTCTCGTGTCTGCATAGCAGAACCCAGGTTCTCCAATTCAATTCAATCCCTGCCACTGTTCCAGTCTCTAGCACTTGTGGCATAGAACTCTGAGAGAATACTTTTTCGAGGACCTGCAGAAATTAACCAATGTCCCTTAAGACTCTATTTTCAGGTTCATCGGTCTGGGCAATTGAAAATGATCGACCATCATATGATGGGTACAATGAAGGTGTGTAGAGGAGAAACTCTCTATTTGGGCATCACATTGGCTCAACGACGACCGATGTCAGATGTGTTTTGCCGCGTCTACCAATTGGCGTAACCATCAACGTTTTTCAAACCAAAGAGACTGCGGTTGAAGCAGCTGAGGAGCCACACTATCAGAGATATTATTTATTCTCATCAATTTGACAGACGTGGAATATGGTCAGAATATGGCCTTGTGAAGGAGTCATCTTAATTGCAGTCCTCTCTAGCACTCGCTTATGCAGACACGTACCCAGAAAAGCCGCGGAAGGACGAAGGCACAAATTGATAGATCAAAAGTAAGGCCCATACGATCGCATTAAGGCCAATATGCTTGTAGGAGTCATTGAGGGGCATTGCGTCATTTGTACAGATGCGTTGTTACTGAACATTTCACATATCAACAACACTGCAAGGAGCAGGGAGAAATATAATCTTTCCAACACTTGCTCTGTTCTGCTCATACAGACTCGATGATTATGAGATTGGTCGGCAACAAGAAAAACTGTAATGTAAGGTGTTCGCGAAACTGAGTGAGCTAAGGCAGGGAGCCCATATAACTGCCTAATATTTATCTAGCTACTATCAACTTATTTACGTTTGCACTGGACCTAGACTTTAACCAACAAACCTTTCTGTCGGATGCTTGAAGTCTATACTTCTGTGCTCCACCAACATATACGGGCACCATCTGTGGTTGTTTCGGAGCCGAAGACTGCATAACTTTGTTCTAAATGAACAGACAGACACAAAGATGTGACCAGGAATACAAATAGTCGAAATCGTCAAAGTTGAGCGTGGATGTTGGAGGGTAATTGTGCAGAACCTTCTTTTATGCAATATTCATTAAGAATCATCTGAAAAGTCTTGCAACAAGCATATATCAATGGCTAGTGACACAGCCCCATGGCAGACTTGTGTATTGTTCTTGCAACAACCACACGTGCTATTCATGTTTTCTTAAAGAGGATCAACAGTCTTATGTTGGTTCAGAGTATTTTTTTTATATGTTTATACTCTTAGAGAATTACCAGGGATGGAAATGCCTCAGATCTTCAGCTATTGACGCACAACACCACAGGGCCCTCAACAAGATCAGCACAATTCTTTGGAACACTGATAAATTCAAGACACCGCTGGTCGATGGAAATCGAAAAAAGGAAATTTATGCTGTTAAATGAAAATAGATCCGTCGCTCACCCACTAAGCGGAAATGTAAACACCAACATCAATAGATTAGAGGTACTAAATGAGATCACCACCTTCTGGGCAAATGTATGAACTCCACAAACGACACACTCGCACCATCGTGGCGATTCAACAGAGAATAGTCTTGGGAATATATCTAAAATTGGACTAGATTGGGGTTTATGACTCAGAAGATAATAGAATGGAATATTTTGAGATTTTCACTTTCATAGCTCTGCCCGTCTGTATGTCCAAGTAAGATGCTAACATGAGCAAGGAAAATTCTGATTTATAGGGCATACAGCTTAAGGAAAGAAAAATAGTTCAGTTTTTTCTTAACGCCGAAAGGTTACTCAACCTACTGCGCCATGCAGCCGTTTTGACATGGAGCTCCAATTATTTTGTGTTTTACTTTCAAGAGACCCAGAAAAGGTCTTTTGATATGCTTCAAAGTCACTGTGTACACAGTAAGTGTGTGAAATGAGGTACGACTCCAAGCGTCATCAGGCAACGTCGTACGAGTCAGGAGACTAACAAGTAACAGCTCCTAGTCAAGATAACTCTAGCTCCTGTACTGTGGGCCGCATGTGATGTACAGAACATTGCAGCGCAACAAACAGACAGCGAGCTCCAGGAAGGAGAAGGGCTGCTGATACTAGTAAAGAAGACAGCTTCGATCGCGAATGGCCTAGATGTAACTTTACTGTTGCAGTGAATAAAAGGCTGCAGGAGAGACTGTATGAGGGCAGTAGAGTAGATGAAGCGGGATCACACCGAATAAAGTGATCTAAGATCAAGCTGACGTGTATATGTCTTGGTACATGAAATGAACTTATTGATTATCTAGGCATTGACCGCGTACGTTGTCAAGCTTCTATTCAAAAAACAACCACGTAGCTGCCAACAAAAATCCCCTCCGGCTTAAGGCAAACATGTATCGTTCCGAGCGTTTCCGCGTATAAATCCGGACGCAGAGAGTTCAGTTCTTTGTTCTGTCTGTTTGTCTGTCTTTTAAGAGACCCCTGTTGCTTTGCCAGTTTCGCCTAAAACAACCTCATGTCGCCCTCAGTACCTCTTCTATGAATCCCTGTCCTGACAACGAATTTTGTGGGCACGCCATTGTCGAATTGACAAATGGCAATGAAGACATTCATTTTGTCTCCGTTTTCTAAGTCCAATGATGCCTGTCAAGTATTGATCTACGCGTCTACAAGGCTATGTATATATCGTGGCAGCAACCTATTTGTACCAAGCCGTATTCTTGCGCAATGCTTAACAGTGCTTATGCGACATTCAGACTCTATCATTTTCATAAAATAGGCCTGTTTTCTGGACATCGAAATAACGAGGACGGAATCGACAAAAACCAAAACGTCGAGTGAACACTACACTGACTTTCAACCGCCTTAATGCCAATATATTTTCTTGTGCTGCTGTCCATCTTTGATGTCATCAAAGACAAAGTTCCTCAGTCAATTTCCTTAAGCTCAAATCATCTCTCACCCCAATCATGGCAATGTACATTCTTAGAGAATAGATGACTCTGCTCAACGAGCCACAAAATTGTCACAAACATCCGGTAGTTTCGTCCAAACCAACCACCAATCAGAGAAGACAATCCAGAGACCAACCGTCTTCTTTTGCTGACCACCATCCTGTGGCTTTCTCAAATTAAATTCCTCCACTCGGAGTGGAATTGCACAATAATTCCCGAACTTAATCAACTCCGTCCACTCGAGGTGCTTAATTATGCGACAAATTGCTTAAAGCACGACAGTTTCTTCACAGTTTGTTGTCCTCCTGCCAGGAGAAGGGCTTCGTGCAATTCTTTTGGAAGTTCATTGGAATAGGTTAAGGTCAACCCCGAACCTCCAGACACACGTCAGGATTAAAATTGCCACACGTTATGCTTTTTTCTGAGAACCGGGCAAAATGGAGTTCAGGGCAGGCACAGCCCTTGTCACGCAATTTCTGGACTTCATCGTGTAAATCCCTTTCATTAACAAAATTGAGTTCGCCAACTGTCAGGTGGGCCCGTCCCGTCCACATATTCGGGGCAAACATAATTTCACACAATTAAGCAAATTAATTAACAAAACTCCTTGTCATCGTGTCCGCCGGGTGGTGGGCGTCACCTCATTAGGGACATCAAATAAATCATCAATTTTTTTTTCGTTTTTTGTTCGCAAACAACGAAGCGCCGAGAAGAAATGGCCAAATGTCCACTCTCGCTAATCACAAAACACCGGACAAACTGTTTTCAGTTCGGCACGGGAGGGGACACATTTTCGCAGGTGGTGCGCGGGGCGCAGCGGGCGTGGCCGCCATTTTATTGATGCCAGTCGTTGGCGGTCTCTAATAACACCCAAGCACGAGAGTTGAATTCCTCGGAAGCGAAATTACTGTCTGCGGTGGTCCTCTGCGCCCTGACCTTCGCGGAATGGAGTATTTATTGGTTTCGAAGTGATATCATTTTCAAGGCTGGGGCTGGCCAGTTGAATAGGGCAAGGGAAATGGATTTTTTTTTCGAAATTGACCACTGTCCTACCCTAAGCCGCGGCGCTATTTACGGTTAGTTATTGCAGAGGAGGCGTGTGTGGCTGCATGTGGTTGCGGATGGACACGAGGGCCTTTGTTTTCCTCTCTGGTGTGAGGCGATAGACTCAATTATTAATATGCTCCATATTTTTACTGGCCATGGGAATTTTTTGCCGTTTTCGCGGTCATTAATTTTGCTTTTGTCTAATTGCATTGAAAGCTGTTTTGTTCTGAGTTCCTGACTCCTGACAGTTGTAGCTATTCTCCCTGAATCGCACTAGAATTTGGATCCCATGGACTCCAATGCTGCAGCCAAGAAAGATCTCGCATCTGCAGTGAAAAAAAAATTGTATTTAATGTAAAAACTCTGTCGATACGGATAGCGCCATCTGATTGAAATATACTGGATGACAGATCTCACTTTTGAGGTAGCCGTTAAAAAGGAGCGACTGCTGGAGAGTGTAACGAAATAAAAATCCTCACGTCTTCCGAGAAGTGTCTTAAATGCGACTCCATTAGGGAAGGGTCCCATTAGAAAACCCAGGACGAGGTGGTTTGACCAAGTCCAAAAAATCGTTTGGTTGCGCCTGGGCAGAAGTCTTGAGGAGTTATCGAGTGGCAGAGGGCGGAGGGTCGAGTGGCCTGGAGATCTGGAGTGCGTGCCTTACCCCTGTGACCCCTTTAGGGGATCATGCGGACCAGAAAATGATGATGGTGATGATGACGAAACATGCGAGCCTCCGGAGTATAGAAGGAGAAGAAGACTGAATCTGCACTTGTCCTTGAAGACTAGAGTCAAACTACCCTGGATAGTTCAAAATGGAAGGCAACTGGGCTCAGATATAGGGATCGCAGGAGTTAGGTTGGGCTAGTTTAGGGCTACCTGCGAAAATGCCACCACACTTGGACTACTACCACTGATCGACAACATCAGTGATGCGTTGATCTCACGACAAATAGTGACTGAACCAGATTTGAAAACCAGTTAAAAGGGTATTCATTTAGCTTTCACAGCTTTCATTCGAACCGGATACTTCTGTAACCAAGGATGGATACTCAAACAACTCCACCATCTAGCAGTTGTCGCAGGCATGATCAGTTATTATGAAAAAACTAGGCAAAATCAGAGGGTTCTCTAACAAAACCTTGCCAAAATGTTTCCTCCTTACCTCACAAGGTACTCTTCTGGCAAGCTTCCTTGTTCTCAGTTGTAATGCTGATTGGAGAGATTTTATGCTTTACGCTTTACGGAGCGAATTTAATAACACGTCGAAAACGCACTTGATGCCGAAGCAGGTTTCCGAACTGTATCTTTCTTTGTCGACCATTGCAAATTATTATTGAGTAATGTGCTAAATATAAATCTCTGCTTCACTTGCTGCCCATTGATTGCGAATTGCAAGCGAGTGTAAATAGAGAATTCATTTGGATTGTCTAAGGCTCCGGCCCATAAAATCCGTAGCGTGAGTTGCTGTTACAATCCACAAAAACGAATATTCCAAAGTGCAAATCAGTGCCCAATGGATACATACATTGCGTTCGAAATCAAACACAAAATGACAAATCAGAGTAAGCTCCTACACTTACATACATGATACTTGAGCATGAACTATCAAAGTATGAAAAAGTTAAAAGTTGACCAAAATTAACCGTCGTCATGCATTCCAGTAGTGAGCTGCCTAGCTTTGGGTCTTATGAATTGCCATTGTATGGACAAGGCGCAATGCACAGTAGGGGTTCTATTCGTTGGGGCTCTTACACAGGAGGCGAACTCCAGATAAGCTAATTCCTATTATCAGAACTACATTCGACGGATCTAAATGTCTCACACGTGACGTAAGTTAAGAATTGCATATCATGGTTGCTTACTGTCAACGATCTTATGATAACTGCAGTGCTTCGAACAGCCCAGTACATTGGCAATGGGGGTACTATTTTTTTTGTGTTCCAAAGTACTCTTGCAAACACCTCTGAAACACCTGAAATATGTAAATGATAAACACGTCCACGAAATGACATCAAGGATAGAGTGGAAGAACGCAAATATGCATTCGTTGACAAACGTTTGAAGTAGTAAATGGATTCCAGTAGCTTAGAACGGCTGTCTGAACCGATGACGAAACCGAACTGAATATGGTATGATCAAAATTAACATTTAAACATCCACATACGAAACTTCAAACTTGCTCAGCGATTTGGCAGCACTGTTTGTCGATTTGTATCTTTTGCCCTCAAACCTACTGCCTTGCATTCCCAACTGTAAAAGTTTGACAAGCTTAGTCAATTCACCAGGAACTAAACAAATCGAGTCATTAATCCCACATCGATTCTGAAGAGGATCCATAATGACATTTGATTGCCACTAAAAGGTCCCATAATCTCCTCCCCGTCTAATAAGAACGCAATTAAAACCATCCAACCAAATTGAACAAATACCAAAATGACTCAGGAATGAGATTGGCCAACAAAACAGCACACTTTCTGCATCAGAACACACACAAAGCAACCACAACACATTGCATTGGTTCATTGTACAATGACACGGCAATACTCAACCACCGCCAGCACACCCCGCGGACCGTAATTGAAATTCCCGAAGCACCAGAAACCATCCGACCACGTGTAGCAGTGCAAAGCCCGAACAATAGCGCCTCAATTAACTCCCAGCACAACATTCCGCACTTTCAACACCAACCGACGAAAAATTAGTTCGCCTCTAATGGGCTCCGCCGCTGTGTGCTGTTGGCGGGCTGATGTGGCTTTGTTTTTTTTTCGCCAGAGAAAATCTTGTAATTACTTCGTCGGCAGCAAGGACCCGAGTCATCCATTAGCCGAAGACCCTGTGTCCATCTGTGTTTGGCGGAGTCACTCAATCGAATCGCTCTCGGTCGGTATCCGGAAGTGATTCATTCCATGCAGGTGCAGGGAAGTGTGAGAGCAAACAATGCAGGCCAGCAGCCAGGGAGGCGAGCTGCACCTCCAGCGGTTTAAAGCAACAGCGCGGCACTGCCTCCAAGATCGACCGTGACCTATTCGGAAGCAAATATTTAAGGAATACGTAAGTGGCCCATGATGAAAGTTGCCCTCTCGTGATGAACACTGAATATTTATGAGGCAAATAAAAATCATAGCGCTACTGGCCTTTTTTCGGAGACGCAAAAGTCAACAGAGCTGCTGGGCCAAAAGCCCGTCAGGCAGGTTGGCAGGCTGGCACCGGAGGCAGCGTCTAGGAGAGTTGCTTCCACCGAAAGCCGTATCCTTCGGCTTTAAACTTTGCCTTTCCGATGCCCTTTTACGAGTGAAAACTTCATTAATTATTCAGCTCACGGGGGAAATGTATTTTTAGACGGCATTTTTTCTCCTTGTTTCCTTTGTAAACCAAACCCTTGACAACTTTGGTCACAGGTACTCGCGGAGTATTCGAACGATGCGAGGCGAGCAGTGAATGTGGGTGGTGATGGAGAAAGTTGATGTTCGTGCCATTTGACTGTAAGCTTCGTGGAGTCGGGTTGGATTCAATGAATGGGAGTCGTTTGTGGGAGCAGCACGTGGCGTATTTTTCTGCTGGTCTTCTTGAACTAAGCGCATTAGAAATCAGCGCGGGGGCACACATCTGCGATTTATGCCATTATTGGTGTTCCTTGGTGTATTATACATATCTTGGGTCGAGAGGATTTGCTAGGGATTTCGGAAGGCATGCCATTTTTTAAAGGTTGCAGAAGTTTAGTGGTTTATCAAACTTTGCTCTCGAGGGGGAATGTTTTCAGAACGCACTTAAGTTCGTCGTTGAGGATTGAGAACTGAAAGTCATAAATATATGGCTCAACTATTTAGAAGCAAACGCCCACGAACGATGTAACGAAGAATCGCCATTTGCAGCCGCCGCTACTGCAGTTAACTTGGGAAAGAATACTGCCTTCTGTCTCAACAGACAATTTTTGTTGTCATGCGAATCTGAATTTCTTTGTACATAAAGAAGAACTCTGCGTACGATAATTGGTTCTTTAGTGGGTGTTTGGAAATTAGAACTAGAAAGTTTTTGGAAACGTAATTTTTAATTTTAACTCGCTTTCCACTAAAACAAGTCATGGAAATAGTAATGCTGTACATTGAAAATAGTCAGTCAGTTGTGCCGACTGAATATGCATCAATCACCGCCTGACAAGGCTCTCCGTCGTGTGGTGTCGAAAATATGCTGAAGACGTGACAGTGGGATATATTCGACAAGCCGATCATCGACGCACAAGACACTGACGGAAACCGTAAGAGCGAGTTGCCAAAAGCTCGCATGTCTTGTATCGCCACAACAGTCAGCATTTTGGCTGTGCATTTGCATGTTCAACGTACAATTGACTTGAAGAATATTTACCAACAGAAAACACACGTTGCTTGGAACACTGCAAAGTAGTTTTTGATATAAAACTTTGAAAAATTCTTTTGACGAATGCTAAGAGACACAGACTGGCCACTTGGATTTCCAAACTTGAAGCCTAAAAGGGGCAAAGGGCATAAAAAAGTACTTAACTTGACTGAAACAAACAAAAACACACTGGCTTTAATTTCTGTGACTCTAAACTGGAGTCGTATATTTCAGAGAAATATGAATCAATTAAATGGACTAAGCTCCACGCCGTGTTTTTGGTCTAAGTATGTATTAAACTAAGTGAACACATAGCTAATGTTCATGTTAAGATTCATTTCTCATTTTCTTTGTAGATGCTACAGTCTGGGCTAAAACCTGGGCTTCCATAAGGTATGTCTAGCTATTAAAATTTCTAGCAAAGCCTCTCCAGCTAGTACTGGTCATTATCCAGTTTAGGTCATTATCCAGTCCGAGTCCGATCCAATGCAGACGCAGACGTCCTCTTTTGCGTTCCAACACTGCTGGAAAAGTGGAAGGCTAATAATATGGCTAATATAATGAATAGGCTAAAATAATGAATGCTCATCATCGTCTTATGCGTTTAATCTCTGGTTGACATGGCTGGACACATGCCTATGCACTGTTCACGGATCTTCTTAACAAAACGCTATCAAAGCCTACAGTATCTCAGAACTTTACTTTAATAGAGGCTAAGAAGTTCTCCATCTTAATTGCTCAGCACCGGCGAACAGGACTGGGATGCTGAATGTCTTGAATAATGTAGAAACAGAGAATCAAACTGTCACTGTCAATTTATTCAATAAACTCAACATTGTCATCGTTGTAAAGTACACGAACAACGTCTCTCTTTTCTACCGAAATTCGGAGTAGGTGACCGCAACTTTAAAAGCGTTAACTGCAATTTTCGGTCGTAATTCTCGCCCTAGTAGACAGCAGTAACAAGTTTAGTGCAAAAAATTTGATTCTACATATTCGCTGTATCATGTTTCTCTGTCAGTTAATAAAATGGTTGGTCGAAGTATCGAAAATATTAGATATATATATATATTAAACGATTCAAACGATTCAATTCAACGGATTTCTCAAAAATTGAACATCGCTCAGACCACAATATGGCCTACTTTTGAGTAAGGATCTTGGTTTACACCCATACAAGATAAAGCTTACACAAGAATTGAAGCCGATGTACCATTCAAATTCAACCGACGTACGTTTATTTAAAAAGAGTTGTCAAGTACTTATTGGAAAACCCTGTACTTGGTTATAGTCTCTTCTCCTTGTTAACCAAATGTTAGTGAATAAAACTAGCCTTACTGATTCATCTTTGAAAGGCTTGCGTTTCCAACTCTGAGAGTTTGTCAAACTTAGTCAATGCAGCAAATTATTGCCCTTGATTCCCTAATTTCATAACCTTGTAATAAAAAACGTGAAAATTGTGCAATAACCGCTTTGCTATTACCGTATAATTTAAATCAGTCTCGTCTAAAATGCAATTATTCAAATGGTTTGGTACGATCAATCTGGAGATTGTGGAATGAGCTGCAGCACCATGAAGGAGATGAGTATTCCGTCGACCATCATCAAACGACTTTAAGTCAGCATGTGTTAAGCGGTGTATCTGCTCTGAAAGGTAAGTGTACGGGTAGTAAATGAATCGTGCAATAATATTAATTCAAAGGCGACCACAATGTGTTCACCTGAGAATGAGGGCAAAAGGAACTTTACTACGGAAAGACGACGAAATTGCCATAACGTTGGACAGACATCCTTTTGAGGCAGTCAAGAACTTCGTCTTCCTCGGCTAGCATGTCTTGCTGAAGATCGGCTTACGAAGGCTTACGTATAGGACGTAGAAGATGAAGCTTTTTTGTTATAGTTAGCCAGTTAGTTGTTGTCAGTTGTCAATTAATGACACAAAACCGTACATTTTTCATTCTGATTTAGGATAGTCGTCTTTTGGAGCACTGGTGTTTATCACGGTTAGTGAGCGTAGAGTGAGTGATACTGGACGTGAATGGTGAATATAGATTACTGTGGAGTTGCAAGCACAACCGTGCAGCGACATAATTTGTAGATGTTACTTGCACTTTATGAAAGTGGAGTGGATCTTGATAAACACACTAGGTACTCGAGAGACAAGATAAAAACCTTTTGAGTTAGTTGTTCATAGCACTTTCAATTAGCCCAAGCAACGTCTTAATTTATGGCCTTAAAACGTTATTTGTGCATCATCAGTAAAGATTGGACTCAATAGATGCATGATGTATTATTTGAAGTAAATACATCTGAGAAGACAAGGTAAAAAGCCTGCTCTCATTCGAGTATTTAAATGGGTTAAGGTTAGCTTAAGTTAGGTTATTGGTGTGCCAGCGAAATTGAAGCATATTAACTTTTGTGCCTGCCCTTGGTAATAGGGGTCTTAGGTTCGAAACCCAGTGAAAGCAAAATAGGTCTATAAAGCTGTTACGTCCAGAAGCGGTAAAGGTTTTCGCCTAATTCAAGATCTCTATTCATTTAGTCGTAGAGTGGGAGCGTATATTGCTACGACACTTGGTTATTCTGATGTGGCGCTAGCGGAAGTCTTAGGTCCATGGTCCTAGCGTTAGCTCGGTAGCCATTGGGACTAAGGTTCGAATCCCGTGGCTGCGTTCATCACTTTTCTTTGTAGCGTCCAAGTTCTACTTTTTATGGTTCCATGACCTTGAGTTGGCTGAAGTGGTAATGGTAATTAGCGGCTCTGCAGATGGCCTGATGTGGTGGAGAACCGCAACTCTCCAAAAGGGAAAAACCAGCCGATGCGGAGGAAGGCCGAACCCATCCACTTCAGTCACAAACTGAACTCGTGGAGTATAGATAGTGCATCGGAAAAAAAAAGGAGTAGTGCAGTGTGGTTTTTTTTTTTGACAGTGGTTTAGTGGAGTTAATTTTTAAAACAAGAGAAGAAAGGTAGGAAGGAGTTATGTTTGAGCAGGAACCAGTTTGTTTATTCCACTGATTTCAGCGATTCGAGGTTTTTCCTTCCCCCACTATCAGATTGAAGAAGCTGTTGCACGTCGAGAAGAATTTGCGCCCGACCCGTACAGGAAGATAATTGCCGTCAAGAAACCGAGCGAGAGCGAGGAGACAAATCGTGAATTAAGGCGACTCCGGAACGTGTCAAGCGGTATTTAACAACCTGAGGATTTACAGCATAAAGGCTAAATAAATCCAAGACCAGGGTATTTATATATATATTTATGTATTGTGGTGGGCAGCGAAGTTCGCGAGTATTAACCCAGGCGGTTACAAAACAAAGTATTGAACAGAAAAAAACATAGTTGCGATAAGCTTAGGCGGTGGCCGTGTGCGTTGGTGCGCGCGGAAATTTTCGTATCCGATCGGCGGAGACACGGTTCGAGTACGAGACGGTTCACTTGTGTTACCATTATTATTTGATTTTTTGTTTTCTCTTTTTTTTTGGAGTTTCGATACATTTTTTTTTTTGAAATTTAACTGGATGTTAGTTTTAAGATAGATTAAGGAAATAATTGTATAGTTTTAAGTAAATAAAGATTGTGAACGAAACCTAAAAGCGGACTACCATCTTATTGTCGCGATTCAAGAGGTGGTTGATCGTACGGGAGGTTAATCGCGTGGCGCCCACAAATAAAACATTAAGACCACGGCCTTCTCCACGGCTGGTCAGGCATCCTCCCGATCGAGGTCGCGCGGAAGTGGAAAAATCGGTGTAACAAAGCACAGATATTTCAGCTACAACATGTGTGGAATGCTTGTGACTTCCCTCCGTCGGACCTTATACCATCCGTCGAAATAAACAAATAACTCGTCGTTACGATCTTCAATATTGCCTATGAGTCAGTAAGCGTCGATGGTGGCGAATCGATGATGATGCAGATAAAGATGACACGATATATGAGAAGAAAATAAAAATAATTTTCAAAACAATTTAACGGTACGGATGAATTTCGTCTTATAAATTTTTGTATTTTTTCAGCACTTAAGAAAATTCACATTAACAGTCTAGTAATTGCACAGATTTTGTTTTTCTTTAGCTTTTACACGTTATCTTATATATATTTTTTTTCATTCCTTAGACATGATTTCTTTTGGTTTCTTTGATATTTATGTTGTCTACTCACATCTATTTGTTTTCTGTTTTTTTCTTCTTTAAAATAAGTCTTATGAACAAGCTTAAAACTACGTTTCACAAAATATAATATCTTGTCATTGTTGTTTTCTTACATAAAAAAATTCAGCTATAAGTAACAAGTTTATTTTTCTGTTTTTTTTTTGCATTTCAAGTTATGATTAGCGTTTTTGTATCTCACGCTCATGTTTTTGGTTGAGGATTTTATTTGGTTCATGGTTGTGATGAGGTGTTTGAAATTAAATTATTTACGTATACTGTAGTAATCTTTTTTTCCTGCAATTATGGATTTGATGGGACGGACAAGATTTGAAAAGAATAATATATGGAAATTAAAAATAAATACTTCAAGATCAAAATAAAGCTCTTCATTTCACTTTTCCTGATAAGGTTTTTTCTGTTGGACGTTTCAATAAGACAATCTGCATTCGATTTTGAATTTTATAACAAGAAAACATGGATGCTTCAGCTACTAAGAGTTCCATGATTTTCGCAAAATAGCAAAATAACAATATCTCTATAACTCCCCTACTGTCGCAAAGAAAAACCTCCGAATCATAGGTCATCATAAATATTTATACCTTATTTTGGTAGCTGGTAGGTTGAGACCGTAGGTAGGTCTGACATTACAAAGAAAGAAGGTATAACAAGACGTTTTAAGAAGTGGAAGCACTTGTTTTCGTTTGTTTTCAAAGTTTCTACTGGAGTCTCAAAATGAAGCACGACGTTTACTCCTTTCTCGCTATCTGCAAAATAATCTTTATGTCTGAAACACAATATTGAGTTGTTAAAGACGTCTTGGGTAATCAAACCAATCGGTGATGACATTTGCCTTATTTCTTAATTGGTGGTAAAAAAAATGGTGTACATTAGACACTAATAATAATATAATGATATGGGCGCCGCTACAACCAGAAAAGGGCCAGGGAACTATACCTGTTGTGCGTACTATTGTTCCGTCACGATTGGAAGGAGCTTACAGTTTTATGCCGACTCCGAACAGCCAAGTTTGAGAAGCTTTTTCTAGAGAGTACTCTTTCAGCATTGAGTATAGTGGCTCGAAAGAGGTGGCGCTGTAAAACAGACCAGGGATCGAACCTATGACGTTGAGGTTGGCGTCGACGCACATACCCAAAACGTCACGGGCAACAACTGTATATCTAGCAAGAAGTCTATCAAATTTTTCGGTGGACAACGCTCCAAACAGCTCTACCATAAAGTCGCCTAATTCTGATTTCTGATATTGTGTCGCGATTTAAAACGACTTTTGTCTTTAAACAAATTTAAATCACTGCTTTTACTTCTCAAGCGTCAGTTGACAGAAAAAGGTCTCTCTTGAATTTTTTTGGAACTCAGGCATAGAAAAAGACGTATTATTACGTGTATTGAATGTCGATGCTTATACTTCAGGTAGTAGCCATTCTCTGCCTTTTTCTGGCAAAAAACATGAGTTTCTGACAGAAGGCGTTGAGTTCACGATTTTTCATTAAGGACTCGTTACATTGATTATTTTACAGCTTGAACAAAATTCGTAATGGTGACAAACTCGGGAATACTTAATTTTGAAAATCGAAATAGGTGCACTGTGTGCAGAATTCGGCGAGACACCTTCGATGGTTTTCTCCGATTGACTTAGGTTCAAGTGGTAAGCAACAGCGGAACAACAAATTTCGGGGGATAATTTTGTATCCAAGATGCACGTCCGACTCTATTGTTCTGCTTATTGTACATCGATGGCTGCCCGTGTGTAGGGGTTCTATGAGTCACATTGCCAGCCGGACAAGCTGGGTATAATCCACCAGTCTTGTTGGCAGCTAATAAAATGAGGAGTATTACACTGCTGTTCTTCAAAGTTGTGTTTCACCCCCCTTTAATAGAATTATTCAATTCACTGTGTGATGCAGTACTCTGACCGTCTTATTTTCGTTCCAAGGGACACGACCTGTCAACCACCTGCCCTTCGTTCGTCCCATTGGTTGTTTAGGAGAATGCTCGATTTGGATGCAATAACCATCATCAATTGAACCAACCACACAATGGATGAGATAGAAATACAGTTTGTCATTTAAAAAGGGTAAAGAAGTAGAATTCACAGCAAAACTGACCGCCGATTCGTGGTCGTTTCAATTCATCTTCCTCGACGGTTGACTTGACATTCTTTTGATGTGGTTTCTTTCTAGTTTGTCATAAATAAATTGGTAATCAAGAAATTTCATTCCAATTCAGAATTTTTGGGACAAGACTATTGAGGTACACCAGGTTTGTTGCACAGAACCCCCCAAAAGTTGAGTTCACAACTGGAAGTGGACAGCAAAAGATAATGTTAGCTGAAGCGACTAGACTGTAATCATTGTCAGAATTCAGGCGAGACTCATCTTGCTGCCCGCATGTACTTTTTCTTGTCCCTAAATCGACCATCTGCTTTTGATGTGAAATGTTTTCCAATAGAGAGCCAGGGCATAGCTTCTCACTAACCACTCGTGCTGTGCGTGCTATTGTTCTCTCACGAGTGGAAGGTACCTACAGTTTTATGCCGACTCCGAACGACCAAGTTTGAAAAGCATTTTTTAGACAGGAAATAGTCTTTGAGCATTGTCAGTGACTTCGAGCATTGCCGTGGGAATTAATTTTGTCGCACAGAGCAGGAATCGAACCTACGACGCCGAAGTTTGGCACCGCTGGGAATCAAATTGTAACAAAATGTTACCGGTATAGACCAACAATGAGCTAAGTGTGTTCGCAGCCCAATAACCCTACCTAACCTATGGTCACATCATGGAGAGTGGAGAGCGAAAGAATTCCGGTATGCATCCTTATAAAATTAACTTAACTCAAGCCACGAACGCTCTCGGTTTGGGCTCTGAAAGTGTTCGAAGAAGGTGACAAATTTTGTATCATTTATGCATTTAACCGTCAGGCGACATTATGCAACTTGCGTCGTATTTCTGGGGTCAATTGTATGAACTAGACATTAAGACATAGACACTAAAGAAATGTGTTTTCAACTAGATGGTGCCACAAGCCACTCAGCGAGTGTAACAATCGACTTCCCCCAATTTAATGTAGGTGTTACATCGGGAAAAGATCCTGTCGATGTGCTCACCTGTAACCTTTTCTTAAGGAACTAAGTTGGATCAGTGTTCAAAATCAACAAGTCAGCATTGTTAGAAGAACACCGTGAACGAGAAATAATTACTTTCCGTCGTTGTTGGAATGATTACACATTTTCGGCCACCAACATTACCCCAGATTGTCATATATTTCCTCAAGAAATACGTCGCCACAAGCATCAGTACAATTCTAAACCCCCACAACCTTCAAGGAAGTCCCAAAGCAATCACGCCACAGACATTTCTCAGAACACATCCGACAAAAAAATACGAAGAAATATTGACATCATAAAATCCTCTTAACTAATTTGCAACAAGATATCTCGTGCGTCAACGGAAGAAACGGAACATCACTGTCACATGCACTAACAACACATCGACAGGCGAAGCGGAAATCGGAAAAAAATCCAAGGACGCTCCTCTGCTTCTGATATTACTCACAATCACTCGCAGGAGCCATACATTTTCTAGGTCATCCAAGAAGCTGCCTCGGAAATCGATAAGTCTCGCAGCCATTAAGGACGATGAAGCCAACAACAAGACCAAACCGAAGCACAAAACCGATTTCCAGTGAGTGTGTTTGACGAAGGTGTACACTCTCTTTCTGGTTGTCAATCAATTTTCACTTCCTGTTGACGGCAGAAGAGGGGGGCAGTTTTTGTTTGCCTTCGCATGGCACACACAGGGATAAATGGTAGCCACGTTACAGTTTCCAGTCTCTATGGCACCACATCGACCACCATCACCGTCAGTCTCTAGTGAAAAGAGAATATTAGTATATCACAAATGACACATTTGATGGGTGCCAAAGAAAAGACGGCGTTCAAATTTTATGGGTCATCCGACGGTAGGTACAGCTGGCAACAGATGTCCAAATGGTGATGCGAACGAATAGAGCAAAAGCAAAGTAAACTTTTTTAACTGACAGGCTTCCGCTGTGACGAGGGTTGGTAATGTAGTGCAGGTGTCGGTAAGGAGTATTCTAACGAGATTTGATGACGTTTTAAAAGAAAATGTGAGCTTATTTCTGACATCAATTATGCAGTAGCCAGTGGAAGGAGGGTCTTCAGGGAGTGGACTGCTTCCTGCTGGACGAGAGGAGACCTCGAGAGTGTATCCACAAGATAGGAGAGTAATTGCAACAGCGGGATAGCGAGCACTGTACACGGAGGGTGGTTAGACAAGACGAGAACAAATTCTGTCTGTGCGCCCCACATGGAAGCAATCAACGGTCGATTGACCAATTCAAGTGGTTACTGGTGACTGGAGGAAGGGATCTTCAGAACATGCTTTACTGAGATCACGTCTTGTACAGCTGACTGACTGACTGTCAAGTGCCGGTAAAATCAGTGTCATTGCATGCCTCTCTTGTGTCACAGACCTCTTAAGCACCCGCTATCTACACGTCAAAGGTGTACCAGCATTCACACTAGTTCCAAATGTCACTTTTTGACACATGCTTGCTGGATCACCAATTTTATTTGGTGATTTCTTTGGAATAATTAAATCTTGAAGTGTCCAGTGAAACTGCACTCAGCCTCAATGAAAGAAAACGAAATGAGAAAAAAAAATCATAAAACTTTTTAACAACTTAAGATGTGGGCCTCGCCCAACTTTACGTAATGTCATAAAAAAACCTACAAAACTGGAGGAGGAAGCCAGGTGACACAATCGAGTTAATCTACAATGAATATTAATTCTGATGACACCGAGTTCATTAGTTTGCTTAATGAAGTCTCCCTGGAGTTACGCACCACTTAGTTAATGCTGCGAAATTGGATACTTAATTTTTCGTTCGCTGAATTCGTCCACTGACAGTGACACAATGGGAGTTAAGTTGCAAAAGGGGAAGCGGATGTTGATGATGATGTTGTGGCAGTGAAACTGATAGTTGTAAGCGAATCCAGTCAATTGTTTGATTGAAGGACAGTCAAGACTGGAATCTTCAATTACAAATAATTCATAGAATTCACGTCTCTATTGGACACGTATACACTGCGTTGTTCCGGCACTGGTTCGACGCATTGGAAATAATTGGCAATCGAGGAGACAATATTGGGTTTCGTGTCTTCTCTGCCGACCAACTCTTCGATAACAAGAAGGAAACATGAAAGTAATGACTTCATTTGAAATAATGACTGCCTTCTGGGTCGGAATCATTTACTTGTAATCGAGTTATGGACAAGATAATAAGACACGGAAAGCGACCGAGACAGACAATTCTATGGAAACAGGTAGCAGCAGTGGTCATTTGCTTCCTACACTCGTGTTTTGGATTTCATTCTTACGTAGAACTTCAATTGGATTCGGAGTATTTGTTGATATTGTACACCCAATTGATTCCAGCAGTGTCAAGGAAGAAGGGTGCTTTACTTTACACAGATGTCAGTAAGGGAGTACTTTGCTGGGTCTGAGTTGAAGGCCTCAGGAGTAAGTAAGTAAAGCAAATAGTTGAAGGCCTCAGGAGTAAGTAAAGCAGTATGTAACGCGTTCAGTCTTTGCTGCTTGTCAACTTGCTAATTTGACATTTGATTTGATTTTTTTTTAAATCGTATAAACACCACCATACTCGACTGTCTGAAAGTTTTGGAATTGAAGACGGGGAATAATGGAAGTAGGCCTCCAGGCCACACTGCTCAATTGTGGATCTCAGTGACGAAATACTGCACTGTTTCTTTAAGAGACTACACTGCCTTGCCGAATAACTTAGAACGATGTCATCACAGCGAGTACCAAATCGTTGACAGCTCTTGAAAGTGTTTACACTACCATGTTATTAGCAACGATCTCAAGTACAACGCTGCGATACACGAAGCAGCACTCACGCTATGAGAACGCAGCCACGCGGCAATAACCCATAGAATCGGACATCTTGACTTCTAACCTTGTCAGGTTATGCCGACGAAGCCTTATTGAGATACTTGATGAACACGGTGACCCTGTGCTGGGTACCTGGCCATACTGACACTCAAGGCAACGAAAAAGCGGACAATCTCGAGAAGAAGGGATCCGAGATTGGAGAATCCCTAGCCATAAACACTGCCGTCGCTTAGCTCTATAAGAAACAAACTGGAAGACATTGCCCTAAATAGAATAAAAACTCGATGGCTCTGTCTGTAAATTGGATCAAAAGCCCTGTGGCCGATACTGAAGAGATCAAACTCACTGATCAGCTTTAGTTGCTCACTGGACACTGTGTCATAGGCACGCATGCATCAGGACTGAACAAACCACACAACGAATTTTGCAGGAGCTACAGAGATGAGGATGAAACAGAATCTATCCAACATCTGCTCTGTGAATGCTCAGGCTTACCAGGAAGGGAGCTGTACTTGGGGAGCAGCACTTGGGTAAACATTACTTTGCAGAGCTGGAGGACTTATGCGGTGTAGAGTTGAAAAACTAAAGATTTCAAACGTAGTAGGAAGGTTCCCGTAGAGCAAAGGTCTCATAATATTTGAGTGCATTGAAGTGAAAAGACATGAAAATCCTCAGAAAATAGAGTGCTCTAGTCCAATTAGTCTACGTTGATGCGAAAGTGTCAAGATACACAAAGCAACCATTGTGTGGGAGACTCTGTCAGGCGTCAAACAAATACCCAATTGCACATGTGGTTGATTAAGACAGACAGTAATGCATAAAACGAATGTTCACCAAGTGTCACGTACACTGTATTTGCGGGATCAAATCAAGCGTAAAGTTCTATTCAATCAATTGAAACCACAAGCTGAGAAAGGTGGACTATGCACATATTAATGTGACGTGTAAATCCATCATGAATGTGCGGTCAGCTTTAAAGTTAATGACACTTGATTGAGTTTAAATTCCTAATGAATTTAGAAAACTTTCCTGTGTTTAACTAAATTCAAAACAAACGATCGGTAATTTAAAGCAGTGTGCATCAAGTCTACGAGAAGCGTTCACATCTGACGATGGGTGTGGGTACATTGCTAACCAATTGATTTAAGGAATATTTAGCAAATATTACTATCATTCTTTGAGTCATCAAACGAAGTGTTTAACTTCGCAACTGTGATGACAAATAAAGTAGAATATAGACAATCCGTGCAATCGCAAGACAATACAAATACTTATGACAATCAACATCAATTTCTGCACAATTTGCAAGCATTTTTCCATCGCGTGTGTATTTATAGTAACATTGTAGCAATGGACCTAACAGTTATCACTGCGGATAGTACTGCCAAATGCCACACCATATTTCTAAAAAAAATATAAAAAACATATTCAATTTCATTTAAAGTCAGTGCCCTCTCACGAAAGTTTCTTCAACATGTCACAAGTGTTTAAAATATGATGGGCCAAATCGTCAATATGAACGTTAGTTTTTTTTTTATTTTTTATTGGGACTGTGTTAGACACAGGGAAACAATTAATTTGCAAACGATGCATTTAATTCCACAAAACTGCGGCACACACAAAATCAACTAATTTGCAGATAGTTCGAAAATGGAGACAGCGTATTTAGTTCCACATAAGTTCAGCACACACAATTTGAAGACGTTGTATTTGTTTTCACGTTCACATGAACGATGCCAGACGCATGCAAGAGGTTTCAAATTACTAGAGATCAACGAGCAACCAACCCGTGAAGAACGAATTTTGTAGATCTAAGCAATTTAACTGTATAAATAGAATTGAAATTTATTGAATAAATCAGAATAAGTCTAACACTCAAGCAGTTTGCTTCTTCTGTGAATAGCTATCCTCCCACCAGTGGTAAGGTGGCTATTCAGATCAACAGGGATATTATAGAGTGCACATCGGCGGAATGAAAGTTAACTCAAATATGTAAAAGTTATATGGACTTGATTTTTTTAATTATGTAAATAATGCCCAGAGGTATGGAAAATAAAATGTGTAGGCATAATAACATGCATAAATAAATGTGCGAAGAATTAGATCATTTGACGAAAAATAGGAAGAGGAGAGCGTGAACACTTTGAAGATTCTCTCAGAACTGAAGTCTGTTCAGCATTTTTGTGTGTGAACGCTAAGCAGGAAGCACCAATTTGTCGTCAAGCCACAAAAGCTGTCACTGCGACTAGTATTGCCAAAATGCATTAATCAAGAATCATCTTGAACTTTAATTAAAGCCAAGAACAAGGGTCCGCTGTACATTTTTGTACGATTAATCACAAGTGATTCCTTAGGGTTACAGAGCTCTTAGTTTCACAGTGCTGAATACTCCAAAGTTTTCATGACATCAGTGAAGGTAATGCTCCAGTGTAAAATAAGGTTCATGTGTGGTCGGAGGTAAGAAGCCACACAGAGCTGCAGAGACGTTCTCGTAGTTAGAGACCACCAAAGAAAAGTCCTAACAAACACTAGAAAGTCTCTCACAATATGTTCTATTTCAAACGTCCTTTCAATTGCTGTCGAAGCATTCGATTATGACTCAGCTTCATAACGACAATTTAACCATGTGACTGCTGTTTTCCTCTACCAAAAGTACTTAATACTCAACCGGGCTCTGGATGTTAGTCAGCGAATCTTCACGAAGTCTCGAAGATGAGCGCACATGTTTGTCGCGAGTAAACAACGGATCTCAATAAAGATTAAATTCATGTTTCGTTTGCCGAAGCAGCCTCTTTAAGTCAGCAACTATAGCGATTTAGAAATTTTAGCTTCGGATCAGGAGCATTGTAAAGTCACAGAGAGATGCCATGCGGGATCAACTCACTGAATGTAGTCACATTTAAATTTGAACTGTTGCCTACCTCGATGGTTCAGAGATGTCAGCATTCAACTCATGTGTGTCGCTGGGATCGGTGAGAGATCATGTGCGGAGCAAATGAACTTGCTACACCTTTCCAGGCGGAGATCTGCCTTCCCTATGCATCTCGCTTTTGAAAACAATCTTCTGATGCTTGAAACGATTGCCCACATCAATCGTAGAATGCCTAAAGACACAGGGTACCAGGCCTATCCTTCAATCGAAACGAACACGCAGCCTGCTCAGACTAAACAGACCAACTGTCAGGACTGCCATCACAGTTATTAATATGCACTGCGCCATTGGAACAGACTCCAATTAGACTGGCGCTGTCATACAATGTCTTCTGCAGAAGTTGCAGGAATGCGGAACTTTGTGCACATCATTTGCACTTGTAGAGCCCTCCACTCCCGCATCAAAAGTCTTACTTCATTTATAAACTGGACGAACTAAACAGCAGCAATGAGCGATCTTCATCGTTTTGCCAAATGAACCAACTGGTTAATGGACTAGAGGCGACTAGACGTGGTGACACAATGGGTCTATCTTGGTCTACCTGTAACTGCTGTATGTCAACCAGCTTAAGCTAAAGCAACTGCTGTTAAACAATGACTCGATTCATGAAAATACAAAGGGACCAGTCGCCTTTATCAAAAACAAGGTTAAAATGTGGAAGTCATTTAAATTCTTCTTTGATTCGATGATTAGACACAATTCAGTATCTTTTTTTTATAATTTTTTTAATTGTCCGGGATCAAGACACAGCACGGGCCGAAGGTATAGACGGATCACTGGGACCGACCTATCACATGAAGGGGCGCTGTTGGACAATATTCATCATCCAATGAGGTGTGTTCCAATACTTTCTGCACCAAATTGTGAAGACGGTCATTTTGGGTGCAACCGTAACAGGTACACAGTTAAAACAATTGTGTAACTTATCTCATTTGTAAGAGTTTGTTGCGTTCTTCATCATATGTGAGATGCCGTATGTCAACAGTTACCGCAAAAAGTTGTTAAAAAAAAAACAGAATTTCATTGGAACTTAATTTAGGTTTTATTCTTAAGAACTAATATTTTACAAAAATGATAAGAAACTTAAAATAATTTAAAACTTTTGAAGAATCATCAAAACTGAATTCGAGTTTTTGACACATCACTTGTCAGAAGACCAACAAACATAATGGACATTTTTAACTTTCTCGTTTAACATAAAACCCAAATTTTTGTCATACGGGGATAGAACTTTCGTAGATATTTTAGACACGAGAACAGACCAATGATCTTTAAAAATCGAAGGAGAATTATTAAACATTTCAGCCCCTCAACTCCTACATAAAGAGTATGAGTTTTATTCAACGATTGAATTTCAATTAAATTGAAGTACGTAAGCCAACCCCACTCAGAGACTTCCCACTGAAGCTCAGTGATTGGATGCTGCTACCGTGACATTCAAACTGGTGCAAAAACAATTCGTGAATATGAGGAAATGCGTTAAATTCCACACGCATAAAGGTTGCATTGCATCCGTTTGTACATAGATTGAATTCCATTTTTATACACTTGAATTCCACGCAAGTATAATACCCTTGATCTACGTAGTCCCGGCTACAGTTAGTAAATTCCACTGAATTCTGCCGAATATTTTACACCTATGTAGCAAATGCGGCTTGGCAGCACTGTGTGATTTCAACTGTATTGACTGTAAGCTGCCTGTCAACGCCAATCAAGAGCTCGTAAATGTCAAAGTCAATCTCCACACATCCGCTCGCAAGATTTTGATATGCCAAAGTTCCGTCCAAAACGACCAAAACTCCATAAATCTATATTTTTTTTAAGTTAACTGCGTCGTTTATTATTCTGTGATGTCGCACACAGTTTGCCTTGAAGTGGATTTATGTACAACTCATTATTATTGCTGTCATTAGCAATCGCATACTGGCGCATTGTTATTAAACAGAATTTCAATTGCTTCCCCCCGAAGATTTAACACGAAATAGCCGAGTATGTAACTGTGGCCCATTAAAGGGTTTTCGGTTTTTATTAGGAATGCACGGCTTCATGAATCGTGACAACAATACTCAAGTGTGCTCGGTGGTATGGAGCTTATCAATTTTCAACGGCGCACTTGCGGGCCCCCACTGTTGTGCTGGAATGATGCAATAAATTGGTATATGTGATGGGTAATTGCTTTAAGGCCTCAAAATACATCAAAGGAGGTGTAATGTTGGCATAAAGACTGAAATGATTGGCGTTAGAAAGGTGTGGGAACTCATCCTTCAATCGTTGATATTTTGGGTTTGTGAGCTGTCAATCTGATGTAGTCTCTTTTTATTCAGCTCTTGGAAATATTCTTTGTGACTCTGCTGTGGCATGACCACATGCTTAAAAAGTTAAACAAGAGGCGCCGCTATTTCGAAAATCAGCTGTCACTGAGAAATAACGAACACATCCTTTAATCAGTTACATGCATTCTTGTCTGAACTGTCATTCAATTTTACAAACGTACTCTCTCTACTCTTACAGACATTGAGGCTCTGGAAGGCGCTGCCGACATTTTTAACTGGCACCCCAATTTCGAAATTCATTTGCCTATCTTTTACTCATCGAACACATCCTAAAGCCAGTGACATTTAAGCTGTCATTCTATTGCTTAAACGTACTCTTTGGAGATCGGTCTTGTACTTCAAAATGTTGCCGCGATGAATATAAGATCCCTTAAAACTTGAATAATTGTTAAAACTGACGGCTCTTGCCACTCTCATCCAAAAACAAAACTCAAATCAAACAGTTCAAAAAGTGAAACATAAAATGGAACGGAATCGCGTTGCACAATATTGTCAGGACGGAGACATTAACACCACCCCACCGCGCACAACCCTGATCCAAATAAAATCCTCAGCCTAAGTTTGGAACTACAATCCTCGTGGGCCACAGCGAAAAACTATTTCACTTGGAAACACACACTCAAACTAAAACCCTACCACTCACACTCTCTATGTTGTACTGCTGGTCTCGCTGTCGCTGTTCAACGATCCGTTGGATGCCTTCAGTTCGGTGCCGCATAAGCTCTTCGTCACTCCCGGCGAACATGATGCGCCCATGCCATGGCGACACGGCTGCGGTGACGTCGGATTTGACAGACCCGACTCGTGAATGGGCGACAGAGTGGGCGAACGCGTTCGGAGGAAGTGCTTCCTTCGCTGTCGCCGGTAGACGGAGTTAAGGGCGGGCAGACGCTGCTGTTGCTGCTGTGGAATCTGGGGGATTCGCGAAAATCCCAGTGTCTCCGCTAATTCGTCCAAATCCGTGGGATTCGGGATCCTGCGTCGGGCTGGCGGTGGTGCTGAGGGCATGGTGAGCCCGGTGGGCCCGCCGTAGGTGTAGCTCTCCTCGTCTCGGATAACCGAGGTTGGCAAAATGGTCTCAATCGACTGGACGCTGCTGTGATCACTAGACGGTGAGCTGCTGCTCTCGTACATCGGAGGGTAGGGTATTGGCCGGATTTGATTCTGCTTGATGTTGGCGCTCGGGACTGAGTGATGGGGCGGATGTGCTGCTGCGTTTCCGTTTGGCTCGTTGTGGCGGCAGCGCGGCCGCCGGTAGCGGTTTATCATGCGCATCATGTGTCGGACGCGTGCAATGGGCCAGGGCCGGTGCAGGCGGGGTCGCTGGGCCGGCTTGAAGTTGGCGCCATTCGTCTTGATGAAGTGCACCGGGATCTGGGTGGGGTTTGACTTCTCCACCACGACTCCGTTGCCGCCGTGATCGTGGTCGTGCCCGCCGACGCCCATGGAAATGGTCGAGATTATGTCGTTCGGCACATCGGGGCTGTCGGGGACGTTCGAGCAGCAGCTCCATTTTCGGCGCCAGCGGTGGTGCTTCGAGATGGTCTTCACGTTCTCAGTCTTGAGGGGGGTCTTTATGCGGAACGTGCAGTAGGTGCACTGCTCGGTGAAGTGCAGGAACGACCGTGTGGTGGCGGATGCTTCGATTTCACTAACCATAGTTGCTTTGCTGGCAGCGGTGCTGAGCTTCCGACGTCGCTGGGCGAACTCCGAGCAGCAGTGGAACGACTTGGACTTGCACTTCTCGACCGCCTCGAGGTCGCCAACCGTTGCAATGGCTGCCGCTGTGTTGGTCGCTGTGGTGGCCACGTCCGCCTCCAGCATCGAACACATGTAGTAAGTCTTCATGGCAGTCTGGTGGTACTCGCGGGAGTTCTCGCAGCAGTGCAGCGTGGTCGGACGGTCTTCGGGTTTGGCTTGAAAGAGTCGAAAGTCCTCGGGGAAACTGTTCGGGTGGCGGAGACTCGAGCAGAAGTACACCTGGCTGCACGCGTCCTTGGACGGATCCGGGCTGCTGCCCTCCGGACTGCTGTTGCTGTTGTAGCTTCCGTCCTTTGGCCACGCGGAGAGGGCTCGCTCCTGTTGCTGCATTTGCTGCTGCACGCGGTGATTGCGGATGTACTCGTACGTGGTGAGGCCCAGGAACGAGATGTAGATGTGGAAAAAGCAGAGGTGGAGCAGCAGGCCGGCTGTGATTGCGGCCAGCACGCCCAGGAACCCGATGAAGACCAGGAAGATCGTGTCGCTGAATCCGATCCCATTGGCTGTCGCGGCGTCCACCACCTCCTTGACCAGGCTCACTGGTGTCGTTGTCTCATTGCCCCCCACGGACGTTGCGTTCTCCAGACTCGCGCTCATAAAGAGCATGGTGTCATTCCAGAAGGTGGCGTTCTGAGCGCCAAGTGTTACATCTTCCAGGGCGGTCTCATTGAAGGGCCCTTGGACCACCGCCTTCGAGACACCCACCTCCGTGTCCATGTACCAGAAGCTCAGCCATTGTGGACTCAAATGGTAGAGCAGGATCTGCGCCATAGCGGCGGCCACAATGACCAGCGTCGCTACAACCGCTGACACGACGCACATGAGGAAGGCTACATAGTTCCGGGATCCGATGCAATGATTCAACCACTTGCAGTGATGGTCGAACTTTCCCACGCACTTGTTGCACACCGAGCAGTGCTTCGTTCGCTGGCTGGTCGTCCGTATGTTGCACAGATGGCACCGGCCGTTCTCGATCACATGCGAGTGCTTCGCCCGATCGAACTCGGGCACGATCCGATCGTTGCGGTGCAGCCGACGAAGCTCTCGATCGGCGGGATCAATTAAAAGCGCTGCCAAATGCGAGACAATATGCACAATGTACAGGCCGGACACTAGTCCGTACAGGGGCCCCTGCAGCTCACTGCTAAACGACGGTATGAGTACCCAAAAGGAGGCGACACCGAACAGGATCAGGACAAACCACCCGAACACCTGCAACGGATGCAGTGGCAGCTGCAGACCGTTTAAACGACGTCCCTTGCGATGCTGCACTTCAGCGACGTTATCCTGAAAGGACACACACTTTGAGAGGTTACACCCAAGCCGGGGCACTGTGCTTTCCTTGTCATCGTCACTGCAGTTCGCGTTCTTGTAATCATCATCATCGGCATCTGCTGCGGCATCATCATCATCATCGTCATCATCCTCCTTGTAGTTGGCGTTTGTATGCGTGAGTGCAAAATGCACTAACTGAGCATCCGGTGTAATGCTGCGACTGTCTCTGGGAATGTCTATGCTCGTTGATTTGTTGCCTAAACTATGGCCATTGCTACCATTCGTTTCGATACGATTCGATGCGTTCGTATGCTCTGGGAGCATGTTATAGCGATTTTTTCAAAAACACGGATACACTTTGGGGTTGATGCGTAATCAACAATCGGCATGCCATGGATGTGTTTATGTTGGTTTTCCTTTTCCGGTTTTGGTTTGCTTGTTTGTTTGTTATTCTCCAAGGTTACTTTGGAAGGGAACTATGAACAAATGTCTAGATGTGATGTTTATGGATCACTGTACTACGGCACATTTTTCGTTTTTTTAGGGTTTTTTACTAATATCGTAAGAGTATTTGGCTTCGATTGAGATTGAATCGCGATTAGTTGCACTTAAAATGATGGATTTATATTTGTGGATAGGAATATTCAGTTTTTGTTTCTAATATCGTAAATATCGTATTTACGATATACCATCAAAATAGCCTCAATTGACACGAATAACGTTGTGTTGAATTATTTTATGATCTGTTTTGAATTTCATCTAATATCGTAAATATCGTAAATCACAACAACTACATGGCATCACCTAATAACGCATTTCCGAAATTACACTACTCGTCCTCACCGACTAAATGCCTCCCGTTTACACTTTAAAAGGTCAAGAAAGCGTTTACCGCTGACACACACAGCACACACGCTTTAAGTGCGCACCACTTGAACACATCCTCGTCTCATTTGTCACAAGATGCGTTTTCGCTGTGAAGCACTGGCTAATTTAAACGATACTTTGCCGTCATCAAAGGATTCAAAGGGCCGCCACCACTTCAGTGAATTTATTTCGCAATAGAAGAGAAAATCGCTTGACACTCCTTCAGGATTCCCTGTTTTGTGAGACCCACGTCGAACTTTGCTCCGTTCGTTTTTTCTATTCAGACCGCTTTTGAGTCCTTTTTTCGTTTCTGCTGCTGCTGCTGTTGTTGTTATTACTCTTGTTTTCTTCGCTCTCGGGGCGTGTGGGTGTGCGTGAGTGTTCTGTCCGTTGGTGTGCACGACGCTGGATTGTGTTTATGTAACAATTGTTTATGCGAAAGGAATAGAATAGCGATAGCACAAGACAACAGGATTAAAGGGGTAGAAGAAGAACAGGGCAACTACATCCTTTTTCACGACTTTTCACATTCAATTGAATTGAATTCTTTGCGCACAAACACAAAACAAAAAGAAACACAAAACTATCGACGCTTCCGATTGCGTGGTTAAAACTATTCCCTTCCGAATTGTTCTGCTACAGCGGTGCACATTGAGGGGGAAACATTGGATGGACGTTAATTGACAAAAAAGCGCTTCTATTGTTCGCCACGGAAAAAGGGGTTGGCTTCCGAGTCGGGATTCCACGGCACAGTACACAATTCCGACGACGGCCACGACAGAACGAACGAACGATACAATAGCCACGAGTGATGGAGGGTGGTTGTTGCGAGTGTTTTCGCCCTTTTCGCTGCAAAATTCACTTGTATCTTTTCATCTGATACCATTCACTGAAACTGACTCGAGCGATGGGTGATGATTTTTGTTTCTTCTTATTTTTCACTACACAACACAAAAAAATAAACGAACGAAATGCTGCCACGGTTCTCGACCATCACAAGCGGGGAACAGACTACAACTGACCGGAGTCGCTCGGCACAGAATGAGTGTACGGCTGTGGAAAAACGAACAGTTCGACGCTCTCGCTCACTCAGCCTCTCTCTTTTCAGGTGGAACTTGAGTGGGATCGGAAAGCTTCGCTGAGCTTTGAAACAAACAATAAGAATGTGGTTCTTTTTTCGGAAAGGGGTGCATGGCCGATGGGTGGTGGTCTCGCGTTCGAATCCGAACGACGAGACGAATGTGTTAGATCGCACTTCTGAAGTGAGTTTAGGGCAAGATTTGATGTTATGACTAATTAATCACTTACCTGGGGATTGTTGCGGAGTAATTAGAGAAAATTACGAACACAATACGGAGTCGAGTTCAATGAAAGGGCCTCTTGTCGGATGGTGAGTTTTTGGGCAGTTCCCAATCTGGAACGAAGAGAAGAGATGTCGAACAATTAAGTCTGTTGAATAGGTTTACTTTGCTAATTGCAATCCTAGAAAGGGTCGCTTTATTGAGGTATAGGGTACTTAGATGCAATAAACGATTATCCAGTGAACAATGCGCACACACAATAGGCGGCACGAGAGATCTAACAGCAATAATAATAATCTAGTGAATAGCGCATTGTGTGTTAGTCATCAATATGGTCCAGGTCTACATTGGACAGCAGCATCAATCCATATGGAATGCCATTGTTAATATTAGACTTTATTATTCGGAGTGGACGACAGCTGGCGGGTTATGCCCGCGAAGAAGAAGTCAAAGAGGAAAGTGTATGATGCTTCCTTAAAAACCAAGATCGATTTGGGATCAAAGATGATACATCAGTGTTTATTTCTTGTTACCTACATATACTTGAAGACGAATAAATCTTCAGATGCCAGGGTAAAGTAAGGATTGGAAATATTTAGAGTGAAAAAATCACTTTTGAAATTCTCGGTGAATTCGTTACTGACCTTGACCAATCAATCAATCTGACGAGTTTGCTAGGAATGTCAAAACAAGACATGACGCTTTACACTTCGTCTCTATGCACGCTGTCATATGCGGCCCTAAAATCGACGAATACCTATTCGTGGGTGTCGATCTGCATCTCTTGGCTTTTTTCGAGGAACTGCAGTATTGTCAAGATTTCCTCGATTGTGGACTTCCCTGACCTGAAACCGCACTGATAGAATTATCAGGTTATTGACGATTGGTTTCAGACGCTCAAATAAAACGGCAGAATTATTGGCGATTTTAAGGAGACTTATTGCACAAAGGATACTGAGATGAGATTAGACTAGTCGGGTATGCTTGCCTCCACCAATATCTCACAGATGAGATGGTGCATGAACGAAATCAGGAAGATCTTTCTTAAATACTCTTTCCCACATTGGCTCTTAAGATTTTACAATCATTTTTTAACGGATGTCTTCAAATAGGTTACTTCCCCTCTGATTGGAAATGCGCCAAAATTACCCCATTCCCCAAACCAGGAAAGCAGTTGGATGATGCCTTAAACTATCGCCCCATAAGTCTCCTAAGTTCTATTAGTAAATGTTTTGAAAAGGTCATAAAAAGTAAACTTATGC
The DNA here is from genome assembly GCA_916610145.1 of Eristalis arbustorum. Taxonomy (NCBI): domain Eukaryota; kingdom Metazoa; phylum Arthropoda; class Insecta; order Diptera; family Syrphidae; genus Eristalis; species Eristalis arbustorum. The sequence goes on from OU744317.1 coordinate 9,609,159, forward strand.
CTCATTTGGAAGAATATGATATCTTGCCGCCACAACAAGTCGGCTAGTAGTACCATACTTCACATCAAGTTTACAGAATAAAAAAACAAGTACTTGATTCCTTTTCAGAAGGCAAATGCACTGGCATGGTTCTCCTAGATGTCGAAAAAGCGTTTAAGACTGTATGGTACAATGGCCTTGTTCATGAACTCTGATGTCCAATGGATTCCTGACGGTGTTCCTCAGGGCTCCGTATTGGGTCCCATTCGCTACAACATCTACACATCTGACTTTCCCTCACTTTCTGGATGTCATTCTGCATTTTTTTTTTTTTTGCAGCTGACACATTCAGTTATTCGTCTGATACGATAGGCTCGAATATTGAGTCTACTTTGCAATCTGGATTAGAATTCCTGCTTAGATATCTTACAGATTGGAAAATTAATATTAATCCTCTAAAAACACAAGCAATCGTTTTCTCTCGAACCCTTCTCCAATTTTCATAAGTAAGGTTAACAATAACCATATCTACGTACATCTCAATTGTAAAAGATGTAAATTGATGCTAATAAATAAATACAAATACAATACAATGCACCCTACGAGCTTAACTCCAGCTGCTTTAAAGAGTTCTGCAAGCAGTCGGTCTGCATCAGCAGCTTTTTTCGACTTTAGTCTCAATATCGCTTACCAAAAGGTAAAACAAGTATCAGGAAGATACAGACCTCGGACCGAAGCCTGCAGGGATGAAAATGGACAACTAGTAGTAGAATCGCAGTTGATGCTGAGAATTTGGAAAAATCATTTCTGTAGACTGTTAAACGGCGATGACGACAACAATTCCGCTGTCAGGCAGAATGTTTCACTCAATTTGGACAATGATGAACACGAATTCCGTCCCCCCGATTTAGACGAAGTCAAGATAGCGATATCTAGACTGAAGTCGAACAAAGCTGCTGGAGCGGACGGATTGTCCGCGGAACTGTTTAAGGCAGCTGGAGATGACCTGGTTGGGCGCATGCACCAGCTCATCTGTAAGATATGGTCGGAGGAAAGCATGCCCGATGAGTGGAATCTCAGCGTCGTTTGTCCGGTCCACAAGAAAGGAGATCCCTTTGACTGCGCCAACTATCGAGGGATCAGCCTCCTTAACATCGCTTATAAGATACTCTCTGCCGTTCTGTGTGAACGCCTGAAACCCTTTGTCAACAACCTGATAGGTCCTTATCAGTGCGGTTTCAGGCCAGGAAAGTCCACTATCGATCAAATTTTTACATTACGGCAGATCCTGGAAAAGACTCATGAGATGCAGATCGATACCCACCACCTATTTGTCGATTTCAAGGCCGCATATGACAGCGTGCATAGAGACGAGCTATACAGCGCCATGTCTAGTTTTGACATTCCTGCTAAACTCGTCAGGTTGTGCAGGATGACGATGGAGAACTCTGGCTGCTCCATCAAGGTCGGTAACGAACTCACCGAGACCTTCAATGTCAAAAAAGGTTTTAGACAAGGCGACGGGCTGTCATGTGACTTCTTTAACATCATACTTTAGAAGATCGTGCGAAACTCAAATGTCAACACCAGAGGCACGATCTTCCAAAAGTCTGTTTAACTGCTTGCTTACGCGGACGACATTGACGTGATTGGACGAACACAGCGAGCCGTGAATGAGGCGTTTGCTGGCATTGAAGCGGAAGCGGCTAAAATGGATCTAGCGATAAACCAGGGCAAAACAAAGTATATGGTTTGGCGGAGTAGGTTCAACCACGAACTATACGGACTGTACAGCGGCATGCACCTAGTTAAGCGTCTTCGGATCCAACGCTTAAGATGGCTAGGTCATGTAGAGCGGATGGACACCACAGCTCCGGCCCGAAGAGTGTTCGACACCGAGCCATTGGGACAGCGCAACAGAGGACGTCCTCGCACGAAATGGCGCACACAAGTGGAAAAGGACCTCAACCAACTTGGTGTGCGCAACTGGAGGCAGCTGGCGAAAGATCGTGCTGGCTGGAGAGGCATGTTGGTTGAGGTCCAGGTCCACCTCGGACTGTAGCGCCAATCAAAGAAGAAGAAGAAGATAATTAGTTTATAATTTATAAATCTATCTTTCAAGTTATTCTGTGCTACTGTCACCTTAAAAAGTTGCAAGTTGTTCAAAATAAGGTCTAAAAAATTATCATAAGACTACCATGGTATACTTAACTTAACTTTAGAACTTCACGAAATAGCCAAAATTGAAATGGCAACAAAAAGAATAGCTCGACTTTCTGAAAAATTTGTGTTCTCAGGTAATACATCAGATGTAAGTTGTTACTAATAAATAAATACAAATACAATACAATGCACTCTACCAGCTTAACTCCAGCTGCCTTAAAGCGTTCTGCAGACAGTCGCAGTGCAGACCGCACGAGCAGTTTTTTCGACTTTAGTCTCAGTATTGCTATCTTGACTTTGTTTATTTCGGTTGACGGAATTCTCTTCTATTATCGTCCGTCATGTGGAGTGGAACATTCTGCCTAATTTTGCATTCGACTCACATCGGGACCTTTTAAATTCATTTTATTCGCCAAAAAAATGTTTCGCCTTCGGTTAAAGCCCTGCGATTCAGTCTACTCCGCGTGGTTTTCAGCCAAGTCAATACCTTTTAGAGAGTAGCTTTGAAATTTCAGATTATGTTTTATTTTCACTTCTTAACTACAAAATCAATCCTCTCTGAAGATGAATGGGTAACCACTTAAGCTGTGAATCATACTTATCCTTACTAAAAAATATTGTATGAGCATAGCTGTATGTAGTAAGTTAAATAGTAACACGGAAGGAAAAGGAATCGTCTGTAAGCTGACGATGGAAATGACTTACTGCTGTCTTGGGTCCATAAATAATTAAGGATCAATTAACGTACAGTCATGGGCTACATACCGACAGACAATCACATATTAATCACCATTCATTTAAAAGGCACGATGGGCACTTTATTGCATGCTCGTTATGGGACCCAAATTCTTTCAAGCACTGGTCAACCAAACATCACTTGTAGTTTTTTAGTTCCCTGTGTTGTGTTCTTATCAGACGACCTTGACAGGGATGAAAGGAAATCATGCAATTAAACAGTGCATACTTTAGGCGCACTAAGCAAGAATTTCTTTTCCTGTCTAAAGCATGCTGGGTTCAATGCTCTACACAAGGAACTTCAATAGTTCACAGTTTTACCTATTCCGAAGCACTCACAACAAACAAACTATCTAGAAACTAAAAAGTGTGTAAAAACCAGAAACTATCGAAAAAAAATTTAAAAAAAATTCTAAGGTCGGAGTCGGCATCACACTTTGAGCGCTTTAACTTTACAAGAACTGCAACATGCACCACGAAAGAGTGCTGTCGTGACTATGTCCCAGTCAATGCAATTTATGCCAAAGGTCTAATAGCATGACATTTCCCCCCTGACATAGTTTTAACTAGTCGTCTACGCACAAAGCTCAAAGCAGTCTGGCAAAAAGTTACCGACTGGCTACCACCAGTCTTCTTCTCAAAATAATCGGTTTATGTTGTTTACCAATCGGGACGTCAAGTGTCATAACCACACATTCGAACCGCGGCATTTGTATCAGTTTGTTTTCTGTTTTCGCTGCCATCTGACCTTTTTTCCATTTCGTCGGAAGCTTCAGCTTCAGAAAAGAAAAAGTATGCGATATGTTTTCAATAATCAGCAGCATTCCTTTTAGATTCGATGCGATTCGTCTAGCAATCAGGCACTAGGTGATCCTCTGCGCACGCATTTGAATTGAAGATGTACAGCGGAGTGGGCGAACTCCAAATGCCTCTACTGTAGTGTTTAATAATATCTTCCATCGGAGCCTATCACTCTTATGCCATACAAAGCGTGACCCGCTCTTCTTTAGATGTATAAAGCGCAGCTCGCTACAAGGGAGGCATATTAAAGATTCGTTTCAAGATGCATTTATTTTTCAAAACTCATTCTATTTATACATTAACTCAATTGCTCTCTATGTACATGAACTCAGAGTCGATACCGATCGAATGCCAGATGACATTTTACGACATCTGAGACATCTGAGGGGGATACAATATTACGTAATGGTTTTTCGCACAGTGTTCTTGTATTAGATCACACTACACAACATTGGGAAGCTCATTGAAGCTCCCTGATCAGCGTAGCGTATTTCAGGCTGATACCATTGCCATAAATGAGGCTGGCCTTATTCTGGCCTTATTCAAGAACTGTCCTGGATGTTGTCAGAGAGTCAGCCTTAATTAAGTCCTTGGACAATGTCATGTTCAATTCAAAGACATCCCTTAATTACAGGCTGTCTCTTACCAAAATGGCAGATGAACTCGTAAGGTGTGGTTGCAACCTCTAGGGAGAGGTTGGTATGAGGCAATATCTGTCTCAAAACAAAAGAAATATGGCCAGCACTAAATGCTAAATCATCACTCTCTCTCTCCCTGCGCTCATACTAAGCAGACTCTAAAGACCATTGGTCGAATCTCATCTACTACCCTATGTGCAGAATCTACTTATTTATTTGAATAGTAAACCCGATCACCCAGGCTTTTTTCAAGTCTACCACTAATTTTCTTCAAGCTCTGCTACGTTTTGAAAATTTCAAGTCCCAACACTGCTAAGGAAACTCATCGACGTCATAACTGGACACTGCGAAATTGGCATACACGCTCACAGAATCGGTGCCCCACACAACAATTTCTGCAAAAGCCGCATGCCCCAGGAACAGGTAGAAGCTCAAAATACTCTCCGTCTGTAGGGCTCATGCAAGCCGTGAGTACTCCCGTCTGTCAACAAACCCCGCCCAGTATTACTCCTCTCATGACTCGTGCACAAGACCCCGCGATAATTAAACTTAGTTAGTGTATTAAGATGTATAGTACACTCAAAAGGAGGATTGGAAAATGACTAAGTCCAAAAACATTACGCTGGTGGCCATATCATCCAATTCTCACCCAAAGAAGTTGGTAATGATTTACCTATAGAGGTCGTCGTTAACGGAGATGGCCAACGTCGTTATGAAAGAAATAAGAACCAATGACGCCGACAGCCCAAAATCCAGAAAAAAAACCAATGACTTGTTTGGCGTTCCTTACATTTATTTTGTTGATGTACATATTTCTCATCAAATTTGTATGATCCTATGGCGACCGTGAAATAGACAGAGATCTCGAACAGAACACCCATTTTAATAAAACAATTTTCTTATGTGCACACTTTGAACGCAATGTTTGTGCATGGTGGCAATGTAGATGACACCCAACTTGACAGATGTAGCTTATAGAAAATGGCCGATACTAACTGTCAAAGATCAGCAGTCCCTATTAGAGTATCGTTTATAATGAAAAGGAGATGTAATGGAAGTCTAACGCCAAGGTGAATGGTGTTGATTTAGCCCTGTCAACTCTTCTGTCAATAAGTAGGTTTTGTCACACATATGAGATTGAGTCTAGATGTCGGTTTAGAAAAAAAATTGGAGACTCAAAAAAGAGGAAAAGCAATACCACATTGCATAATACTCCAGAATTTATCTCGAAGAACTTAGCTTGTACTCTCCAGAGCCTTTTCGAGTACCATTCTTAGAGTGAAAAAGCTTGTCGGTTGTACTTCTACCAAGCATTGTTCATCCAACATCCTGAACTCAATCATAGTCTTAGAAAGCGCCTCAGACTTTACCAGGGCGACTTAAAAAAGTCATGTTTCTGTAATAGGAGCAATCTCCTTTGTCCACTCTTGAGTAAATGAGAAAACACCGCACCGTGTGCGAAATGAGAAGGCAGAGTTGTAAAAGACTGCAATCTTTTGATTTTAAAAATCAATTGACTTCATATTTGGGATTTTTTAATTAGTGAATTTACTTTCAGATGTAGACTTCACTGCTAAGGTAGGCAGCAAGCATTCCCTTTTCTCCCTAAAGGATATCTAGGGCTTCCGCAATTGGTCATAGGAGGTGTACGTAATTGTTCAAAACTGCTCGAATACTGAAATCCAAAGACTGCAACAAAAAACTTTGAAGTCCCAAAGCCTGCAATGAAAATTAGTTGAAGTCCCAAAGACTTCAACTGAATGCAAGTGACTTCAAGTGAATCGTTAAGACTTCAAAGTGACTTCAGTGAATGCATTGTCAGTCAATAAAATTGCATTCTATTGATTCAAAATCAAAAGACTGCTCGTAAAGATTGATCCAGTCAAGACTTCAAATAGAATGATGACTTGGATGCTGAAGTCCATAAGTCCCAAATGAAGTCAATTGATTGAATCACAAAACAGATAATTCTTTCCTTGAATTCAGAGATTGCATTCTCAAAAGATTGCAGTCTTTTACAACTCTGTGAGAGGGGCAAGCATTAATGCCAAAAAATTGTATACATTTAGCGGATTATCCTGTGTTATTTCTTTTGAGAGAAAAAAACAATCTATTGCATAAAAATCCTCGGTTTCAGCAAGATCTAAGTGATGCCAAAACATCTGGAATCATTTTCAAAATCAGACCCACGAATCAATCCTCGATTACAGAGCTTTATGTGGTTTAAACCACTCGTTTCTGCAATGAAACCACTACTTGGCAGTCCACACATGTCTTCAGTCTAAAGGTCACAAGTTAAACTTCAAGGCGGATTACGCGTCACGAAAACTTGGTATGGTTTCCAGTTGCCACACGCTGCGGTTAATGGCAAAAGGGATTGACGTTACTAAAAAAGTTCCCCCAAAATGACCTACTGCGGGGAGTGCTCCAATTTTTAACGACTGACATAAAACTAGACTCTGCCCCAAACCACGATTCCCATCAATGAACTGATCATTATAACGCAATCAACAAATAATCCTACTTCACTGTCCCACAAGCACACAAACAAGGTACGCAAACAAGCAATCCCTCAGTGCAAACATGGTAAACTGTCACACATTCAGGACAGTTTCCAGTGAATAATTAATACCCAGCAGCACTAGTGTGTGTGCTAAAAGGGGTTACACTTCGTCATCACCCGTAAAACCCAATTCGCAGCACAGCACCGGGGGAAGCTCTAACAAATCCACTTGTAGTACCTGTCGATGACGGTTGTAAACTTAAAAAAATCACGTTCCATGCATTATCGGGTGCACACTCTCAAATAACGCGGGATTACTCACTCACCAGCACCACCCCCGGCAACGACACATTCCCATTTCATTCCAAATGCCGAACATCGTGTTTTAAAATGTTTTCACTGCGATGTATCCTGTGCGGGGGTAGTGCGCCGCCCATTGTTGTTGGTTTCACACTTCTCGTTTTTTTTTTGCCGTGTGGAGTTTCGAAAAAGAAACTCCCGGGGAGTGTTATGGTTTCTCTACCGTTTCAATGCCCACCCACGGCGCGGCGACGAAACCGACGAACAACAAATATCAAACAAAACAATACCTCTTCGATTGTGGGGGAGGACGAGCGTGGGTGTGAGGTGGCACAATGCCACACGAGAGGGGTTGCTGCGAGAGACGAGTGACGTACATTAGGTCGTCGAGGGTTGAAAGGTATTGACTGTAGACGCTCTCGCTGCTCTGCGCATGCGACTGCTCCACTCTCCCCTTCCTGGCGTGGAGTCAAATCGGATGTTGCCTCGTTTTGAACTCAAGTGAGACGATTTTGAGTCCCTTTTGGCGGAGCTTTCACAACCGCCGCTGGCGTTGTTTTTTAGACGCTTCATTTTTTTCCTTCTCTGGCCACGTCCTCTTTAATATTTGCCTGTTTGCGGACACTCTCTGACCAGCCAAAGGGAATGGAAAAAAATTAACTTTTGCTTAATTTAGCGAGAGAAATATGTATAAGCAATAAATAAAAGGACATCTCCCCTGCGAAATTGCTTCTCCGTTTGTTGATCCAAGTGTCCCAAGGAACTGGGGGGCGGGGAACGATGCCTGTTCGCCTGTCTAGGCGGAGGGGACTGCAAGCAATTGGGCTAACCAACCCCAGGTTTTCTTGTCTTGGCAGCATCCCCTGCTGTATGGTCCCTTTTGAACTTTTTCCCATCGAACCCTGGGGGGTATTTTGTGTCTTTAATGTGTTTTATTGAGATGAGCGAATGATGTGATTGGAACTTGCGAACACAACAAAACCGAGCACGCGGGGACGTGGCTGTCTTTGCTACGTGACAGAATGTTCTTTTCTTTCATGTCAGAAGTTGCCGTTGAAGAAACAAAGAAGAATGACGAAGTTTTCCCCTGATTGATGTGCATCCGATCACAAGTAGATTGTGATGAATGTTGCGCGCTGCGAACTGATTTAATCCCTTGGGAGGACAATTGATGACAAACAATAAGTTATGACCGACCTTTCGCCAAGCACAAGCACTCCGCCCAGGGACCAGTGCCAGTGTCTATTGTGTTCGATGTTCGTCGTCTCTGGCAATGGATTTCACACAATTTCACAGAATTTCCCGGCTGAAATGTCAACACCCCGGCAGCATCAGTCCTCGACCCCGGGAGGGTGTGTTTAAAGGGGTGGTTCTGGTTCTCTTTGTTTTCCACCGCAAATATGTTCACAATTCCTGCGAGAAATTCCCGACAGGGAGCCGAGGACCTTTAGAAATGAAATAATTTCTGCATACTCTCGCCTGACTTTGTTTTGTTAGACCGTTGCTACTTACTGAGCGGGGGAGTGTGTCAATAAGCGGTTCAGAACTTCACAAATGTCACAGTGCCACTGTGAACAAAAAGGAAAGTCATACTCAACAATTCATGGGCCATATCAAAGAGATTCCTGGTCACATTGAGGGAGTGCATGCATGGACGGCATTCTAACACACGAATGGAATGGTTTGCATGTGGATTTTACTCAGTGTTCTATGAAGAATTGAACAATGGCTTCTTTTGATGAAAATGGTCTTTTGACAGACGGAACAGCAACAGTTTAATGCGAATGAATGTCAACATTTAACAATGCCACAAGGCAATGCTCAAAACATTTTTGCTTGAATGTTGCCTTGGATTTTCTTCCATTCATTCATTAAGCTTTCCCAAAAAAGACGGTAAGCTGCGACGCTCTTTCTTTGGGATTCTATCGTCTACGATCATATAATATATACATCTGTGACACGCCTACATTCTCAAAGAAAAAAATCGTTAGCTACTTTGCTTGTGTGCTTTGTGTCATTATCCTGTTGGAAAAGAAACATACAAAAGAAGATTTCAAAGCGGAACATATTTTTCTTAATAATATCGAAGTAAGTTGGAATCATTTTAGAGGGGGATTTTCACATCACTCCTGTCGAAGGAGAAGCATTCGCAAGCCATGACCCAGCCCTTTCGTGCTTTAGAGTGGTCCAACAGAGTGTAATCCGAAATTGTGCACCGATGTCGCCTACGGGACAACCGCGTGGAGTGGAGGATCGACTACGAATAAGGCTCATCGTAGCAAGTGGTACTTTATCTAGAAAAGAGCCTTACACCTGAGGAAGCGAGAAAAGTCTGACACGGAGCCTACCACTTCGGGGAAAGAAACAGTAGCTTAATTTCACCATACATAAAAAGCAAAAGATGCCCACAAAGCTTGGCAGGTCGGAAGCCTGACCCTTCAAGCAGACAGTTAACTCGAAGGGTAGAAGCTGTTGCAAAAGCAACGGGTGCTGGCAAAAAGCTCACGAAGTCAGCAGTAGCCGAGAGGGTAGCGGAAATGTGTTCTGAAAACATGAAGATCCGACATGGTATACGAAATAGTCCGAAGATGGGAGTATTCACTTGAATTCCTAAGCATTCATTTAAAGCATGGGATGGTACTGGTAAACTGCAAAACTTTGCAGATAGCAGAGTGGCTCGAACTGGTTATTGGAAAGGAGTGGTCCTGACTATAAAATATGAGAAGGATATACCGATCCTACTCCATTACCGTGTTACCAAAAAGCGCTAAACAGGACCACAATATCACACTTGGTCTCCTAGAGGCGTAGAACGATGGGATCAATACTAAATTATAGAAGATACTGTATGGTCTTGACGAAAGATCCAAATACTGGGTGAAGTAAAAAAAAGCTAAAACCATTACGACTTGGAGGTTGCAGTGTCTGACCTCAAGAAGCATGAGGAGTGTATATGACGCTAGGCACTAGTTCACAAAAGACATACACATCTGGGCAAGCACCTGATATGAGAGGAAGAATTGAAGTCTTTAGAATCATCTCGAATTCTGCAAATGATACCAGCTTAAAGAAAATTCTCTAGAATAAATCTCTTCCACCTATCCTCAGCTCAATTTCACAACCTTCAATGGCCTCAATATAACTCTGAAAAGAACTCCAAGAAAGCAAGGTATGAAAAGGTAGAACAATACTTCTAAAGACCGTGGTGGAAAATACCTTCAACAATCACCCCTATCGTGGAATACGGCGTATTTGAGACTCACTTATAGTCAATCTCAGATTATAGTGGTTATAGTGGCTGACTGCTAGAGGGTAGTCACACTTAGGCCAGTTTAGGCCCATTGTGATACCACGCGGATTGACTTCTCCTAACACTGGAACCAGTTGGTGCTTCTTATGTAGCGATTTAGCTGGCCAATGCTGGCACTGTTTAGCTCGTCGTTACGGCCGCTGAAGTAGTAGGCTCCTAGGGAACTTATGATAAGCAACAGCACTACAGGGGCGGAGAAGGTGATGAGTGTTTTCTTCCTCCTCTTCATCCATGCAGCTTCTGCAAAAATCATTATATGGAGCACCCATCCTGCGAGCATGAGTGACAATTGCACAGTGCCCGGTTATGACTCCAATGAGGGTCCTTAATGAGGGCTTGCTGAGTCCAAGTAGACTGAGTGACCGTTTTAAGTTAAGTGATGGCCAGATTTCTTTTGTTTTAAGGCAGGTGGTGAGTTCTAGCCATTTTTCATTGGTGGCTTTCATTGTCTGAATCTTCAAAAGATGATAGGCTGTAGCGATCGGCATGGAAGTTGGTACCCCTGCTATCGATAGGGATGAGGTTGTACCACACCTGGCGAGTTCATCAGCTTTGCAGTTTCCTGGTATGTCACAGTGTCCCGGCACCCACATGAGGTGAATGTTAAAATGCTCAGCCATCTCGTTAAGAGACAGCCTGCAATTAAGGGATGTTTTTGAGTAGAACATGACATTGTCCAGGGATTTTATAGCGGCCTGACTATCGGAGCGGATGGCGATATCCCTTGTTGATTTCACGTTGTTTTTTAACCATGATAACGCCTCTTTAATCGTGGTTAAAGATGGTTTCTGCCTGAAAAACGCTACAGTGATAAGGTAGCTTCAGGGAGACAGCAATGTTGAGATATTGGGAATAGACCCCCGCCCCCACCCCTTCGTTTGTCTTCGATCCATCTGTGAAAATACGCAGAGGATCTTCCAACATTGTGGTGTGGTGGAGGCCCGTGGCGTTGTGGCGTTGTGGCGTTGTGGGTATGTGTGTCGACCCCAACCTCGACGTCGTAGGTTAAATTCCTGCTTTGTGCGACGAAACAATTGTCATGACCCCACCTCTTTCGAGTTACTGACAATGCTGAAAGAGTATTTTTCTGTCTAGAGAAAGCTTCTTAAACAAAGCCGTTCGGATTCGGCATAAAACTGTAGGTCCCTTCCACTCGTGAGAGAACAATAGCACGCACAACGCGAGTGGTTGCTGAGAAGCTGGGCCCTGGCCTCCTACGGGCTGTAGCGCCACCCATATTATATTATTATCTTCCAACATTTGTCTGTCAGACATCCAGTTCGATCTGGATGTGGCCTGGGGTATTAAGCGGTCGCTAGGAAGGAAATTGAATTTCTTGAGAGGTTGAGTGGCCAGTGTTGAGTTCGGACTACAATCGGAGTGTTTTGAGTCTCAAGGCATTGCTTGTTGCTTTTTGTTTCCTGAATATTTCCAGTGGTGGAAGGTGGAGGAGAATATTCAGTGCGTCTGAGTACATCCCGCTTCACTCACTCGATTTTTAATTTGAAAGTTTTCCAAGATGGCCTCAAAACGCACTCACCTTACCGACAAGTCAACAATTTACTTGGAACGTATTCAACGATCGAAAGTTGTGAATTTTAGTGAAACGTCCTTCCGGCGTATTACACGATAGGGCTGAATAACTAGCACAGTTGCTCAAGGACGTGACTAACATCATCATCGTGGTCAAATCATGCAATTATGATCTATAAACCTGTTATATTTTTGGCGACACTGCCCACTTGTCAGTATCCACGTTGCTTTATGTGGGGCTACGCCTACTATTCAGACCTAACCTACATTTTTTACAGTCATTCATAAAAAAATAGACGCCCGTTCAAGGTTTTTTTTATCGCAGATGCAATATAAGGGAACTCCTTTTTTATAAGTAGAAAAACTGGACTAATTTATTATTCAAAGTTTTTCTGACAACTAGTGACGTAAAGGAATGGCAAAAGAGATTTTTTTTACCCAGGACTAAAAAAGGTGGTGCAAGCGTACACAAACTATCGATGGAACGCCGTCAATGGCGCATTTGATGACATTGAATCGGAGGATCCAAAACTGGGCAAGGGCTTAACACACACCATCGATGTTAACGTTTAATGACTTCCCCAACCTTGACAACCAAGTCTCAATCGCGTATGGAGGAGAATTTCGAACTATACGAGCTGTGCAGCGCCATGAGTTTAACCAGAGGTCTACAGATTCATCGTACCAAGACGGGCAAGACTGCTCTAGTCCGAACAGTCTTTCACTCTGCCCCAGTGGGATAACCCAATAGCGAACGCTCATAAAATCGAAGGTGCGAAGAAAGGAGAAAACGTCACTTGGTAGGAGCAGCTGGATAAAAATTGAGCCAGGTGGACAGTAACACCATCAGAAAACAAACAAATGCAAGTTGGTGCTGCGAATATGGAAAAACCTAAGCCACCAGGACAGAAATCGACTTCCAAGACCTCTGCAGCTTTCCACTCTTTTTTTGTGTGGCGCTACAATTCACAGTGCGGGGCGATACTCAACAAACAAGCGTCAAGTCATCGTCAAGTTCTCAACCTGCATAACAAATACAAATTGACCAAGTCGGTCACTGGAATGGATGCATCTCGAAAGGCTATATAACACTGGATATCCACGCTCACATAATATGGGTGGCGCTACAGCCCGTAGAGGGCCTAGTTTCTCAGCAACCACTCGTGTTGTTCGTGCCACGAGTGGAAGGGATCAACAGCTTCATGTCGACACAGAACGGGCAAGTTTGAGAAGCTTTTTCTAGACAGAAGTAGTCTTTGAGCATTGTCAAAGACTCGAAACGCGTGGGGCAGTGAAAATTATTTTTGTCATACATATCAGTCATCGAACATACGATGACGAAGGCTACACTAACCACTTTATAAATTGAAACAAATATTAGTCATGCCCCAAGGGAGGGATAATAGCGTGCATTGAGGCTTGCTGTACACCGTTGAGTTCAGTTTTGACGTTCCTGCCAAGCTCGTCAGACTGAGCGCGATGGCTTTGGGTAACTCTAGCTGCTCCAATAAGATAGGTAAAGAACTCGTCTAGAGCTTCAATGTGAAAGGATGCAGACATAATGCCGTACAACTGCAGGCATACGGGGACAAAAAAGTACATGGCGGCCAAAATGGTGTTAAATGAAGGCAAAACTAAGTACGTGTGGTCTTCAAGCAAGAAGAACTTGGTCACAAGGTCACCAAAGGCAGATATACTTCTAAGGTACTCAAGGTCGTCGTTCACCTCAGTTCCCAAAAAAATAATTCTTGCTATCCGTTGCTCCCAAGAAGTTGCAGAGGCCTCTCTTGATGCGACAAGCAGACTTAACATAACACATGAACCACACATTGCAGGACCGCGTTGAGGCATGGACAAATTCAAGCGATTAATGGAATCCTTGGGATTTCCAAAGCCTTGACTGCGATGTTTGTTTCAGTTCGCGTTGATGGCATATGGATTAGAAGATTCAACCACGAACTGTACAACGATATGACCCAAGCCAGATGTCAATTTTCTGAGAGGGCTAGTCGTTATATTGGGTCTATAACTTAATTCGTGCTGTTGTTTTTTTCCAAAATGTGAACGTTTATTTAAGAAAAACGTGCACAATATTATTATTCAAAGTATTGCCCTTCTGAAGCTATGACATTTTCAAGGACAACTTCTTACAATGACAGTAGCTTTCCAACGAATGCTCTAATGGAATAATACAAGTTACGCCATCTCTTAGCAAACGAATTAAGTTATAGACCTAATAGAGACCTAGGAGTACCTCAATCTGCGGCAGTGGGAAAGCGCAATAGATGAGACCTTAGCCAACTTTGCGTGCGCGATTGGAAGCAGCTGGCTGAAGATTGTAACAGTGGAACTGTCTCACCGTCACAAGGAAAATAAGTGAACGTTGGTGCTGCGAGTATAAAAGAACCCATGCCACCAGCACAGGGATCAAAGCACTTACGCACATTATCACGAAATCCCAGACATCTTCTTTCTTCTTCTTTTTTTCTGCAATCCACTGTTCGATTCGAGATTCAACAAACAAGCATGTCAATCTATGACATGGAACAACCTATCCAGCTGCAAGCACAGCTTTTACCACGTTTTGTAACAGTTCTCAGTTCTTGTAAATCAATCTGATTCTTTGATGGCAATTTCATCTCTAGGTTCATCTTAAGTCCAGCTCCCAGCTCACATTCTCGTTGGACGTGTCATTCTGCATCCAAGGACTATTCAACGGCAATGAATACCGACGTCTCTTCAACATCCAATTCCCCATTGATTTCGTTTGATACCTTGGCTGACTGTACAGTGCTGGTGTCTTTTAGAACCAAAAAACTTCAGTGTACATCGATTAGGAGTCATCGACAGAGCCTGTCAGTCTGTATGCGTAGTTGAAAATTTTAATTTCAGTTAATATCGGCGAAGAAATTTCTTCTGTTTTTGTCTGTTTGTCCCAAGAAAGCAAAAATGGGTCAAAGAAAAAAATCGGATGCCAGCAACATTGAAAAGCTTGCAGTGCTTCTAAGCATCCCGCGTCAGAATACGTTCGCCCTTCCAGTGGTCGAAGGACCAGCTGGTCTGCCGATAAACGCACTGCCTGGCTGGGAGTCCATTCCCCTTCATTCCAAATTACCAATGCTCAAGTGTCCGGACAACCAAGTGATATTTTCCAAAAACAAAATTGGCAGAACGGTGAGTCGATCGATGAGCCTCTCATCAGCTAAAGTGTGCTCCTTTCAGTTCGAATCGTGGCAACGTGACTTTGACTCGGTCTGCCGGAACCTGAAAATGGAGTACAATCCCCTGCATGACCCGCACTTGAGGCGATTCTATTCAAATGAGAAGCTCTTAAAGGTAAACACGCCATGAGTATAGTTGGAATTTTGAGATCGAACTAAGCTCCTTAGCGTCTTCGAGACAATGGCGAAATCACCGAGAACAATGATGTCATCTGCACACTTCGGGAATTCAATGAGCACCGAATTCCACTCCACGAGACCTATTTGTCGCTCATCCGGATCGAGCGGAACAAGATCAACGAAGAGAAAGCCGACAGGCGGATGATACAGCACGCCGAAATGATCGCGGAAAGAGAGCGAAAGCAGCACGAAACGAATCACAGGGGCAGAAGCTACGCCGGCGATGTGCTTCAGCGGAAGGCGGACCTAATCAAGCAGCGTGAGAGGCAAGTTCAAGCGATAAAGACGCGTGCCCAGCGGAAAGATCAGCAGATCGAGGCAGCAAAGGCGCGTCAACAAGCTTCTTTGGACCGCAAGAAGGAACAGCAGAAATTCAAGTATCAGCAGCGGCTGAATGCGGGTGTGGATATCAGGACGAAGCGACTCATTGTGCTCAAGAAGCATCTGCACTTCAAATCGGACAGATTGAAGAAACACGGAAAGCCTATAAAAGAGAACGCGAAGAAGGCTGCCAAGGAGAAGGCCATGCAGTCGTGGGAGGCCCATCTGCAGGAGCGGATCATCAAGCATGAGCATCACAAGAGGATCATCAGGGAAAATGAACAGTCCATGAGGGAGTGGATTGAGGTGAGTAGGGGCGCTTGAGATGTGTTAAACGAAGCGGAATAGGCACATTGGTGGCTAGGGTGGCATTATGCCGTAGACAGGAAAAGAGGGTCACGAGTTAGGACTTTAGCTCGCACACGCACTTCCTTTCAAAGGCGATACCTTGCACATCTAGGTTAGGCTAGGACAGCAGCCAGACTAAGGCAGGCTTAGCCCATTGTTCTACAACGCGGAAAAATGCCTATTCCGCAAACCAGTTTGAGGTTTTGATGAAGTAGAGAAGACTTCAACGTTGCTTACATCGGCCAGCTTGTTGAATAATAGGCTTCTGTAAGTCCGGTCAGTGCCTACAAGTGTAAAATGGTTTCTTCCTAATCCTTGTCCCTGTTGGTCTTGCAGAAGTCCTTGTAAGGGGAGCCTATGGCTTCAGCACCAATGACGCAATGTCGTTATAACCCCAATGAGGGTTTTAAGATTGCGCCTGCTCATACTGATCGGCCTAAGTGGTCGTTTGGGTGAGGATATGAGGCATTCTCTGAAAGTTGCTACGAGTTGCGTGAACATGCACGTCTAGCTGTTGTAGTTGCCTTGCAATAGCGATTGGCGTAGATAGTATGTTGCCATCCGGCAAGAGTATAGATATTGTACACTTTCTAGGGAGTTCGTCCGCTACAACTCTCTGGAATGTCAGTGTCCCGGCACCCAACTAAGTAAATACTTGACCACTTTATAAGCTGAAACAAATATTAGCCATGCCCCAAGGAAGGGATAATAGTGTGCATTGAGACACCGTTAAGTCCAGTTTTGACGTTTCTGTCAAGCTCGTCAGAGTGAGCTGGATGGAAGATCGGTAAAGAGCTCGCCTAGACCTTTAATGTAAAAGGATGCAGATAAAGTGACGTAAAGTTCGTACAGAATTCATCATCTAATACAAGACGCCGCACAACTGCTGGCATACGGGGACAAAAAAGCTACGTGGCGGCCAAAATGGTGGTAAATGAGGGCAAAACTAAGTGTTTGTCGTCTTCAAGCAAGAAGAACTTGGTCACAAGGTCCCCATAGGCAAATATACTTTTGCGATACTCAAGGACGTTATTCACCTTAGGTCCCAAATAAAAAATCTTGCTATCCGTTGCGCTCAAGAAGTAATTGAGTATCAGAGCCCTCGCTTGATGCGAAAAGTAGACTTTATATAACCCCACCTAAGTAAATACTTGGCCATCAGGAAGACAGGCGACAATTACGAGAAGTCTTAGAGTTGGATGTGATCTGTTCTTGATACCACATTGTTTTTTTTAGCCAAAATAGCGCTTACTCGATGGTGACGAAAATGGACAACTAGTAGTAGTGTCGCAGTCCATATTAAGAATTTTTTGTAAAATCACTTCTGAAGGCTGATAATCCGCTGTCGGGCAGAATTCACTTAATTTGGACGAAGATAATCAAGAATTCCGTCCGCCCGACTTAGACGAGCTAAAGATAGGGATATCTGCTTTTGAAGCGGACTGTCTGTCCATGGAACTGTTTAAAGCCGCAGGAGATTATATCGTTGGGCGCATGCATCAGTTCATCTGTAAGATATGGTCGGAGCGTGTTAAAGCATGCCCTATGAATGAAATGGTCTCCTCGACATCGCGTACAAGATTCTCTGTGCCGTTTTATGTGAATGCCTGAAACCATTCGACAAACATCTGATACTTCCTTCGATCGACCAAATCTACAAACTACGGCAGATCCTGGAAAAAGGTTCAAGAGATGCAGATCGACACCCACCTCCTATTCGTCGACGACAAGTCGGAATATGCCAAATTCGTCAGGTTGTGCAGCAGGTGGATGGAGATGGAGAACGATGGAAGACTCTCCTTGCTCCATCAAGGTAACGAACTCACCGAAAGATTTAGACAATGCGATACGTTGTCAGGTCTTTGCTTCAATATTATAGAATATAGTACGAACGAAAAAGTCGAAGTCTGGCAGTGACTAGTTGCATCCGAGGTTATAACTAGAGGCACGATCTTCCAAAAGTCCGTTTAACTGCTTGCTTACGAAAACGACATTAACGTATTGAACCAACAAAACGAGCCGTCAATGAGGCACTTGCTGGCATTGAAGTGGAAGCGGCTAAAATGGATTTAGTCGTAAACCAGAGCAAAACATAGTACATGCTGTCATCACGGAAGGACGCACAACAACGACGCCTCGGACAGAGCATCTTAATGGGCAGCAGAAACTTGAGGTAGTCAGTGACTTCGTCTACCTCGGCTCTGCAGTAAACAGGGAACAATAACACAAGTGCCGAGATCAAGCGCGGTATTACTCTTGTCAATCGCTGTTTCTTTGGGCTCAAGAGGCAATCGAGTAACAGAGCCATCTCTCGAAACACCACGCTGACTAACACTCTGATCATCCCTGTCCTGCTCTATGGCGCAGAGGACGCTGTTGAAAACGGATGAAGAAGCTCTTGGTCGTTTGACAGAGAAGTTCTACTTGCGATCTTTAGTGCTATTTGCTTTGATGGCGTCTGGATGAGAAGATTCAACCACGAACTGTTGGCGCTGTACAGCGGCACGTACCTAGTTAGGCTAGTTCATGTAAAGCAGATGGACATCACAACTGCGTCATGAATCGTAATCGGAATCGAGTCCAAAGTTGTCATATCGCAACTCCAATGCGGTCAACTGTCATCGTCAGGGCATCTGGTACTACGATTTGGGAGTTTGGTGCGTAAACGATCGACTGTGGCATGGGCTGTGTAGAATGGCGCACCAACATGCATTGACCATATGTCGTTCAAATCTATTTCTTTAATTTCATTAAAAAAAACTTGTTTTACATATCTCTATCGCCCAGTCAAACTTAAAACTAATCTTGACTTACATTATTTCGACAGCGATTTGCCTCCCCTTGCAGCGACCTGCGCTTTGTGAAACTAAAGAAGAGCGTGCGGCGCTTTGTACGGCATAGGCTTGGATTGAAGATAGTGTGAGACATTTCACGAATATCCAGTGCCGCCCAAATGCTACTTCTTGCATCATAAAATTTAATTTATTAATGCCCCCATTTTTTTCGAATTGCCTTTAATTGCGGGGTTGTAGTCCCCGTTTGCTTCGTCTTCGACACCGAGCCATAGGGACAGCGCAATAGAGGACGTCCTCGCACTAGATGGCGCACACAAGTGGAAAAGGACCTCAATCAACTTGGTGTGCGCAGCTGGAGGCAGCTGGCGAATGATCGTGCTGGCTGGAGAGGCATGTTGATTAAGGCCCAGGTCCACCCCGGACTGTAGCGCCAATCAAAGAAGAAGAATTCCCCGCTTGTACCCTTATTCCAGCAATAGAGAGCAGTGGAGGCATTCTGACACATTCCTGTATATTCAGCTTCCAGTTCAGTTTTGTGTTTAGTATGAGACCAAGAAATTTTACTCTGCTAATCTGCTTTAGATATGTCGCACATAGTGAGGCAGAGTCAGAGTCAGGAATTTTGCACTTCCTAGTCTAGAGGACTAGATCCGGTTTTTGTGGAATGACGGCTAGGCCACAATCACTGATAAGCTTCATCGCTGTGAAAAGGGCACTTTGAATAATATCCCTGTTCGTGGATATGAATTTACCAGACAGCTACAGCAATGGCATCTGCATATATGATGACCATACATTCGGTCCCTGTATGTCTAGTTTTAATGGGAGTTCGTTCATCACTACGTTGCACAACATAGAAGAGAGTACACCCTCTTGCGGTTCACATCTAATACTAATTCAATTCACAGAATCACATGAAGAAGTACCAAAGAAAGTGGAATCGAATTCAAGAGGAACTGGAAGCCAGGTCGCGTCATCCCATCAAACGTCGCACCAAACGAAAGCACTTGGTCGAGAAAATCCGCCGTGATTTTGATAAGGTGAGCTCTACTCTACAATCAATGGCCCCTAAATACATCACAATCAATTTAGACGGGCGATGTGCAATTGAAGAACCTCACAAATGAAGACATTCACGACGCCCTTCACACAGCCATTGACATGGAAAATCTAACCTCACCCGAGAAGGCACATGCAGATAATTACATTTACAAAGCTGCCAAGTTTATCCTCGAGGACATTCTAGCTAAATTCGACAAGGATCTGAGCGGTGAGCCGTACATCGAGTCACTCCTTGCAAATCGAATCTCAAAGCTCTTCATCGAAGTCAAGCAGTATGTCATCAAGGTAAGTTTAAGACCGGCAGAATATGATCCTTTGCTAATCGTTGACTCACTTAGAGAGCAACGCAAATACTTCGCAACATAGAAACTGTTGGCTACGCAGATGGACCTTCCGGGCGATCGCGAACTGAACGCTTCAGCTCTTCGTCGCAAAACAAAAGGAGTTCCATGTTCAGACTTGTATCGTTCAGCAGCTATTCGGCACTGATTGGAAAGGGCAGCTATGCGGTGATTGGTGATGATCTGAAGGAGACTGCTGAAAGGTTTCCCACACCGGCGGTAAGTAGAATCTGTTGGTGTAATGTCAACAGTCAATGCTTTCAGTTTTAACATCACACACTCCAGTTTATTGGACATGACCTAGTACACATCCTGTGCATCAATTTAAAACAGATTTTCGAGTCTCACTCGCTCACGCACTCACTCTCTTTCAATTTAAACACATTCACTTTTAGGGATCCCTAACCTCTGTCGTAATCGAACTGAGTGATAGTGATGAACAGCAGAACGTTCCACGCAAAAGCTTCCATCATCTAACGCGAGAGGAGCAAATCTTCATCGAGCATCTGTTCATTAAATTCAAACGAGAGCTGATTGTTGGCATCGGTCGTCAGGTTTTGGCCGCAATCGAGTGTCACCGAAACAACAAGATCCTAAACGTTCGTCGGGAGCTACAAGGTTCGCCCTCCTTTTCTATTCACTGTACCTTCCTCCTAAATTCCCTTTCAATTTCAGATATCTCAAAGCAATTTCTAGTGAAAGTGATGACACGTTCCATCCTAAGCTACGCGTTGAACAGTTGCAATTTCCATTCGAACTCTCTGCTCTGCCAACGCGCCTTGGCTGGAGATATCATCTTGTACTTGCAGCAAAACCTCCTCAAGCCGAAGAGAGATCCTAGGCGGATAGTGCAACCTCGTACGCGATGCACTTGCCCCGTGCCAACACCATTCGCGAGGTATTGTAAGAGAAGATTTCTTTGAATTGCAAAAGAGTTCAATGTGATCTAAATTCGTACTCACTGTTAATGTCTGGAATTCGTTTAAAATTACTTATAATCACTTTAAATCTTTCCACAAAATAAACGTGCAATATCAAAACAACTTCTTATAAATGAATACAATTGGATGCAGTTGTAAATGTCAGAGTGTTTGACGTTTTCTTTTGTTGCTTTGTTCGTTCTGCACACGTGAAATTTGTGTGAAGAGAGACATGAGAAGAGGAAAATCTTAAGTTGGGAACACATGTTGTGATGGTGTAGCAGAGGAATTTAAACGTGAAGGAAAGTCGATTTATTTTTGTGGTATCGTGGACGATGTCAATTTTTATTTGCTCGCTTCAGGATTCTATTTAGTATGTGCAGGACATGATATTTCCACACCAGAACAGAAAATTCCTGTGTGGCTTGTGGACTGCCCCATACGTATTCACTTAAGACTGATAGATCACGTTGAAGGTAAAAACTGGGGTGCCAGCACGGAACTTGAAACAATCGAGTCGAGTCGATACAATCGAACATGGGTAGCACCAATTTTGATTCAATCGAGTATCCTCGATTGTATCGTCAAAGTAGGCAGCATACAAATTCGAATATGACGTTTGAAACAAAATTTTTTAGTCGATAGAAAAAAGTTATCGTCATCAATTAATAAAAAGTGTTCCTTATTACGGAAGCGAAGCAAAATATGTCCATCAACAAAAAACAAATTCAAATTTTGACCGATTATATGAGTGGTCATCAAGACTTGGCAAAAGGCATATTAAAAAGTGCTCAAGGCAGAAGAAGTAGCAGTGTTCTCTGGGAAATATTATTTAGTTTTATTATTATTATTATTGTATTAGTTATCCACAAATGAACATTAATTACATATATAATTATAACAGCAATATTGATCACAATGAGTTCTTTATATTATTTCGTATGTTGTGAGCGGTTCTTGATAAATTGTCGTTCAAGTTTGAATCCATAATTACTTCGTGCTCTGTGTTATTTGTAAATGAATTTGTACCGCTCTGACCGAATGGTATCCTAAGATCGATACAAGCATTATGCACAGCAAAAAACACATTAATGATTCGCGTCACAGTCTCCGGCTCAAACCTAAGCTTCCGCTCATTTGATAGGCATCTTCAGCGTCCTTTTAAAATCCCGATATTTGGCTTCTAGCTACAGAATGAATGTTGTTGAACCGTATCTTAGCACTTCCTTCTGGAGCATTCCTGTAGGGTTGCGCGAAGCTGGAGAACTGGTGGAATCGATGTGCTTCTAACGCTGTCTGGGAGATTAAAGTAGCTCAGTATCATCACGAAACATAACTTATTGACTCTAAACTGCTGTACAAAACTAAACAACGATGGTATTGTTTTTTTATGGTATATATATGAATATATGAATACTTACTCATTTTCACACAATTTTAATGGATTGCTGTTATCCCTAAGGTATCTTCTTTTGATTTTGGCATTCATTACTTCTTCATCTTCGCTTTCGGAATCAAAAAATATCATTTCAAATGTAATTTCACTTTAATGTACGAAGTTTATTTTGAAAATAACAAATTTGACATTTCACTTTATAGTTCACAATGGCATTTTTAAGTAGAAGTCACAATGGAACTCGTTTCAAGTTACATGTTGCCAGAAAATATTTGCTTCGAGTTGACTGGCGATGAACAATGCTCGATTGTTTCAAATTATGTGCTGTCACCCCTGCACTGCTGCGAACTCTAGATACGTCTGTAACTCCTTGGAAAGGTAACTCTTGCAAAATTTGTTTAGATGTAGCCACGAATATTCGTTCGATATGTTGCACATCAGTATTACAATATACGTGGCCCGTGGCGTTGTGGGTATGTGCGTCGACCCCAACATCGACGTCGTAGGTTCGATTCCAGCTCTGAGCGACGAAAATAATTTTCACGACCCCACCTCTTTCGAGTCACTGACAATGCTCATAGAGTATTTCCTGTCTAAAGAAAGCTTCTCAAACTTGGCCTTTCGGAGTCGGCATAAAACTGTAGATCCCTTCCACTCGTGTGAGAACAATAGCACGTACAACACGAGTTCTTGCTGAGAACCCATATTATTATATTATATTATTACAATATATACCAATAGCGAGTTGAAACGGTCGACTTTTAGACCGTTTCTAGTAGTTGAGGTCCTTCTCCACTTGGGTGCGCCACCTTAAACGCGGGCGTCCTCTGTTGCGTTGCCCGCCAGGTTCAGATTCGAAGATTCTTCGAGCCGGAGCTGTGGTGTCCATCCGCTCAACATGACCTAACCACCGTTGACGTTGGATCCGTAGACGCCTAACTAGGCTCATGTCGCTGTACAGCCCGTACAATTCGTGGTTGAATCTTCTTCTACAGGAACCTTCAACGCAAACAGGACCAAAGATTGAACGCAGAACTTTCCTCTCGAAAAGACCAAGGACTTCTTCATCCGCTTTCGAGATTGTCCATGCCTCCGCGCCGTACAGCAGGACTGGGATGATCAGTGTCTTGTATAGAGTCATCTTGGTTCTTCGAGAGAGGGCTCTATTACTCAATTGCCTCTTGAGTGCAACGAAACAGCGGTTGGCAAGAGTTATCCTACGCTTGATCTCGGTGCTGATGTCATTAGTACAGTTTACTCCGGAGCCGAGGTAAGTGAAGTCCTTGACTACCTCGAAGTTATAGCTGCCCATTGTGACGCTCTGTCCAAGACGTCGATGTTGTATGTCCTTTTTTGAGGACAGCATATACTTTGTTTTGCCCTCATTCACCGCTAAACCCATTTTTGCCGCTTCCGTCTCAATGTTATCAAAAGCCTCACTGACGGCTCTCTGAGTTCTGCCAATCACGTCAATGTCATCGGCGTATGCTAACAATTGCACGGACTTCTGGAGATCGTGTCTCTAGTGTTGGCGTTTGAGTTTCGCACGATCTTCTCCAGGACGATGTTGAAGAAATCACATGATAGCGCGTCGCCTTGTCTAAAACCTCTTTTGACATTGAAGGTCTTGGTGAGTTCGTTACCGACCTTGATGGAGCAGCGAGAGTTCTCCATCGTCATCCTGCACAATCTGACGATTTTGGCACGAATGTCAAAACTAGACATGGCGTTGTATAGCTCTTCTCTATGCACGCTGTCATATGCGGCCTTGAAATCGACGAACAGATGGTGAGTGTCGATTTGCATTTCTTGGGTCTTTTCCAGGATCTGCCGTAGTGTGAAGATTTCGTCTATTGTGGACTTTCCTGGCCTGAAGCCACACTGATACGGACCTATCAGATTATTAATGAACGGCTTCAGGCGGGTACACAAAACGACAGAAAAGATCTTATAAGCGATGTTGAGAAGACTGATCCCTCGATAGTTGGCGCAGTCAAAGGGGTCTCCTTTCTTGTGGATCGGGCAAGCGATACTGAGATTCCACTCGTCGGGCATGCTTTCCTCAGACCATATCTTGCAGATGAGCTGGTGCATGCGCCCTACCAGATCATCTCCAGCTGCCTTAACTATTTCAGCGGACCGCTCCAGCAGCTTTGTTAGACTTCAGTCTTGATATTGATATCTTGACCTCGTCTAAGTCTGGGGGACGGGATTCGCGTCTGTCATCGTCCAGATTGAGTGGAACATTCTGCCGGACAGCGGTATTTTGGTCCTCATCGCCGTTTAACAGTCTACAGAAATGTTCTTTATAAATTGTCAGTATCGACTGCGACTCTACTACCAGTTGTCCATTTCCATCCCGACAGGCTTCTGTCCGAGTTTTATATCCATTACCCTTTGATAAAACTTTCGGACGTCATTCCTGCCATAGCACCTCTCCATCTCCTCGACCGCGCGCTTCACACGCTCTTTCTATTTTCTTCTGAGAAGCCGGTTCTCTTCTGTTCGTAGATCTCACAAGCAGCACTCGTTGTTCGATGCAGCGTTGCCTTGTAGGCCTCCTGCTTGGCGTCTTACGAATCTAGTCGCCAGGAAAAAATTGAAAGTACAAAAAATGAAATTTGGTGAGAATGATTCGAATCGATCAGAATCTGCTTGAAAATAAACTTTGGAATTAAAGAGATAACTCTCGAATTTTTTCGAATATCAAAATGAAATCCATAAAATAGGGTTGAGTTGGGTTACTGTTTGCTAACAGTGGACTAATCAGTGCATTTACTTACCTTTTTAGCTCTCATCAAAGCTCAGTTATTACATTTGCTATCACTTTGTTCTTGAGAAAGATCTTTGGTCTTTCTTTCTTTTTTCCCTGGCGGAGCCTTGGATACGAAGACTTTGCTGTTAATTTCTTTTTTCGATGTGGCCGAGAAATAGGTCTTCGTTCCTCCCCTACCTCGTTCAGTTCATAAAGGACCAAACAACCGATGCATATCTTTCGTAAGCTCTGCTGTTTAGCAAAGAGTACAGCCTTACTACTTAAATATCATAGACTCCGTGTACTGCGTAGACAATACACGATCGTTCTTTAATTTTTATTACTTATTATTGTATTATACCCCGACAAACTTAGCGGTTTTACCGTTAGGGACGAACGAGTGAATGGACCCTCAAATGTCACGGAAAAGGATCATGTTTAATACTAATGTAGAATATGAATAAATCTATTAAGTTGAATTCCAAATAAAGATTCCTTCTGCAAAAATACTGAGTCGACAGCCGCCTAACTTCATTAATCCAATCTGACAGTGGTCGATTTGCTATAAACTATAAGCTTAGAAGCAAACAAATATGTGGTTACTCTTTGAAAAACAACACCGTCAACCTCGAAGTAATCGCGTAAGGCAATCACCTCTCGCTAGCGTTTCGACGATAGTTTCGCTTCATGAAAGATATCGTTCTACCTGCTTCACGTAAGCTGAAAACTGTCAGTAACTATTTTCTCGACGACTGATTTTAAACGATAGCTATTTGAGTATCGTGATTTTTGTGACGATTTCAAAGTGCTACTCAATTGACAATGCGTTGGTCAAATTTGAGAGGAGTGAGAGTACAGACGTAATTTTTAGGCGAGTGATGTAGTTCTCAGAGTTCCCAAACTGTGTACAAAATAAACTACAGCCGAGACGATAGTGATCGAGATTATTTACGCGATTACGCCTCTGATTACTTTATCAATACCCTTCCCATTGAATAAAATGCATAAGTGGTTCTTAACCCTGAACTAAAGTGGCGGGTTTAAATGTCTAACAGACTTAGGTACCTTTCCGCAGAAATTATTTCTTTTTTAAACTTCTTTTGTTTTTGTTCGAAACATTAATACATATATAATGTTGTTTGAACATGCATATGAGACCAATGAACTCGTTTTGAACTAAATCTATTGCTAATTGAAGATTTGATTATCTTTATATTAATGCATTATTTAAGTGCATTCAATTTGCTTCTCTTACAGTTATGAATAATAATAATATGGGTGGCGCTACAGCCCGTAGGGGGCCAGGGCCTAGCTTCTCAGCAACCACTCGTGTTGTGCGTGCTATTGTTCTCTCACGGGTGGAAGGGACCTACAGTTTAATGCCGAATCCGAACGACTTTGTTTGAGAAGCTTTTTGTAGACAGGAAATACTCTTTGAGCATTGTCAGTGACTCGAAAGAGGTGGGGTCATGAAAATTATTTTCGTCGCACAGAGCAGGAATCGAATCTACGACGTCGAGGTTGGGGTCGACGCTCGTACCCACAACGCCACGGGCCACCACAGTTATGAATAGACCATTTCCTTTACGGAATGACTTTTTTCATTCATTCAAAGTGAAAATCTTCTAAGCAGTCGATAACGGTTTTTGTAACTTCTGTTTTACAGTACGTATTATCAAAAACAGGCAATCACCGCTCTTGATAAAGTTGATCCTATAAATTATCGTGTACCCCACTAATACAAAACAGTAAGTGCATCTAATCACCCCAAATCGACCACGATATGCCGGCTCCAATCGGCCAATGCCCATGACGATAGCAAATCTTTTTGTTGAGTTAATGTGAGAGTTGTAAGTCGAGCTGTGCGTGAAGAAGATTTCTCTCTGTCCACAGACGATGATGGTGGTATCAATAAGAGAAAAACTTTGAAACATTCCGATACTGTGGGAAAACAATGAAAAGTCTACTGAATACTGAAGAGTATTCAGCACAGAGGGTATTATGCAGTGATAGGAGCATTTGAATGATCAAGAAAGAATATCGAAAGATAATCGGTTCACACATCTCGATTCTCAAAATCATTCGAATGACTAGTAACTTCTAACACATGATGTAAATATCAATTGAATGTCTCGTCGAGAACTTAGGGAATCAGGAACATATGAAGAATGAAAGATATATGTATATTACACCACTTTTCGGCTCATTATATTTATCATTCACAGTTTATTCAGAGTAGAGTCGCGTTCTCGTGTGTTAGTAGAAAATCATTCGAAAAATTTGTATGAGCTCTCTTGTGCTAGTAGCCATTCAACTTATTTTGAGATTTACTAATCGATTATCACTCGAATAATCATTTGAATGTTCCCCTCGTTACCTTTTAGTAGTTATATCTCGAGTGATCATTCGATTAGTGAAGAATGTCGATTACCGAAAGACTCGATTCTTAAAATTATTCGGCATAGTGGAATATTCATTCCTATCACAAACTCCATCGTACTCGCTACGAACGCGAAATCCGAAAAGAACTCGATTTTGTGATACCATTTCTTCGTAGTTCGTATCGTAACTTCGAAACGTACGAATGGATTCTGTGATAGGCCTGATTATCACTAGTATTCTACGCTTCGAAAAACATGCCGCCATTGACACTGAGACTATTGATAAAATCATCCTGGAAATCTGCTTGAAGAAGTGGAAGGGTGGAAGGATTCATACTAGCGATGGGCAATTGCGAATAAAAACAATCGAATAATTGGATTGTTCTAGCAATCGCAATTATTCAAATTCGAATTGAGCGGAGTTGAATTTCGATTCTTGTAGGTCCGATTCCAATCGCCAACTAATGTGTGTATTCGTCGATTCTTCAAGTCGGAGAGCGATCACTAAATTGTGTGTATCAGCCGATTCTCGCAATTGCCCATCTCTTTTTCATTTCGTTTCACTACTAAAATTTACTGTACATTTATGAGAGTGAGAGTACAATCCACTAACTCATTGGGTGAGAAGGACAAAGAAACAGTCAAACCTCCAAAATTCAAATAGCCACGGGAACCAATATTTTTTAGAAATTTGGTTTGACGTGTAGAAAATTCGATTTAAGGGTGTTCCAATTACAAAGTTTTGGCTGTATTTCACTTCCTAATGTTCCTATTTTGGTAGTTATAGTTTCCTTTGGAGACACACCCTTAAATATGAATAAATCGAGGAATTAGTGCCCGGCATTCTGTTGGTTGTAGTAGGTACTGAGAATAATCGATTCGATTCGATTATTCGATTGTTTTCTGATGAGACCGAATAAATCGACAATCGAATTCAAATTTTAACAATTGCCAAATTTAATCGATTGTGAATTTCATTCGCAATCGCCCATCGCTAATTCATACATATCCGCATACAGTCTTCTTGATTCATGTGCGATCGATCAAAGGATTTTCCAAGAGGTCCTAGAACTTAGCATTAAAAAAATGTTTCATATATCCGTGCTCCGGTGCAGAGATACGAGACAATCAACCATGGTATCGTATTTTGCACTCGAATGCGATTACCATGCCGAGAAGAATAGAAAACACCAGGTCGACTGCAGAGGGCCTTCATCCGATCCGTATCCGCATTCCGACGAAGTTGCACTGTAGGTGTACACGAAACTTGGATCCATCCTTGATTTGTCTGGTGGATTTGTTTTAACCTGTTCCTGGATCTGTGAATAGTTAGTGCAAATAAACAGGGAACGACACAACAAAAACACAACACAATTAAAGTGCACCTCAACAAAAGACAGGAGTGCAATGCGGTGAAAATGAAATAAAACACAAATAAATAAGAGATTTACAAAAGATTTGATTTTTTTCTTTCTGTTGTTGTTTGTTTGTTTTTGATCAGTGAAACATGAAACAATCGTTTTTTTTTCTTTGCTCACGTTTCATCTTCTTCTTTGTTTACTTAAATATAAATGCTCCACAAAGATGTTTTGCTATATGTATTTGCTTAGACAAAAAAAAACTAAAAAAAAACTCGTGTACATACAATAATACATACAGTACCTATATTGTTGTATACACATATCAAACAATATATCAAATAGGTATCTAAGTTGTTGAATTTGTTTTCTCTTTGATTTGCGTTACGATTTGATTATTCTCTTTGCACACACAAAATGACATTTACATATACAATTGAATTGAATTTCTTCTGTTTGAGACGAAACACATAAAGCATCTTGATTTGTAATTTATACATTTATCTTTTTGTCATATATATATACTTTCACTTAGCTATCATTTGGGTACAAGTACATAAGATAAGACTAAATATTTAATTTGTTCATTTGTCCTTGCAAAGAAAAAACATTTGCTTTTTGCGGATCGGAATATACAAAATCGAATCCGATTCCAAACTGAGATCCAAAAGAACAACAATTGTACTCAGTGTGATGATGGGACACATTTTTTGCTAATTGTATGTAAGGTACCTAGCTTGCTTCTTCAATTAATTGTAAAATAATAGACCTATGAGTTAAATAAATAAATAAGACGTGCTCCTTGTGAATGATACTGGCTGCTTATCGACTGTGGATCACTCATTCTCTGAATTGGCTCTCTTCTTACAATTATTGCACTTTGTTTTGTTTGTTTGCTTGTTTTGTCGAACGAATGAATGATGCTTTGGTGCATTCAAAAGGGAATTAATTAAATAAAGGACGTAGCACAAAATTAAAGACTATCATTGATTTGAAACTGACTCTGATTCTTTTCTTCATCAAAAGTTACAAAAATTCTCTTGTTCACATGTGTGGTACGGGATGCCGTACCGTCATTTGAATGATTTGCAATTAAAATGTATAACCTACCACCGACAACATCTGACGTTCAAAGGAAGCTCACAAATGGGGGAACATTTGTTGTAAATACATTATATTCTTAATTTATCTAGATTAATACTACATTTGGGAAATGTTGAACTGACGTGGGAGTGGGAGCTCGGGGATTTGTGTAGAGCTATACAATGAATCCAGCACCTAATAAGTGATGTTGTCTAGAGCAGTTGCGGAGCTGAGGGGGAGAGGTGTGAAGTTTGGTGCGAGTTCTTGAGTTTGAGAGAATCTTAGCGATGACTTCCTTGCCATTGTTGAGTTGGAAAGGGGCGATAAGATCAGAGGTAAGAGAGTAAGAAGCCGGGATGGATATGCAGATCCCTGAAGGTAGATTTACAAAAAGCGAAGCAAATATAAAGGAAATATGTAATTAGAAAATCCTCGCATATTCACTCACTTGACATGAACTCCTTGCCCATTACTACATCTGTTCATTTTCAAGACATAGGTTGGTATAGACCATATAACTAGTAGGCCTATGCCGGCTTGGCTAAAGAAAACGTGTTTTAGAAGTGGCTTATTCTTATGAAGATACAAATATGTTCCTTTAATAGAATTCAGCAAAACGGAGTAGACATAAGTTGCTACGTATCAGATGCATGAACATTAATTAATGAAGTCGAATTACTACATATGAAGTAAATTCTCATCTCTGGTAAGGAGATACCTATCTCTTACCTCGATTGCCCATTGATTTCATCAGGCAGCGTGAGTTGTCGTAAGCAGCTACAACCTTCTCCAAGCGGGAATAAGAGCATTCAACTACCCAATATTTTGTCTTGGTCGTTGACAAGGGCCACGTCTGTTCCGATATAAAAAGTAGAATAACCGCTGTCAGTCTTGCTGTAGAGCTCTGAAGCGGACGAAGAAGTCTCTTCGAGAGAAATTTTCTGCGTGCGTTCTTTGACGTTAGAGAAGAAGATTCAACCAGGATCTAAACGGGCTGTACAGCTTTTGTACATGAGCCTAGGCAGTCGTCTACAAGTACAACGCATAAGGCGGCAGAGCCATGTAGAGCATATGGACAACTCATCTCCGGCCCGAAGAGTCTTAGCACCCGAACCAGCGTATTCAGTGACGCACCCAAGTGGAGAAAGACCTCAAATAACTTTGCGTGCGAAACTGCAGATAGGTACCCAAAGGTCACGCTAATTCGAGAGGCGTGTTGGTTGAGGTCTAGCCCGGAGTGTAGAAAAGGATATGGGCTTTTTCCTTTCCGAAGTGGGATATGTCCTATTTCTAGATGAGATCGGAACAACATGCTTTAGAAGGGAGATGTCTCAGTAGACGCAATAAATCGCCGCTTGACGATGAAGCCAGAAAATCAAAGAAAGTTGATAAAAGATTGACAAAATAATATGGCTGGCCCGAAGAGGCCAAGGCCTAGCTTCTCATCAACCACTCGTGTTGTGCATGCTACTGTTCTTTAACGAGTGGAAGGGACCTACAGCTTTATGCCAACTCCAACCGGCCAAGTTTGAGAAGCTTTTTCTAGACAGGAAATACTCTTTGAACATTGTCAGTGACTCGAAAGACGTGGGACCGAGGAAAATATTTTTGTCATACAGGCCAGGGATCGAACCTAGACGCCGAGGTTCAATTGCCACCGCAACGCCACCGACCACCACAGATCAATGAAGGGTGGGCAAAAATAATCATCAGAAGATTTGGAAACTGAACGTCATGTCGTCATGACCATGCTTCTGTCACTGAATGTATAATTATTTTTTAAGTGACGAAACTTGCCTAATGGACTACGTTATGAATTTGAAAAGTCTTAAGTTGACAGCATTCCAACCGATTGGACGCCAAAACCGTCAAATACTGCTTCGATGTTCTACAATCCCTGGAAAGACATATCAAAGTGAAGCTGGTGTCTCTGGACACAGAAGGATTGCATGTAACGAATTCGACACGAGGACTAGCTCGGAATCTAATATCACCGGTCCCGAATCGTTCCACTACAAAAGACATATGTACTATCTTTCATAAAAGAGTACGTCTTTTGGATTAACTCAAAAGATTTCCGCAGATCGCCGTGTCGTAGACTCTACGTCAAGAGGGAAAAAAAAACAGTCCAGACAGATTTGTCGTTGCGGACACCCTATGCTGAATGATTTGTCGTTGAACGGTGAGTTCAACGGATTATTCATGATGAGATTTTAACTTGTTTCCCTCTGGATTTACCTATTCGCATGGAATTTGGCGAAAAATTGCTGTTTTTGAAGTGAATTTAATCCAGATAGACTACATGATATGGAACTGCACCCAGAACGAGTCGCTGCGTGGTGCGTAGTTTCATCAAGATGCATTGTGAGGAAGACGGTGTAACAGGAATTGTCAATAGGGCGGATTTTCGACAAAAATTCCTAAACAAGTCAATTTGCAGAAACTGACCTGCTGCAACAGATTGTTTTTTTAAAGGCGTTTTCAAGCAGGAAATGCACGTGGTATAGTGTGAAAGTTAGGAACCAGACAAATCGTTCAAACTGTGGGGCAATCGTCTCTTGCGATCGTTTTCAGGACAATTTCGCTTCATGTAAGCATGAAAAACCGTTAGCTAAACAGTCATTAATTAATTATCGTCTCGATGACTGATATCTGACGAAAGCTTGTTCAGTATCGTTTTCATATGTATACATATCTTGTTCTACACATTTGTGGCGATTTCAGAGTGATACGGCGCATTTTTTAGTTTTGTCGCGAACTTAACTGAGAACGTGTTGGTAAAATTTGAGAGGAATAAGAGCACAGATGGCACTTTTACGTGAGAATCTAGTTCTCAGAGGCACCACAATCCATAGAAAATAAACGAAGGATGAGACGATTGTGATGGTCATACATAAAGCAAATCATCGACGATATCACTGAAGTTAATCGAATAAGTTCGTCTGAAAGCGATCAGAACCCTGTTTGCTTTCAAGTTTCATCGCATGGGTTTACTAAGCCCAGTAATTGAGTTTTCTATAATTTAGTTCACGATGGTCACTAGTTGTTGTTTCTAACTCAAAAGTCTCTTCTAACGAGGGACACACAGCAACCAGAAAAAATGTGATGGCAGGGACTGTGAGGCGTTTAATCACCCAAAGCATCCATCCCAACTGACTTGGCTTCACGTCTCCCTTATAGCCACAATTGTGTTGCATCCCTCAGAAGCTACACTACGCGATAAACAACATCTCGTGGAAAGAGGAAAGCATAAAGATTCACACTCAAGGGAAGTCATCTCAAACGTCACATCTCCTCCCTCTCACACACTGCTTACAGTCTATCCCCTACTATATCAACAACATTCCCAACAACGGAAACAAATGTGAAACAAATCAAAAGAACTCAGATGCTCTTACATTTTACAACTAGTCTTATTTGTTTTCTTCCTTAAATTTAAGTTTATTTTAATGTGTATAAAATACTTCGGGAAATAATGAGTTGCAGAAGATCAAAACAGAGTGTGTCCGCGAAAAAAACACACACACACACAATTATCATTATTTACAAAAGAAAGGAGAAAAAATGTGTAGAAAATAGGAAAAAAAGAAATGCGCAGCATATCGCCGAATCAATATCGTCATCAACAATCTGCTTAGTCAAAATAAATATGTATGTATCCCCGACCGGACTCCTTCTCAGTTGTACAACGGAAATGTGTACTTTCTACTTTCGTTCCTACACTCTACCGTATTTCAATATAAGAATTAAAATATTAAGAAAATAAATTACAATATGCACCTAGAACAGAAGAGAAAAAAAAAAGGAAAACAAAAATCTTCCTGAATGCGGAAAAAGAATGTGTTCGCAGGGGTGACAGTCTCCTGCGTTGGTAAATCAGTTCAGAGCTGTGTTGTTGTTTTTTTCTTCTTCTTCTTCCCTCCTCGCCTTCTTTGTTTGCTTTGCTTAGCTTCCTTACACATCATGACTTAGTAGTGGAGCATCGTATTTTCTCGTGTTGAAGTTCGTACACGGCATTAGCCAGCAGGCTGGATGGCCGCGTCCAAATACGTCCGCTAGTAGATTTAACTTACGACGATTCGGTCGGTAGGTTCCTTTTTGCTGGACAGCCTCTACGGCTGTTTCGTCGTAGAGTATCGCGTGCATTTGATCGACCATGATGGCGAGGACAAATAGACCGAAGAGTGCAGATTCCAGAAGTAATATTACGCTGTGTAGCCTGTGAACGATGACGGGTGGAATGCATTTAATTCTATATGAAATGGAGTGGCGCTAAACAAATAAACAGTCAATACAAAGTAACGAGAGAAGTCCGTTTGTTTAAGTTGTTAGGGAGCCGTCTAAGCGGTGTTTGCTAGGATTCAGTCGAAAGCGGCTGCAATCGGTCTACTGAAGAAATGACTTGCAGGTTGTGGACAAAGCCTCACAGTATGAGGTAGTCACACTTCGTTTAACTCGGCTCTCGCCCAAAATCAGCATCTACCTCAATCGCATTGTCAACTGTCAAGTGCCTCCACGAAAAAAAACACATATAGTGGCTTCCGACTAAACGAGAAAATTATAACAGCTATTGTAAGGCCTATTTTGACTTATGACAACGTGGTATGGGTCTGAAAAGTCTGCTGCTATTGGGATCCAAAAGCTGGACCGCAAACCCGAACGATTTTGCTAGCATCCTAGATAGATTACAAATAGAACATACTGCAAGTGGAGTAGTCAACCTTCCCTTGACTTGGATTAACCCCGCCGGTGTTATCACCCAACATGAAAGGAGTGGAACAAAGAAGAACTCATCCATAACTCGAATTCCATTCTTTTTTACACATATGGGTCGAAGATGGATAAAGGAACAGGCGCGGACATCTTCACCGAATTATTCAACATGCATTACTGAATCAGACTACCTGACTACGGCAGTGTTTTCAGGCGGAGGTCATAGCGGTGAAGGAAGCGGCCAAATGATGTCATTGTTGGAAATACCACTGGCTGATATTATCGTTCTAATTGATAGTCAAGCGTAGTAGAAATCAATTCCAAGCTAGTCGCATGCTGCAACGACTCAAGGTTCTTGGCTCGCAGCAGTCGATCACTCTATGCCGCGTCCCGATTCAAAAAGCCGTAACTGGCCATGAGGTAGGAGAAGAACTTACTCGGAAAGGGGCCGAATCCGACCCATCCCAAGTAATCCTACATTTCCACCCACCCCTTCCTGTTATGTGAATCTGGGCCTCAGCCGACAAGCCTTCTTAACCAGCCGCCTCCAATTTCGACCACCATGTTGGTAGAGGTCTTTCTCTACTTGTGTGCACCATCGGCTTCGTGGTCGTCCTCTATTGCGTTGTCCCACTGGTTTCGAGTCGGGCTGGAGCAGTGTTGTCCATGAGATCTGCATGGACAAAAACCACAGTTCGCGCCATAGAGCAGGACCGGCATGGCCAGGGTTTTATACAATGATAGCTTGATCCTTCTAGAGGGGACTCTACTCCTCAATCGCCTCTTGAGCCCAAAGAAGCAGCGGTTGGCAAGAGTTATTCTGCGTTTAATCTCGGTACTGATGTTGTCTAATATTAACTTGGGAGGCAAGGTAGACGAATTCATTTACCACCTCGAAGTTGTAGCTGCCTATGGTGACGTTCTGAACTAGTCGTCGATGTTGTATGTCCTTTCTTGATGTCAGCATATACTTCCTTTTGCCCTCCTTTACCGCTAAGCCCATTTTTGTTGCTTCCGTTTCAATACCATTAAGCGCCTCATTGACGGAAGTTCAAGATCGTGCCATCTTTTGGAAGATCATGCCCCTTGTGTTGGCGAATGAGTTTTGCACGACCTTCTTAAGTACGATGTTAAAGGCAATCACATAACAGCGTGTCGCCTTGCCTAAAACCTTTCTTGACATTGAAGGTCTCTCTGAGTTTGTTACCGACCTTGATGGAGCAGCGAGAGTTCTCCATCGTCATCCTGCACAGCCTGACGAGTTTAGCAGCAATGTCAAAGCTAGACATGGCGTTTTATAGCTCTTGGGTTTTTTCGGGGATTTGTCTTAATGTGAAGATTTGTTCGAAACTATCAGGTTATTGACGAATGATTTCAGGCGCTCACATAAAACGGCAGAGAAGATCTTATAGGAGAATCATGGAACTAGCTAATGAAAAGTATGACTTTCATTCCACCTGTGAGACCACTCGGATATTGTGGCATAGCGTAAAAAACATACTTCTCCAGTGTAGCAAAAAGCGCACCAGCTTTTTGGTAGCCGAGTCGATGACTGAACACAAATATATGAGATACCACGAATAAGAAATGGAATTTACCCATGACACCATACGCAGGGGCTGTAGGGACCATTATTACTGCCCCAGACTCTGCATTCAAAAAGAGAGAGAGCACTGGTCGATTTCTTCTTCCAGCTTCTTCAACACATTGCAGACATCCCTATCAACTCTATTTGCAGGTTTTTCAAGATCACCGGATGGCTGGAAGGTACAGCACAACATCTGTACACTCGGAGGCTCTCATAAGATCAACGAGTAAGACGATGGAAGGTCTTCATTCCAATGGGCATCACAATGGGTCTAATAGGAACTAACTGAGATGTGTCGTCTACCCACAGAGCTAACCTAAACTAACATTCAGGAGGGGTGCAATCATCGACTCTGATAATTTCCTCGTGGCAGCACCATTTCAGAGCTCGACTGTCCAATGTCACCGAAAGCTGCACCAGCCTTATTGATTTTGTCATTGGACGCCTCAGCAGTTACTTTAGAGACTCTCCGGTATGCCTTCGACGAACATAAACCCCAACGATATGTGGTTTCATTGCCGCTAGGCCATCAAAGAGTTAATGGAAACGTCTTTGGCTGCCTACCACCACGACAAGAAATCCCTGGTATGATGACGAGTGCGAGAAAAATGAAGGAAAAAAGCACTGCAACGAAAAACAAGAGCAGAGCAGAACCGCTAATGGCTGGATGGCGCAGTTGGTTGGGTGCCTGCCTTTGGTTATAAAGGTTTCAAGCTCGAGTCCCAGTGAAAGCAAAAGTTGAAATGGTTTTGTTCTGGTTTTCAAATCTGGTCCACTCACCATTTGCTGTTGAGATCAGATAAACGGTAATTGGCATTACAATGGACCAAGAATAGTCTAAGTGAGTTGGCAACTTTGCTAGCAGTTCAATAACATAATAACAAGTGTAGTAACCGACTTGAAGACGGAGGAGAAAGAGCTTATACACTTGAAGAAAAGGCCTCTTGCAACCTTGCAGAGGGACAGTTTAGAAAGAAAAAATGAGCCTTTTCTAGAAAAAGCTAAAGACTAAAGATCTTGTCCTAATCGGCACGTCTCAGTGCGGCTCCCGGCGCGGCACGTCGACCATAGACCGATTGAGGAGACTAGTGAGTTTTGAATCAATACTAACCATCTATTTATCAATTTGAAAGTTGCAAGTCGCTATTCGATTCGACGCGAGGCCGAATTCGGGATGCCGGACAAATTGAACCGGTTGTGTCTTACCACGTTTACACCAACGCGACCCACCGTTCTGTTCGCCTCGGGGGTTCCAAGCTTTTCGAAACCTTCACCGGATTTCGATGTCGTAGTGAAATCATTTACCGCAATTGAAAAAGAAGAGAGATGCCTCGGTGCTGAGGCATGGGTAATTTGAAAAGCGGATGAAGAAGTCCTTTACAACGAGCGAGTAGAAATTGAACGTGGAATCCAATCTTTGACTGCTTTGTGTGAACGGCTACTCTGGAGACGAAGATTCAGTCACGAACTGTATGGTTTCATGAGTCTAGCAAGGCGTTCAATGCTTGAGGTCACGCATTTATAGCATGCCTCCAACATTCGATTTCGATTGACAGGGGGCGCTTGTGTCTAATGTTGCACACTAAGGAAATGACACATGCTTGGGAATCCAATAGCAAAACGACCAATTGCAAATGTTAAAGGAAATTATGACCACCGGATTCTACGACCGTTGTGCAGATCAGTCAGTTTCGGAAGCAGTGGGACAATGTCTACAGGGTCGCCCATCTAATGGTTTTTTTTTTTAAATAAATGGGTTTTTTTGACACAATCATCAGTATCGTACCTGAGTTGCTTCACGTTTGAATCGAAGGACCCATCGCGACTATTGTACGCTAGTTTGTGGGAATGTGATTTCTGTGGGAATGGTGGGATCAGAGCAACAGTCCGAAACCATTAGCAAAGTCTTGGAAAAGTGTAGGTAGGTAATACCTCGAAGCCGTTCGAACGACGTATTCCATAACGAATACATGAACAAAAGTTAATTTTGGTGGCGACCGTGGCATTATGGGTCTGCGACTCGACTTTAACGCATTTGAACATCTGCGTCTAGGTTCGAATAACGGTACGACAAAAATAATTGTCACGGCCCCCACCTCATTCGAGTCACTGGCAATGCTCAAAGAATATAACTGTCTGCAAAAAACCTTCCCAAATTTGGCCGTTCGGAGGCGGCATAAAACTATATGCCCCATCCACTCGTGAGAGAACTCTGGGGAATAATAATTCTGTCATGTCCACTCTGAAAGAAAACAAATCTCTGTTTACTTTGGGACTTTGGGAGGGAAATCATTTAGAATGGTAATTAGTCTCCGCCGACAAGCAGAGTGAAACTTTAATGGTCCTATTGTTTTTTTTATTCGTCCAGAGAACAATAGGCAACGAAGATGTCATCATGCGGGTATTTACGGCAATGTAGGGAAACATTTGAAATTACCCATTTCAGATTGAATACGCGTAGTACCGCGTGTAGCGGGCCAAAAGTTATTTTTGAACATCAACGCACCAAAGTCTGTTTAATATCGAAAAAGCGAATGTGTGTATAGGAGTGGTCTTATTAAAAACCGATTTTATCATTTTTTCTTTACGACACAATAAACAATCTTCATGTGTCTAGTCAGTGACATTTTCGGCGGAGTCAATAAAATTCTTGTGAAATCATAAAAGAATCTCTAGGTAAATATGTGTGATGTTTTGAAATGCACGAATCAATTTCAGACGCCAAAGAAGTAGCACTAATGTATGCATATACATATGGACAAGCGTGTGTCTTCTGACGAGGTAAACATCAGTTTTAATCCCACAGTTCCACAAATACTGCCGCAGGTTTTAGATCATCGATCCCAATATTTACGTTTTAGTTAACCTATCTAGCAATTATCACCAATTATCAAAAGACTGTGGGTGGGTGAGACTGTGTTTGTTTTTTGACAAAACAGTGGCTGAATACAACATTTAGATAAGGTTAGTATGTGGAGCAGCTGCTTTTTTGAACGTAATGGCATGAATGTCTCAACATCTTGACTTCCGATGCGTGTCTTGAATGCGATTCCATTGATAGAGGATAGTCACTGAAAAGGTGGTTAGACCAAAAGTCTAGTTAAATTCGGGGAGGATCGAGTGGCCTGGATATGCCTTGCTTTGCTCTCGCGATTTGATCGTATGAATGCAAAAGGAAAAACTGCTAGATAGCATGTCGGTTGATTTTCAAAAATGTTTCAGTGATTAGGTAGGCATGATTAAAAAGAAATTTTGCTCGACTAAGACCTGGTTAATTTTTCACTTTCCACGCAGTTACTCCTTTGTGTTTTTGGCATCGTTGGCATCGATTGGTCGTGCGAATTGCTTTTGAGCATATGTGGCCATTTGAGGATTTGGAAAGTTTGTAGAACATCCTTTAGATCTACGTTATTCCGATCTACTAGGTAATTCAAATAATGCTTGTCTAGTAGTATTCTTCTCTTTCTGAAAGGGAAAATATGATAGGACAACAAAGTACAGCAAGCCCAGCGTAACTGACGCTCCCTTTATTGCTGGATTCTATACAATCAATTCACAAAGAGTTATAACAGCACCATCTCTATTCGTTTTGAAGATAAGCAGGGAACTTGTTTGTCGATTTTCTAGAGAGATGCAAGCTCTTTATAAATCAAATTTCATGTGAACTAAGTTTGCTTCTAACATCGAACATACTGAACAATTTTAGTCCTAAGCCATCATTTTGACTGGACTATAAGTGGGAAACACATCACAGAATGTGTAGGTATTAGCAGAATAGGTTAACGAGGAGTAGTTAAACTTAACAAAAAGCATGTCGATGTCTCACTAAAACATGAAAACCTTTGTTTACGAAAGCCTCATTAATTTGAATTCAGTTTGTCAAGCCGTTCCTTCTCGCTTCTCAGACGAAGTGGCTGATTCGAGATCCATTCTACCTATTGAGTTTGTTCGGTAATTTGGAGAAGTCAAAGATAATAATATCAAAATAAAAGGCTGACCTGGTAACAGGTAAGCTTGAAGAAAAATTAGCACAATTTACCCATTAATTTAGCCTAGAAGAACTGCTTCAATAAACGGAATATTCGGAATGGCTTCATAGCGCAGTTCGTTGAGAGCCTGACTTGGTTATAGGCGTCCCAGGTTCGAATCCCACTGAAAGCAATAGTTCATATGCTTTTATCTGGTTAACACATCTGGTCCAGTCACCATTTGCCGTTGCGATCAAAAACACGGCACTGAGCACCATAATGGACCAACAATGGTCTAAGTATGCTGCAATGTCGCTGGCAGCTCAATAAACTAACTAACCTTTTTTTTATAATTGTCGCGTGCTCAAGGGGTTATTAATACCCTTAATTGCGAACATACGCCTTATAGATTATAGCCAAATCAGAGCGGGTGAAGTATTTCTTGCATCGATTAAGGAAACCTAAACATTTCGCAGCATTTTTGGCAACCTCGAATATGTGATCGTTCCAACTAAGTGTTGTGTTGATGTACATACGGAGGATGGAAAGTTTTTCGGTTTCGTCGATACAAGCACCATTCATGGATAATGGCTGATTATCAGGGGTTCGCTTTAGAGACAGCAGACAGAATTTTTTTTTTTTTTTTTTTTTTCATTACGGAAACATCGTTTCGGTGTTTCGGTTTGTTTTATTGTATATAAAAAAAACATAAACGGAATATTCAAAATAGTACCAAATTGAATATATTCGAAGATAGATATTTCTGAGATGTACGCAGCACAAGTTTAGGATGTAAGCCCAATGCGAACCGATGAGAACTGCAGCGCCTTTATATTAAAAACGATTTGTTTAGCACCCTCCACGAACACCGAACCATATGCTTGTGCTGGAAACAGGCCTTACCTTTCTGTATATAAAATCACTTAAGATCATCAAAAGAATATACTGCGGATTTAAAATGGCAGACAACCGACACCCAAGAATGCCTACAAACAACTGGCAACCAAAGTGTTTGCTTCGAAGAGTGGATGGAATAGGCTCAATGGAGTGGTGAAATACTGAGCACATATGAGACAAACTGGAACAACTTACTGTATGTAAGACATGTTGATGAACAAACCAGAATACACTTCTTTTAACAGGCGTTAGGATCAAGACATCGCTGTGCATACAGGCGGTTTGAGAAGCTTTCTCTAGACAGGAAATACTCTCTGAGTATTGTCAGAGACTCGAAAGAGGTGAGGTCGTGAAAATTGTTTTCGTCGCACAGAGCAGGAATCGAACCTACGACGTCGAGTTTGGGGTCGACGCACATACCCACAACGCCACGGGCCAACACTGAAGAATTTATTTTATACCACCCCGCAATTTCAGGAATGTTTAAACTCCGCTTGTGCCCCATGGAAGTGATCTACCTCTAGTCTGTAGCATCTGCAATTTCGATTAGAAATAAGATACTCAGCATTTTCTGGTTAAATGTTCAATCCTAAGGGAAACTTCCTATCGGAACAAGAAATGACATCGCAACTCAACGACATGGAAGTAACCAAGCTCTTCAACTCTTGCAAGAGCACTATTGTCAATCATTCAGGCAGCATAACCATGCTATCTAAATCTGAAAATCTAATCTGCATGTGATTGTGGACGCATGTCGGAGACTGGCATCATCAAATGGAGAGGGCAGCTATAATTCAGGTTCAGATATGAGGGTCAATTTAATAATAATAATAATAATAATATGAGTGTCGCGGTTCAGTCCGTAGAGGGACTGGGACTAGCTTCTCAGTAACCACTCGCACTCGTGCTATTTCTTCTCTCATGAATTTCATGTCTAGCACAACTGTAAGTTGTCAGAGGAATTTGAGGTCCAGAATGGAGTTCGTCAAGTGTGCATACTGTGATCACTGTTGTTTCTGGTGATTATCAGCGATGTACTCCATCCATCATTGACGGATGGAAACTATGGCATTCGATGGAATATGACACCTTATCTTAAACACCTAGACTACGCAGATGATGTTGCATCGGATGATGGTCCTCCGCTTGATGGTCCACAATCTAATCAGAAAAAACAAGAGCTCTAAACATTTCTGACAATAGCGCCCAATTGAACATCACCGGACACTAATGTTGAGAATGTTAGTAGCTTTCTATTCCTGGGAAGTGTGGTCTCGGCTAACCACAAAGGCTCCGAACTTGATGTGTGAAGCAGAATCGGAAAAGCAATGTAATCACCTTGAGGACCAAACTGCCACTATTCCGCTCTAACGTAGTATCGGTGCTGCTTTATGT
Source organism: Eristalis arbustorum (assembly GCA_916610145.1). Taxonomy (NCBI): domain Eukaryota; kingdom Metazoa; phylum Arthropoda; class Insecta; order Diptera; family Syrphidae; genus Eristalis; species Eristalis arbustorum. The sequence goes on from OU744317.1 coordinate 9,651,843, forward strand.
ATGCAGTGGAAAATGGACACCACCACGACACGAAAGCTGCAATTCTTCGTAAACAGATGTTTTAGGAACGTCATTAGTTGGTGGCAGTGGATTGAACACACCCTACGGCGCGACGACAAGTGCATTGCGAAGTACACAATGCAGTGGAATCAGCTGACACAGAAAGGCAGAACAGCGGGACGCCCTAGGCAAACGTGCCGCAGAACATTTGAAGATGAATCAAGCTATTTAGGAATCAGTTAGAGAGAGCTCAAACGCATTGCAGAAATTCTAGATGGCACGCAGGCGCGGTTGATCCCTCATGCCCCTGAGGGGTTAAATGATGTAAGAACAATAACAACATGATCGGAAGGAACCTACAGTTTTATGCAGACTCCAAACGGCCAAGTTTGAGAAGTTTTTTTTTCTAGACAGTTATATTCTTTAAGCATTGTCAGTGGGTCGGCTCAGACCAGACATGGAACCTAGACATCGACATTCAAGTGCATTGGGTTTGACGCACATGCCTAAAACGCCACGGGACACCACTGGGTCGACATTAACAGTTATTGGTGCATAGACGTGTTTAGGGTTAGGTCACACGGAGGTGAATGATTGAAGTTTGCTGCAGCAGAGTAGAGTGCTTTCAAAAATAGATAAATAACCTGTAGTATCAGCAGTGGTATCTAACTTTGAATTATATAGGTAAGTAGCCAAGAATGTCCTCCAATATTTGAGAAGCTAGGAAATCATAAGAGTTACATTTTTGGCACTTTCAATATGATATAGACTCTATTTCCGGCGTGAAGCAAATATTTTATGCACAAGTCAACCGCTTTTCTCACTTTTGGCTAAGAGCACTACAGGCATGTCCTTGAATGTCTGGTGATGTTGTGAACTTCTTCTTTGGATCCCCAGTCAAGGTGCCTCTGTAAACCTAACAGGGTCTTGGGCTATGCGCTTCCAGTTTCGTATTTGATGTGATGACGAAATCGAAACCCGTATCTAAAGATACACCTCCAAGCTGCCCTTTTCACATTCATCAACTAATCAAGTGCTAAATTTGCGTCATATCACGTACCCACCAGCAGCGGCTGGTAATTAATCTCAGTCATGTTCTCTTCCCATTAACATGGCTCATTGCTACACCATTGATATCCAAGCAAAAGCAACGACCCGGCAATCAACAAAGTAGATAGCATGTTTATTTTCACTAATTGAAAATCACACGAGCAAAAAAGATAAACACTTATCTCTGATATCTTAAAGCATTCAAATCGAAGGTTAATGACGCAAAATCCCTCCGTAAGAATTCACTGAACAGAGGCGCAATTCGATATCGCACAACACTTCAATTTAATGAATGAAACTTAAAGCGCATTCCTCGACGTAATCTGCCCGAGTTTAAGGGAGCTTCGGCCACGCCGCCACGAGAAAATGCTAAATATAATCCGATTAGGGTTACGTAGTAAACACGTTCGTATGCGACTTTCTTTTGCCTTTTAAGACGAACCAAGTGGTAAACAGAATCTCGTTCAATTTATGCAAGAGAAGCAACTTTCACAATGCATGTCGCATGGGCGACTCAATCGATTCCTTACAGCAGAGTGGCCATAATTAGATTAACATGCTTGAGCGACTGGATGGAAGGATTTCATACTCACATCCTCGTTTGCGACTCCACCACGTTCGTGTTGCATTCTTCGCACGGATATATCCAGGAGCCCAGCACCAGTGCGACCGAGTACAAGGAAAGAATTCCCACATAGACTAGAAATTGTAAAAAGAACTTTTGATTGCGCTCGCCAACGCAGTTGTTGATCCACGGGCAGTGATGGTCCATGCGACGAATGCACCGCTTGCAGATGCGACAATGGTGTGCTCGCGGTGGACGATATGTTTCGCATCGCGTACAAACGGTCCATTCACCGTGCTCGTGACTGTTTCCATTTTTCTGATTGGCATGCAAATCGGAGAAGTCCAACCGATTCAATGGGAGTGGTACAGTTCCGGGATCAGAGAGGACCGCCTTCAGATGGGACATTCCCAAGAGGAAGACCACTGTGTTGAATAGCACAACATGTAGCGGTGCCCAGATACTGCAAGTAAACACGTTCATTTATGCAGCTGATGCTGGGAATCAATCAGGGATTTCATACCTTGTTTGCATTGTTTGCAAAATGATCCATCTCATGACAACATAATCGGCATAGAATACGGCTAAGTACGTCACCAACAAGCAAACAATACCGCACGGATCGCGCACGAATGTCATCGTGTTGTGTTAACGATTTAATTTGATGTGTTTTTCAATCGAGTTCGTGTGGGAAATTAATGGCAATTCATGAAAACATTGATTGGCCAGTCGACATTTTCACGGGAAAATTTGTATTCTTGTTTTCCAACTCAATGACGTTTCAAATGTCATTAGTGGTTTTAATTTGATTGAATTGGAGAAAGTTCGCAAAAGGGGATGGTTACACAAATGGATCGATTGCACGGGGAATGAAATGGGATATGGAGAGAGCAGATGAATGGAATTCCACATGATGGAAAGAGTAGATGTCAGTCGGTGGTAGAATGTGAGTTCTCATGAAGACTGAAGATGATGATAGCATTGCCGGCGAAGGGACCTCAAACTTAGCTGGTTTGGTACACACTGTGATAAAACATAAATAATACAATCGTATTAATTCTTAAAATCACCGAGTGTGGTACTTAAAAGCATTCTTTCGTGCATACGTTTGGAAAGAATTGAAGAGACATACCGTTATATGCAACAAAACAATAATGCGGTGCGATGAGCTTTATCACAGGACGATTTTGTCCTTTTACAGAGTCTTCTTTAATTCAAAATGGGCAGATGAAGGCGGCTTAACAGCAGTGTAGTTCCAGTAGTCCCAAGTCTTCATAAATGAAACATGGAAAACGGTAAAATTGTAAAACATATATGCAGGGGTCAAAAGGTTATTCTGAAAAATAACTTCAACATCACGAAAAAAAATAAATAGATATAAAATAGACCAGGATCTGCAGCACCTAGAGGAAAAAGAAATTTGGTTTGTAACTTCTAATGTTCGCAACGTAAAATACTTTCTACGGGCCAGGTGGATTTGCGAAAAGACCAGAAAGTTCTCAGTCGTTGTCAGTATAGAGGCGGGTGCATAATGATTTGTTCCGCATTTGGGTGTCATGGGAGGTCGGAAATAAAGTTCTTTCCATCGAGAATGCCTTAACTATTCCGGATAACTACAATAAATGGGAGCAGAAATTTACTAAATGTTCCACGAATGTCCAACCGGATAATACAGGCGTTCACACTGACAAAGTATTAAAAGATTTTTTCCGGGAAAAGGAAATTCTAGACTGGTCAGCACGTTCTCTGTAGTCAAGAACATAGAAATTAGTTTCGGACAACTTGTGAGAGAAGTTTACGTCGGAAAAAGACAGTTGAGGATATTAACAGGAGCCATTCAGATACTGGCGAGCAGTACCAGGAAAATAAATTAAAAGTTTACTTAAATCGTGACCACGGCCACATTAAGAAGATTTTCGAAAAAGTAAGGAAAGTTTAAGTTTGATTAAGTTAAGTTTGATCGTTTTGCAGTAATTTCTAACACCGGCCAAAAACCCATCCATCTCTCGAAGAACCAAGATATTTCTATATAAGACCTTGATAGTCCTAGTCCTGATGTATGGCGCAGAAGCATGGAAGATAACTAAAGCGGACGAGAACATTCTTGGCCGCTTCTAGCGAAAAGTCCTTCGAATTATCTTCGGTCGCGTATGTACGGATGGTGTTTGGAGGAGGAGACTGAACGAAGAACTGTTCGGCAGCGACAACGATCTGTTTAAAGGATTTCAAGTTTCTTCTCTCAGACATAGCCACAGCTATGGCTATGGCGTAGAGCGAATGGACACCCATGAGAAAGTCTTCGACACCAAGTCCGAGGAACAACTCGGTAAAGGAAGACTACGCTTCCCGTGGCGCACACAGCTAGAAGGGGACCTGAATAAGTTGAACGTGCGTGAACTAGCATAGGACCGGGCTAGATGGAGAGGCATGCTGAGGCCCAGGTCAACCCCACACTGTAGCGCCCGTCAGGCAAAAAGAGGAAGGCCAAAAACCCTGGTAACTAGAGCCGCTGTTTTAAGACCTTTACTTAATTTCTAATAATTTCAAATAGTGCTATCTTTTTGTCGCATTACAGTGTATACTTACTTACTTACTTACTTACTTAAGGTGGCGCTACAGTCCGGGGTGGACCTGGGCCTCAACCAACAAGCGTCTCCAGCCAGCTCGATCTTTAGCTAGCTGTCTCCAGTTTCGCACGCATAGTTGGTTGAGGTCCCTTTCCACTTGCGTGCGCCACCTGAGTCGCGGTCTTCCTCTACTGCGCCGTCCCTCGGGGGTGGATTCGAAGACTTTTCGGGCCGGAGCATTGGTTTCCATCCGCTCTACACGACCTATCCATCTCAATCGTTGGATCTTCACTCTTCTGGCTAAGTCGATGTCGCTGAACAGCCCGTATAGTTCGTCGTTGTATCTCCTCCTCCACTCACCATCTATGCAGACGGGACCGAAAATCACCCGAAGAATTTTCCTCTCGAAGCAACCAAGGGCTGCTTCATTCGCTTTTGACAGAGTCCATGCCTCCGCGCCATATAGCAGGACTGGGAGGATTAAGGTCTTGTAAAGCGTTACCTTGGTTGTTCGAGAGAGGGCTTTGTTTACCAATTGCTTTCTTAGCCCAAAGAAGCACCGATTGGCAAGAGTTATTCTTCGTTTGATTTCAGCGCTGGTGCTGGTGTACAGTGTATACTACCAATAGCAAATACAACCTTGCTTTCGTGATTCAACACTTCATAAAAAAACCAACAGAATTAAAATGTGCTATTTTTTTTTCTCCAAGGCAGCTATACGTAAGTCCAGTCACATCCTGCTGGAGGGACCCCTGATTCTTCTAAATAGAACGGATCAAGAGGGGAGGAAGCTCTATAAAACCCACATTTCCAGGTGTGAACTCCTGAGCCTAAGAATGAATGAAATTGTGTTAGTATGTCTTCGAACGTCTTTGAACTCCGAATATCTAGGACAATGCGGCTCAATGCAGTTTCACTATATACTCGAGGAGAGTACAATACGACTTCTCCTTTCCCCATACTCGTGGGGCCAAACAACTTTAAGGAGCGCTTAACTAAATGCTAGTTTCACAATGCACGTTTGAACTCCACTTTTGGCTTAGCCTGAGTTCAGCGATTTATTCCCCATGAAATTGAATGAGAAACCCGATCAGTACAGCATGGCCGTTGAGACACCAGAGAATTCATCATGAAATGTTTGCAGTCACATCTACGTTATGTTTGTGTTATAATTCTCCTCTGTGGTCTTCGTTGAATGACAGACAGACGTTTCAGATGTTTAAATTGATTATTGGTCCAATTCCAATTAAAAAAACTGTTACGCAAGCGTAATCGGGTCGTCAGTGCCTTAAATTTCAACTTTTGGTCGATACAATTTGCTTGACGACAAATTGATGTTGAGCGTTCATACACAAAAAATGCTTGGCACTTGGCAGACTGTAGTTCATAGAACCTAACTTAATTTTATTTCACATTTCCAAGTTATGAGCTTTGCAAGGTCTGAACTACGCTTTAATATTTCATGAAAGCTTTCATTTAAAATACTTTAACACATACAAGTACTGGCCAGGAATGGCTTTGGTCAGACTTCGAGCCAGGGAAAGAATGCAGTCGCGTCTTCATGGATGGCTTCAAAACAAACGAAAAGTCTGGCGCTGGTGTTTTTATGGAGGACGACAACATTGTGGTTAAAGGGTCTGTCTCTAGTGACAACCCTTTAACCACTTCCAAGATAGTTCAGCAATGCAAATCCTTTCTAAATTTGCTTGACAGTCAAAATTTACTGAAGCTCACCTTGGTCCCAGGACACCAAGGAATCGCTGGAAATGAACTCGTCGATGAATTCTATAGACAAGGATCAGATGAAACCTGCGCTCGGACTACCTGCGTCTGTGGTTGGAGCTTCCATTGATGGTTGGACCTCTTGAGAGTACAATTTGAGATGGCATGACTCTCCAAGTAGACAGATCAAACGTCTGTAAGAAATCCTCGGCATTCTTGTTGTCCCTTGACACAAAAAACTGCAGAAGACTTATCGGCGTAAATACGGGCCACTACACCTTTGCCAGAACTTAAATGTGCTTGGTTTAAGCGAAGATACCCTCTGCGACACCTGTGGAGAGGACGACGACACAACAAAGCACTTCTTCTGTCAGGAAGTGTCTTCTGTAGGTGTCTCATCACAGAAGAGCCTGCTGGTCTTCCGAGGGAATTGTAAGTTGCTGCCTGGTAGTGTCTGCCTGGACCAGTCTTCAGTCTGAGTGCTCTAGTATGTATCAAAATCTCCAACAAAAAAATCATACTAGTCATTTTTCACATAAGGAGGCATTGGGTTATCAAAAACCTTTGTTGCTTACTTACTTACCTATCAGGCAGATGAACCATGAATTGTCTGAGTCTGAGCAATTGCTGCCTTGCATCGGTGACGGTGCTGGGCACGCTGCTTCCAGTCATCAAGGCTCAGCTGTCTTACATCCGCGAAGACTTGGTCTTTGTACAAGAGGTTCGGTCTTCCTCTCTTTCTCGAACCAGGAGATTCGGATTCGAAGAACCTCTTTGCTGGAGCGTTGTTGTCCATTCGCTCGATGTGGCCGAGCCAGTGTAGTCGATAGATTTTTGCCTTCCGGACTACATCCACATCCTTGTACAGCTTGTAGAGTTCGCGATTGTGTCTTCTCCTCTCACATAGTACGCTGGATATGATCCTGTAGGCGGCATTGAGCTGGGATATACCTCTATAGTTCTTGCAGGAGGTAGGATCGCCTTTTTTGTGGATGCGGAATATGGAGCTGATATTCCAGTCGTCGGGCATGCTTTCATCTTCCCAAATTCGGCAAATGATCTGGTGCATGCTCCCTACCATTACATTGCCCCCATCTTTGAAAAGCTCCGATAATAAGAATTCTGAGACTGCGGCATTGTTGTTCTTCAGCCTTTTAATGGCTTTACCGACTTCTTCAAAGCTAGGTGGGAGGATTACCCTTTGTTGGGACTCATTTATTTTCAAAATTACTCGTTTTTTAAGCCTCTGGTAATCTTAAATAATTTAACCTGTGGTAACTCTGAGAGGAACTTTGCAGTGTTCAAAATGTATGGCGGCGCACACTCTGTCTTAAGAAGATTGTTATGAATTTATTTAAGTTTGTTATTGTACCCTTTTTTTTCCATACCACTGGAAAATGTCTTCATATGTCTATTCGTTCACATTGAAAATTTTACCGCTCAAGCACTTATGTCAAGCAAAAGGTATAAACAAATAGTTGAGTGTGAACGCCGCTTTTCAATGCAACCTTTTAGGCTGTCTGGAGTGAAATTACTTCTATACACAAACCAAAATCCACATCCAACCACAAAAAAAAAACGTTACGATTCGTCCACAATCTGAAATAAATTTCACTTCCACCAATGTAACACACCCATTAAAAAGATTTCACTTAATTCCATTCCATTTCGCCCCGCAGTGACACTTCGAAATCTTTCTGCAACATTTCTCTTCAGTAAAAACATGACAGCTCGATTTCGTTTCGTTTTCATTAGTCATTTTTTTGTAACTTATCATCCTCAAAAGTTTTTGTCGTCGACAATACATTTCGTGTACAAAAACCCTAAGCCCAGCAGAAAACAACTGATTTTAGCAAAACATTTCCGAGCATACCGCAACAGCCTGCAACAGCTAATCTGAGCCTAGATCCAGCTGAAGTACATGAGAAAACATTTCAAGTAGAAACACGGCAGAGAAAATGGGCCTCTTCGGACAGTCGACACCGTTTGATGCTGACATTGGTAAGTTTCACAAAGGAAAACCGAGGGCGACCGAAGAAAGAAATGCAATTTCGCAGCCATACCCCGGTGAAAAATTATCATCTCAGACTACAAAGACACAGTGCACACACGACGAATTGAATTCGGTTTATCGGCCCGCGACCCACCACCTCGCATCAATTACTTATCGGGGGGGTCTGCGACTGGCTCGCCATTTGTCCGTCAATTAGCGATGGGGAAAAAAATATGTTTATCGATTTTCATTTCGTGTTGTTTTGAACATAAAAACACTTTCTTACTCGTCTCCTTGGTTGGGCATATTACGTGATAATAATTCGATTTGAGAGCTCTCACACTGGCCGTGGATGGGCAAAGTGGTCTCGCGAATCTTCCCTTCATTCGGGGGGTGGCTGTCAGTTCGGGGGCCGTTTATGATGATCGGCGATCAGGTGACTCATTTTTATCCGCGACAACAGTGCTGAACAACTGAAGGTGAAAAAGATTTGTGCGCTATCAGTCTCTGACGTCGCAATCGTCGATCGCGCAAATCCAGTATCAGTGACAATCGGTAGGAGCTAATGACTGCTTTATTGCGATTTTAAATTTAAATTCGGTGTTGTCTTGGAATCAGAGCGAAAACATAAAGGCAACGAGTGGTTGTGTGTCTTGAGGTTGAGTTGTGGGTTCATGGGTCCCGTGGTGTGAAGAGTTTTACGACTTCGTTTCGTACTTTCTCTCTCTCTCAAGAGTTTTATCTTATCCCCGAATTGTTGGTGAAATTCTATGCGTGCACTATGCGCTACTGTTGTGAGTAATGTCGAATGTCCATATGTTAGAAGAAATTACTCATCAAATTATTTCTAGTCTCTCGTGAATTCTTTTGCAACAAGGACAATCATTTCGTCCAAAATTTCACGAACGTTGGGGAATTCTGACGCCGATTAATTGGAACCCCTTCCATTTTCATGCAATGTCTTTGAAAAGAAGAAGAACTAAAGAATCCAAATGATGACCATCATGGTTGCAAATTAGTAATCTATTTTCATTCAAAGGCAGCTCGGACACATCGATCCATTATGGTGTAAGACAACGAAATTTGTTCGATTCGTCATTTTTATGATTGAGTGATGAGCAAGCTGGATTCGATCATCTTTGCGAAGTGCAACGTAGAGCACATAAACAACTCCTTCCTACATGCCAATAGGATTCCATGCCAGTCTTAAAGAGAGACTACTGCCACAACGACTTAGGGCCTTTGTTATTTCAATTTGTGCAACATATGAAGTGAAATCTATTCAAATTGGGCACTTTTGCTCAGTTGGTGTGGAATCCGAAATTAGAATTTGCTTCCAAATGTGCGTGGTTATGTCTGGTTGGTCCGAGTTTGCCAAACACTGCTGTAAGCCACTTTCAGCAAACAAGCTTGGCGTACAGATCCAATTCGTTGATGGACATGAGGACAATCAGTTGTGAGTTCAAAGATCTCCAAAATAGTCGATTCGTGGTTGTTGCATGATTCGACACGGATCAAGGGGTATTCGTTAGAAAGAGTAACAGCAAATCCGTAGGCTTTAAAATCGAAGTGTATTACCAAACCACACATGAACTCAAGAAGCTTAACCTTAAGCATAGCTAAGTAAACATAAATTGAATTTTTCGGTAAATCGGCGCTCTAGTAACACCGAGTCGAGCTATCCCAAGCAACAGATGGCGTCCGTGTTAATCCATACAAGTGAATGAGAAACTCAGTCAATTTGTTGCAAAAATGCGATGTGCAGTAGATATACTCCAAACACGCATCAGTCCTCCCGTGCTCTCCCTTGATTAAATATGATGAACTTCAACACTGTTTTGCTACGTGGTAGCTGTTGAATAACTAAAGACACATGTCATATCGCACGTAGAATAAAGTCAACTAAAGCAATTAAGAATACATAGAAGTCCTAATAATCACCTCACCAAGTTTCGTTAAGTTTTTTTTCTCTAGTGGAGGCGCAGTCGCTCTCTGCATGTGTAAATGTCTCTTACTATAATTTTGCTTAATTTTTCAGAAGTAACCATGGGCTCTTCGAAATTAGACAACTCAGATTTGACATAATCCTTGATTCATTATTACTAGCTTTTATACTAGATGCCTGACTGGCACTTCAAACTCCTATCTGTAGCAGTAACGTGGGCATTGAAGAGAATGAACAATAGTTCCGTGGGTAGCATATTTAGAGGACACAGCCCTTTGGTGATCACGCCTTGAGAGATTCGTCTCAAATTCCCTTGGCTTCAGCTCGGCACTTACGCCTCGCATATATAAACTCCTGCGACCTTTTTTCTTCAATTACTCAAGCGATTAAAGTAAAGTGCCCATTGCAAAATTCTCCTTAGTTGATCAGTCAAGTCTAAATACAATGATTTTCACGGGATATACGTAATTAGTTCGACTCAGAGGATGAATGAAAAATTGAGGAAAATGCAAAAATATGGCAAAAAACAGACAAAGCACTTGAGTAATTAAAAAACACCAAAAAGGAACATCAAGAGAATGATTGGAGCCACTACGAGGGTGGATCAATAAGTCTGGTGTCTGATTCGATTCAAAAGAGGAGGAGCGGTGAAAATTGCTTTGTTGGGTTTGGACCAAGATACCAGGCTCAAGTCTGCAAACCACCAATGGCGACCACTAGGTTAGGTTATGGTGGGTGACTGCTAAGAGTGCAGGAACTCTTCCTAATCCTGCAAAAATGCGGTTTAGCTGACTAATGTTTACGCTATTTGGTTCGTTGAGGTTTTTGAAAAGTAGGCCGCTAAGTGTTAGTACCTACGTCTTGTCAGAGGACTACAGAGTAGTAGTAGTTTCTATATGCTCATCATCAATGCAGCTTCTGTATAAGTCGTATGGAACATCCAGACTGCGAGCACGTATGTCCATTGCGTAGTGAGCGAGAGTCTGCTAAGTCTAAACAGACAATGTGATCGTTTAAAGCCTAGTGGCCGTATTTATTTTGTGGAGCCATCTAGCCATTTGTGATTGTTTATTTCATTTGAATCTTAAGGAGATGCTGTAGCGATTGGCAAAGTGGGTGAATCTCCTCCTGGTGCTATGAGCAATTGCCTAGAATGTCATAACGTCCGGGCACTGATGTGAGATGTGCATTAAAATCTAGTTGGGAGACTGAAAAGAGATCTCATGAATCAGTCTGAACTTGTTCCGATTGACAGATGGTAGTAGAAGATGCTTATGTGATCTTCTCTCAGAGACTCGAACTGTATTTAAACGCAGGTATTTATTTATCCTGTGGCGTATGTTTTGGAGTCGAGACGTCCATCGTGATCTCCTTACAGTGTAAGCCACGAGATACCACAAGCTATGCCAACCAACGCCCCAAACTTAGACTCAAATACGAATTGGATTCATGTCCGTCTTAAAACTATTGCTTCATGTGTTTCATGGTTTATGTGCAACTCCACCCTAAGTTGAATCCTAATATCATTCCGTGGCAATAACCACATTCTACCCACGATGTGGTCTTAAACCGCAGCCGACACCATGCCATCACATGCATGGGGCTAAGGTCTTCTTATGGCTGGAACCTGTTAGTTTGTTAATTTCAGTGGCTCTCGGCCTTTCATGGTGTCAGAGTATAAGCTTCTGGTGAGCCTTCAGTGTATATATTTGTATATAATTGTTTGTACTAACCTTTTGTTATTCAAACATTAATTTTCTGAACAGGTAGGGCTCCTACACTAGATTCTCAATTTCGACTCGTAAGCATGCCCAGTTGACAAAGCTACGCCTTCAATTTGTACTACTGTGTCACCAAGGGGAATGACGGTTTCACTACAAGTGCTTCATATTAACACGATTTTAGTTCTTGGAAGAAAATCAACCTCTCATTTGCACTCGCTGATATTGCGTCGAGACTGATTCTGTCATAGACAGCTTGTCGGAAATGCATCATTCATCATTGTCTTAAAGCTGAGTAGGGACAGCAGTCCCTAATCAATTATCTAATTTTTAAAGACGCATACCATGCATCAACGGCACTGTAGTTATTTAAAATTATGCCATTTTCTTTACTTCCTTGTGTTGTAACAAAAATTCATAATTTCTTAGCGCGACAGTGTATGACATCGCCTTGGCACCAGAAGTCTTTATCTCTGTTGACATGATATCTAGTAGGGAACTCCTAGACAACTCACATGATGTTTAAGAGACTTATCTCTTCTCACTCATTCTCCTTCCGCCCTGCATACAATGCTAGTCATTGTCTTTCCATTTCCAATGATTTCGGATGGAAAATTATGTAAAAATACAAAACTCGTTTATCGCTTAGCTTGTTTCCCTATCGCTAAAAATTCGTATTCAAAACACGTCGAGTGGTGCGTATGCACATAAAGAACGTTCAAAATGGAAATGTCGCCAGAAATCGATTGTGCATTTGATAATTGGAGAGGCGTAGGAATAAAACATGAAATCACTGACCATAATCAATGCGATAAGTGCGCCGCCTCAGCGATCGCAACCATTTTCTAAGGTCAATGAATAAAGCAAACAATGGCACGGATTTGTGGTCTTCTGTTCATAAATGGGAGCAAGCCCTGAACTCGGACTCACGCGATCAACGTTATCTATGAAAATTAGACAATGTTTTGTTTCAGAGTGATGGCTTGTCTGCGTTGGAAGTGTTACTGATAGCTGTCTGTTGCTCAACCGGATAAGTTTGAGTTGCAGAGTTTTGAACAAACACTGCGATTTGCAGCCGTTTAATGTCTATTGGAATCGCTGCTCATCCGATCTGGACACTTTTCTTTTCTAAGCAGACGAAGACATGACACCTAAACTTCTTTTGGCGAATAATGTGCATCCTTAGAGTTGGTTCGTTCCGTTCATGGCTCCCAAAACCATGTTGTCAACATTTCCGATCACTCCGTAAACGTAACCTCATCCTAAGCATGTCGATGCCCATACTCCCATACTCCACATAGTTCCGACTTCACTGAGATTTGAAGAAACGAACGTGTTGATTTGCTTACAAAAAAAACTGCACAAGAACACGTGCCTCTAGATTAAACTTTCCATACAATGACATTTACAGAAGCTGCAGACATGACGAGGATGAGGAAAAGATTACACGTCTTGCTTGGAGCTGTAGCGCTCTCCTCTCTTAAAGAAGTCACCTAGAAGCCTACTAGTTTGACTACCTAACCGAACTAAGTAGCGTTAGTGTCAGTCAACTCCAAACCATTATTAAGAACACTGGTTTGTGCCATAGAAGCAATTAGATCCGCGTGGTACAACAACGGGCTATGGTGGCCTAAGTGTCACTGCTGTCTACCATCAGTAAGTCACTTCAACCTAACTTCACTCCGTTAGGTTGGTACCGTCAGCAGTCAACAGTCAACGTCTTATAATAAGAGCAATATGAGCGGCTTAACAGCTAGTAATAAAACTAGGCGTTTGTAAAGAAACCACTTGGCACGTCACCCAGAGAATCCCAATTTTGCAACCTCGACATCTTAACCAATTGCATAAGTACGACGGAGATAGGACGCAAACTCTGTGCAAATTATGTAAAGCAAAACTAAGCAAATATGAAAATCGTATTGTTTTTTGTTTTGTTGACTTTCTGGACCGTGTTCCTGCAATCATTACATTCAACAACATATGGGAATGAATAATTTCTAAGAACATGGACTTAGTCTGTGTTCTAGTTCAGTTATCCGAGTTCCTTCACCAATATTAAACCAATTCAATAATTATTGCAACCATCCAATAAAGTGTTAAGAGCCTTATGAGCACATATTGTGCGTAAACATCGTAAGGATGCTTTGCAATCGTTCGCTTTTGAGGTTTCAACTGCTTTGCTGTTCTTCCATTTCGAAGTTTGCGAATAGCCTCATTGTGTATGGATTGTGCTTAATCTTCTCGACATCAAGACTTAGCAAAGTTGGAGCCTATTTTTTAAAAGAGTTCTGAAGTTGACGATGTTGGTGGTGTGAAGCCTCATAACAAAATGTATTCCTTAAAGATTTTCCAAACTGTTAACCCGATCAAAAAGAAAGGAGACCTCTATACAGTACCAAGAGGGATACGCCTTCTGAACATATCGTTTTACATCGTTTTTTTTTTTTATAATTTGCGCGTGCTCAAGGGGTTTACTCTTAATTGTCCGGGGTCAAGACACAGCACGGGCCGAAGGTATAGAGGGAGAGAGAGAGAGGAGGTACCTGTGCACATTGGTCTTAAACATCTGCGGATTGTAATCTATGGGGAAGAGCATTCCATATTCGTGCGGTGCGGCTAAAAAACGAGTCTCTAAATTTCACTGTGTGTCCGAAAGTAGGCGTAAGGGTAAACTGATGTGCATTCCTGACGAGTCGTGTATTGCGGGTGAATTCAAGGAGAGGAGGAATGCAATTGGCTAGCTCACTTGAGCATCGTTTGTTAAAATAACGATAAAACACGGTCAAAGAAGACACGGTACGTCGATGTTCAAGCGAGTCTAGTGAGCCCGCGATATCGTTATCTCCTATAAGTTTTATCGCTCGCTTTTGGATTCTATCTAGTAGGTGCAGGGTGGTCTTGGGGGCACCAGACCAGATATGAGCGTTATACTCAAGCTTAGGACGAATATACGCCTTATAGATTAAAGCCAAATCAGAGGGGGTGAAGTATTTCTTGCATCGATTAAGGAAACCTAAACATTTCGCGGCATTTTTGGCGACCTCGAATATATGATCGTTCCAACTAAGTGTTGTGTTGATGTACATACCGAGGAGGGAAAGTTTTCCGGGTTCGTCGATACAAGCGCCATTCATGGATAATGGCTGATTATCAGGGGTTCGCTTTAGAGACAGCAGACAGCATTGAGTTTTGGAGGCATTGAATTCCACTCTGTTGTTCTTACCCCAGTTAATTATGCTGTCCAGATCAGAATTCAATGTGCTTGACGCTGCCGTTCCAATACTACGTCCGAAGGGCAGGTTCGTGAGTTTTGGAACGAATATGAAAAGCTGAGGGTGCTGTCATCAGCGAAGGAGTGGATTGGATTAGAAGTGGCAGACAGGAGATCATTTATAAAAATGAGAAAGAGGGTCGGAGACACAACAGAGCCTTGGGGGACACCAGCATTTATTTTGTGGATATCAGACTTGAACCCATCCAAAACAACTTGGATTGAACGGTTCGAAATGTAGTTTCTAATCCATAGAAGCAGAGATTCAACAACACCATAAGCACGCATTTTCGACAAAAGAGCTTGATGCCAAACTCTGTCAAATGCTTTAGAAATATCAAGCGCAACTATCTTGCCTTCGGCTGCATTGTGCAAAGATTGGTTCCACTTTTCGGTAAGATAAGCTATCAAATCAGCAGTGGACCTGTTGCTGCGGAAGCCATACTGTCGGTCATTAAGAAGCTTCCGTGATTCAAGATATTTCATCGTTTATGCCGTCCTGTGCGCCTGGAACCCTACGTCGACAGCCTGATTGGTGAATATTAGTGCGGGTTCAGGATAGCAAATTTCCTCTATTGACCAAATATACACAATATGGCAGATCCCCGTATAACATTATTTATGAAAACAAGCTATAGAGCGCATTGTTTAATTTTGATCCGTCAAGGTCGGTAAAGAAGACCTTTGATGTCAAAAAGAGCTTAGACGAGACGACGCACTGTCATGTGATTTCTTAAACATCATTCTCAAGATCATGCGTAACTCAAACGTCAACATCTGAGGCACGATGTTCTACAAATGTGTGTAACTACTCAAATGCCGATGACACTGACATAATCCGCAGAACACAACGGGCTATGATGTGTACGATTATTTGGGGGCGTTTGTGAGCGTCGAGAAGGAAGCGGCCACATAGGGTCTTGTTAAAGTAAATATCTGCTGTCTATGAAAAATATCCACCAGCACCAGGGTCTTAGTCAAAATGTCACTATAGGCAGATATAACTTCGAGTTAGTAAAAGACTGTGTCTTGTCTTCTACACCGCGGAGATAAAGCCATTGAGCCATCGAAGATATATAAGACTTTAATGGAAACATGGCTGCATGGCGTAGTTGGTTGCGTACATGCACTTGGTTAGAAGGGGTCTCTGGTTCGAATCCCAGTGAAAAGAAATTTGTTCCAGTCACCATTTGCCTTTGCGATCAAATTAACGCCACTATCACTGAAGTAGTGGATCAGTGCTAGTACCCTGACTATGGGTATTACAATGAACTAAGTATGGCGGCGATATTGCCCACCTAACCCAAGACCTTGATAGTCCCATTTTTACATGGACACTAACTAAAGCAAATGAGGAGATTTCTGGCCGTGTCGAGAGGAAAGTCGTTTGTATTATGTTTGGTTCCGTCTGTACTGATGGTGTTTGGAGGAGGAGACTGAACGAAGAACTGGCAGGCAGCGACATCGATCTGTTTAAACGCGTTCGATTCTCTTGTCCTAGATGGCGAATGGACACCAATGCTCCCGCTCAGAAAGTCTTCGACTCCAACACCTGGGGGATAACGCGGTAAAGGAAGACTATGCGTCCTATGGCGCACGCGCCCTAAATCAGTGGAACGTGCGTGGCTAGCAGCATCTAGAACAAGATTGGGCTAGATGGCGAGGCATGTTGGCTGTATCGCCGACCAAAGAAGTAGCACATTTTTGACAGAGCCAAGGAACTCTTCGACTGACGGACTGCGTTGGATTCAGTTCTTTTAAACCTGGAGGACATGTATTCGGACCTTGGACTCAATCAACAATCATCATCAACTTACTCAGTTGAAGCAGTAAGCCTGCTCGATGTTTTGGCTATCTGCTTCCAGTAACGCAAACAAAGTTGGTTGAGGTTCTAATCCATTTGCGCCGCGTTAGACCTGTGAATCCTCTACTCTGCACTCAAATTTAAAGATCCTTAGTGTCAGAGCACAAGTGTCTGTTCAACCAATTGATCCGAAGTCACCTAGCTAGGCCCATGGCGTCGTGCAGTGCTCGGCTCGAATCCAGTTACCATCAATTAAACGTTTTGTTGACCGTTCATTGTTTCCTCAATTCACCGTCAATGTCAACCGCGTGAACTGACAGCTGATGAACGGACACCGTTTTATACACCTATCATTTTAATTTCCTCAAATTATACAAAAATACAACTCATATTCGTTTCCCTTTCACTTACAGAGAAGGCAACAAGTGAGAAAAACACGAACGAAGACTGGACTCTGATATTAGATGTGTGCGACAAGGTCACGTCGAATCCCCGAAATGCCAAAGAATGTCTGAAGGCGATTATGAAACGCATGGGCCACCCCGATCCACATGTCGTCATTCAAGCAGTAACCCTACTCGATGCGTGCTGTAACAACTGCGGCAAACCATTTCACTTGGAAGTCGCATCGAGAGAATTCGAAAATGAGTACCGTCGCTTACTGTTGAAAGCACAACCGCAGGTTTCATTGGTTCGTATTCCACTCCAAATCCGTGTTCAAACAGTTTTTTAAAGAATCCCACAATTTCTTGCAGAAAATGCGACAACTTATCAAAAATTGGGCAGAGAATGACTTCAAGTCCGACCCTCAGTTGAATCTGATCCCGTCACTTTATCAGAAGCTAAAAAGTGAAGGATACGACTTCTCGGATTCAGCGCAGAAGCCACCGAAGTCGGCGTCGACAATAGCGGCACTGAAGGACCCGAATGTGGTTAGCAGCCAGCAGGAGGAGGAGGACATTGCAAAGGCCATTGAGCTCTCCTTGAAGGAAGCCAAGAGCAGCCCCAAGAAGCAGACGACCACAGCACCGACGACATATGTAAGTATACACTAAAGACGCATTATTCCATAACTGACTGTCTCCCCCTACACAGCCATCACTGTATCCATCGTTCTTGGGCTCAGCTGGCCCGCTTGGAAGTTTGCCAGCTGGAGGAACAGCGGCGGCACCCCAGCCGGAGCCACGAAAGGTGAGGGCGCTCTATGACTTCGAGGCCGCCGAGGAGAACGAGCTGACATTCGTGGCCGGCGAAATCATACACGTGCTCGACGACAGCGATCCCAACTGGTGGAAGGGCTACAATCAGCGCGGAGAAGGCCTCTTCCCCTCGAACTTCGTCACTGCCGATCTGAGTGTCGAACCGGAGCGCCTTGACATCAACCAGAAATCGAAGAAGACCGTGCAATTCGACGACGAAGCGAACACCAAAAGCGAAGATCAAAAGACTGAGGAAAGCAACTACGTTGTGGAAATCGACGAACAAAAAATCGACCGCCTGTTGCACTTGCTGCACGAGGCGAACCCCGAAGATCCCTCGCAGGACACCGAGGAAATGCTGCGACTCGAGCAGGAGGTGCATCAGATGGGGCCGCTGATCGACGCCGAGTTGGAGCGCGTCGATCGCAAGCACGCCCAGTTGACGCAGTTGTCCAGTGACTTGGTTGACGCCTTCAACTTGTACCACACCCTGATGCGCGACGATCGCGCGACATTCCCCACGGCCGGATACATGCCGCCGATGGGCGGTTACAATCAGCCGATGTACGGCCCCGGTCCGTATCCCGCTTACATGCAGGCACAGCCACAGAACTTTCACCTTCCGCAGCAGTATCCCCCCATGAGCATGCCCGGCATGCCGCAGCAGCAACCCAGTTCACAGCCCGCCGCCAGTGTGCCGGGACATATGCCGCCTGTCAGCAGTACCGCTCCAGGTGGTGCCGGCGTCAATCAAATGATATACAGTCCAAACATGCAGCACACACCCCAACCACCTCCGCAACAGCAACAAATGATTCCGGTGCACTTGCAGAACGGTCGCTTAAATTCGCCCCAGCAAAACGGGCAGCCGGCCGCCGCATCACAGGTCTCCGTCAACAACAATCCACAGCCCAATCCACAGCAGCCCTACACTCCACCACAGCATCAGCAGCAACCACAGCAAACAACACAGAATTTCCCCCAGCAGCCATTACCGACGCAGCCCCAGCAAACAATGGCCCCCCATCCAATGATGCAGCATCAACATCAACAGCAACAGCATCTGCAGCACACGCTCCCCAACAATAGTCCACATGCAAGCCCAATTGCAGCACAAGTTCCCGGGCAATATCTCCCACAGCAGGCGTTTCTAATGCGTCAATACCCGATGCCAAATGGCAGCGGTGGCTATGCCCCACCGCCGGTGTCCACAGCCACAGCCGCCGCCGCCATACCCCCACTGGACATGATGTGCAATCAGCAGCTACCAGGCGGACACATGGCATCGGCAATAGGTCAGCAAATGGCAATCAATCAACCTGTGACACAGAACTTCCTCGTCCAAAACGACGCGAAGACCAACATTCCTGTATTCCAGCAGCAGCGGTAAAACCGTACCCAGCGCGCTGGTAAACATTTTCCTATTTGTTTTCTGTTTTCTTGGCTTAATGGTATAAAACTATGAAACAAAAAAAAGAAGAGAAACACACATACATATAAACAATTATTATATATATACTGTACGCAGTTACTTGCATATATCGGGATGAGAATAGAAAATAGAAACCACATCAATTAACACAGAAACCTTGGGTGTTGCGCTTGCAGGCGAGATTTCTTTTTGCATGGCATCCGTTTGACGTTTGCGTTGCATTCTGCGGTGAATCTAAGGTTAAATACGATGAGAAATACAAACAAACATAAATATATATTTAGCGAAACGAAAAAGTGTCCTCTATTGTCATTTGTCATGCGTCCCCTCCCGTGCTAGTCTAAGACGGTTTTCTTCCTCCTCAACCACATAATCATTGTTCTGGCGTCTGTATACATGTTTAGCTTATGGCTTACACACACACATACATACATATATATTTTTGTCAATAAAGAAAAAAAAATTAACGAAATGCACTTGATTGTAAATCTGGAATGGTGAAGGCGAGCGGCAATGGAAAACTCGGTAGATCAAGAAGAATCTTTGAATACGTTAAGCTCTACAATATATTGGGACGGATGGGGTTATGTTGTTCAAGCTTTTTTCCCTAGTCTTGCAATGCGAAAGCGATGTCGGCTATCACCTAGGTTAGGTTAGGCAGGAGTGATCGTCACATTTGTGACCCACTTAGGTCGTGTTTGGATCCATTGTGCCATCACTGTCCAGTGAATGATACACCGATTCCTCGTTAGCCAGGGGCAGTAGCTGATACCTAGAAAGTACATGCAAGTATCCACGCTGTTTCTTTGGCGATTATCAACTTGTATACTATTTCTTTAAGAGCTTTGCCATGTCCTGAAAATATTTACTTGACAATTCTGCTAGCCGGCGGGCGTAGACTAGGGAATTCTTCCTTGCTCTTGCAAAGGCTTGACAGGTGTCGAGGTAGTCTTTTTTTATAATTTGCGCGTGCCCTTAATTGTCTGGGATAAAGACGCAGCACGGCCGAAGGTATAGAGGGAGAGAAGGAGAGGTGCACATTGACCTTAAATATTTACGGATTATAGTCCGGGAAATATTAATAAGTGCGGCTAAAAAACGAGTCTCTAAATTTTACTGTGCGTCCGAAAGCAGACTTACTGATGTGCATTCCTAGCGAGACGTGTATTGCGGGTGAATTCAAGGAGAGGAGGAATGCAGTTGGCTAGCTCACTTGAGCATCGTTTGTTTAAATAAAACACGGACAAAGAAGACACGGTACGTCGATGTTCCAGCGAGTCTAATGAACTCGTGATATCGTTGCCTCCTGTAAGTTGTATCGCTCGCTTTTGGATTCTATCAAGTAGGTGCAAGGTGGTCTTGGGGGCACCAGACTTATAGCCAGACGCCTTATAGACCTAAGCCAAATCAGAGGGGGTGATATATTTCTTGCAACGAGTAGTAAAGGGAGATTCAACGGGAGGCTTAATAAATCACATACATCTCTATTCTCTTAGTCGTGTCACCCAAAACTATGTGTCACTGTGACAACTTTGTATTCAAATTGTGGGCAAATTTGTCACAGTGACACGGCTAAGAGAATAGAGGTAATAAAAGTTAAAGTGAGCTTACAATTTTGTTTACCAGTTTAAAGAACAATGTGACATTCAATGATGCTCACTTAAATTAATACGACCGGTTGGTTCAGTGGAGAACAATGAACTGACTTTATTGACATGTTGAAGTGATCGTAACAGTGTTAGTAACATAATACATTTACATGACATGTACATGACAAACAATTCAAGGCATTTACCTTTTAAAAATGAATTCATGTGAATGTTGGTCATTTTTACGCCTGATGTGGTCCATTCGGAGGGTCGCATTTTGTGCAACTCGTTCAAGCTTAGCGATATGTAATGTTGGCTTCCAAAACGTTAATGGTAGCTGGCTTATTTCCGAAGATCTGAGACTTTACCAGAGAAAATAGTCCAAAGGGTTGATATCCCATGAGGCAGGTGGACAAAATTTGAAATTATGTGCTTACCAAAATGATTTCTCAGCTAGTCCATTGTTTCACTCGCTGTCTGGCTCGCAGCGCCGTCTTGTTGAAACCATAGCTTACCGAGACCATGTGTTTGAATTTCAGGAAGCAGATAGTCCGTTAAGGACAAGCTTCTAAGAACGTCGACGATTAGATTCGTCACGGTATTCGCGTACACTCTCAGCTAGAGCTGCTATAGTCTTCACTTCTTCTTTCTTCTTTGGTTGGCGCTACAGTCCGGCGTGGACCTGGGCCTCAACCAATACGCCTCTCCATCTAGCTCGGTTTTGTGCTAGTTACTTCCAACCACGCACCTTCAACTTATTTAGGCCCCCTTCTAGCTGCGTGCGTCACCGTAGGCGTGGTCTTCCTTTACCGCGTTGTCCCTCGGGATGGGAGTAGAAGACTTTCCGGGCCGGAGCATTGGTGTCCATTCGCTCGACGTGACCTAGCCATCTGAGACGAGAGATTCGAACTGTGCAGCCCGTACAGCTCGTCGTTGAGTCTCCTCCTTCAAACACCATCCGTACATACGGGACCGAAGATAATTCCGAGGACTTTTCTCTTGAAGCGCCCAAAAATATCCTCGTCCGCTTTAGTTAGTGTTCATGCTTCTGCGCCATACAGAAGGACTGACATCAAAGGTCTCGGTACAATCTTTACCGACCTTGACAGGGCATTAGGGATTCAACATCGCCATTTTGCGAAGGCGGACGAGTTTTGCAGGGATGCCAAAAGTAGACAAGGCGCTGTATACCTCGTCTCTATAAATATTATTATACACGGCCTTAAAGTCGATGAATAGGTGGTGGGTATCAACTTGACACTCCTGGATCTTTTCCAAGATCTGCCGTAATGTGAATATTTGGTCAATAGTGGATTTCGCTGTCCTGAACCCGCACTGATATATTGACCAATCAGGCTGTTAACGTAGGGTTTCAGGCGTTCACGCAGAACGACAGAAAAGATCTTATAGCATATATTTAGGAGACTTATCCCTCTATAATTGGAACAGTTTAGAGGGTCTCATTTCTTTAGTCTTCACTACGTGCTGGATTTGATCTAACCGGTCGAAGATCATCCACTAATGTAAACAATTATGTACACTGTTAGCTCCTCGAATCGCACGAAAAACATCTCACAGAACGCTGATGTTCGTAATACAGCTGAACAAGCTCGAGACGCTGTTTTGGCGTGAGTCTTTCCACTTGCCAAAGGATACTGAACAAAAATGACAAAGCAGTTTGGTAGGACTCCCGCGTGATCTATCAATAAAAGCCTATTGAAAAACAAATCTCACGATGAATCACCATTTGCTTTCTCCATCATACCAGCAGTGTTGTAGGCAGCTCCTTTTATTCTTGCATGTGAGCTAGAATACAGTCCCCTCTGATAATCCCTTGTTGATTAAGTATACTTGTCTTTTTTGCCTGAATGAGCTTGTTAGTGGTTGAATTACTCTTGAACCATTCATTCTTTGCTACGGTTTGCTTTTTGCTCACACCGCCATCGAATTTAGGGTTGACTGCCTCTTAGCTTCGACAGATCTAATTGGAGGCCTTACATGGGTAGCCACGGCAAGATGGACAGCCATGAAAGAGCGGTTATAGCCTGAATTCCGACTCTACGATGACTCTTACCAAGCCAGACCCTTACCAAGCCTGATCCTATTATCCATCCGATCTCTCGTCAGTTGTCCCAAGAGTTGCACGCTAAATAGGCGTACGATCACCTCTGATCACTAAAGTAGCGCCATTGATCCCTTTTCGTTGGCTATTCAGTTTCAGTTTCATTAGCTTAGGTTGTCTTCCCAAAACGTTAGACTAACAAAGGCCACCGCATGGCATACGAAGATTTAGTTGTTCCTTCAGTCCTCACATTCAGTCTCTCTCAAAAACCGTCTCGTTCTACGTCAAGTGTGGGCAGACACGTACGTTTGTACCACTTGTCCAAATTATCGAAGCACAACAGCACGAAGTCTCATCTCGGCAGCTTTTATCAGCGATCGTATTCTTTCGCTCATTACCCATATTTCATTTAACGCCCGCGTATTAGTTGACACAGGATCCAGCAACTATGTTTGCCTAGGCTATTATGAGTGGTGACTTAGGAATGCACCTATCCATCGGCCCATTGTGCTCCCACACAGGCTGCGTATACCTCCGCGAGGACTGAGAACATTCTAATGTAATTTCTTATTTCTTCTTTCGTCTCTTTGTACAGATATGAAACAGATGCATGAGCTAAACGCAGTTCAATAAATAAATATATAATAGATAAACAATAATTAATTTACTAACGTTCACTATACTAATATCGATCAGAAAACAAATAAAAAAAACATAAAACTAATATAGAGTCTTGTTCTTTTGTTAAACAGTTGAATTTGTTGAAAACTTATGGATTATGTGTAACTGACGGAATGACGGAATGAAAAACGAAAAAAAGATGATTTATTAACGATAAGAGGTTATGTAATAAATTGAAAACAAAACTAGATATCTTTACGATTATTTGTATACACTTATAAAGGATATAAATAAATATATAAAATATTTTATTGTTTGTTTCATTGCGTGTAAAGGTAACTAGGTTGTTTGCAGGCCAGAGTAGACGCGTATGAAGGGTATTTCTAGGGGAAATTTTTGTTTTCCGTTTACGAAGTGAAAATAATTTATTTATTTACGAGCAACATCAGTACCGACATTAAACGCAGAATAGCTCTTGCCAACCACTGTTTTCTTTGGGCTCAAAAGGCAATTGAGTAGTAGAGCCCTCTGTCTAAAGACCAAGCAAACATTATAAAAGACCATTGCATAAAAGCTAGAAACAAATCTTTCAAGTTTCGCAAACTTCTAAGGTCGAATAACTCCAACATTTTTAAAGCACTCTATCAGGATGCCAACAAGGAATATAAGCGCATTTGTTATATAAAAAAGTAGCATTTGAACAACAAAACTCCTCTGCTCTTAGACGATCACAAACACCTCAAAATCTTCTGCTCAGTTCTGGAAAGCTGTCAAATACCTAAATGGATACACGTCTAACATCTCTGTAACTCTTAAAGCCCAGCAACTCAGGGCCCATTTTGATGAACTTCTTAATGCACCATTAACCTCGCCACTATACCAACATGCAGCCCCTCTGCTCTTAGACGAAAAATTAGACTGTGCATTTACTCTGGAAGAAGTCAATGAAGTAATAAGCAAATCGAAATCAAATAAAGCACCTGGTATTGATCGCATTCCGTTTGAGTTCTATAAAAATTGCACATACGATTTTATGAATTCTCTCACAATCGAGTTTAACAGAATATTTGACTCTGCTAGTATCCCCGATGTATTCAGGCAAGCAATCATTTTCCCTCTACACAAAAAAGGCGACTACGGGGACCCGAATAACTACAGAGGAATCACATTTTTAAACACTTCAGCCAAGCTGTTTGCTTCATTAATTTACAAAAGATTGTATGAATGGGTTCAAGAACACAACATCCTTAAAGAATTCCAAGCTGGTTTTAGGAAAGGCGGCAAAATACCGCTGTCAGGCAGAATGTTCCGCTCAATCTGGACGATGACAGATGCGAATACCGTCCCCCAGACTTAGACGAGGTCAAGGTAGCAATATCAAGACTGAAGTCTAACAAAGCTGCTGGGGCGGACGGTCTGTCCGCTGAAATATTTAAGGCAGCTGGAGATGATCTGGTTGGGCGCATGCAGCAGCTCATCTGCAAGATATGGTCTGAGGAAAGCATGCCCGACGAGTGGAATCTCAGTATCGTTTGCCCGATCCACAAGAAAGGAGACCCCTTCAACTGCGCCAACTATCGAGGGATCAGTCTTCTTAACATCGCGTATAAGATCTTCTCTGGCTTTTTGTGTACCCGCTGAAGCCATTCATTAATAATGTGATAGGTCCATATCAGTGTGGCTTCAGGCCAGGAAAGTCCACAACAGACCAAATATTCACACTACGGCAGATCCTGGAAAAGAGCCAAGAAATGCAAATCGACACTCACCATCTGTTCGTCGATTTCAAGGCCGCATATGACAGCGTGCATAGAGACGAGCTATACAACGCCATGTCTATTTTTGACATTTGTGCAGGATGACGATGGAGCCCTCTCGCTGCTCCATCAAGGTTGGCAACGAACTCACCGAGACCTTCAATGTCAAAAAAGGTTTTAGACAAGGCGACGCGCTGTCATGTGATTTCTTTAACATCGTCCTGGAGAAGATCGTGCGAAACTCAAACGCCAACACTAGAGGCTCGATCTTCCAGAAGTCCGTGCAATTGTTAGCATACGCCGATGACATTGACGTGATTGGCAGAACTCAGAGAGCCGTCTGGCGGTGAATGAGGGCAAAACAAAGTATATGCTGTCCTCAAAAAAGGACATACAACATCGACGTCTTGGACAGAGCGTCACAATGGGCAGCTATAACTTCGAGGTAGTCAAGGACTTCACTTACCTCGGCTCCGGAGTAAATTGTACAAATAATACAGTACCGAGATCAAGCGTAGGATAACTCTTGCCAACCGCTGTTTCTTCGGGCTCAAGAGGCAATTGAGTAATAGAGCCTTCTCTCGAAGAACCAAGTTGACTCTGTATAAGACCCTGATCATCCCAGTCCTGCTATACGGCGCGGAGGCATGGACAATCTCGAAAGCGGATGAAGAAGTCCTTGGTCTCTTTGAGAGAAAAGTTCTACGCACGATCTTTGGTCCTGTTTGTGTTGACGGGTTCTGGAGGAGAAGATTCAATCACGAACTGTACGGGCTGTACAGCGACATGAGTCTAGTTAGGCGTCTACGGATCCAACGCCTACGGTGGCTAGGTCATGTAGAGCGTATGGACACCACAGTTCCGGCTCGAAGAATCTTCGAATCCGAACCTGTCGGGCAACGCAACAGAGGACGCCCGCGTTTAAGGTGGCGCACCCAAGTGGAGAAGGACCTCAACCAACTTGGTGTGCGAAACTGGAGACAGCTAGCCAGGGATCGCGCTAGTTGGAGAGGCATGTTGGTTGCCAGGTCCACCCCGGACTGTAGCGCCACACAAAGAAGAAGAAGATTCTACGATCGACCAGATATTCTGCTTAACAAACATTGCTGAAAAATATAAGAGCAAGAAAAAAAAGCTGTAAGCCTTCTTTGTTGATTTTCGAGCAGCGTTTGATTCAATACCACGTGAAGCACTCTTTTACAAGCTTTCCAAAATCGGTGTATCAAGTAAAATTATTCGAATTCTGAGAGCCTTGTATGAGAATAATATTGCACATGTATGGAATGGAGACATAATTTCTGAAGATTTTGAAATTACAATGGGGGTTAAGCAAGGCTGTATTCTTAGCGCACTACTTTTTATATTATACATCAATGATATAACAGATGATGTCAAAGGTGGTATAAGATTTAATGATGCATTAATTGCGGCACTGATGTATGCCGATGATATCGTCTTTCTGTGCGACACTATACAAGGCATGCAATTAATGGTAAACAGGATTAATGCTTTTTGTAAAAGTTGGAATCTCACGATAAATCTTGGTAAATCAAAAATGATGATATTCAGAAATGCAGGAGGCCGCATCTCACATTTGGAAAAGTGGAAGTTAAACGGGAAAGAGATTGAAGTAGTATCCAGATACAAATACCTAGGTATCCTAATATCGTCCTCTTTAAATTTTAAACCACACTTTGAAGAAAAATTAGCTGTTGCTAAACGAGCTATCTCTTCTATTTGGGAACGTTGCTTCAAAAATAAATATGTATCACAAAGTGCAAAACAAACTTTATTCCACTCAACCGCAGCGTCGATAATGCTCTACGGAGCTCAGGTATGGGGTTACAAATCCTACGATGCCGTGGAAAAATTTCTTCGGTACTTTTTGAAGAAGATATTCCGGTTACCAAAAAATACCCCGAACTATATGCTACATCTTGAAACGGGAACTCTTCCTTTGTTATTGTACACGCGGAAAATACACTTCAACTATATCATACAAATTCTAGAGATGAACGACTGCAGATTACCAAATGTAGTTTTAAGAAGTATAATAAGAACAAACGGATGCCTTTGCGAAGAATGGAAGAAAACAGCTTCTGAATGCGGACTAAACCTGTCTATTCAGGAGAATGAGCATCCTCATCTTTTAAGAGAGAAATTTAACTCGATTTTAGAGAATTTTGGTAGACATTCATATGACCAATATGTCGAAGAAGCTGAATCATCACTGTTTAGAAATTATTACAGCAAACTAAACCATTTTCTAAATGAAAAAACATACTTTCTTGACAGTCACACAGCTGACAAAATAAGCACCATTTTCAAATTGAGAGTTCAGTTAAACTTTATACCTCATAGACCAGATTTACCAATACTCTGTGACCTATGCAATATGAAGAAGAGAGAAGACATTTTACACTTTCTTGGAGTTTGTCCGATTCTTAAAGAATTTCGAATTTCAATTTTCGGAAAACATAATTTAGACGAAGATGAAGTAATTAGCATATTAAATGGAGAAAAAGGATGGAAGGCTTTATATGACTACTCAGTAGCAGCACTTTGTTATAGAAAGCTTATCATGGATGGAGATTTTTAATGTAAAACTTATGTATATATTTTGTCAACCTGGTAGACGGCCAAAGGCCAAACCATAAATAACTTAGGTTAATATTTAAATTGTAAAACATTTATTGAAAATAAAAGTCAACAACTAACTAACTAACTAACTATAAAAGACCCTGGTCATAACTATCCTTTTCTATCTCGAGAAGCCTGGACTATCTCAAGAGCGGATCAACTTCTTGGTCTTTTCGAAAGTTCTGCCTTTGGCCCTGTTTTGATGGTTTCTGGAGAAGAATATTCAACCATGAACTGTACGGGCTGTAAAGCGACATGAGACATGCGCAACACTGCTCCAGCCCCGTTACCAGAGGGACAACGTAATGGAGAATGACCATGGAGGCGATGGCCGCGCAAGTGTAGAAGGAGCTCAATCAAGTTGGAGGCTAAGGAAAAGCAAGCAATAAAAATTACAGCGATTTAAAAGTCATAAAATTTGCTACACCGTTGAGGTTACATGTGTACAAATGTGCTCATGGGTCATTTCACATCACCGTCGGGAGTGACAATTCCATTGGTCTGGCCCAGTCCACTAAGCCTCTGGTTTTAAAAGATGTTTTATAGTACTCGAATCACATGTTGGTCCAGTAGACTCAAATCAACTTCATTTAGTTGACATTTACATCATATTAGTGTATTCATGTATGGCGCGGAAGCTTGAACTATCTCAAGAGCGGATGAAGACGCACTTGGTCTCTTCGAGAGAAAAGTTCTGCGTTCAATCTTTGGTCTTGTTTGCGTTGAAGGTTCTTGGAGAAGGAGATTCAACCACAAACTGTACGGGCTGTACAGCGACATGAGTCTAGTCAGGCGTCTACGGATTCAACGTCTAAGATGGCTTGGCCATGTAGAGCGCATGGACAACACTGCTCCAGCCTGAAGAGTCTTCGACTCCGAGCCAGTGGGACAACGCAATAGAGGACGACCACGAACCCGATGGCGCACTAAAGTGGAGAAGGACCTCAACCAACTTGGAGTGCGAAATTGGAGGCAGCTGGCTAAAGAACGTGCCAGCTGGAGAGGATTGTTGACCGAGGCCCAGGTTCACCGCGGACTGTAGCGCCACAAGAAGAAGAAGTGTATTCAACAAAATAAAACTAAAAATACCTCAAAAAGTAAGACTTGATCTTGCTCTATTGACCTCATAAATGTGATTGACTAAAAATTGGTTTCAATTTACAAAATTGATTTCAATTGACACTTGCACTACCACTTTGGTCCATTCCAGTGTAAAAATTGACATGGATCAATCGTTAATTGATAATTGACAATTGCGATACCATAAAACGAGTCAACTTTGTTATCAATTATTTTTCGACACACGCAATAGGGGCTTTTGCTTCGGAGACACAACCATTCTTAAGGAATATAATTTCATCTCTAACAACACCAACTGCCAACTACCCCAAGCCATATTCCAGAAGAAATTCTCCACCAGATTGGATTGGATGTCTGACAACTAGAAGCTGGCTGATCTCCTGCGTATCTTTAGAGACGAATCGAACTCGCAATGTGATACGTGACAGCAATTAATGCTGGAATAAGTCTCCAATTTAATTCAACCAAGCTAAATACATCAGTGAAATAAGAAAAATGGATAGCATAGGCTTGTACTTGAACATATTTAATAATATACTCGAAGTAGCTTCTAACAGAAAAAGGCGAACTACAAGATTTGGTGTGAGTATTTAAATCTCAAATTTCTTATTATGATATTTAATTTTTGAGATTTCTTAAAACCTACGGCGGCAGTTTCATATAGTCTTCAAAACGAAGATTTATCCGAGCTCTAGTCATTTTCACTGTCTTCTTCGCAACACCCAGATACGCAACGAAATTTCTGCGTTTGAGAAGTTTCCAAGTTTCTATGGGGAGTTTAAATTCGAACGTTTTCTACGATGGCCTCAAAACGCATACGTATTGAATTATTCAATATTGTGAATTTTAAAGAAACGTTCCTCCCGGAGTATTTCACGGGGCGAATGTAATGTCCATACTGGATATCACCATTTCGGACAGCAAGGCTGGTAAATGTCATGTTCAACTCAAAAACATGTTGGCATGCCGATTGCTAAGATCTACCATCTCCTTAACACCAGCAAGACCACCAAACACAAATGGCTACGCGACACTGGTTGCGTCGAAGCAAAGGACATATGGCCTTTGTTTGCTTGGACTCAAAAGACCCTCACTAAAGATCCTGATCGATTTTACAATCGGACACGCAATTGGCACTCATGCCCACAGGATGGATGTCACACATATATGTACATGGATGGAGAGGAGGTAAAAACCATAAATTATCTAATCACCCTGTGTATCGCTCTGGTAAGTCACAGGTACTTACACCTAGGGGCCTACAATTTGCAACTAAACGAGCTAAACAATTTCAGCGTACTGCATAGGTCAGCTCAAAAGCTTACTTTGACCACAAACCAAACTTAACCAGTTTTTCTAGTTCACTTAAACGTAAGTAAGCAATGCCCTATACCCTAGTCCGTGGCGTAGTGGGTATGTTCGTCGACTCCAAAATTTTACGTCGGAAGTTCTTTCCCTGGTTTGGGACGAAAATAATTTTCACGACCTCTTTCAAGTCACTGACAATGCTCAAAGAGTATCCCTGTCTAGAAAAAGCTTATAAAACTTGGCGGCATAAAACTGTAGGTCGCTTCTACTCGTGAGAGAACAATAGCACGCACAACACGAATGCTTGCTGAGAAGGTAGGCCCTGGGCCTCTAAGGGCTATAGCGCAGCCCATATTATTATTATTGTTATTATGCGTCGCTTAAGAGATCCAAAAACAAGAAGCGAACACTGTCTCTTACGTCAACACGCAAAAAGTCTCGGACTTAAGTTCTCAAATGGTTCTTCAGGAGCTGCCTAGATGAAGAAGGAGGAAAATGTAGGTCTACAAACCGCTACATTGGACTATCTCAATAATCTGAGCAACGTCAGTAAAACTAATACCCGAGTTCACTGACAAAGCTGCCTGGCTGTATAGTAAACACGCCAAACCAAACTCTGGTGATTAGTTTCTGGGCGAGTACAATGGGCCTACATTGGCTAAGCCCACGATCCAATGGTACTTGTAATCTAGCTACCTGCCACTGCAATGCTCCTCGTGAACAAATAACCATTTTATGTCCAGTGGTAGCCTCAAGGAACCTGTATTTCCCGTGAGTTTGTCGCCAAGTGTTCAGAGTTCAATAACAGTGCCGTGAATACAAAGGTCCATGGTCTCCCCATGCTTCTTCTTTCTGTGGCCAGAGTTCGACAATATGTAGATATATGCTGGAGCTTAGTCAACCGACGCAACCCTCGAAGGAGAAATTTCGGAGACTTGGTCATGTGACGGCGAGCGTTAATCAATTGTCCGCACCCATCACGGGAGAATATGAGAAAAAGTTGTATATCCCACACGGTTAATGTCTTTTCCATTCATTTTACTTGGCCACCCTGTGCCTGATTTCTGGCTCAGTCAAGCATAAGCAAGCAGCATTTTTAACCACTAGTTGCAGTTAGAACAATTTAATGCAATAAAAAATGAATGACACTACCACTGCTGTGTGTGGGCACTGAGAAGCTTCAAACCCTTCAAGTCAGCGGGACCTGACGGCATCATCCCGGCGGAGCTGCAAAGAACAGCTGACCTCATCATGCCTTGGATTCTTAGCATATTCAAAGGCTGTATGAGTCTCAGTCATGTCCCCAGCTCCTGGAAAAGGGTCAAAGTAGTGTTTATTCCCAAAGCGGGTAAATACTCCCATGCCAAACCAAAGGACCTCAGGCCAATAAGTCTCTCCTCGTTTCTCCTGAAAACCTTGGAGAAACTTATAGACCGATATATCAGGCATGCTACCCCAGCATGCAGACTCTCATCTGCACAAAATGCCTACAACAAGGGCAAATCTGTAGAAACAGCCCTCCACTCTCTGATAGGCACCATCGAAAAATCTCTCTAGTTCAAAGAATACACACTTGTGACTTTTCTCGACATCGAGGGTGCCTTTAACAATATCAACCCGGTAGCAATTTCACTTGCGCTTAGCAACCTCGGGATCGGAAAGCCCCTAGTGGCCTTCATTCATCAGCTACTCACCAGCAGAGTAATACACTCTCAGATGGGAGACGCTAAGATCCATAGAGGAGTTAATAGAGGCACCCCACAAGGAGGTGTTCTCTCACCCCTTCTTTGGAACGTAGCGGTAAATGAACTGCTACTAATACTGAAAGAGGTAGGGTGCAAAGTTATTCCGTATGCGGATGATATTGCCATAGCGGCATCCGGCAAATTCGTCTCTACTCTAAGAGACATAATGCAGAATGCCTTTGACAAGCTAGAGGCATGGACACAAGCATGCGGACTTGGCGTCAACCCACAAAAAACGGATATCGTACTCTTCACCAAAAGATACAAAATCCCCCAATTCGACCCCCCACTGCTGTGCGGCACCACATTACAGCTAACCACCAGTGCGAAATTTCTGGGTCTCACTCTCGACAGCAAGCTAAACTGGAAGCTCAATATCCAGGGAAGGGTAAAAAAAGCCTCTTCTGCACTTTTTTGTTGCAAAAAGGCCATTGGATGCACATGGGGCCTACAACCTCGCATCGCTCACTGGATTTACACCTCTATTGTCAGACCGACACTTTTGTATGGTGTCTCAGTTTGGTGGACAGCACTAAACAAGGCTATAAACTGCAATGCACTCAACCGAGTACAAAGACTGGCCTGCCTGTGTATCAGCGGGGCACTGAGAAGTACTCCGTCAGACGCACTGAATATTCTCCTCCATCTCCCACCTCTGGAAATATTCGGGAAACAAGCAGCAGCAAGTACAGCCATGAGACTCAAAACACTTCGATTGTGGTCCGAACTCAACACTGGCCACTCAACCATTCTCAAGGAATTCAATTTCCTACCTAGCGACACCGACCGCCTACTACCCCAGGTCATCTTTGAAAAGAAATTCTCAATCAGTATTCCCTCCAGATCGGACTGGATGACTGATACGCAAACACTGAAAGATCCTCTGCGCATCTTCACGGATGGTTCAAAGACAAAAGAAGGGGTGGGTGCGGGTGTCTATTCACAAGACCTCGACATTGCTATCTCCGTGAAGCTCCCTGATCACTGTAGCGTTTTTCAGGCGGAAACCATAGCGATTAAAGAGGCGCTGTCCTGGCTTAAAAACAATGTGATATTAAAAAGGGATATCACCATCTGTTCCGGTAGTCAGGCCGCCATAAAATCCCTGGACAATGTCATGTTCTACTCTAAAACATCCCTTAATTGCAGGCTGTCTCTTAACGAGATGGCCGAGCATTTTAACATTCACCTCATGTGGGTGCCGGGACACTGTGACATACCAGGAAACTGCAAAGCTGACGAACTCGCTAGGTGCGGTACAACCTCATCCCTATCGATAGAAGGGGAACCACCTTCCATGCCGATCGCTACAGCCTATCATCTTTTAAAGATTCATACAATCAAAACCGCCAATGACAAATGGCTAGGAGGCACCACCTGCCTTAAAACAAAAGAAATCTGGCCATCACTTAACCTAAAACGGTCACTCAGTCTACTTGGACTCAGCAAGCCCTCAGTAAGGACCCACAACTAAATCGGTTCATCAGCAGCACCAACTGGTTCCAGCGTTAGGAGAAGTCAATCCGCGTGGTATCACAATGGGCCTATTCTGGCCTAAGTGTGACTGCTCTGCAGCAGTCAGCCACTACAACCTAACCTAACCTACCACTGCTTACCGAAACAGAAGTCCTAAGCTCATTGCAAACAAAACATACAATCTGTCAACTTCACGCAAACTATAGGTATATACCCCGCACTGGTAAGCACACACGAATAGTTTCCTTGTTGGCCATTAATTAAGCGCGCGAGTGACATAACATTCATTTTATTCAATTAAAACTTCCCCCAAAAACCGCCATCTCCGCCCCCGGTCCATTCCGGACGACCGTGCGTCCTTCGGGGACGACCACCGTCCAGAAGGATGCTTTTAATTTCATCCACGGACCCTCCCTCCAGAGGAACCTCGTCGAGCGAGAATGGCTGGGAGAGGAGGTGTACACACATGTCACCGGACCCCGGGCAACCATAAAAATAAAATACCGCTGCCAAAAGTGCTTTCAAATGCACTCAACTCAAATTACAAACATTCATCAATCAAGTGTAAATAACGCCGGCCAGCTCCTTGGGTCCCAGTGGTCAGTCCATTGCCAGCGGCTGCTCCGTCCAATCGGCAATCGCCCACACCCTCCCGTTCGGAGAAGTCCCCGAAATAATTCATTCATTTATGTAACCAAGTGGCATTGGCGCTGTCCGGGATCAACTGCGGGCGCCGCCCCTCGTTCTGGCCGTTGACACAATTCAATTTAGTGTAAAATCGAATGCATTCAATCACTCGACCTCCGCCTAAGTGGTAATTCGATCCAAACGGGGCTCAAGATTGGAGTCAAAGAACCGCACAACACTTCCTCGGGGACTGTGGCCATTTTATTTGCACATAATTCACCACATTGACGCTCTGAAAGGGTATCGTTCACCGCACTGAAGTCCCCCGTCGGACGTGTGTCCATCTCGGCGCACAATGGCTGACGAGTGCGGATGATGACGTTCGGTGTTGGGCTCCTGTTCCCCGAACGACTCCATAAACCCAGCAATTTATTCAGAAATTAACAAGATATGAGTGCATTGTTTCTGGGGATTAGGCACAGTGTCCGTCAGGGGCTAATGCATGGAGCGGAGTCCAGCACATGCATGGATCGTCGGCATGGCCTCTGCGAAGATGAAAGATAATTCCTGCTCGGGCCAATCGATTGTCACTCGGGACTGTTGCTTGCGGAGCCCTCTGGCCGTCGGCTTTTCATTAGATGCCCCCCTTTGTGAGGCCGCTCCGTTGTTTGTTACAAAGCAGAAATCAATCGAAAGGCCACATTGATGTCGCTCCTCGGGTGCAGAATGGGAATGTCCATGGTTTGGGGATATTTGATCATGTGCTCTCATGGCTGCATCGATTTGAGGAGGTTATAAAACTGACATGTGATTGTGCACAGAAGAGTGCTCACTGGTCGTGCATTGTAAGGCTGGAAGATGATGAGAAATGGTCAAATTTAAGGACGTCCTATAATTGCTCAGATGGGCATTGAGTGCACTCGTCGTTTGCAGGGGAGGACACTGGGGATTTTCCCAGCAGACACGAGCATCTGCCGATGTCATTCGAATGAGTTCAACCGAGGAAATGTACACGAGGACGTCGCTTCATCTCGGGAAAACTCAATATTGTGGTCTTTGTGTGAAGATGAACTCCCGTCGGCTGGAGACCGCTCTCAGAAGTGAATGTCTTTTCAAATGGTTCTTTGTTGTTGCTCAGCAGTTGAAGGGCGTTTTCGTTTTGGCTTTGGATCGGCAATAGGTGAAGCGTCATCGTTTTTTCCCGGTTTCAAGGCGACGTTTGTGCTGGCAAGTTTTTGAGACGATGAGACACTTGTGCTTGTAGGAATTCGGGAGGACTTATGGAACTTATCGTACTCGCACTCAGAGCGATTGCATTTTCGTACAGTAATTTGATGGCAAAAATAGCGGTAAAAGCGCTTTTTTGACCAGTGATTGTAGTTATGTGGAGATCTACACACCGTACGTCGTCATCTTCGTAGTACCTTTAAAAGCATTTTCTTAGTACGGTGAGGGGTTATGGCAGAATAAATATCCCCAGGCATTTTATCAGGGTTGCCAACTTGATGATTTTGATTGATTCCAACGGTAGCATAGACAATGTGTCTATTAGCGGAAATGCAGGTAGAATAAGTACAGAAAAAATGTTGGAAGAGGAAACTGGAAGGTCCTTGTTTGTGTCATGATACATTTTATACTAAAGCTATTCATCGGTCTAAAGCCATGAACGACATTGCGTTACTTTTCCCAGTCTTAAGCCGTCATAAACGGAGGGCATGGGCCTGTGCATCCAGGGCAAAGTTGTTGATTGCTCTCAACTTGGCGAGATGCCAGCAACGATCCCTGTAAATGCACAGGTCAAGTTGACATACAGCCTCCTCGCGGCGCCCTCTGGATAACCTCTATTACAGCCGCTTAGAGGTGAACCAATGTAAGCAGCGACCCCTTGTCCGGGGGCTTAAGCCAGGACCCGGTCCTCCAGGTTCGGGGGTTTCGCGTGGGGTTAACTACCCCACCGTGTAAAACACGCAATAGTTCAGAGACGGCAACAAGCCTCGGATACGGATGACCCTACTGCTGACGACCATGGACAACGCAACAAGGACAACGATTTTCGGTTCTGCATGTGGAATGTGAGGTCACTTAACAGACCACGTGCAAGCGATGAACATGCGGAGGCCCTAGAAGCCTATAAGGCTGACATCACCGCCATCCAGGAGGTTCGATGGGATGGGCCGGGCAAAAAGAGGATGAACATCTGCGACATATATTACGGCGATTGCTACAAAGAGCGAAGGCAGCGCTTGTTTGGATGCGTTTTTGTTGTTCGAGGCAGACTTCCGCAAGAAGTCTTAAGCTTTAGAAACATAAGCGAACGCCTCACAACAATCCGGATCAAGGCAACATTCGGCAACATCAGCCTAATTTGCGCCCACGCCCCAACGGAAGGACAAAGACGATGATAGCAAGGATATACGATCAATGCCCCAGCTACGACACCAAGATCGTTCTAGGAGATTTTATTGCAAAGCCGGACAACATGATAGGTCCCTGTCAGTGCGGTTTCAAGCCTGGGTAGTCCACCATCGATCAAATCTTCACATTCCGGCAGATCCTCGAAAAAACCCAAGAGATGCAGATCGACACCCACCACCTATTTGTCGACTTTAAGGCCGCATATGACAGCGTGCATAGAGACGAGCTATACAACGCCATGTCTAGTTTTGACATTCCTGCCAAACTCGTCAGGCTGTGCAGGATGACGATGGAGAACTCTCGCTGCTTCATCAAGGTCGGTAACGAACTCACCAAGACCTTCAATGTCAAAAAAGGTTTTAGGCAAGGCGACGCGCTGTCATGTGATTTCTTCAACATCGTCCTGGAGAAGATCGTGCGAAACTCACACGCCAACACTAGAGGCACGATCTTCCAGAAGTCCGTTCAACTGCTAGCATACGCCGACGATATTGACGTGATTGGCCGAACTCAGCGAGTCGTCAATGAAGCGTTTGCTGGTATTCAAACGGAGGCGGCAAAAATGGGTTTAGCGGTGAATTAGGGCAAAACAAAGTATATGCTGTCATCAAGAAAGGACACACAACATCGACGACTCGGTCAGAATGTCACCATAGGCAGCTACAACTTCGAGGTAGTAAAGGACTTCGTCTACCTTGGCTCCCAAGTAAATAGTGCGAACAACATCAGTACTGAGATTAAACGCAGAATAACTCTTGCCAACCGCTGTTTCTTTGGGCTCAAGAGGCAATTGAGTAGTCGAGCCCTCTCTCGAAAGACCAAGCTCACGTTATATAAGACCTAGATCATCCCTGTCCTGCTGTATGGCGCGGAAGCTTGGACTATCTCAAGAGCGGATGAAGACGCACTTGGTCTCTTCGAGAGAAAAGTTCTGCGTTCAATCGTTGGTCCTGTTTGCTTTGAAGGTTTGAAGGTTCTTGGAGAAGGAGATTAAACCACGAACTGTACGGGCTGTACAGCGACATGAGTCTAGTCAGGCGTCTACGGATTCAACGCCTAAGATGGCTAGGCCATGTAGAGCGCATGGACAACACTGCTCCAGCCCGAAGAGTCTTCGACTCCGAACCGATGGCGCACTCAAGTGGAGAAGGACCTCAACCAACTTGGAGTGCCAAATTGGAGGCAGCTGGCTAAAGAACGTGCCAGCTGGAGAGGATTGTTGACCGAGGCCCAGGTTCACCCCGGACTGTAGCGCCACAAGAAGAAGAATAAGAAGCCGTATTAAACCGAAAATATTGCTATACGGAACGTAAACAAAACTGCGTGCTGTTGGTTTAATGCTCTCGTCATTTACATAACTAACAGACAACGGTATAATATTGGAAAGCGGGCCAATACGGCATCACTTGGTAGCTGCAAGAATAAATGTAAAAGGTGCAGACATGTGGACATCCTTTGAATTTTTTACGTTTTATTGTTAAGAGAGACTTCTCACACTCGCGACAGGGTCTGTCATTTGCGATGAGAACCGTTTGTTGTTTTGTTGTTTTTTGTTACTTCTCAGGAGACGCATTTAAAGTTGTACATTACTATAGGGATTCAGGATATTGTTATAAGGTTATCAATTCTAAAACAGATATGAGGCTATCTTTAAAATTTGTTGGTTCGATCGTCTTCTTATTTACTTACCCTTTCTATGGGTGCTAGTCAACAATGAGACTCTCGAGAGACTTCAATTAAGGGGAGCCAAGGGCATTGCATACGCCAATGATGAGAGCCAGGGTGGAAGGGACCGACTCCGAACGGTCAAGTTTGAGAAGCTTTTTCTAGACAGAAGTACTCTTTGAGTATTGTCAGTGACTCGAAAGAGGTGGGGCTGTGAAAATTAGTTTTGTCATACAGACCAGGGATCGAGCATTGTCAGTAGACGCCAACGAGGTTTGGGTCGACCCACATTGCCCCCGGGCCACCACACGTTGCTATAATAGCCTGTGGTAAATTTCTCCCAACTCTCAGCGAGTTAATTGAGCACGCGATTGGCACACTCCTCAGGTGGTCAAAATCTTGCCGTCTTGGGATTAACCCCAAAAAAACGAAGTTTGTTATTTTCACCAACAAACGAGACATTCAGCCCTTCGCCCTACCAACCATAGATGGTATAACCGTCACTCTAAAGGATAAAGGCCCATTCATATGAGCGGCGAACAGCGAACGCGAACATTCAGGAACAGCCTTTTTTTAGCAAATATAAACAAAAGTTTAAACTTCTTGGTATGCAAAAAGATTGTGAGCTGAATTATCGAGTTTTATTATAGACAAAAATCCCAATAAAAGTTAGTTTAAGTATCCTAATTAATAATTTGAACGTTTTTCTCTGCGAATCAATCGTTCTCTCCGCGAACTGTCAAACTGAATTCGTGATACACAAAGCAATCCAAAGACGAAAACGAGATCCACAAACTCACGAGCAAAAATTTCGCAGTGAAGTGTCAGTTTGCACCCGTAGTTCTCTGCGAATGAAAAACCTCCATATGAATGATACGTCAATGTTTGCGAAGTTCGCAATTCGCGGTGACCTCATATGAATGGGCCTTAAGAAACTAAGCTGGAGGCTAAAGACTGAGAAACTAACCAAGAAGGCAGAGACGGAGACCAGCCCTTAGAACAATACTGTGGATGTGTACACAATTGTCACGCATATTTTGACATATGGCTGCGTAGTTTGGTGGCAAGTTAAAGCCTCCAAAGTTGCTGAGAAGAATACAGAGAGTAGCATGCGCAGGATTGACTGGAGAAATTTCCAACACTCCTAGAGGTTCTCATGGATATTTTTTCCTCTCGACCTCTATATGGAGAAGTCTGCTGCAAGAAGTGCTATTGGGATTAAATCCAATCCATTAGCTGGTACCCAACCCGAACTTTCATGCTAGCATCCTAGATAGATTACAAGTAAAACATACTGTAAGTGACTACTCCCTTCGAACTTTGATACGCCCTTCTGGTTTTATCTCCCAATAAGAGAGGAGTGGAACTCATAAAAAGCCATCAACAACTCGAACTCCATCCTTAGTCCAAGTCCAATAAGGCCATGACCGCAATGGGATGAACAGGAGAGAAAGCGGCCGAATCCGACCCATTGCAAGTAATCCCATGTTTCCATCCACCACTTGTTGATGTCAAGAGTGAACAACAGAGAAATGAAACTACTTAATGAAAGGCCACTTGGACATTATGGCCTAAGTAGAATAGCACAAAGACCGACAAACCTGTCCATTGCATCGAGAGGCTGCTGCAGATGGTAGTCGGAGTGATTACTGGTCCCAATCGACTGAAGTGCACAAAAAAAAATTGAACTTACCTATGACATTATATGTAGATGTTATGAGGACGAAGAAGAAATTGAGAACACTCCTCATTATCTTTGTCAATGCCCCAGTCTTTGCCTATTGAGGCAGAGAAAACATAGCAGATATCCCTATTAAATCTATATTCAGGTTTGTCATAATCTCTGTATATGTACAGTAACATCTTCAACGAGCGAGTACGACTGTAGAAGGTCTATTATCGTCACAATGCGCCAACTGGACTTAAGAGAGACATGGCCCCATCGATCTAATTAAACCAAAAGGTGGCGCTTCAGTCTGGGGTGGAGATGGGCCTCAGTCAACCATCCTATCTAGTCAGCCCGAATAGTGTCTAATTACGTGCGCCGCTCTACACGACCTTGCCATCGATGTCGTTGAATACAGGAAAATTGGGTATTTATAGGCACTACTTAGTTGGTTTTTTCTGTGACCGCGGAATAAGAACCTTTAAAGGTTGTGAGCTTGCCTTACAGCCCGAGTTCCACTGCCTGAGTCCGCATCTTCCTCAGTTCGCTTCTTCCTTTTTTATAAAAAAAAGCCTGGCCGCTGGATTTTTTTTTGTGAGCGTAATATACTTAATATAATAATATAATAATATTGGGCGCTACAACCCGTAGGGGTCAGGGTCTAGCTTCTCAGCAACCACTCATGTTGTACATGCTATTGTTCTCACACGAGTGGAAGGAACCTACAGTTTTATGCCGACTCCGAACGGCCAAGTTTGAGAAGCTTTTTCTATACAGGAAATACTCTTTGAGGATTGTTAGAAACTCCAAAGAGGTGGGGTCGTGAAAATTATTTTTGTCGCTCAGAGCTAGAATCGAACCTACGACGTCGAGGTTGGGGTCGACGCACATACCCACAACGCCACGGGCCACCACTAATTACTGATTCGAATTTCCAACAGCTGTATGACAGTAGTGCCGGACTACGGTGATACATACGCGGTGCAAAGTTCAGTAGGCGCATCTTGTCGAGCTACTTCAACAGTAGTTCGACTCCATTAAATAACGCCATACTTTGGACCTCTCTACCTTGGCCTTTCCAAGTTCGTCGGTTGCGCGTAGTCTGTTAAGGGACCTCGTATCCTACTTTTTAAACCAGAAATCGTTGTCCCTCCTGTTTCGTTCGGGGTCGTTAACAGTGTGCCCATACATACCAGAGTCTTGTGGCCATTTGTCTTTAAACAACATTTTTTAAGTGGTGAAAAATTTAACTTCGAGCACAAGCGCAACTGGGAAGCTAGTCCCCTTTTTTTAACCCTCTGACGAAAGGCCGTGGGTGCACCCGCGGTTGGTAACATTGATGAGCCTGCGATGTCAGTGTAGCTCCGAATGTCACCGATGGCTAATTTGTCAATAAGCTTATCACCCGAAATCTGTATGATGACAGGAGCCATAGGGGTGGTATAGACTCATTCTTCCCGGGCTCTAGGTTGCAGCCACCAACGACGATACCCCGCGTGTTCACATCATCAGTCGAAGGTGCTCGAAACCCGCATGTTACCACTTGGAGGCGAGAGTAGGAGTTCGTTCGACAGTAATTAAGTGCAGACGCGAGTGCTTGCATGCGACGAAATGTCAATGCATTGTAATCTAATGTCTTGATGAGTGGTGTCTTCTTTTTTATTAATTAAAATACCAAAAGGATTTTATGTGTAACTTTCGTAATCTGACAGGGTATAGAAAACTCATCTAAGAAGGATTACCTGGCCGCTAAAGATCTACTCGATTGCCGTCTCCCATTCATCTTACCGTTAAACTGCTCTCCATTCTTGTGGATTGCTTCGGATAAGCTTTCCCTTAGTCCTGGTGCGTGTGCCCAACCGTAACAATCTAAGTACATAAATTACACGCCAAAAAGGAAAAATTATATTCATCCAGTCAAAGAGTGGTGCACTTCCCTCACAAGTTCATTACTTATTAACGCCAGCAAAGGGCTCTCAAAGACCGCATGAAAAGACCCCTCAAAGCACCACACACAAACACAACCAACACTGGGTCAAGTTAATCCTTCAAAGGCTTTTTTCTTTTTGCACTAATCACTTTTAAACCGCTTCACCTCGCTTCTGGTTAACTTATCGATTCACAGAAGTCAGTCTTGACACACTTTGTTTTTTCAATATTCAAAGGCCAAGTACAGGCGAACCCCCACCGCATCCGTTTGACGCAAAAAAGAAAATCAATATGCTCTTGAAGTCAACAGAAATGAGGTTAAGTAAACTCAAGTGAAAGCATCGCCGAGAGACAGCTCGTCTCCTCCTACACATCTTCGAGGTGGAGAAACCCCCTCCTCCGCCCCGGTTCGAGGATATGCACGTCATTGCATGTGTGCCACTTCCATCCTCTGACAGTGTCAATTCTCACACGTTCTTGACCTTCGCCACTCT
The DNA here is from genome assembly GCA_916610145.1 of Eristalis arbustorum. Taxonomy (NCBI): domain Eukaryota; kingdom Metazoa; phylum Arthropoda; class Insecta; order Diptera; family Syrphidae; genus Eristalis; species Eristalis arbustorum. The sequence goes on from OU744317.1 coordinate 9,694,186, forward strand.
CAAAGTCTCAACCAATCCCAACCAGCGCAATCCCCACGTTGCCCCCGATGAGACCTCTTCAATTGAATTGGCTGCCGGAAATAAAAGCCGGCCACCACCCTCCACTGAAACAATGAAGAAGACGAAGAGGAACAAAAAAACAAAAGAGAACTGGAAAAAAAAGGACCAACCAACGGAAGGAGTTGTAATTTATTGAGACGAATTGACAAATGATTTTGTTTACATACGGGCTGCTGCGCGCGTACGGGCTTCGAACGCAATATTCTGACAATCAATCGAAATGAACAAACAATTTATATCCTTTCCCATGGGGGTGGCACACACACACACACACACACGGAGGTACCGACGCCGCTTTTGGCCAAAATAAATTGTATTTCAAAATGTTTGAAATGTTTTTTCTGCTCCTCAGCAGGAAATTGATGTTGCTTCTGGTTCTGAGGGGGGCAGGAGACTGGCCTGAGTTTTGCGGGAATTCATTCGCCTGAGTGTGTGTGTGTGTTTAGTGGTCAAGGACATGGTACACAATCTAACAGTTGGTTTTAATTAATAGGACAACGAGTGCAAACACACACGCGGCGGTTCCTCTGCGAGGAGAAGCAATTTCAGATGAAATTGTTCAAACAGGATACAATCGTTGTCCTGTCACTTTGAGTTTGAGTCCTTTTTTCATTTATTTCAACACCACACTAGCTTTGCTCTCTCTCCCTCTCTCTGTATCCTTAATTCGGCCCCCAACCACTGGCACGCAACACTATTTTCTGGAGAAGACCACACTTCGAGGTTAGGTTTAGTTTCGCTTTGAAGGCAGAGACGGCACGCTCTCTTGTCCGCTCACATTCCTTGCTCGCTCCTTCGTCCGAATTGCGGGTCGCCCCAGAAAGTTTTCATTAATTTCCTCTGAACGTCTCCTTGTGGACACAACGATTTAATTAAACGAAATAATGCCGAGCATCCCCATCCGTGGTGGCCTTTAACTGTGTTTCGTTTCACTTCGTCTCCAACTGTAAGAGCGCCGTGACAGATGACAATTGGAGGCCGCTCAGGGACTGGGCCGTATTTTTGCGTCTCATTTCCTGGATCAACAGCCTAATTATTTATTAATTGTTGTTCGCTCGCGTACGGTTTGCTTGTTAATCTGTTAATTATTGACTGGATTAGAGTCAGGGCCAGAGTCCAATTAGGACTGACTGATTTGATTTGATTTGAGTGGCTCGTCCGCTCACTGCGTCCGTCCCTGATGTCGATGGGTGTTGTTTACTGCTTTATTAGCGTTCGCTTTGAGCTCGTGAAGTATTAAGATGTTTACCAATGAAATTGTCGAAAATTGAAAGAAACGGTCAATGAAGGGAAATCTATAATTAAGTGGAAGACAGAAATTCTGGGAATCTCAAATCCTCGTCTCAAGATCGATGGGATGATGGGTGTCGTCGATTCAGGGGGGGACGGTCTTCATTGGTTTTCGCATCTGGTCCCACTTTGCGTTGTTGATGTCTGACAAGATGGAATCTCTTTCAAGGAAACATTCCACTCACTCGTCCTTCCGCTTTCTCGGTCAAAACAACGATGGAATTTGTTTAAAAACTTGACACTTCTTTAAGTGGGAAGACGCAATTCAGTGGCAGCTGAACTTATTGGTTGTTTTTCTCATTCAACAAAAATTGCCATCAACAGTTTGCTATGGTTCCCCTGTGAAGGGAGAATGTGTTTTCTTCGACTTCATTCTCAGAACAGCGACACGTGGAGAATACAAGCTTGAACTAATTGTTTTCATTTGATAATTTGACCAGAGAGTCAATATCCTTTCCTTCGGATCTTCTTGAAGTGATCTCCCTTGTCCTGCTGTTCACACTCTTATAACACCCAAATAAAGAATTTTCCTATAAGAACTTGACGACATTTTTTTTTAAATAAATCGCGAACCATTTGAGATATTTAAGAAAACTTTATAATCGGCTTGAAATGCAAACAAAACGTGTATGAATGGAACTCGACTTCGTTCATATGGCCACCGCCGGCACGTTTGTAGCGGTCTATTCGTTGAACCCAATATTCAACGACTCGGCCACACATTTCGGCCGAAATGGACGCAGTTTAGTGCCCAATGTTGGCTCTGGGCTCTTTCAACTTTGGCTTGTTGTCATAATCCAATGACTCAGCCCCACAGAAAATAGCCAAGCGGTGTTAATTCGCACGGTCGATCGACTGGCCAATTCTTGAAAGAACACGCTTCCCATACCTACTCTCCAATAAATCGATTGTAATGTGTGCTATGTCGTTTGTGGCAACTTACGTACTTACTTGTCAGGCCAGCGATCCATAAAGGGTCCGAGCCTGAGCAATTGCTGCCTTCCATCGCTGCCGGTTCTGGGCACGATGCTTCTAGTCATCAAGACCAAGCTGTCTTACATCCGTGAGGACTTGGTCTGTGTACCGGAGGTTCGGTCTTCCTCTCTTTCTCGAACCAGAAGGCTCGCTTTTGAAGACCCTCTCAGCTGGAGCGTTGGTGCCATGCACTCTATGGGGCCGAGTGACGGCAAAGCAATAGTCTCCGGACTACATCCACATCCTGGTGCAGCTTGTAGAGCTGGCGGTTGTGTCTTCGCCTCCTCCACTCCTACTCGCAGACGGGGCAATATATCCGACGTAGAATTTTTCTCTCGAAGGAACCAAGTACCAGCTCTGCAGTTTTTAGAATCCAGCTTTCGGCTCCATAAAGTCTTGTAGAGCATGATTTTGGCCCATCAGGAGCCTTGAACCGAGTTGTTTCGACATACCGAAGTAGCATCGATTGCCAAGGGTGGTTCTACGTCGGATGTCCACTGTGATATCGTTTGAGGAATCGTGGGCTTGTGGCACTATCCTGTTAAAACCACAAATCGTGCAAGTCCATACCTTCCAATCGGTAGTATGGCGCGATAACGCCGACCATTCACAATAATGTGACGATCGTTATCGTCGACGTAAGAATATGACCCAATAACTCCGGCGGCATGCAAGCTGCATTAAATAATATTTTTTTTTGTGGATTAAGAGGTGATTTTTTGACATTCCGCCAATAACGCATAATTTGCTGATTGTGGAACCGTAAGTCGAAGTTAGCCCTTTTAAAGTTGCCGTCACCGACTCCGAATTTCGGTAAAACATTTTAATAATTTGCAGACGTTGCTCATCCACTACCTGTGATGAAAATTTTGAGTTCACTTAACAAATTGAAATTGTCTTGAACAACGTTTTTTTTTTTTTTTTTTTCATTTAATACATTTTTATTTTTAATTCATAGCAAACTTACTTACTAGACAAAATGCTTAAAACTAGTTGGACGTACACTTGTTCTGTATTCTAACTTACTGGCCCTAGGCGGGCACTCTAAGCTAAACTTAATCTGACCGACTACTCCTTTTGAGGAGATCTGTACTACCCATTCTAACCTGGGTCTAAAGGGTTCGACGAGGGAGTTCCCTCTCTCAGCCACCAAAACTTTCGATATTGCAACGCAACATCCCTCTTATCACGACTTGACACCGCCATACTAAAGCGGAGGAGATTTTCCTCAGCTCGTTATCTTGAACAACGTTCGTGGTAAGCAGTGCTTTCATCGACATTAAATTTCCACTTAAATTCCCGGTATGGACTTTTTTTTCATTTGACATTTGTGGTAAAAACGACACACTTGGAATTTTCACAGTTCGTTGGCGGTGGCGGTCTAAAAGAGTGGCATTAAATATTAAATTGACTTTTTATTTCAGTCAATGTTTGAATACCGGGTATAGGGTAAGTGCCCAAATTTTGTGTAAAGCGATTGCCAAAAGCTCACTTGGAATAGTTTTTTGCAGAAGACTACATTATGATCAGAAATTAGCAGAAAATACACACATTTTTCACTCAGCGATTCCAAGTAAAGTAACACTTCAGAGAACTTGTTAAGCACCTATAACAAAATTGGAACACTTTTTCTCAGTATTTCACCACCATCAATTATACCCCACTAAACAAATTGAAACTGACAGTTTGATGATTAGTTGTCATGTCCCTAATGGATAACCCTTTATCAAACTTTGCCCGCATGAATCACTACAGGTGGTCGAGTCGAATGTATGAACGCACAAGAGATCTCCAGACCAGTCGATCGTCTTATTCATTAGGACTCTAACACATCGGAAGTTATGCGCAAGCTAAACTGGACCTGGTAACTTCCCTAATAGCAAAAGAATTTCACTATAGCAGTTTCTATTCTGCGATCCATTTATTTCGGTCACTCACAAATCAAGACTAGAGGTAATCGTGGGATCAAATACCGAGTCAAAAACACTAAGCTTAACCTTCCTGTTTCTAAATTTAACCAGTTTGGCCAGTTCTTCAGTAAAGTTCAGCATGACTCCTCAATCAGAAAAATACCACCAGATACTAAAACGTTTCCTCCTTCTTCAGTGGGACTCAGTTACCATGTGAAGTGCATTAAACAGGAGTTCTGGGAATTACCATAAGCTATGATTTTGGATTAGAAATCACGCTCCCTTGAAGAACTCGTAATCTTCTGCTTTACGGACCTAAATGCAAGCCTGACTAGGACGATCGCAGATCACAGTGACTCGTAAGTTCGTTTTCTTTGATGTGACTAAGTCGTCCACTAAAAAGTTTCCATCTCAGACATGAACAACGATAGAAGACAATCACGTCCCGTCGAAGACGAGGCGAGTACAATTTAGTCACATTTTTGGGAGTACTCTTAGGAGTAGCTGGAGATGTTATAATGGGGGTCATGCCATGCCCAAACTCATTCGCAGGATATGGTCGACGGAAAATGTGGCCGATGATTACATGCGAGTGTGATATGGGACAAATGCCCATTCACAATAAAGGAAACCCCCTTTAATGCGCAGTGCCTTAACATGGCTTATAAGGTCTTCAAGGTAAATTTCTGTGTCTGGCGCTTAACAACATTGTGGCTTCAACCCAAGAAACATAGATCGACTCTCAACATCTATGCACCTATCGATTTCAAGAACATCGTTTGTCTTCAGTACGACAGTCTAAAAAAAAAACGCTGAGTAACTCTTGCCAACAGCTGTTTTTATCGGCGGAAGACGGAATTGAGTATGGGCACCATCTATCAAAGGACTAGGAGATGACTTTATACGAAGAACTGAAGATCCGATTTTTGTTCCACGGAGTAGGAAATTGTTAATGAAGAGGTCCTCGTTAAAGAAGAAGATTCAACTGCTCATGTAGAGTTCAGGTGTTCTTTGGCCTGGGGTTCAAGGGTCCACCATGGAGTGTAACGCCACCAGAAGAAGAAGCAAGGCTAAGAATTTAAGAACAAACAAATGCCCGCCCTCAATCGGGCCACTCATCAGTTTCAGATGGAAGCACATTCTTTGGTTTTATTATCCACTGCTTGGAAAAGCGCGTCTTTTAAAGATTACAATTTGCGTGCAGTCTAGCACAAACCATAATCTCTAAGACGGATCGTAATTTGACGTCAAATAGCTTCCAGAAGGCCATTCATGCGTGAAAATGGGTGTGTTAACAGCAAAAATTAGCGGAATATTTAAATCTATTCATACCCTGACAAATGGCGGATTCATTGGAGCATTTTATTTCTTCAAAAATTAGCCTAATAGTATGCTGCGGTCAACGGCTATGGATTCTGATTAGAGGAGGAGATATTGGTACAGCGTAATTATTGCAAAAAAAAAAAAAAACGATTGACGCATAATTGAACGAGAAAACCAGCCTCCAATTTTGAACGTCTTTTCATTATTTTCTGTAGGAATACGTAAAGAAGGTCAATAGCCTACATTGATAAGTCAACAATAAGCGACGCGATTAAAGGCAATGGTATGTACAGCATTATATTGGTGTTTGGTCCCCATTTTTGTTGTTTCTTAAAAAAAGTTGGTGGTAATCAGTCACAGGCGCTTTTGCGTGGAAATTTCGTGGAAATTTCGTGGAAATTTCGTGGAAATTTCGAAAAGCGGTAGTGGTTTAATAGAATAGAATTAAATATTAAATTGACTTTAGTATAAGTGCCCAAGTTTTGTATTAAATTATTATTTTGTAAAACAAATTGAGTAGAACTAACTCAGGGGTGACAGCACATAACTTGAAACAATCGAGCATTGTTCATCGCCAGTCAACTCGAAGCAAATATTTTCTGGCAACATGTAACTAGAAACGAATTTCATTGTGACTTCTACTTAAAAATGTCATTGTGAACTATAAATGTCAAATTTGTTATTTTCAAAATAAACATCGTTCATTAAAGTGAAATTGGATTTAGAATGATATTTTTTGATTCGGAAAGCCAACATGAAGAAATACTTAATGCAAAAATCAAAATAATTTTTGATACGTGTTGAATTGCCTTAAGTAAACATTCGATTAGAATTTAAACGCCAAGAAAAATATAGGTACACTACCTTCGCATTCAACATTTTCTTCAGATATATTGTATTCTAACTCTTCCCTGTCTAGGTTTTTAGTTTCTGCATTATTATTGTGGTGAAATACAGTGGGAATTTTATACTTTTATTCATAAATATACATATATTCTACAAAATTAGCAGAAAATGCACAGCGTATGTCAAGCAGATTAAATTCCTATCTGGACAGCATAATTAACTGGGGTAAGAGCAACAGAGTGGAATTCAATGCTTTCAAAACTCAATGCTGTCTGCTGTCTCTAAAGCGAAACCCTGATAATCAGCCATTATTGATGAATGGCGCTTTTACCGACGAAACGGAAAAAACTTTCCATCCTTGTTATGGGCTTTAACACAGCACTTAGTTGGAACGATCACATATTCGAGGTCGCCAAAAATGCTGCCAAATGTTTAGGTTTCCTTTATCAATGCAAGAAATATTTCACCCCCTCTGATTTATCTTTAATCTATAAGGCTTATATTCGCCCCTGAGATTGACTACAACGCTCATATCTGTTCTGGTGCCCCCAAGACCACCTTGCATCTACTTGATAGAATCCAAAAGCGAGCGATAAAACTTAAAGGAGACAACGATATCGTGAGTTCATTAGACTCGCTCGAACATCGACGTACCGTGTCTTCTTTGTCCGTGTTTTATGGTTATTTCAACAAACGATGCTCAAGTGAGGTAGCCAACTGCATTCCTCCTCTCCTTGAATTCACCCGCGACACATGTCTCACTGGGAATGTACATCAGTTTACCCTTAAGCCTGCTTTCGGACGCACAGAGAAATTTAGAGACTCGTTTTTTAGCCGCACCACACGAATATGGAATGTCCTTTCCAGCTCAATATTTCTCTTAGAATATAATCCACAAATATTTAAGACCAATGTGCACAGGTACCTCCTCTCTCTTTCTCCCCTCTATACCTTCGGCCCGTGCTGTGTCTTAATCCCCGAAAATTAAGGGTTTTAATAGCCCCTCGAGCACGCGCAAATTATAAAAAGAAATTATACCCGAAATTTATAAATTGATATAAAATTTCGCAAATCTACTTTTTCATCAAAATTGATATTTAAATACAAATGTCTTCCCGCCAGAGAACAGTCAGAATTCCATCTGTGTCGTCGAGGACAAGAAATAGTCACTAGGTTGTAGGAATGGAATTATTAGCATTAGCAAACTTAATTCACGATGGAATTTTTTTCGCATTAGCAGCATAAAAACTACTTGCGGAATTGATGAAATGGTAGAATGGTAAATGCCTCTTTTTCTGCAGTAGGCGCTGCACATAGTAAATGGGGGCAATGAAAACCCAAAACAGACATTGCAAATATTTTGTACACACTCTCACACATTATATATACAAATATTTCCCCCTTAAATTGCTCCACTGCTATAGCTGGATATTCATTTCATTGAACAGAAAGGGAAAAATAGTATTCTTCTTCTTCATGCATTAGGAACGCAGTTTGTTATTATACAAATTAATATTTTTTTAGTGTGAAATGTGAATGCGAAATGGAATATCATCAGACAAAATGTGAAGTTCGAATTGAAAAAGCGTTGCTATATTTTTTAAAGATATTTCATACTAATTTAGCGTTAGCATTTCACATACTAAAATGAAAAAACAACACATGCTAATTAAATTAATCGAAATAAGCATTAATTTCCATCCCTAACTAGAGGCTAGCTTCCATGTTGGTTTTAGTGAATAAAGGGGTGCCCTTAATTTACATCTACTCTACATCCTTTTTTTATGAATACTATTTTTTTAAATAAAATCTAACATCATCCACATGCCTTAGAATCACGCTAACGCCCATAAAAAGTCCCACAATCACCTTCAATAAATCCAACATTTTTAACACAAAGTGCCAAAATTAGGTGAAAAAGAACATTGCTAATAACCACACCGCATGCTCATTAATTCGCACTTTTGATTGGATTGGTTTAAATTATATCCCAACCAAAATTGAGCGATTGCCCGCAGCGGTTTATTTTCACACAACGTTTCTACATTTCATTATCCGGCATGTGTGCTTGGTTTGCTAAACAAACATATCCATTTGAACAGCATCAATCTAATTTAAATCGATCAAACAAGCCCCGTTGCAGCTGGAAAAATCGTCTACTTAATTACTCAATAATTGAGTGCGCATAAGTCAATTAACAGCCATCATTCTAAATCAAATTCGGCAGCTGGCGCAAACAAAAAATTGCTTACAAAACCACCAAAGCGCCACCGGAGGTTCAACAAAAACCGTAACCGAATATGGGCGGTGTTCAGCTGCTCACTGGTCCGTCGGATGCAACAACCACAGGCCGTTAGTTTTTTAGGTGAACATTTGTGTTGTGTTTGGTTTTTTTTTATGAATCAATAAATCATGTCCATCTCACGCTGGAGGCTTTCCAGTTCGAATGAATAATTTATTTAATAAATAAAAATGCGGAAAGCACGCTCTAATTAGAGAGTGGCACAGTTCAGGCGATGGTTTAGGTTTTTTCCCCCAGTTTCCGTGGACTAGCGGTATCTACCCGGGAATTGATGTTGGGCTAGAGGACAAGGTCGAATCGTAATTGATGATATAATTAACAATAACCAGGGCAACTTGGGAGTTTTCGCGTTTTTTTTTAATTGCCTCGTTCAATTTCATTTTCAAGTTGAGTTAGTTCATCTTCGTCGTTGTTTTGTGACCACTTTGGTGGGGTGGGTGGTTTTTTTCTCATTCAATTCAGAGGATAATTAACGGGATTATACGAAGGAGATTTGATGGGGAAAAATGATGATCAAATGGTTCAAGGATGCTGGGTTTTGGCGATGCTCCATTTGTCTGGCACGTTAAGTGGATTCCGATGAATTTCATTACTTACATTACGCAGAGGCGAGGCGGTTTTCACCCCCGATGGGGGATGCAAATAAATTTGGGGGCGCGTTGTTAAAGGACTTGTTTTGTGGAATGATTGTGGGAAATTAAAAGTCAAATATTCAAAGAAAAACACAAGAACCACTGGTAAATGTCAGAGCATTCTCTGTTTTGTTGTTGACTCAGTTTTAGCCCACTCCTCCCAGAGTTTAGTGTGCCGACATGTGTTTAGAATGACGTCAATATCGCATAAATTTTAAGGAATTCGCTTCGTGAACACAGTCAAGAACACAAAGCATGTGACAGTTCGAATAACTGTTTGTCTTTTTATGGTTCTGTCAAGAAAATTCATAATTGTTTGAGTTTTGCTCGCTCTCTCGCATTTTATCAAAGTAAACGATAATTGCGCATAGTTCCAATGAACTGCGTTCCACAATTAAATTTTCATTTGGAAGCATTCCAAATCTGAACGACTTTTACTTTCAAACCGACTTGCAGTAAATATGATGCATAGCGCAAGCGGACGCCTTTAATGGGCCGGAACGCCTTAAATGGGAACTCGCTTCGTATTTCAACTTCTTGTTTTTGAAATGGACCATTTGGCAGTGGGTTTTGTCATCATTTTAAAGTCGAAGGACAACAGTTCTCAGTAAACTGTGTTGCGGCAGCCTTCGCCTATATTTTGCCTTGTACTATAAATATGTGTTCGATAAATTAACCCGTCTGAAGAAGAAATAATTTATGACTTAGAACGGAGGTTCGTCCTTGAAATTCAAATTCAAATGAAGAATGCGTATTTGTGAGTCGCTATTTGGCATGAATATGGGTGGCGAGACAGTCGGACGTGGATCTGCGCATAGTTTCTCTATCACGGGTGCAGTTTTATGCTGACTCTCTGAAGTGTCGGAAATTTGGGCCTACAACTTCAGAAGTATGAGACTACGTACATATGCACTGCTATACGTTACATTAGTTACGACCTGCTTGAGATGCCCTGTTTCTACGATTTAGAGGAAGATAACTGGAATGGATGGTACTGCGTTAGTACGTCTTCTTATGGTGGAGTTCGGAACCGGGGAAAGCCTGTGTACAAGGGGTGAGCACAGTGTGACCTCCTTTCACTTTTCTTCGTAGAAATTCAATCCAATAAGTGCAACAACATCAAGGAACGCTGATGCAATTGAGACGGGCATCAGTGTTCTCAGAAAACCGACTCCAAAAATGGCCAGACCGAAACGAAAGAGGAGGAGCTCTTTATGAATCTTAAAAGATCCCGGAGCATATTTGAAGATTCTTCTCTTCAGCGAAGCTAGGTGTCGAGTCTGGAGACCCTGGCAGTGCAGAGCAGATGTTGGATCGTCTCGGTTTCTTCCCCGTCGTCAAAGGTTCCACAGAGATTGTCGGATTCCTGGTTCCATTTCGGAGCATTGTTCCAATCGGACAGTGTCCTGTGATCACTCTGACGAGCATACCGAGCATACCGATCGAGTTTTCTGGAAGTCTTAATATAATAATAATATGGGTGGCGCTACAGCCCGTAAAGAGCGCTAGCTTCTTAGCAACCACTCGTGTTGTGCGTGTTCTCTCATGAGTGGAAGGGACCTACACTTTTATTCCGACTCCGAACGGCCAAGTTTGAGAAGCTTTTTCTAGAGAGGAAATACTCTCTGAGTATTGTCAGTGACTTGAAATAGATGGGGCCGTGAACATTATTTTTGCCGCACAGAGGAGGAATCGAACCTACGACGTCGAGGTTGGGGTCGATGCACATACCCATAACGCCAAGGGCCTCCACTTTGAAGTTTTATGTTGTGCTAATATTATGCTCTGGCAACGCTGATCCTTGCATTTCTTGCAAGCCAAGGATCATATATGATCCGGTTTACGGCCATTCATTTCATTTAAATACATATTTATTAATAATTCATAATTAACTTAAGTACTAGACAAAAATGCTTAAAACTAGTTGGACGTACAATTTTACTATTTCTTACTTACTGGCCCTAAGCGGGCACTATAAGCTAAATTTAATCTTCCGGTTTATGCCCTGATCGGTGGTTGTACTGACGTGTCCACCTTGCTGATGTCCATTTCAGGCAGAGTATTGACATTTCATGACAGCCTTTAATTTCGTTGTGTAAGATATCTGATGGTATCATATGCTGCACATATGTGGGAATCTTAACGATTGCTATTTATCCGAACCCAGTGTCTGCGTCCATTTTTGATCCGTTGCTGTAGAGGGCAATTTCGTGGACGTTGAAAACGGCGCTCGATAGTCCATTGCCTCTGTTGGAATAGGATTGATATTTTTAGAGAGAAGTCAGTGTAAGAATATATATAGTCGGTTGTAGCTGTGAGGCTACTGCAACTATGTTTCCAGATCATAATTATAGCTCCATACTCACAGTTGACTTGGGTTGGGTCCAGGACTCCCTTAGTCTCAGAACGCTTTTTGTGAGCCTTTTATGAACAGGTCCAGAAGAAGGTGATGACGTATCATGTCCAACCATGCTTGCAAATTACCTTTATACTTCGTTGAGCATGCTCATGTTTTTTGTGTTGCTAGCAGTCTAACAGACTAGGTCCGCCCAATAGATAAATCCAATGAGGCAAAAGCGACCGGTCACCCAGCCTCCCGCTGGCCTACGATTAGTGGATAAGTGGAAACTTCTCCAGGCCTAACATTCTAGAACAACTTCCAGGAACTGTATATCTCATTCTACAGTATCTTAATCCAGAACTTAGCAACCTTACTGGAGAGTTATTGTGATGGAAGAGTGCAACGATAATGCCATTACAGTCGGAACTGCCAGCTGCATACCTCGAATCTCTGCAAGAAACGGCAAGCAGAAAATGTAACACACTGGTCGCCAAAAAATGGGGACAAATTAATCTAAACCATAGCAAGACGGCCAGTGCCAACCTGGTCTACCACCAGACATCGGGGAAGAGTCTTCTTCTTCGGCGCTACAGTGGCTCGGTATCGAAGACTCTTCGTGCCGGAGCTGTGGTGTCCATCCGGTCCACATGGCCTAGCCTTCTTAAGCGTTGGATCTGAATACGCTTAACTAGGTGCATGCCGCTGTACAGCCCATACAGTTCGTGGATGAACCTTCTCCTCCAGACGGCATCAACGTAAACAGGACCAAAGAACGCACGCAAAACTTATCACTCAAAGCAACCAAGAGCTTTTTCATCCGATTTCAATAGAGTCCATGTCTCTGCGCCATAGAGTAGGACTGGGATGGTCAGATTTTTATACAAAGTCAGCTTGGTATTTCAAGAGATGGCTCTGTTACTCAATTACCTTTTGGGCCCAAAGAAGCAGAGATTGGCAAGAGTAATTCTGCGCTTGATCTCGGTACTGGTGTTGTTGTCCTTATTTACTCCATAGCCTAGGTAGACGAAGTCCTTGACTACCTCAAAGTTTCTGCTGCCCATTATGACGCTCTGTCCGAGACGTCGATGTTGTACGTCCTTTCCTTATGACAGCATGTACTTTGTTTTGCTCTGGCTTACCGCTGGACTCATTTTAGCAGCTTCCGCTTCAATGCCTGCAAACGCCTCATTGGCGGCTTGCTGTGTTCGTCCAATCACGTCAATGTCCTCCGCGTATGCAAGCAGTTGAACGGACTTTTGGAAGATCGTGCCTCGGGTGTTTACGTTTGAGTTTCGCCCGATCTTTTCAAGTATGATGTTGACGAAGTCACAACGGGGAAGATTGACATCACCTTTATACAAGACCCATGAATGGAATCACCTTTATACAAGACCCAATGGAAATGGAATGAAATGTGGAACACTCTCAAATTACCTGTGAATGATGATGAGAAGCTAGACCGCAGTCGTCTACGGGTCCTAGCGCCACTACAATGTGATAAAAAATGATTTAGGAGGCCTAATATGACATAATCTGGTAGGATTTTCCCATGACTTCATATGCAGAGGCTGTGTTGAAGAAGAGAAAGGGGCATTACTCCATACTATCTTTGCCAGTACCCCAACCTCTGTCAGCTGAGACAGACTTTCAGAACTTGGAGGAACCAACCAGGTCCTACCTGACTAACGTTTGGCTTAGGACGTAGCTTTGTCTGGACAATGGCAATGACTGACAAGCACTCACACCAGACATGATGGAGGGACTCGACGGGTAGAAGAAAGACATGACGAGGAATCAATTCTCCCTTTGGGCAGTGTGACGTATTCCGGCGCGTCTACCACCTCGCCACCCTGAGGCATGCCATCATTTATACATAATACGCAGACAGACGGATGACAATTGCGAATGAATAATGACGTAACTACTCGAGGATCACCCCAATAATTCATTACCTCCCTCCAAGAATCAAACTCTAGTCCGCCACCACATGTACGCCCACAAGAACCCACAAGGCAGCCTTCATAAAATTCCGGCAAGCTTCTAATCCCCGAAACTCATCATTAACTCAAAAACCCCGTCGTCCCCCACAATCTCATTCAACAAAAGCAATTTCGAATTGCAAAACTATTCCGCTGGCAGAGAGTAGGTATCTTTATCCCTTTTTGGAAATTTCATCGCACCTCTGGGTCTGCAGTGGCGGCAATGAATCCTAGATGGCGGCACGTAATCGACATTCAAACCACCGCCAGTTGCATTGACAGGCACGTGGCCGACCCACCACCACACCACTCCTCAGTTGATTGAAATGACTTGTCAAGTGGCGAGCGCATATCGTGCATCTTCACCGCCGCCACCAGCAGCCCTTGAATATTAATTATGCAGACTCGGGATCCGGCCCCATAAGACAATGGAAACTGTTCCGGAGCTTGTAAGCTCGGTGGCCGAGTGCGGGCATTAGCGATGTAATGAGCATGTAATTGCCGGTCCCCGGGGCCATCCAAGGCGTTGATGTGCGAGCGAAGCGACATTGACGAGCGCCCCCCTTTGACGAGCTGCTAACTTCGTCTGCGACTATTCCATGCCAGAAATGATTTATGGCGAAACTTTGATTGGAATGTTAAAGTTTAATGGTTTCTTTGATGATCCGGGGGGCGGGAGGGGGAGGCCGCTGTGCAGTGGGAGGAGTGCCGGCGAGCGCAGACCACGCCATTAACTCGAGTGTCCCGTGCCGGAAAAGTTACTAAATTCAAATTAACGGGCTTCGTGGCGGCCGGACCGTTACCTTTTAGGTTACGGTCTCCACGCTTAATAAGCCATAAATACCGGCTATGGCCCACGAGGGAGGCGGCACACATGGTCCGACAAGCGCGCCAACCCACAAATCTCCCGGATAAACGGGTCGTGTTAATTTTTGTTGTCCACCGCCCGATAAAGTCCGGTCCGGTTGAATGTGTGCTCGGCCACCGCAAATGTTTATAATCCCTTGTTGAGATGTGGTAATCCCTGGCCGGAGTGCGGCAGCGGCAGCGGCGCGGTGTGGGGGCGGTCCTCTGCAGGACAACACCTCAGGCGATTCTTAATCGTGGTGGAGTCTTCTTTGGCCTTTGTTCAAACTGGATGTACACACAGTCCACTCTGTGTGGGTGGATGTAGAGCATCCGATACAGCAGAGCACAGCGCAGAGAGTCTAGTGCATAGAGACGCTTTTGTGTAATCTGGACCCTTTGAGGTTGCGATCGAAAACCAATTAATCTCCCTTGTGTTCGACGAGTGATGCCCGTGCGAGGGAGGTTCGTCCTCTAGGATGTGTGTCAATGGGAGAGCACTCTCTGGACAAGATGGAAAAGCGGGAGGGAGAAAAATAGAAGACATCCTGGGACGAACATTAGTGGCGTGGCCGTTGTGTGCACACGTGTGTGCGGAGGATGTTGATTAAAAGGAATGTAATTGAATCCTTTAATGTCGTCCAGTGGACCCGATCAGAAAGTAATAAAAATCCATTTAAAATCCCCCACACACGCTGGCACGCCCGGCTGACAGGATTCAAATGCAGTGTCCTTTGGAAAATGTTTGCTGAGTTTAATTTGCGTCAAGTTTGCCGACCGGACCCGGACTCAGCAAATTGGTACTTGTTAATCCTTAATTGTGAACAGATTTGACTGTGAAGGAGATGGAGCGACTGAGTCTGGTGAGGATGTGATTAAAGTGAAATTAGACGACACGAGGGATGTCGTCGTTTGATCAGCATTTTGCCGCCCATTCGGTCGATTGCTTGATGAACGAGTGGTGTGCAGTTGGTTAGTTCTTTGTGATAGGAGATGAGGTTAAGATATTCCTATGCAGGGATTTGAGGGTGGTTTTTGTCATCGATCTGTGGATTGCACGATGAATGATCTTAAGGTTTTTGAGGAGATGAAAGATTGGTATATGCTCGGAGTTAGAAATTAACTTCACTGACCTTTCTCCTGAAAAGAATCACCAGGCTTATGATGCCTTGTTTATTTTTTATAATTTGCACGCACTCAAGGGGCCTGGGACAACCTTTAAATGTTGAACAAAGCACAAACATTGCACATTTTAAATCTCTGAGCATTATACATACAAATAGGGAAAGATAGAGATGGGAAAAGCATTCCACAACCCTGTGGTACGGCTAAAAAAGAATTGTTGCACGCAACATGCATTCATCTGAGGAAATTGCACATCACGAAATGCATCACAAAAACGCCGACGGAAAATCAACAGACCCCAATCAGCTGACGACCGACGGCATTTCATCAAATTTGGGAGATCAGAAAAGGGAGAAAGAAAATGATCTACATCGTGAGTGACAAGGGGTCAACGACCACATTTCGGCTACTCCCACGATGCAATGTTTTCGCGATATGCGAAATGTGCTGAAGACTGAAGAAATATCCAAAGTCTATGAAACTGGACTAGCAATAGACCAAGGAAATAAACGGACCAGAGATTTCCTGAAAGCAATGACCCTGATGATGTATGCATTCCCAGTGTAGAACTAAAGCAATCAACATCGCTAATAAATCTAATTCGTAGAAAAAAAAAGTTTTTTTTCGTATTTCTTGCAAGTTGCGTTTTCTCTCGGTTGTCCGTTTCTCAGCGCGCTCTCGAAGGTTTTTACTTCACGGTTTTACTTCAACCCTTTGTTGTTCCGCCGCCGGCAAGCTTATCCTTGAGCTGAAAATTTTTTTGCTAATTGTCCTTGCGACAGAATCGATATATAAAACGTTTATCCAAAATTAGGCTCGAGAGAAATCTGATGGACTCAGTTCCATTCTCGTTGAATGTTTGGGAAATCTTCAAGAGGAGGTACATAGCTGGTCAGAACAAAGAGAGACAAGCAACATTACGACAGTGTTCAAGATTTTTTTTTAAGTGCTGAATTTGTCTCCCTTCATTTTGAAGAATGCTCTTGATAACTTCAAAAAGTCGCAAGCGAGTTGCAGCGACCCCATCCCCCCAGTCTGGAGTAATGTTTGGAAAACAATCGCCTGGGCCCAAAATCAGAAAGTACTTCTTTACATGCCTCCTTTTCGTCTGCTAGAAGAAAGTAATATTATTGCAATATGCTAGACGACAACCTAAAACCCACTACAAATGCAAAAAAATGCTTAAATACCTATTATCATCATTTTCAGACCCGCATGATCCACAAAGGTCGGGAGTAGAGCACGCACTAGAGATCTCCAGGCCCCTCTATCCTCCGACATCGATTCTAACTCATCTGGATGTATGCCCCGGGGGCAACCAAGGACCAAGTCCAACCACCTCGTCCTAGGTCTGCCAAGGGGTCGCCTTCTTGATCAAGTCGCATTTAAGGCATGCCGCGGAAGACGTGATAATGGGGACATTTGTGGCACATGTCGAAACTATCGAAGCATAGCTCTTTCTGTTCGGAGAAGTAGCCTGCTTCAGAGTGAATTGACCAGACGGTCTGAACATAACTATAACTTCTGATTTGCTCACGTAATCCTTCATCCCAGCATCTGCACATACGGTCACAAGTCTATCGAGAGCGCACTGGAGTGCCGTCTGGGTGACCCTTGGCGTAGTCCAATGCCCCCGGTAGAAGGTGTTGATTTAGCACCGTTGATCCGAACAGCGCTGCTACAGTTTGTGTATAGCGAGTGAATGAATTGCTTTCTATTGCCTCCGAAAATGGAGAAGAACACATCATTGCATATCGAGCTGTATCAGGATCTGGATATAATCCAGAAGGCAAAAATCCGTAGTCTGCACTGAAAAGGCCAGATTGAGCCTATGGACATGCACGCTCCAGCAATGAGGGTTTTCCAATACAAGCCTCCTACTGGAGAAAATTATTTTTTATGTTGCTCAGACCAGGGATTGAACCTACGACGTGGAGGTTGGTGTCGATGCACATACCTACGCCACGGGCAACCTACTTGCAGCGCGTTACCAGATTGAAAAATGAAGACTCACATTTTTGATGCGTTTCTGCCGGTTTGCCAGTAGTGGTGAATATTTTGAGATAGAACAGAGCTGTTTCTTTTTTGGACAGTTTTTAGTAGTACTAGGTGTGGTACCTAAAAATCGCTTGAATGCAATAAATTCTATTTTAGCGAATCCATTATCCAACATATGGCTTAATCTAATCTCGCGTTGTATACGTACCATCGGATCAAAGTAAATGAATTTAGAAAGATTTTGCTCACACAGTTTCAGTGTGATTGATTCCGCTGAACTAAACCGACATTAATCAAGTTAGACCACATCATCCAAACGTGCGACCATGTCTCATCTCCCTTAGAACCGGTCACCACTGGATATCCTTTCGCTAAGATTTATCGTCTCTCTCTGGACTACTCAGACGACGACCATTCGCGAACTGCGTGGATTTTTTCAAACTCTTTTCCACAAAATCCCAAATAATGACTGAATGAATCCATCAAACGTCTGCTCCCATCGGATGCGAAAATGAATCCCAAAGCACACCGCGCGTGGGAACAAAACTCCGAGACCACGTGTCCTCCGCTCCACTCGCGATCCCCGTGCGAGTACACTCGCCCATAAATTCCCGAATTGGCCATTCATCTCTGATAATTTTCCAATAAATCATTGGCCGTCGAACCCGTTTCAGAACATCTTAATTTTAAGCTCGAGCAACCTTTTCCGGGATAAGGCCATCACCCCTTCCGGTACGGTGTACATTTTGACACTTTGTGTAAACATCAATCCCGTCCTGACAGCGCCTCTCTGTTTCGCTCGCTCGCTCATAAATTTTCGCGCCCAAATAGT
This sequence comes from Eristalis arbustorum, assembly GCA_916610145.1. Lineage (NCBI taxonomy): Eukaryota > Metazoa > Arthropoda > Insecta > Diptera > Syrphidae > Eristalis > Eristalis arbustorum. Next base: position 9,712,645 of record OU744317.1, read on the forward strand.
ATCAATAAAAGCAAATGACGCGCTTCTCCATAAAATAGGACATTTTAGCGGCAGCCGCAGCAGCACCAGCACCAGCTGAACGAAAGACGGGATAAGCAAAACCGACGGGTGCTCCTGTATCTTGCGGTTGTCGATGTGTGCCGGCGCAGTGGGTGGGGCAGAAACAATTGGCTGGGGTAATATATTTTCGCCCCTTTCCGTTTCGCATTTTTTTTTTTGCTGGCTCTGTTGGATCGCGCCAACACGCCCTGCGCCAGCGTCCAGAATGGGCGACAATTTCTTATACAAAATTAAATCGCGTTTGAATTGGCTGTGATAAGCGAAAGCGTAAGCGCTGATGCCTCCGCCCGTCGTCATAACCCGCCAAAATTCGTGCTTAAATTTTACGAGCGAAAAATCTAAACTGCCACCGCCGAAGGTTTCTCTTTGTTTGTTTGCGTGTTTTTTTTCTTTCTGTGGGCCATTGTTCGCCGATAGTGTGAACATTATAATTCCACTTAAAAGCAACGATTTGGGTGCAAATGGCCGAGGGATGGGGGAGTTTCCAAAATAGCGGTCACAAGTGGAAACATTTGTGGTGCTGGGAGCGTTTATGAAATTGAATTTAATCATCGTGTGCTGGAGAAAGGCAGGCGAATGGTGTGCTTGGTCTGTTCGTGGATTTGTTCGCTTCAGTTGGTTACACACAATGAGGAGGGCTTTGACCGGTATGTTGTCGCTGCTAATTCATGTGACAAAGAGGAAGGTTTTTTACATTTAATTTGGCGAATCTTCAATAAATTAAATGGGAGGTGCACAGTCTGGTCGTCTGCTCTGCGATGGATTCATTGGGCGTATTCATAGACGAGTCGTGTTTGAGGAACCATTGAAAAGGATTTGAAATAATTGTATGATAGCCCTACAAGCAGTGTTGTAGATTTCAAACAAGGCTCTTGGATAAACAGATTTAATTTTGTCGAGTGCAGGGTGCGATTAGAGATCACATTGGATTTACTCAATCAGTATAGGAGCTTCTAAATAATAATCTAAAAAAATAGAGATTTCATGCATTTTTCTGAATTTTATGTTTTTATTACTAAAGATTCTTCTTCTTTGGCTGGCGCTACAGTCCGCAATGGAACTAGGCGTGGTCTCCGTTTACCACGCTACAAAGCGTCCCTTGGGGTTGGAGTCGAAGACTTTCTAGGCTCCGTTTACCACGCTACAAAGCGTCCCTTGGGGTTGGAGTCGAAGACTTTCTAGGCTGGAGCATTGAACCTACGTGACGCCATCTGAGACGAGAGATTCGACCTCGTTTGACCAGATCGATGTCGTGTACAGCGTGTACAGTGTATAGTTCGTCTCCTCCTCCAAACAACATCAGTTCGTCTTGAATCGAAAAAAAATAATCTCGTCCGCTTTAGTTGGCGCCCATGCTTCTGCGCCATACAGCCAAATTGGGACTATCAAGGTCTTATATATCGATATATTGGTTCTTCGAGAGAGGAGTTCATTCCTCAGTGGCCTTCTAAGTCAACAAAAATACATCGATTGGCCAGCGTGATCCTCCGTTTTATCACCACGGTAGTCCGATTGCTTGTGTTAACTTCGGAGGCTAGGTAGACAAAGTCCTTCACTACTTCGCAGGTAAAGCTGTCTATTGTGACGTTTTGTCCAAGAAGTCGGTATTGGTTAACATTTTTCGTAAACAGCATGTACTTTGTCTCACCCTCATTGACCGCAAGCCCCTTTGTTGATGAATAGTTGGTGGGTATCGACTCGAAACTCGTGGGCCTTTTCCAAGATCTGTGATATATTTGGTCAATAGTGGATTTCGCTGGCCTGAACTCGCACTGATATTGACCATTTAGGCTATTGACCTTTGGTTCCACCCGTTAACACAAGACGGCAGAAAAGATCTATGAGAGCTATGTTCATTAGACTTATACCTCTGTAAGTGGCACAGCTTGGAGGGCCTGGTTTCTTCAGAATTGGACCAGCGATGCTGAGATGCCATCAGTCGGACATACATTTATCCGGCCAAATTTTACAGATCAGTTGGTGTATGCACCTTTCCGAATCATCACCAGCTGCTTTGAAAAGCTCGGCAGGAAAAAACAATCAGCACCATCAGGATTGTTGCACTTTAGTTTTGCGATGGCTGCGAACCTTCACTCAGGTCGGGAATGCGGAATTCTTGTCTATCATCGCCTATATTGGATGGATTATCAGATTTGGCTTCATTTGATCAACAGATGAGGCAAGACTTTATAAATAACTTGGACGAATTGATACTTTCGCAGATTGTGCTATTTGACAACAAAATATGATTCCGTCAATCACACACTCGTGATAAACAAAAATTAAAGAATTTAGGTTTCCTTCGATTGACATCTTTATTCCTCTTAAATATCAATTTAATGGAGCAGGTAAGGGATTGTATGCTTAATGTAACATCAATTTTCAAGCTTTTATCATTTTTGGCGAGTGACAAGAAATCTGGTGGAATACGATACCTTTCGATGCACCAATTCTGGTATTTTATCTGTCCAGCTGTTGAGAGTTCACCCTCAATTCATCGTTAGATTTAAAATTTCCTCACCTATACAAATCGAATAAATTAAGAGGAATACAGTGAAGTCTCCCTATCAAGTTAGCTTTTGGGATACGCTGATGACATCGACATTATTGCGCGGTCCCAACGCGCCGTAGTGGAAGCTTTCACGGCAATTGAGGAACAGGTGAAACGAGCTGGTCTAAAGGTCAACGAGGACAAAACCAAATATAGGCTGCCGAGCAAAAAACGATCCGCCGCGCACCACCAAGGCCAAAACATTACTATCTACAGCTACAATTTCGAGGTAGTAAAGGAGCTTGTCTACCGCGGGGCAAACGTAAACTCCACGAATAACATCGTAATGGAGATCCGACGTAGAATCGCCCTTGGCAACCGATGCTTCTTCGGTTTGTCAAAACAACTGGGCTCGAAACTCCTGACTCGAAGGATCAAAGTCATGCTCTACAAAACCATTATTCTGTCAGTCCTGCTTTATGGAGCCGAAGCTGGACATTAAGTAAGACTGCAGAGCTGATCCTCGGGGCCTTCGAAAGAAATATTCTACGTCGGTTATATGGTCCCTCCCATCTGCGAGGAAGGCGAATGGAGAAGAGGACACAACCGCGAACTCTGCCTGCTGTACCAGGATGTAAATGTAGTCCGGAAAGCAAAAATCACTCGAATACACTGGCTTGGCCACATCGAGCGAATGGACAACAGCGCTCTAGCAAAGAGGGTCTTCCAATCCGAGCCCACTGGTTCGAGAAGGAGACGGAGACCGAACCTCCGGTACAAAGACCAAGTCATCGTGGATTTAAGACAGCATGGCCTTGATGACTGCGAGCAGCGTGCATCCGGACCGTCACAGATGGGCAATTGCTCAGGCTCAGACCTTTCACGGTTCGTCTGCCTGATAATGTAATGTAATATGAACTCTCCCTAAGTCCGACTGTTCTGTAACTAGAATTTTTTTGTTTGCCAAATTTTGGTATTCCAAATTTCAATTTTCCATCCAAAAAATCATTATCTATTCGACTTAAGAAGGTCCATTGTATCTTTTTTTTTGTGCATATCGACTTTCGTTAGAAATAATAACAATATAACATGGGTGGTGCTACAGCCCATAGAGGGCCAGGGTCTAGCTTCTCAGCAACAACGTGTGTTGTGCGTGATATTGTTCCCTAATGAGCGGAAGGGACCTACAGTTTAAGCCGACTTCGAACGGCCACGTTTGAGACAATTTTTCTAGACAGGAAATACCATTTGAGCATTGTCAGTGACTCGAAAGAGCTGGGCCGTGAAAATGATTTTTGTCGCACAGACCAGGGATATAACCTGAGACGTTAAGATTGGGATCGACACCGTGAAAAATTGAAAAAATCGAACCTATGACATCAAAGTTGGGGTCTACGTGCATGCCTACAACGCCAAGGACCACCAACTCTCATCTATGTCATGAAATTTGCGCAGTGGCCGAAAGAATAAAATCGCGAATACAATCTGAAATTTCATCGTGCTCTTGTGGTAGTTACTCGCCGGGTTAGGAAGAACCCAGGCAGTACGGGGGGACCTCAGTCTCTTCCTTAGCTCCTTCTCCGGACGAATGTCCCCATCATCACGTCTGCCGAGGCGTGCCTTAAATGCGACTTCATCAGGAAGGCGACCCGTTGGAGAACCCAGTACGAGGTGGATGGACCAAGTCTAAAAACTCACTTGGTTGCGCCTGGGCATAAATACTGAGGAGTTAGAGTCGATGGCGGAAGGTCGAGTGTCGTGGAGATCTCTACTGCGTGCTTTACCCAAAATGGTGATGCCAGCGAGGCAGACCACTGACTTAATCTCACCTTTTTAACGATTCAAATTAAAATGTTGTACACTGCACTGATTTTGTTACATATCCAGTAGCGTAACTTATCATCGTCACACTGCATCTTCCTCGGAGTGCGGTGTCCTTCAGTCGAATGATTACTCACTCACGAATGACAATCACTTGCAATTAGAGTTCAATGGAAACGCCTTCGATGAGCTGTAACTCCCAACACAGACAGCCTTTAATGGGACTACTTCCACTTCACAAAAGTCATCAATACGATTTGATCCCAGTTATCGATAATCGCCTCATAGCCTGATGACTACGATGACGTCTGTTCCAATGTCCCCCAGGACCACTGTCTGACCGTCATCTGGATTATTTCGCTCGAGGAAACTGTAAAGCCTTTAGCGGAGCCTTTCCTGCAAGCCTACGGAATCGATATGAATGGGATTACGCTGAAGACGTTTCAATCGATTCGACTTGTTCTCGGAAAAAGAGCTCACTGGGTGGCAATCCTCCTTTCTATCTCGAATCCAATAATCCCCGAGAAACAAACAGCCACCCGTCCCTGTTGGATGGTCTTCGAATTATGTCGCCAAAGTGGATACAATTTCCAGTTAAAGGCAAAATTCCGATTGAGAGGCGCAACTCTTTCCGAACCGGTAATGGCCTTGTATGTTCGTGGCATTAACTCAGCCAGTCCCCAGGGGAAAGTATCTCATTCAAATTTAGTTTCCATTTCCCTCTCCAGCATCGGCACCCCCCCCATCCCACACTAATGCTTAAATAATCGATGAAATTTACGGACCATTGGTCAGAATAATGTGCCACATTACACAACCTGCAACCAAGCGGTCCCATTCGATGCTGATGGCCAATTCATTTCCCCATAAAATCGACCCGAAAAAAAACCCATTGACCCCAAACCACCGGCCGACGCCCAATTTTGTGGCAAATCAACGACGGCCAACCCAACGGCCCCCAGAAACGGATAAACATTAACTACTGGAATTGGTAAAGTTGCAGCAACTAAAGCGACCGACGTCCCATTTAAAACTCAATAAATGTGCGAAAAGCCAACTCGCACACAATACGCCCAAAAGGGGACGACTCCTTTCATCCTTCTTCGATACGAGCACGCTCACGCATCAATTGCCAGCGGCACACCACCGTACCGCCTACCACCCGAGCGAACCTTTTAAAGTTCCTTTGCCCTTGGCTCGATTTGTCAGCACTTGGCCCAGTTCTCCGCGCCCAAACACAAGTGCGTTTGTTTGGGCACACCGCCGCACAAACAGAACAGCCTGCAAATTGCCCTCAGACACTTTCAACCGTAGCGCCCGTCGTGCATGTGTTATTTAATTAAAGGACGAGAGCCTCCTCCGATCAAAGGATCCGCCCCGACTCACTCACCGACCGTGCACTACAAAGGAACCATTCAATGCACTCAATCAACTTTTATTGCCGACCGGGGGAACGGGAAACGAGCACACACTAGGACACCGCATGCACTCATGTCCAATTCGGAGGGAGTCCCTTCGAGTGGCTCCGCTCTCGGTCTCGGCCACCGATTCAATGGACTATTCGACAGTCGCAGTAAGTAAAGCAAACTATGTGTAGTTTGAACAACTTTTTCAAACAAAAACGAAAAATAAAAAATTCATAGAAAAGTTTTGTCTGCTGTGTCCGGGCCCCGGGTACAATTACCGGAGCTGGCCACAAAGTGTGCGCTGGAAAGAGGGGGCAAAAAAACACGAATATGACGCAACACTCCCCGACTGGGCCAAGCTGGACGTTCATGAATATTTGAAGGTTGGAATGGAATTATTAAGCATTTTTTTGGTCTGCTTAAAATTTCATGAACCGCGTGGTGCCGTGGGTGACGGAGGGCCGGCAGTTTTGAACTGAAAACCGGGTGCAAATGCTTTCTGGGCTGTGCGGCCGACCGGCGGCGTGGGAGAGATCATGGAATTAGCCGGCTTTACTGGCACAGATCCGTAATGAATTCCATCCCTTCTCGGAAAAAGGGCAATTTGATCTGCGTCCGATTAGGCAGTGCTGAAGGGTGCTGCTTTGATAAAACCATTTGTATGCATCTTAGTCTCATCGCACGTTTCAAGGGTGAATAAATGGCGGCGGGGGCGGGTGTGTTGAAGTGGCGACGACGCGGAGATGAATTGAAAGGAGAAAAGTTTCTGGGAGGAAAGTTTTACGATTCATTTAGAAAGTGCTTAAAAGGAGAGCGACTGCAAGTCTGCAAGGGGAACTATTGGAAGTCAAACGAAGGGACGACGATGGACAAGGGACACTGATGTGCATTGTCTGCAAAGCCAAGTAATTCCCTGTATTCATTAAACAGATTTTCAGCTTAGTTTTGTGCTCAGAATGGAACCTAATTATTTGGGTTAACTAAAGTACTTCTCCTTAGATTGACAGGATGTCTCTAGCGCCATCTGTGAATAGTTATTTTCAACAAAGCAGTACCTAGCAAAAGTCTTGATTAGTTACAACTTTAAAGTTCTGTTCCTCGATAGGGACACACTCCCTTCAGGAAGGGCCCTCTTCTTCTTCTTCTTTTTCAATATTTAAAAGCTGGGTACTCTCTGTCCAAAACGTGGATGTCGATTCGTGTAATTTATTAAATTTTTTTTATAAATTTACACAAATGACATATAATAATAATATGGTGGCACTACAGCCCGTCGAGGGTCAAGGTCTAGCTGTGGGACGCACATACCCACAACGCCACGGGCCACCACAAATGACATACTGTGACTATAGTTGACACCTCGCTATAATGGTTACTTAAGCACTTTGTTAGGCTCGTTAACTTTTCGATACTTAAGTGGTAATAACACACTTTAGTTCGGTACATAGTTGATAACAGTTCGTAATGAAATTTTGCTCCACCTCCCATAATCAATTGTGGGAGCTTTGAAAGTTGAAGATGCTTTGACATTCACCTTCTGACATAAGCAAGCTTACGTGAGTAAAATAAGCTATCGGTCGGTATCTGGGAGATGAGATGCCTTGAACATTTATCTTGGTTTCGATAAGTTTACGTATAATGGAGCAATTGTGGATTTTGATGCTTGTGATTACTATTCGTTCATATCTGAAATTTGCTCAGGTCAGTTAGCTAGAGCCTTTTTGTCCAATTTGTTATATGATACACAATTCAAGACCTCGATAGCAATTCGAAGGCTTTCATTATTTTTATTCAACAACCATATTCTTCTCTGAAGATTTCTTTCTGCGTTAATTTTGGCCCATTCTTCACCATCATCAGTCAATGTTTCTTTGTTTTACGATCCCTTTCCTGTGATATTTCTCCGGCTTAACTGAAGCGTGCCAATGGATACTTCACGTGAATTCCGTTAATTGAATCTTTTTCTGTGAGGGAGCTTGATGAGTTCTGTAAGTAAGTAAACAAAGCCTTCATTGGAACATTTTTCTGCGCTTTTCAGAAATTCATCCTCCCTCGTTCTCAGCAGCTATCCAAAACATTTTCATAATTTTCATACTAATTACCATCGTTCTTGCAGCGTGTCCTTGAATATAACAAAAGAAATTATGTTCACATTGGCAAGCTTCATATAATTTCGCATGTCGAAACGAATTGAGTTACCGTATAAAATTTCTCCGGCTAGGCATCCTTTTTTTGCTCAGAGTCTATATCATCCAACATCACCATTTGGAGCAAACACAATCTAGCTCAACGAAGCCTAAATGCCTGTGGCTTATGGAGCATCATTTGACCGTATTTCTTTCGAAATGTTGTTAGGGCCGAAAGCTGCAAAGGCTCGTTAAATTGATGTGGGGTCATTTATATCTAGTGGAGGCGTATTGGTGTCTTACTATTTTCAGTTTACTATGACTCAAGTAGGAGTCTTAGGACAGTTATAGCATCTGCTATAGCATCTCAGTGGTCGTTGGGACTAAGGTATGAGTCCTGTGGGTGCGCTTATATTTTTTTTATATTTTTATTTTGGTCTTGAGCTGGCTGAAATGGCAATGGGCACTAGCGGCTTTGCAGATGGCCTGATGTGGAGAACCGCAACTCTCCAAAAGAAAAGAAAAGCAGCCGATGCAGGGGGCAGCTAGACTCATCAACTTCTCGACTTCGTAGAGTACACTCGCTGAATTGGCAAAAAATTATTAGACGAATTAGTGCAGTGACAGTTTTGTATGCCAATGACTCAACTGAAATTTTAGAACGGACGAAGAGACCTAGGAAGTTGTGATAGTTTGCCGGATCTTATTGTCTGATTTTTGTGGCCCGTGGCGTTGTGGGTATGTGCATCGACCCCAACCTCGACGTCGTAGGTTCGATTCCAGCTCTGAGCGACAAAAATAATTTTCACGACCCCACCTCTTTCGAGTCACTGACAGAGCTCAGGAAGTATTTCCTGTCTAGAAAAAGCTTCTCCAACTTGGCCGTTCGGAGTCGGCTTAAAACTGTAAGTCCCTTCCACTCGTGTGAGAACAATAGCACGCACAACACGAGTGGTTGCTGAGAAGCTAGGCCCTGGCCCTCTATGGGCTGTAGCGCCACCCATATTATTATTATATATTGTCTGATTTACAATGATTCGAGGCTTTCCCTTCCCACTTATTGTACATAGCTGAAAATATTAATATTAATTAGACATTGAAGAGTATTTGCCCTCTACCATCACGTTAAAAGCCACCCCGAAGGACCTATTGTTGTGATTGAAGGAGTTTTGGTCGTACGAGAGGTGAATCGTGTAGCACCCAAATCCTAAACATCAAGATCACGGGCTTCTCTGCGGCTGGTCAGGCATTCTCCTAATCGCACTGAAGTAAAAAAATTGGTTGAACAATTTGGAGCGAACAAAAAGACACCGTTACCATCAATGCTCGCAGGTATGGTCCAAAGAAACCGACGCTACGTGTCATAGAAATTTGACGACAGGTCCAGGAATTGGCCACGGCGATAATGTGACTTGGCATCACTCTATTAAGTTTCTCTTAGTCTACGTTAATAAATGAACCACTTAGAACATGGTCGAGGGCACCATTCGAGACGCTTTTGCAAACGAAACACATATCGGAACGATTAAGTGCCAGTGAAGCCGAGCCTGCCTTTCGAACGTTGAATGGCATAAATGTAGTTTCAATATAAGTCCAGAATCAATTTTATACCTCATCCATTGATGCCTTATTTGAATTTCTTTTTCTACTGTTCTAATCAGCTCAGCCTGTACTTGAGCTAGTCTTAATTATCTTGGTCTACCATGTAAGTGGAGTGTATTCAATTAAAAGTACAATCAATGAACTGAAGCTAAAAATTTACTTCAGCGATAAATTGCACTTCTTTACCACAGTACTCCAAGGTTCATCCAACCACCACTCGATTGTACGATGTCAAGAAACTCTAAAATATTATGTTTCCAATTAAAGTACCATTCCTTCATTACCTCAACCTCATCATACTCCTCCAAAGATGCAATAAAAAATGGATTTTTAAGAAGGACGCGGAGGAATAAGGAATCCTCTGAAGCAATGACGAAAAGAAGTATTTTTTCAACAAAGAAGATCACTTATTCGAGATGGCTTATTCGAGACGCAATCCGTGAATTCCTTCCCACGAGTGGCGCGTACTTGTAAAAATAATGTTATTAAGTAATTCCTCTTTAAGTAATTCAAGGGCACACTGCAAGAATGACGGTAATTAGTATGAAAATTATCCAAGTGCTTCGGATTGCTGCTGAGAATGTGGGTGGAAGCGGGAGGTTAAATTCCTGGCAAACGCAGAAAAATATTCCAATGAAGGCTTTGTTTATTTACTTACAGAAACCATCAAGCTCCCTCACAGCAATAGATTCAATTAACGGAATTCACGTAAAGTATCCATGGGCACGCTTCAGTTAAGCCGGAGAAATATCACAGAAAAGGAATCGTAAAACAAAGAAACATTGACTGATGGGGTGAAGAATGGGTCAAAATTAACGCAGAAGGTGATTTTCAGAGAATAATAATAATATGGGTGGCGCTATATTCCGTAGAGGGCCGGGGCCTAGCTTCTCAGCAACAACTCGTGTTGTGCGCGCTATTGTTCTCTCACGAGAGGAAGGGACCCACAGTTTTATGCCGACTCCGAACGGCCAAGTTTAAGAAGCTTATTCTAGACAGGAAATACTCCTTGAGCATAGTCTGCGACTCGAAAGATGTAGGGCCGTGAACAATTATTTGTGTCGCACAGAGCTGGAATCGAACCTACGAAATTGAGGTTGGGGTCGACGCACATACCCACACAACGCCACGGGCCACCCCCACAGAAAAGAATAATGTTGTATAAAAATATTGTAAGCTTTTGAATTGATTTATGCGATCGTGGTCTTGAGTTGTGTATCACATAACATATTGGACAAAGAGCCTCTAGCTAATTGACTTGAGTAAATTTCAGATATGAACGAATAGTAATCACAAGCATCAAAAACCAAAATTGTTTCATTATAGCTAATCACGTTGATAGCGACTGATTCTGCTCCCACTTGATTAAGCAAAAGTGGACGCAACTTATCGAAACTGAGGGAAATGTTCAAAGCGTCTAATTTCTGTTTACTAACCCGATTGCGTACTTAATGCCTGTTAAAAACACATATTCAGGCATACTGGACGAATGTTAGTTAAGTGAGAGTGTAACAAAAAGTTAGCGTGAAGCATTGTAAACTTTTAAGGTTCCCACAACTGCTTCTGGGAGATTGACAAAAAGTCCACTACGAGCTTTTATTGACGTAGTCACGTAGGGAACAATTTAAATTCTTCTTCAATGCGGCCTTAGCTCGTGAACTCTATATACTTAAGCGGGATCAGATCATAACAATCTGCATCTAGGTTACATACGGCAACTTCTATCAATGCTACCAAAGCGAAATATGCGATGTCAACAAGAACGGACGTACTATATCGCCGTCTGGGACAAAGTGTCAAAATTGGCAGCTATATTCCGAGGAAGACAAGGGCAACGTCTTAGGTGGCAGTGAGCAACATAAGTGCCGAAATCAAAGGCAGAGTAATTCTTGCCATTATTTCTACGCGAGTTATCACTTGAAGAACCAGGAGCTGACATTATAAAAGACACCGGTACATCACAGTCAGACGGAGTCATTGATAATCTTAAAAATGATTGAACAAGTCTATGTGTCTTAGAGAATAATGTTCTGCATTCGATATTGGTCTTCTTTGCTTTAATATGGTCTAAAAAAGAAGGTTGAACAAGCGACATGAGTCTAGACAATCGTCTACTGATTCGTTTCCAGTACCTAAGGTTCTGAAGAGCGCACATCACTGCTCCACACAGTCTTGGACTCCTCAGCTGCGAGGAGAAGATGGTGCAGCCAAGTGGATGGGACCTCAAAACTTGTAGTGCCAAACTGGAAGCAGCTAGTAAGAAATCAAATTAGTTTGAATGACTAGTTGGTTCAGGCCGAGGTCTACCTGTTCGGATTGTTGTTGCCATTGGTTGATAGAAGGAACAAATCTTACGGCAGTGTGCACTGTTGCTGACAAAACTGCATCAAACTATGCCCTCAATGCAATTTTTCAGGTTTCCACTTCCGAGAATAGATTAAAATGATTTTCATTTCTGGCGCAGTTTAATAATGTCTTAATTCAACTTCCTCTGAATTTCAATCATTCCCATTTTTGCTCGTGCTCATCGTTGCTTCAGCACTTGTCGAACAATGTAATCCAAATGTTGTCAACATTATTGTACTACATCCTCCGTCACCCCTCCCTCGGTTTAAAATCACACAATCTATTCATGATTTATTTCCATTTTCCCTTTCCAAGTAGCAATGCATGTTTACTTCGTAATTGAATCAATTCTCTTCTATATTTACTCACACCCCATGCAGAATTTTCTTGTATTTATGTTTATTGTTCTGTTTGATGTAAAGCATCGTTTATGATGCAATATCATTTCTGAGAATTTCAAGAATATTGGAAATATAGAATGCTGTTCGGTATAATCGTGGCAGCCAGCCAGTTTGTCGTGGCAGTTGGTGATTGATTAAAGTGCATGAGTTTTTTGATCTTTGTGATTACACTTTGGATATTCAACTGGGAAGCATTGTGATAAATGAGGGAGGAAGGTTGACAACTCAATCATCCACGTATATCTACATAAACGGTTCGAAGATGGCGAAAAACACAAAAGAGGATCCATACTGACTTTCTAGCCTGCCGTCCCAAAATTGGTGGCCTACCAGATGTAAAGGAATATGCGCATGTAACATTTTTAGACAATGAGGGAGCATTCAATAATGTGAGGACAGTAGGCATAAAGATGCTTTTGTAATGGCCAAAGTTGAACAACCACTGACTACAAACTTAGTGAGCTATCTTAGCAAAATAACTATAAATGCAAACGTCTTGAATTGAAAAAACTCAGTCACTCAGTCACTCAGCATTTGATTCATTGCGCTCCCTTGCAATGTCTAGGAAATTAGAGCTATCTTGAGAAATGGGATATCCCGATAGTCTATTCCTGTTAATTCGATTCAGTTAATTGTTTTGTATCTGCTGAGTGTCAGATTTGGACACTCGACTAGTAAGTGTTCCATTATCGCCTTTGATTGTCACCAGTCTCGGCAGTTTTCTGTTCTGCTGTGTCCCATTTTGTATAGGTGTTGCATAGGAAGTGGTCTGTAAATGCACTCCATAGCATCCTAAGGTCAGGCTTTTTTAGTTTCAGAGTCTCCTTACTTCTTCGGGTATCAGTTCTCATAATTTTTTGGAGTGTTTAAGCTCTTTCCGGTTGTTCCATAATTGGAATCGGCATTTATTTGTCCAGATGTTTATATGTAGATTACATCGATGTTGCTGAATCCATGAAGGGGGGAAGGCCCAATATATGCAGATTCGACACATATCCTTACTTAATACAATCCTAGAGATTCATCCATCTAAATGGCTGGGGCAAGTCGAGAAGGTTTGGTATCAGGAGGTTCAGAAAGATTCATAGTTCATAGCTCTAAATCCTTATGTTAGGTCAGGTTAGGTTATTGGACTTCCAACAATATTGCCAGCACACTTAGACCATTGTTGGTCCATGGTGATCGCAGTGCTGTTAATTTGGTCCCAACGACAAATGGCTACTGGAGCAGATTTAAAAACCAGATAAAAGCATATTAACTCTTCCTTGGACCCCTATATCCAAGGAAAGGCACTCAACCAAACAGCCGTTTGCCATCTCCTTATAGTCACTGACGATACTGACAAAGAGCACGCCAGTCTAGCTGCTCAAACATTCTCAACACGAATATACATATTTGCTCTCATCTACTCGTGGGAGAACAAAAGCAGGCACAACACACGAGTGCTGGCTGACCCCGAGGTCCACACCGGACTGTTGCGCCACACAAAGTCCCCGCTGTGAACGGTGAAGTTTCAGAAGTTGTTCGTTATAACTAAACACCCAGGGTGCGCTGATGCACGAAAAGTGGTGTAGTAACGAACAACTTTATTATTGCTATCGCGTTGCAGTGAATACTTTTCAATAAACCCTAACCGGGCGAATTCACTTAAAAGGGTTGATACGAGCATTAACAGTGATTAGTGCTATTCGTTGCACCTTGAACTAAACCAGACCTCTGGCATCTGCTTTTCGCATAAATTAAATCTCCTTTAATCTGTGTTAAAAACTATATTTCTTTAGTAGTAGAGGGATGCTAACAATTTTGAGCGAGAGCACATTATTCGAAATTGGCAATGCTAGCCAAAATTCATGTTGGCTAGCATTGCCAATTTCGCCAGCAGATCATTCCGTGCTTCAAACGATCGGATGATTTTTTGAAAACACGGTCCAATGTGTCTTCAATTCGAATATAGTGTTTCGAACGTTGGTATTGAGCTTATCCAAACAGGTTGGCTTGTTAGTGTAGATTAGCACAGTCTCTCATGTCGAGTCGCATGATCGTGGTAGGCAGTCGTTTTAACATGACGTAGTTGCCAACATATTGTTTTCCTTCAGAAAATTGAATGTAGCGCTCTCTTGTTGTAGTCATTCGGCTCTTCGTTCTGGCTTTAAAAAGTCAGATAAAAACCTGACATAAACCTCATACCATGATATAAGGCTGATTCCATCGACGAAAACGGTTCCTTTGAAGTAAAAAAAAATCTTGTTGTCATGTCATACAATCTTGGATATCAAGAGTAGCAAATTTTCTTTTTTGACATTCAGCGTCAATGTGTCTAAAACTTGACCTGGTCAGACGATTTTTCAAATTTCGAACTCAGTGCGCGACGCGGCGTTGTCTATAGTCGCCCGACTTCATTCCATGCTACAGAACATTAATATGCAGACTTAGGCTTAATTTCATCTAGATGATCGGTCGCTACGGTCGCTATATTTTCTTCATTTTGCACCAATTTCCGTTTGTTTGGAGGCCTAAGTTCCAAATGAGTATAGTTAGGTAGCCAATTTGTTTGAACAAAACCTTTACAATTGGTCTTCCACGTTAAAAGCTTCAGCTAGCGAAAAAGGAGTTGCCTCCACAATAGGGGCCCAACGGACGTACCATGCTTTCAAGGTTTACAATAGGTGTGTTTTTTTGCAGTCTTCATAGTCATACATTTCAATTTACAACATTACATAGGCATTAAAAATGGCTGAGGAAGATAAATCTTGAGTAACAAAAAATACTTATTGAACAAAAATTATTTTTTCTTGTATTCCCAGCTGGATTTGCCATTGATTTCTTCAAACTGACAGCAAAAGTGTCAAACATTGTCTGTACCGGCAAGTCTTGTCTGATGAATTATGAAAAGCCACCGATCGTTTTTTTCTGCACTTATAAGTGTGACCTGTGTAGGTCTTGCAAAAATACATACCTAATGTTGCTTATCATCATTTTTGAAATTGCTTATTTATCTATGAAAACCTCTGACATCGGGGTGTTCATTTCCGTGTGTTCTTGTTGGTCCTACTCTCGACGGAACTATTCACGAAGACGGTCAGAGCACCAATTATTCAGTGTCAGTTCTTATAATTTCGAAAAATATCAGCTTTAGATAATCGGATTTACATTACAGGCAGAAGTGGTTGTCCACTGAGGACCTAAATAGCATTGTGCGCCGTTTTAATTCCACTACTCTTGTATTGGGTCATATACATGATGCAAGCGAGCACTGAAGGGCAGATACTTGCCTAGACCAGTTCGTCGACTTTCTCTTTTTCTGGGCTGTCGCTGTGACTTGGAACACACATGGAGGAGACTTTCTAGGAAGCTAGCGCGACCCGGCTTTCCTTCACAAGTTTAATGTGTTTTTTGAAGGAGGCTATAGCTTTGATGGGAACTAGGCTATCAATCCAAGTAATTACCTCATGTTCTAGGAGGGTATATGAGTGCATTTTGTTGACTTCACGCTTCCCTGATTGCAAATATGTCCGCTTGAATTATCTCTCTGCCTTTGGGACTAGTTAAAAACTCTGGACACACACACGCCCTGCCATTAAGTTCTTTCGGGGATTAGACATAGATTTAGAATCATGACAAACCCGTCGGACGGACTGCAGAGGGAGTTACTCGCATCCGCAATCGAAGTTTGACCCTATTATAGATTCCTTCGGATGAACCACATTGTTGCTCCGCAAAACCTCCCTATCGACCCCTTCTGTAATCAGCTGTTTTCTGTCAATTTTGATTTTTCTTGATTCAATTGTTCTGATTGTTCTGCTTAGCTGGCGTGACCAGGAGAGAGTGATAGGGAACCAGGAAATCCTAACTCACACTCCCACCTAGCTTTGAAAAAGTCGGTACAGCCAACAACAAAAAGGTGAAGAACAACAAAGCCGAAGGCTCAAATGGCCTAATATGAGATTTTTTCAAAGCTGGGGTCAATTTACTGGTAGGGAGCATGCACCAGAATATTTGCCGAAGTTGGGAAGACGGAAGCACGCCCGACGACTGGAATATCAGCTCAATATGCCCCATCCACAAAAAAGGGCGACCGTACTCCCTGCAACAACTACAGAGGTACACATATCCCTGCTCAACGTCGCCTACAAGATCCTATCCAGCTTACTGCGTGAACGTCTAAAGCCGATTTGCACCACACTAATCGGCACGTACCAGTGCGGCTTCCGGCCCGGCAGATCTTCACACTAAGGTAGTTTCTGAAAAAGACCAACGAGTTTCAAATCGATACTCGAAATCCCTTTACCCATTTCAAAGCCGCATACGATTGCTAGCGTCGCACCACGCTAACACATACGCGATGCACCGTGCAGTTCAGTTCATTCAAAAACCTCTGAACCTTTCGAAATCTGCACCGGATTTCGGCAAGCTGTCGTGTGATTTCTTCAATTTGGTACTGGAGAAGATAGTGCGTCGGGCAAAAGTCAACACGAAAGACACTGTCTTCTACAAGTCAGTCCAGCTGTGGGGATATGCTCATGACATCGACATTATCGCGCGGTTTCAACGCGCCGTGGTAGAAGCTTTCACGGCAATTGAGGAACAGGCGAAACGAGCTGGTCTTAAGGTCAACGAGGACAAAACAAAATATATGCTGTCGAGCAAACAACGATCCGCCGCACAACTACTAGGCCCAAACGTTACAATTGACGGCTACAATTACGATGTAGTAAAAGTCGCCTACCTCGGGGCAAAAGAAAACTTTACAAATGGAGATCCGACGTAGAACTACCCTTGGCAACCGATGTTACTTCAAACTATTGAAACAACTGGGCTCGAAACACCTGACTCGAAGGACCAAAGTCATGCTCTACAAAACCCTTATTCTGCCAGTCCTACTTTATGGAGCCGAAAGCTGGAAATTAAGTAAGACTGCAGAGCTGATCCTCGGGGCCTTCGAAAGAAAAATTCTACGTCGGTTATATGGTCCCTCCCGTCTGCGAGGAAGGCGAATGGAGAAGAGGACACAACCGCGAACTCTGCCTGCTGTACCAGAATGTGGATGTAGTCCGGAAAGCAAAAATCCGTCGACTACACTGGCTTGGCCACATCGAGCGAATGGACAACAACGCTCCAGCAAAGAGGGTCTTCGAATCCGAGCCTTCTGGTTCTAGACGGAGAGGAAGACCGAAACTCCGGTACAAAGACGAAGTCATCGTGGATGCAAGACAGCTTGGCCTTGATGACTGGAAGCAGCGTGCCCAGGACTGTCAACGATGAAGGGCAGCAATTGCTCATGCTCAGACCCTTCATGGGTCGTCTACCTGATGAGGAAGTAAGTGATTGTTCTGAAGAATAGTTATTTAAAGTGTGAAATAAAGTCAGTAAGTCCAAAGAAAGTAAAGGGAAATACTTCAAGCTTACTAAAGTTGCGTTTAAATATGTGAAATTGAAGGAAATGCTGCCACCTGTGCTAAGATCAACTCATTGAGTCAGGAAGATAAGTTCGCAGCATATTTAAGATTCCTGCCTGAGAATGGATACCTGACCGGTACTAGCAAAGTCTTTGAAATTGGAATGGCAAAACCGACATTTTTCAGTGGTTATTCCCGACGTTTTCGAACACCTGACTCGAAGGACCAAAGTCATGCTCTACAAAACCCTTATTCTTCCAGTCCTACTTTATGGAGCCGAAAGAATAGAAGAAGAATATTTATGTCAAATGTGGATGAATTTAAGCAGGAGCGAAACAAATCGTTAAGCAAAATTATATTTGTAAGAAAATTCAAGGATCATTTTCATTTGATTCTTGTTCTAAGATTTACTTTCTGTTGTAATCACCTGTCTATTGTAACCACTCATGCTTTTTCCTCGCAATTCGTAACTCATTTGGTTCGGACAGGAATCGTCAAAAAATGTATGAAGTACGGATGAGTTGCGTTTTCTATAATTGCATTCATTTTTCAAAACTGCACCGTGATGTGTGGATGCGTAAAAATTAAGCGAGCGCCCTCCGCATTCAGTTCGTCGGATTCCATATTCGGCATGAATATGAGTTCATCATGTGGAGTGTTTTACAAGATCCCTTGAATGAAGGTCTAAGATAGTGCTACAACCACTGCAGCACCCAGAGTCTCTGAGTCTGATGGCACTGAGTGCTGAAGTGTCTTTAAGGTGTTCCAGAGATAAAAGATTGAACTTTTATTGCCAGAGCTTCTGTTGGTCTCGACCGAGCGCCTTTGTCTTTGTTGCTATGCATGTTGTTCTTAGTCCCCTGTTGAGTTTTGTAATATTGTAGTTTAAGAGCCGGCCGTCACGCAAGGGACTCATGTGTTGGAATCAACAAAACTACCGCCGTGTGCTGCGGTTGATCCATACGTTCAACTTTCATAAAGGTGAATAAAGAGAAACTCACACTGAAGCGACGAAATGTCTGCAAACTGAAGCTGAAGTTGACAAATGGAACTGACTACTGAACTTGAATATCGACAATTTTCCGTAATTTCCGCAAGTTCCACAAGTTGTGCAAGCATAACACGACGCGTGATGAAATGACAAGCTGTAATGGCTATTTTGACAGTCGAACGTCATTAGTAACCTTGACAGCTGCCAAAACATGACAATTAGAAAAACAGTCAACTGTTGAGCACCCTTTACATTTAACTGAACAACGTGTTAAAAATTCCTTGAAATGATCCACGTTGCACCTCAGTTCATTTAAACCAGCGTCGAAATCTAAGACGTCTGCAGACACCAGCCCGAGTGAAGAGCATCCCGGGGCTTTGCTCAGAAGGAAATTCCTTTTGAAAATCTTCACAATTCATGAAATCCCGAGAAGATTGTTCCCGTCTACCAGGAATTATCGTGAATAGCATACCAGAAATCCATGGTTTCCTTCGCACGGCCATGACAACGACCGACAAGGCGATTGTGCTTGAGCACAACCCAACAGCTCCTCAGAAAATATTTAATCCATTTCTCAACATTGATGATGTTGACGCTTTCCATGCCCGAGGGCTACACTTCTCCGTCTCTTGTTTCATGTCTGCTGGGACAGATGCCCCTTCCTACCAATTCTGCGAAAACCTGCTTGAGACACGATCTGAGGACATTCCCAGCATCATCACCAGCCTTAAAGCCCCGTGTTGACATTCCTTAAAGACCTTACAACAAAATACTTGAAAGCCATTCCATCGGACAGCTCACAAAATCGATCACAAAGGTCGAACCGTCCGCAAGCATCGCCCAGACGCTGTGATATCATTCAGGCTGCATTCCCTGATTTTTGCCGTAAATCTGGGTCGTCATCTTCGCCGATGAATGGGAGCAGGCACTCTGGGTCCCGGCTCCTTTCGCTCCATTCACAATTTAAGTGCCGTTTTGCCTATTTTTAGCGTGTCGCCTCAAAGGACGGGGCGAGGGGACACAAGCTTATCTCCCTCCTTGTGGGGGTGCTTTGCAATGAATGCCTCATCCTTTGTGCATACCATTTAGACCCCTCCCCCACCTGCCCACGGCACAGCCTTGCCCTTTTCTCAGATCCATCGCTGTCCCTGAATTCTATCGCATCTCTTGGCTCTCGAACCGAAGTTGTTGCTCAACGTGAGCGTGACTGTGGGTGTCGCCCCGGACGGATGGTCGATAAAGGAAGACTGCCAAGAATACCTGGAAGTGACATTTGCCGTACGTACACGGCAGGAAGGAAGTGAGTTGCACATAAAATTGTGCCATAGGCACGGCCAAGGATGCTCCGTCGCCCGTGTTCAGAGTTTCGTCATTTTTGTTGATCGCCTGCCGACTAGTTTATTGGAAAAACCCAGTTGGGTGGGATGAAATTCATTTTAAAGGTCCGCCACGTCACTGTGACACTGCGAATCTGCAGAACCAGCGGGAGTGGGGAGCCCCGGTCAGCCCAGTTGGGGAGGTCAAGTTGTCAGGCGAAATACTGTGTCCTGTTTCGTTCAGGACACAGCGGAAGGCTAACTTTGGCAGGCTGTCCTCTTGGCATGGGACAGTCATAATGGACGTACCTGGGTATTATTTTTTTTCCATTCGTAAATGCAATTCATTCAATGCATTAAATTGGGACACGAAACCTGGCAGCGGATGGTAGGATGCGGACGTGAAAGGGAACGTTTTTTCTTCGTTGTTTTCTTTTTTGCGAGCGAATGTCGAGATTGATTTTAAGTTCAAAGGAGAGTGCATTTATTTTCAATAAATTGCTGGCGTTTTTTGTTTGGAGGACTTGGTCCTGCCGCTGTCCCATTCGCCTGCCTGAGAGGAGTGATGTGTGAACGAAGGAGTGAGTCGTGGGGCAGTCACGGATAAAATAAAGGATGGTTACATCGCCAATGGAATGCATAACTGTTGCGTGCAAAACGAAGCTTTCGCTTTGTTTGGTTACTGCTTTAAAGGCAGGTGACGTCATGTACATACCCTCGCCTGCATTCAACCAATAACTTAGTTGTTCGAATTTGAATACAGGAAATAGTTGCGGGTAGCTAAATCTGAAGATCAGGATCAGGATGGACTAGCAGTGCGCAGCTCAATTTGTGGAAGTTTGTGACTAAGCGCAGCACATATACATTCAGCCATAGTCTAGACGGAACAACATGTTTTCTTCGCCAAATGTTGTCGTCTACAATATGTTTCAAAATAATCCGCCCAAAATGATGCCCACCATCATGTTGTCCACAGACGAATCTTGTCACTCGTTGGCGCATGTTAACCCAGAATAACCAGTTGTCTTAATTTATAGTTAATCTCTGATGTGTTAGGATGTCTACTTGTCTATCTCAAGAGCGGATGAAGACGCCCTTGGTCTCTTCGAGAGAAAAGTTCTGCCTTCAATCTTTGATTCTGTTTGCGTAAAAGGTTTCTGGAGAAAAAGATGAAACCACGAACTGTACGGGTTGTACAGCGACATCTGTCTAGTCGGGGGTCTACGGATCCAACGCTTAAGATGGCTAGGTCAAGTAGAGCGGATGGAGTCTTCGGCACCGAGCCATTGGAACAGCGCAACAGAGGATGTCTTGAACGGTTTGAACGGCGCACTCAAGTCGAGATGGACCTCAACCAACTTGTAGTGGGCAATTGGGGGCAGCTGGCCAAGGATAGTGACAGCTGGAGAGGCTTATTGGCTGAGGCCCAGCCCAGGTTCCCCCCGGAATGTAGCGCCATAAGAAGAAGAAGAAGCAGCTCACACATTGCAACGTTTTGAAAATGGTGAAATGAGGAAAATTAGAATATATGAAATAATTTCATTTAGACGTTTAAGTAACTTTGTTCCTAAAAAAAATGAGTTAAATATAAAAATCATGAGTTCCCGAGTCAGGCTAAATGAGTCGTGTGGACTCTTACTTACTTAAGGTGCTACAGTCCGGGGTGGACCTCGGCCTCAACCAACAAGCGTCTCCAGCCAGCTCGATCTTTAGCTAGCTGTCTCCAGTTTCGCACGCATAGTTGGTTGAGGTCCCTTTCCACTTGCATGCGCCACCTGAGTCGCGGTCTTCGTCTACTGCACCGTCCCTCGGTGGTGGATTCGAAGACTTTTCGGGCCGGAGCATTGGTTTCCATCCGCTCTACATGACCTAGACATCTCAATCGTTGGATCTTCACTCTTTTGGCTAAGTCGATGTCGCTGAACAGCCCGTATAGTTCGTCGTTGTATCTCCTCCTCCACTCACCATCTATGCAGACGGGACCGAAAATCACCCGAAGAATTTTCCTCTCGAAGCAACCAAGGGCTGCTTCATCCGCTTTTGACAGAGTCCATGCCTCCGCGCCATATAGCAGGACTGGGACGATTAAGGTCTTGTAAAGCGTTAGCTTGGTTGTTCGAGAGAGGGCTTTGTTTACCAATTGCTTTCTTAGCCCAAAGAAGCACCGATTGGCAAGAGTTATTCTTCGTTTGATTTCAGCGCTGGTGTCGTTGTCTGAGTTGATAGCGGTTCCTAGGTAGACAAAGTTTTTGACTACCTCAATGTTATACCTGTCTGCTGCGACGTTCTGACCGAGACGTCGGTGTTGGGTGTCCTTTCTCGTTGCCTCGTTTAGCGCTAAACCCATCTTCGCGGACTCCGTTGCAATACCCACAAAAGCGCCATTGACATCACACTGCGTTCTTCTGATAATGTCAATAACGTCTACATATGTGACGTAGTTGGACTGACTTCTGATAGATTGTTCCTCTGGTGTTGGCGGGAACCTCTGGGAACGATGTTGAAAAAGTCGCATGACAGCGCGTCGCCTTGTCTGAATCCGTTTTTTGACATCAAAGGTCTCGGTTAGGTCTTTACCGACCTTGATGGAGCAGCGTGCATTCTCCATTGTCATCCTACACAAACGGACGAGTTTGGTAGGGATGCCAAAGCTAGACACTGCTCTGTATAGCTCGTCCCTACAGATGCTATCATACGCGGCCTTAAAATCGATGTACAGGTGGTGGGTATCGATTTGTTGCTCCTGGGTTTTCTCCAAAATCTGCCAAAGTGTGAATATTTGGTCGATGGTAGATTTTCCTGGCCTAAAGCTACGCTAGTATGGACCGACCAAGTTGTTGACGAATGGCTTTAGGCGTTCACACAGTACGGCAGATAAGATCTTATAGGCGATGTTAAGGAGACTTACCCCCCGATAGTTGACGGTGTCAAAGGGGTCTCCTTTCTTGTGAATCGGGCAAACAATCGTTTTGACTCTATGTAGTCCAAATTGTTAATAGGTTGTCATCAGATCTGCGAGTGTTTTTAGAGTCAATCGAAGGAGTCGAAACTTCATATTGCGCCTGTACTATTAAAAGAACATATTATTCTTAAGCTACAGCGATAAAAATCAATAAATGAAATGTAACTTATACATGAACCAGACGTCAAGAGTGAGCATGTGCCCCAGATCTGATTTTTGTGAATTCCGACAATTATTTCCAAGCATCAACGTCGCTCAATGTCAAAGTTCTTTTAGTTAGCCGGGAGCAGCTTTTTGATACAAATTCGAATAGTGATGCTAAGAGGTTGGCTTGAACGTTAAGTCCACACGTCCAATTTTTTTGACGCATGTCGTGCAATGTAGTTCTGCTCGCAGTTTGACCACACCCGGTGTTCACCTCCTGCTGCTCTATTTGCGGCCTTGTCCCCAAAGTGTACGAGTCATTAGAAATGCCTCCCCCCAATGCAAACATTCGAGTGCCCATTAGTGGCCGAAAGTAAACCAAAGACACTCGAACTCCTTGAAGTGCTAATGCCAAAGCACTACTAATTAAGTGACTCTATCCCCGGCCGCCATCAGAGCTGTCAACTAGTTCTGGCCTCCACGAAAAGAAGGTCAACTGGCTACACACATAAAACAAAAACAAAAAAGAAACCAACATAAATCTATTTGCGGAAGCATTTCGAAAAGTCAACGAAGACCAACGAGTCTCTCATAAATCACCCGTCATCCCCCGGCATAATTTCACATCACCAGCTGGCGTAAGCCACACGCTTAGGCATGACTGAAAGCCTCAACCCCGTCATCAACCACCCCGCCACCCCATCACGTGCTGCTTAATTAAATTTCGCCGACCAGCCCCGCCGCCCAACCGTCATCGGGGCACCATTTCCAATTAGCATTCGCATTTATCACCCTGAACTAGATCTCCCTAATGGCAAAATAGCCCATGTAAGTGCCGCCCTAATGCCGCTTGATTGGTTAAGCTGAAATTTACAATCTATTCATGGGGCCGCTGCTGCCTGCCCCTAAAAGGACACTTATCAGATTCACACGAACCGCCTTCTGTGGCCCGGGGCCCCAGAGACGATCTCGAAAACGAGCGCAAAAAAAAAAAAAAGAAAACACACAAAAATGAACCCGGTCTCCGCCCGCCGAACGACCTACATTAACCCCGGCGTCCTGTTCGAAGCACCCGGTTCCAGTTCACGGGCTCTCCAGCAGGCGCTTAGTGGCTGCAACAGTTTGCCGCCTGGGGCAACTGGACGCGAGTTGCTAAGGCAGAAATCCACCTCCGAGTCGAGCCAGCCACGAGTTGTCACTGTCACTTGGCCGCAAACTGTGTGCGAAAGACAATATTATTCCAGAGGTGGACTGGATGGTGGACTCCCAAGGCGAGTGACTATCGCCACCGACGACGACGACGAGGAGCGACCACTTCGGAGGATAACGAAAATAGATGCAAAAGAAAATATCGAATGACATTTCGGGAAAGGATTATTTATAGCTCCGATGGCTGGGGCGCCTCCTGCTCCTCCTCCGAGTCAAGCTTCACCCTATTAAGCTGACGTCCGTGTCCTCTTGGCCGTTCGTGCGTTCTATCTTGACGCGCATTC
Organism: Eristalis arbustorum; assembly: GCA_916610145.1. Taxonomy (NCBI): domain Eukaryota; kingdom Metazoa; phylum Arthropoda; class Insecta; order Diptera; family Syrphidae; genus Eristalis; species Eristalis arbustorum. The sequence goes on from OU744317.1 coordinate 9,737,200, forward strand.
CTATTAAATGATTAACTTTGCCTGCCTGCCACTCCTACTCCTCCACCGTCACGCCACGTGGTCGGAGGTATATAAATCTCCGTTCCAGCAGAGCGGAGAGCTCTCTGGACGGTGCTCTATCATCTGGCCACTATCGGCGTCATTACCATTTCCCTGGTCCCATCGGAGGAGAGATTTTATTTTCATTTGTTCTTCCACTCGCCGGCGCTGCGTGCCGTCGTCTTGGTCAAATCATGGATTCATTCCATCATCAGTGTGTCCGCCATCCTCCTCGCTGTGTGTGTGTGTTTGTAAAGGATTGCTTCAACGAATCGGAGAACCAATTAGACGGGAGAGCGAGGAAGAAAATTTAATTAAATTAACAGCGCTTGGTGCGCGGATAATGTTACATCGTCGCTGTACACACAGCAACGTCTCGTGTTGCATCACGCCCACCCACTCCGGGTCGCCATGACAGGCAGCAATTAGGACAGCGCGAGCAAATGAAACGGGCGAATGGACTTTAATTTAATAAAAACATTTCAATAAAATAATAATTTCATCGAATCGCCAGTGAAGCGACTCCCCACTCCCTGGGTTGTGGTCGGACGTGTTTCGCATCCTTGACGACAAGAGGAGATCCTTAAGTAATTCTGCTCGAATTGATGTAAGAATCGGATCCGGAATGCGAATGAAGTGAGGGACTCTTTGTTCGAGTGCATTGAACTCTACGTGCTGGGTGGAGCAGGAATCGATTTGCTTTTTCGGGGGGCGGATGACAGTTGGCTGTGGTCTACACTATTTGTGTAAAGTTTGACATCTGAAGTGGATTTATGGACATCTTGATGTCGGATTTGCATGGAGTCCAATGACTTTCGAGAGAGAACTCGACGGGAGAGCACACTCGGGGGTGGTGAGTGGCTCAGTGGGGTTGGTCTGATCGGAGACTCGAGGGAATAGTTGTCTTTCGAGAAAGTTCGAGTGGCAGCAATGAAACCTCTTGTGGATTGACTGTGGAGCTATTTTTGGACCGTCACAATTGAACCACAATACTTTTTGTATGCTTTACAAACGCTGCCGTTCAATTCTACGTCCGAAGGGCAGGATTGTGAGTCTTGGAACGAAAATCTAAAGGTGCTGTCATTTGCGAAGGAGTGGATTGGATTATAAGTAGCAGACAGGAGATAATTTATACAAATAAAAAATAGTGTCGGAGACAGAACAGAGCCTTGGGGGACACCAGCATTAATTTGTGTATTTCAGCCCTGAACCCACCCAAAACAACTTGGATTGAACGGTTAGAAAGGTAGTTTCTAATTCATAGAAGAAGAGTCTCATCAACACCATAAGCACGAATTTTCAACAGAATGGCTTGATGCCAAGTGGTGGCCCGTGGCGTTGTGGGTATGTGCGTCTACCCCAACCCCAACGTCCAACGTCTTAGGTTCGATTCCTGCTCTTTGCGGCAGAAATAATGTCCACGGACCTACCTCTTTCGAGTCACTGAAAATGCTCAAAGAGTACTTCTGTCTAGAAAAAGCTTCTCAAACTTGGCCGTTCGGAGTCGGCACAAAACTGTTCCACTCCAGGACAATAGCACGCACAACACTAGTGGTTGCTGAGAAACTATTACCTGGGCCTCTACGGGCTGTAGCACCACCCATATTAGTATTTTATATTGATGCCAAGCTCTGTCAAATGGCTTAAAAATATCAAGCGCAACTATCTTGCTTTCGCTTTTGTTGTGCAAAGATTGGTTTCACTTATCAGTGAGATAGCTATTACATCACCAGTGGACCTTTTACTGCGGAAGCCGTACTGACGATCATTAAGAAGCTTTCGTGATTCAAGATATTTCATAAGCTGACGATTTATCATTCATATCCATGACCTTACAAAGAAGGGACATAAGTGCTATGGGTCGGTACGACGTAGGTGACGTCTCCCTTTTTAGGGACGGGCTGGACAAATGCTGTTTTCCATCTACTCGGAAAAGTGACCTCAAGTGTGGTCTTCCCGGCGAAAGAGAACACATCTTCAGAAGTATTGGGGGAATTCCATCCTTGCCAACGTTGAAATCTTTAAGTACTCTTGCAACTTTACGAGTAAACTCATGGTGGAACCAACGGTCTCGAGTACAGGTGGAGATAAATTAGAGTTTAGGAATGTTCAGCGGATTGGCTTTGTTCTAGCACTTTTGTTCATACGGGAATATCACTCGTCGGATTATTGCATTGTAGTCGTTTCTGGCCCGTTTAAACTTGTTCGGGTTTTCCTCCTTAAGGTGGGACTTATATAACCGGAATTTCAACTCTCTCAACCTGACCTTTACAGCTCCAGTCAGAGCCCATGGATTTGATCTGGGATTGATACTCTTCACTTTATGCGGAATGATCTCCAGCAAAAGAATGTTTGAGATCATATCAGCAGCGGTATCCACGATGCTTCCTCGATAGTGACGAGTTAAAATTCCTAAAGAAGTTGTTGGGCTGATGTGTTTTTCGTAACGACACGCACTCATATGAAATTAGCTTGGAAAACCTTGACAAAACGTACAACGCGTGGCTGGAGAAGGTGGATATTTGTCTTTGCACCTTAACCAGTCGTTCCAGGCGGCAAATTGTTGCAGTCACTCAATACCTGCTGGAGAGAGATCGAACCGGCTTAATGTAGGTAATTCGGGTGGCGGGTGACGAGTGATGAATGAGCTCATTATGTATTTCCTTCTTCGTTTTGTTTTCGTCGACACTCCGTTTTCGATATCTATTCCAGACCGAGCCACAGAAGTTGCTTCGTTTTAGTCTACTCTTGGATCAGGTCGGGGTCATACCTCGCCACATCGAACGCATGCCCTAGCTAAGAAGGTTTTTTAGTGCTTTGTTCAAAACAGAAAAAGACCTAATTTTCCATATAAAGACCAAGTCGGCGCAAACGGACAAAAGCTTTGATTTCCACGACTGGAAGCAGACTGTCAACGATTGAAGGCAGCTGTAGCTCTCAGTTGCAAACACTGTTGATATGGTTGTCGCTGTAGTCCGAGGAGGAGAATTCACAACTAACCGGGCGTATAGAAAAGGCAATGAAATTGCAACTTGGCTAACTACGAGATCGGCGACAAAGTATGTTCCGGTGGCTTGAAGTAAAACAAGGCTGTTTTGCAAAGCATCAAGGGCTAAACCTGAAACTTTTCATGTGGTTGCGGTTTTTATAATAATTTTTGACGTGAGGTATAGAAATAATTGAAACAAATAAGGAATATCATCTTTCATTGCGCAACAACTACAGTTTTTTTCCTAGATCTAAATGAACATTTTATAGGTAATTTTTTGAAGAACTAAGCAACTAAACATTGCAATAGCAATCAAAATGATAATAGGATTCATTCACCATAGAAGAAAAGTCCACCTCCAGTTCAGTTATAGACAGTATTATGTGATATATCTTTCGTACAGTGTTGTTGCCCTCTCTAGCTCTAAGAATAACCGATGTAAAAGCCAAACGAAAAATAAAAGACAGTCTGTGTGCCACTGCCGAAGTAAAAGTAAAGAAGTGTTTTCCTTTAATTTAAATAACTATTACTAAACACGTAAGGAAAAATCGGAAAGTTTGCTTCTGTTCTAGTTTTTAATGCATTTCATGTAGGAGAAGACACTTTCACATGTATAATATATATGGTCCCGAACATTGATGTCATTCTCAGTCCAAATTTCGCGGGTTTGGAAATGTCTCCCTCGACAGCAAATTGAACAATTTAGTTCGCTTTTCTTGTCTGGTGATTAGGAACATGTCAGATTTAGGATCAGATAACTCAAGTTGTAAGTTGGGTAGTTGATCTTCAATGTTTGCTGCAAGAGGATTATTATATAACAGTACCCAATTTGTGAACTGCAACAGGCAAACTCAATATTTTGGTCCCTATTGAATTCTTCTGCCAGTATCAGACATCATGTTTAATCACGTTTAAGAAACCGTCTGATTTCTTTCTTGAAGACTCAAGTTTATGATGCTTATGATGATTAGTCAAATTAGCTTTAAAAGCGTTCAGCTGGTGGCCAGTTGAACAATGCTGGTGGAGAAGTTGAACAATTTATAAATAAATTATCTCTGCATCGTAACTTGAAAGACATTTAAAGACGTTTTTTACAATTCGATAGCAGCCTGGAAGAATTTACTCGGATTTCAAGGAATTTCTTAAAGGAGTGCTTCAAGCGAGTGTTTTTGATCCCATTTTTAAGCCTCAAAGGGTTATACTTTCTTGAATGCGACAACTATCGAGCTCACCGAGACCTTCAATGTCGGAAAAGGCAAGGCGACACGCTGTCATGTCACTTCCTCAATATCATACTTGAGAGGATCATGCGAAACTCTAACGTAAACACCCGAGGCACGATCTTCCAATAGTCCGTTCAACTGCTTGCTAACGCGGACGACATTAAAGTGATTGGCAGAACTCAGCGAGCCGTCAATGAGGCTTTAGCTAGCATTGAAGCGGAAACGGATAAAATGGGTCTTGCGGTAAACCAGGGGAAAACAATGTACATGCTGTCATCACGAAAAGACGCACAGCATCGTCGTGTAGGACAGAGCGTCATAATGGGCAGCAGAAACTTTGATGTAGTCAAGGACTTCGTCTACTTCGATTCTGGAGTTCACAGGAACCATAATACCAGTACCGAGATCAAGCGCAGGATTATTCTTGCCAATCGCTGGTTCTTTGGGCTCAAAGACAAATTGAGTAACAGAGCCATCTCTCGAAACACCAAGTTGACTTTATATAACGCTTTGATCATCCTTGTCCTGCTCAATTGCGCAGAGACATAGACGCTATGGAAAGCGAATGAAGAAGCTCTTGGTAGTTTTGTGAGAAAAGTTCTGCGTGCGATCTTTGGTCTTGTTTGCCTCGATGGCGTCTGGCGGAGAAGATTCAACTACGAACTGCATGGGCTCTGCAACGCTGAAGATGGCTAGGTCATGTGAAGCGCATGGACACTACAGGTCCGACCCGAAGAGTCCTCGATTCTAAGCCATTGGGACCAGGCAACAGAGGGCGTCCTCGAACGAGATGGTGTGCGGTGTGCGCAGCTGGCGAAAGATCGTGCTGCCTGGATCGGCATATTGGTTGAGGCGTGGGTTCACCCTGCTACTCGACTGCATAAATGAATAAAATGGAAAGAACCCTTCTTTAGCAGTCTTAATAACTTGACCAATATTTGATTCGACAAAAGACTTATGCGCGTCTGAATTTTTTTTCCATAATTTTCTTAAAGAATTTAATATTTTCAAGACCACCGCCAGAGCCCATGCCCACTTAATGTTAATCATTCTTGCGTGGAGACAATCTTCCTTCATACCTTCTCTTGCATTCCAGTGAACGAAGGCCCCTTCGTGTTCATCATATCAAACTTAAGACAGGCACTGGCCCATGCATCGATAATGACTATGGGTTTGGACAACATACACAAGGCGGTTGGTAGTTGACCTTGAAACCGGTTAGGAATTGGTCCAGTCGACGAATTGTTCGATCCTGGGGTACGACCTCACCACGGTACAACATACAACATGCCCTGAAACACTTAACCACCGTCGAAGGCGGGACTTTTGCGAACTCTGAGTCGGCTGGGGGGCTTAACTTTAAGAGCACGTGGACCAATTCCATATTTATCAAAATGCCCGATTCTCCACACAAACGCACAAAACTCTTAAACGATGAAGCCCTTCCCGATCCAGAACACAAAATAACCTCTGGTCCGTAAATCCCGCACAGAATCCCAAAACGTGTGCCGTGAAAAAAAAACGAAATCCCTTCAAACAGCATCGACCTTTAATTCACCAATTAATGGAGCAGTCACACACGAACGTTTCCTCATAACACACGTGACAACGCACCCATTTCATCGTCCGTGACACGACAAAGGCCCAACTAACGGCGACCCAGAGCAAGACAACAGCGCACAAAAAATCGATTTCACAATCATCTCTCCAAGGAGCATCCCACCAAGGATACTGTCAAAAATCTGCACCTACAGACCAAATCAAAGGATAAACCGAACAATACGCTGTGTCCTGACACAAATTACCGACTGACGAAGGCACGGACTTGTCTGGAATTCAAGCACATACACACAAAAGGTTCCTCCTCCCATGCGTTCAAATTATTTATCCTCCCGGCAGCCATTATGCTCGCCTCATCAATCCTTTCCATTACACACGCCGCACTATTGTTATCCTCATGATTACACAGCCTCGGTCCACCTCCGGGATGGCATGGGTTGCCGCCCCCCACGAGATGTGGGGAAACAATTTTAAAACTGTCCCCGAACGGCGGGGGGATAGAGCAGCGAAGGAGACGAGTTTCAAAAACAAATTTTTGATAGTCTCCCGCCGCCTTCTCTGACGACCAATTTTTTGTCTGCTTTTTTTTTGGGTGGGCATTGACACAAGCACCCTCGTCCCCGATGAAGAAATAATGCTTCCTGTGTTTCATAATGGAGGGCAAATATTTTCTATGGCTTGCTGGAGTAATGATTGGACATGTGGTTGATGGGAACGGAGTTAGCTGATCGTCCGGTCGGACGACACCCTACGACTGGGTGTGCGTGCCTGTATATGTGTCTTTTGTTGCGTCAACCCCATGCCGGGTTGGGATATTGGAATTTTTCGGATCAGTGGCGTGGGGTTAATCGAGCTTTCATAGCAAAAGTTTTGAAATTAAAAAAAAACAAAAATCGAGGAATAGTGTCACGAGGTTTCCGGCTGCGCCCAAATCCATTGAGACTGTGGATCTGGAGTAATCCGATGGCAAATGAAAAACCCATTCGATGCGGGGAGTGTGTTTGAAATTTGGAAATTTCTCCGAACTTCCGTCGAACTACGGTGCAGAGTGGTTGTCAGTGGCTTGGGGGTCAGGAACAGCGACGATTCTGTTGACGATTCATAGTGCAATAGGTATGTAATGTCTTTCGAGGTAATTAGGCCGTCTTCTCTTTATGCTAATGAACGGGAACGTTAATTTGTTTGTCAAATATTGTGTAAGTCTGGGAACAAGTGGTCCGACAACCAATTCAAAAAGAATTACATATTTTTGACATAAGATTATTTTGACCCATTGGATTAGATCAATGGACGTAAGCACACGTACCAACTTTCGGAAGAAAGATGGTACTCAGTTAGAGAGCGTTTTATTGAGAATCATTACTGAGCTGAGTATTAAGTTCTCAAAAACTTGCCTATTGTGTCAGTATGTTTCGCTTATGAACTGTCGAAGTCGGTGAAATTGATGGACGGGTCGGATATGTGTTTCGTTATTTTCAGACGTACCTTGTGCGTAACACCACCAGTTACGTCTAAAACGCAATTAATTAAAAATCCAATGAGTTTTAAAGAACAGGCTCTAGCGAGGTTCGAAAGTCCTGAAATGGAAAATACGGAATTAAGGATTAGACTCGCCAATATGGAAGTCCTCGGTAAATAGCACAATAAATGGAGAGAGAGAGTGAATAAGCCGAGATCGAACTAATCAAAAAAGATTAATACTGGTTAAGGATGAGCATGCTCGTTGAACCATTAAAATGGCAGAAAGGCGACCGGGAAAAACCGGAAAGCCTGTTCCTCACCGAAGTTACAGAAACTGTACGTCTGATGACCAGTTTGACAGTGAAGGCTTAAACTTAAGTTCAGCTAAACCTTGAACAACCTTCGAGGATTTGTTCAAACGCTGATAAATCGTCAGCTTTTCAAATATCTTGAATCGCGGAAGCTTCTTAATGACCGACAGTATGGCTTCCGCAGCAACAGGTCCACTAGTCTCACCGATAAGTGGAACCAATATTTGCACAATGCAGGCGAAAGCAAGATAGTTGCGCTTGATATTTCTAAAGCATTTGACAGAGTTTGGTATCAAGCTCTTTTGTCGAAAATGCTTGGTGTCGATGAATCTCTGCTTCTATGAATTAGAAATTACCTTTCGAACCGTTCAATCGAAGTTGTTTTGGATGGGTTCAAGTCTGATATCCACAAAATAAATGCTGGTGTCCCCCAGGGCTCAGTTCTGTCTCCGACACTCTTCCTCATTTTTATAAATGATCTCCTGTCCGCCACTTCTAGTCCAATCCATTCCTTCGCTGATGACAGCTTTTCATACTCGTTCCAAAATTCACGACCCTGCCCTTCGGACGTAGTATTGGAACGGCAGCGTATGTCAAGCACATTGAATTCCAATCTGGACAGCATAATTAAATGGGGTAAAAACAACAGAGTGGAATTCAATGCTTCCAAAACTCAATGCTGTCTGCTGTCTCTAAAGCGAACCCCTGATAATCAGCCATTATCCATGAATGGCGCTTGTATCGACGAAACTGGAAAACTTTCCATCCTTGGTATGTGCATCAACACAACACTTAGTTGGAACGATCATATATTCGAAGTCGGCAAAAATGCTGCGAAATGTTTAGGTTTCCTTAATCGATGCAAGAAATACTTCACCCCCTCTGATTTGGCTTTAATCTATAAGGCGTATATTCGCCCTAAGCTTAAGTACAACGCTCATACCTGGTCTGGTGCCCCCAAGACCACCCTGCACCTACTAGATAGAATTCAAAAGCGAGCGATAAAACTTATAGGAGACAACGATATCGCGGGTTCATTAGACTTGCTTGAACATCGACGTACCGTGTCTTCTTTGTCCGTGTCTTATCGTTACTTTAACAAACGATGCTCAAGTGAGCTAGCCAACTGCATTCCTCCTCTCTTTGAATTCACCCGCAATACACGTCTCGCCAGGAATGCTCATCAGTTTACCCTTAAGCCTGCTTTCGGGCGCACAGTGAAATTTAGAGACTCGTTTTTTAGCCGCACCACACGAATATGGAATGCTCTTCCCAGCTCAATATTTCCCATAGATTACAATCTGCAGACGTTCAAGTTCAACGTGCACATGTACCTCCTCTCTCTCTCTCCCTCTATACATTCGGTCCGTGCTGTGTCTTGACCGCGGACAATTAAAGGTATTAATAACCCCTTGAGCACGCGCAAATTATAAAAAAAAAAGATGATTTCCCCCTTTTTCACAATCAAGTTTGAAATTCAGTTCAGTTGAACTTCGTTTGTGTAATTGCCCATTCATATGAACGGCGAATTGCGAACACGAACTTTCAGAAACAACTTTTTTCCAGCAAATGTAAGCAAAATGTTATATGTCTTGGTATGCAAAAAGATTAGAACTGAATTATAGATTTTTTTCATCCACAAAAATCTTAACAAAAGTGAGGTTTAGTATCCTTACTAATGACTTAAAAGTTTTTCTCTGCAATTCAATCATACTCTCCGCGAACTGTCAAGCTGAGATCGTAACACAAAAAAATACACAATCCACAACCTTCACGACCAATAAATTCGCAGTGAAGTGTCAGTTTGCACCCGTAATTCTCTGGGAATGAGGAAACTCCATATTAATGCATTGTCGGAGTTTGAGAAGTTCGCAATTCGTGGCTACTCAATACGAACGGGCCTTAAGGCGATCGACAAAAAATGGTAACACTTGAAATCGGTTCGTGTATTAAGTCAGCGAGTAAATAGACGCACCGTTGTAGAGGCTTTCAATAAATTTGCTATGCTTTGTAGTTTTAAAATGCTTTTTATCGCGTCCTTGAACCAAAGAAGGGACAATCTATGATATCTATTACAATCTATATCAATATAAAGCAGGGATTTAATTACCGAGCATCAGATGTTGGAGAGGATAAAATACGGAAAAGCGAAAATGAGAGCGAAACAAAATGGCAGAACGCAGGCTTAACCGACAGTGTGCTCTCGTTTGAAATATAGTCCAAGCCCGCACTGTCACCCGCATTCAGCCTAAACAACTTATTATGTCCTATACGATCAATCCCGAAATATTAAGAATATACTATCATACAATCTTACATATGCGTTCAGTAACAAACACCTTGGATTGGAAGCCGTAAAACATGGATAGCCGCAAGGAGGCGTTTTTGGTCTTTTTCTATACTGGTTCTATCCTAACGATTTCGTTCGTTTACCTTGGAAAATATTCACATTGTACGATGGAAAGTCAATAATAGTAAAATTTGTCAGAGTGAAATATGAAATAATAGGCGGCGATATATATAAACACATTATAAACTTTTGTTTTCGTACAACACGAGTGGTTGCTAAGAAGCTATGCCCTGGCCCCCTACGGGCTGTAGCGCCAATCATATATAAACTTTTGTTTATTTACCGACCGATAAGTATATAATGTGGTCCAATAAGGAAACCATATAAAAGCGTCCGACGATATTCTCAACCTTGGTCCCTGCTAAACAGGCTGAGTGTCCTCTAGCCAACGGGAGCAAACCATCACAGCTGCATCTTCGAGGAAACCAGAGCAAGCAAGAAAACTTTCAACCTCTGGTGGTCTTCACCACTCTGGTGCTGTCCACAGTAATCCACACCTCATCCTGGAAATAACAGAGCACCAGTCTTCCACATCCAGGGGCCGAGAATACTATCGCTGCACACGAAGTTAACTGTACAAACATACGCTTTATCAGTTGGTTTCTTTCTCATTTCCTAAACACTGTGGTACACTATTCTTCAACTACGGCAAGCAACATCAACAAAATTGATGAAGCCGCAAAGAATTGAAATGAATTCAGTTGTTTTCAGGTGAATGGTTGTAACTTCAAGGTTAATGCAATGTCCTTTGAAAATCTTGTATTCAAATAAATGCAAACTTAGGCCAAGGGATTGGCCTGATCAAGGAATTTAAAAAGGATAGTGATTTCAGTGCTGTAGTCCAGAAGTCCAAAACGAAGACAATTTATTGAATCACAAACCAGATAATTCTTTCCTTGTATTCAGATATTGCATTGTCAACAACTCTGTCTGTATGGTCTCCTGAGTCACCGACATTCTTTAACTCTTCATATAGGCTGACAGAAATGTTCTGTACCCGTAGTCGATTATCCTCCCATCAACTAACTGGTATCCATCATGGGGTGCCCTCATTCTTCGTTGCAGCGCCTTTTACCACTTCCGGTTGGCCGAAACTTCTCTTTCCTGCCTGGTTTGTCCCTCTACCTGAGAAGAGAATGAGAAAGTGGCCTGTTTGGAGATCAATTAAATTAACAAATATTATAGAAAATACCAGAAGCCACTGAGAACATTTTGCATATTCGGACGACCATGCTAATGCCGGCCAGCATCCCTTGTCATAACAACACTTTGACTCGAATACTTCCCCGACTCCAACCGAATTGTTCTTCAGTCACAATCGATTTATAAACAAAAAGAAATGTGAAAAGGTTTCGTAAGCATAAATGCAACCAATAACTTTGAAAATTCACACAAATGGAAAAGTACTGTCCATTTTCGAAATTGAAACCATCCGAGTGGAAACTAAGTCGTTATCGTTTATTCCTGATTTAACTCATCACTGTGGTATGGCTGCCATCGTTATTCCGTTTCAATTTAAATACCAACACATCCGATTGGTATTTGCCAACAAAACAGATGCACTCAATGAACACAATTATCCGTATCCTGGTAGTTTCACTGGAGATGCTTGCATTCCGTATTTCTGAGAACAAGCCAATGCCAGTGGAAGAGATTTGAGTGCATTATCCTTGGAAGCCACATTCGAAGTAAATTGAATTAGGCAACTCGTTCTCGTAGCACAGCCAGCAGCTGGCGTCACATGCAGTCGCCTGTGAAGTGGATGAGGGAACGACGACCCGCTGATGGAAATGTTTACGTTACCAGAATGAATGATAAATCGCGTCGCTTGTGGGAATTGAAGGCGGAAAGCTGCAGAAATGATTATCTTCGTGTGTTGCATGATGAGCAGTGAAATTGGAAAGAGATCTTCAAGACGTTGAAGGGGGATTATCAATGTAGGCCACCCGTTGTCAGATCAAATTTAATGGGTTTTATACTTTCCTTCCTACCACATGCCAAGTTCGGTGGCGTATACGTAACATTTTGGGTTTCTTTCTGGTAATGGGTATGATTTTGAGTTGAATATAATAATAATATGGGTGGCGCTACAGCCCATAGAGGGCCATGGCCTAGCTTCTCAGCAACCAGTCGTGTTGTGCGTGCTTTTGTTCTCTTACGAGTGGAAGGGACCTACAGTTTTATGCCGACTTCGAACGGCCAAGTTTGAGAAGCTTTTTCTAGACTGTAAATACACTTTGAGCATTGTCAGGGGCCGTGAAAATTATTTCTGTCGCACAGAGTATGTTTGAAGCGTTAGTGAAAAAGGACATTATTGAAAAAGATATGGACGGAGCCATAAATAATATCCTGTGATGCGCTTAAGAGGCCTTAGTAACTCAAGCTGGTTTTACAGTTTAGAAGGGACCTGCGCCTCAACCATCATGCGTCTCCAGCCAGCTCGATATGTAGATGGCTGCCTGCAATTTTTCACGCATAGCTGGTTGAGGTCCCTTCCCACTTGCGTTAACGGTCCTCCTCTACTGCGCCGTCACTCGGGGTGAATGCGAAGACTTTCCGCACCGGGGCATTGGTTTCCATTCGCTGTACCTGACCTAGCCATCTCAATCGTTGGATCCTCACTCTTCTGGCCGAATCGATGCCGCTGAACAGCTCGTACAGGTCGTCGGTTAATCACCTCCTCCAATCACCATCTATGCAGAAAATCACCCGAAAAAATCACCCCTCTCAAAGCGCCTAACAGCAGGTTCGTCCTTTTTCGACAACGTCCGTGCCACTGCCAATAGCAGGACTGGGACGATCAAGGTGTCGTGGAGCGTTACTTTACTTATTCGAAAGAGGGCATAATTTATCAATTGCTTTCTTCGCCAAAAGAAACAGCGTTTGGTAATAGTTAGGGTTAGGGTTCTTAGGTAGACAAAGTCATCAAAGGCATGCCTGCAAGGCTCATCCATTTGTGCTTTGCTCCGTCAATTTCTGTAAGATCTTACCGAAACTTTAGGCCTTACAAAAGGCCGTCGCCACTGTCTAGCGACTTTGTCAGTGATGATTTTGCGAGCATTGATAAAGACGCTAAGGCAGCGGCTAAGATGGTTTTATGACGTATGACAGTAATGTGTCCATGAGCAGCAGAAAAAAACAGGAGAATATCTATCAAGGGTCCGTAGTAAATTCCGAATGAAACGTAGGATAACTCTGTTCAATCGTTGGGCTTGTACGGCAATTGCAAAATAAGGCTCTATCTAAAAGAAGCACGTCGTCTTTCTTACAAGACTCTTTCGTAGAAACGCCGGGGGGAATGTTTCACTAAAATTACAACTTTGGATCGTTGAATACGTTCGTATCGTCCACTTGACGGTAAGGTGGATGATTTTGAGGCCATCGTGGAAAACGTTCCAAGCAAAATTTGACATTTCTCCAACGCAGCAAATTCATTGTGTAACTGGGTGAAAAAGAGATTAAAGATGAGTTTCAGCTCGAATTAATCTTCGTTTTGAAGACATCCACACGATATGAAAATGCCACCGTAGGTTTGAACAAATCTGAAAAATTAAATAACACTTAATGGAGCGAATTATATATTAAAACAGTTTATAAAAAAACTGTATCAAATCTTGTAGTTCACCTTTTTCTGTTAGAAGCTAACTCGTTTTCATTATCAAATGCATTCAACTATAAGCCTATACTCTCACATTTTTTGTTTTTGGGTTGCTTAATTAAATTTTCAGATTTCTTTCAGCATTAATTGCTGTCACATCTGTTTTGCAAGTTCGAAAAAGTCATCGGTAAGGTAGCCTGTCCGTCGTTTTCCGCGATACATATGGCAAGTGAACGTGAATCGAGTGAGCGAAGTGAATCTCAGATACGCCTTATTCCACGATAGAGGTTATTGATGATCCCATTTGTGCTATGGAGCAAAAGCATGGGCAACATCAGTTGTGGACTACAAGATTCTTGGTCGCTACGAGGGAGAAAATACTTTGCTTTATATTCCGTTCCGGAGTTTGGAGGATACGATTGAACGAAGAACTATACGAGGCGTACAACGACATTGGCCTAGTCAAACGAAGTCGATTGTCTGATATGGCTACGTCGTGTAGAGAGAATGGAGACTAACGCTTCCGCTAGGAAAGTCTTAGGGGCCAACCTTGAGGGACAACGCCTCCGATTGCGTAGCCAGCTCGAAAGAGACCTTAATCAGCTGGATGCACGAAACTGGAGGCGTCTAGCCCCTGCTAGTTGGAGAGAAATGCTGACCGAAGTCCACATCCACACTCGCAGCTCTTATATTTTGTCCAAGAGATGTCTTTGGTGTCTTGCTCCTCTGTGATGGCATGTGCTTGTATACGGCTTTTGCTTGTAAATTCGGCCTTGATGAGAATTTTCGCGAGGAGCTCGACTATAGACCTGAACGATAAGACTTCTTATCTGATTCGAAATCAATATAATACGTCAATATTGTTGTTAGTCTGTGGATGAAATTAGGCCCATATTCTTATCAGATTATGCTGACGCAAGAACTGAAGCTGGACGAAGACAAGCGTAGACAAGACCGAGCCGTGTGTTTGATAGATAACTCCTAAATTTATGAATGAAATTATTACTTAATCTCGGTTATTAATGTGAGAAGTTCAACATTTTGCAGAAATACCTCTTAGCGGAAATAAAATAGGTCTGCCTCTAACAACGAACTCACATCCAAATAATGGTGGTTATATCTGATTCGTTACATTCCACGTACATATCCGAAGATCGTTGTCCTTATTTCGTTTTCAGGGTTCGACGTCAGTAATTGCATCAGTTTCCGAGGCATGTTGTTGCTACGTAACATCAACACTTTTGCCTGGCCCCGACGCACGACACAACCCCCAACTTGGTGGGCCATTTCCATTTTTGTAACCCCAAGGACAAGCGGTCGTACTTGTAAGTTTAGCAGGTTGTGTTCGGGTAAACGTACTCAATGGCTAATATTTGCAAGTAAAAAAAGCTGATTTTAAGTGGATGTAAAAGCCCACTCGAAGGCCTTTAACTGAAAATTAATCGGTAGCAAACACCAATGTGGTGGCCCGTGGCGTTGTGGGTATGTGCGTCGGCCGCAACCTCCACGTCGTAGGTTCGATTCCTACTCTGTGCGACGAAAACAATGTTCACGACCTCACCTCTTTCGAGTCACTGACAATGCTCAAATAGTACTTCTGTCTAGAAAGAGCTTCTCAAACAAAGCCGATCGGATTCGGCATTTAACTGTAGGTCCCTTCCACTCGTGTGAGAACAATAGCACGTTCAACACGAGTGGTTGCTGAGAATCTAGGCCCGGCCCCCCTACGGGCTGTAGCGCCACCCATTTTAAGCACCAATGAATGCTTGGGTCCCACTAGTTTGTTTCGACTGCATATCTGGTTTAACCGCGACTAAGTCAATGCTCTGCTCCCACCAAGCCATGCGTCCTTATCCTCTTCTGATGTATTCCCACTCATCGCAGCAACTGGGTCACATTCCAACCGAAGGACCGATCCAATCTCACTCAAAACAGAAGCAAAGATCCAACGGAAATAAATAATTGAAACGATATCCCACATCTCAGACTGCACGGACATGAGAATCCACCTCGCAGTCCTCGCCGGGTCCCAGGAGTCATGCTCTCCCCCTAAGGCTATCAATCATACTCTCGACTCGCAACAGAATTACCGCACATAATCAGCTTTGCTGAACTATTGCATTTCTCTGCTGGATTGCCTGAGAACCTCCGTGAAAGAAGCCAGCCAGCATCGTCGCTCCTGCGAGACGGCATTCGATGAGACTGCAGCCATCGGCTGCGTATCGACTCCTGTCGGAGTGCACACATAAAATCAAACCCAGAGCATTATCCGAGAGTAATTGCACGATGTAAATGTGGCCAGTGCATGAGAGCGGTTATCGCCAGACGCAGCGTCCAGTGCCGCCACTGCAGTTGAGTCAATTTTGCGGTTCATGGAGCATGCATCAAATGGATCCGAAATGCGGACACGGCAACAAGATTAGCCGCACACAGGCCGCCGCCGCAGCAATGAGACGGAGGTGTTCCTCGAATGCCCGGCTCGGACTGGTAATCACCGCAAATTCAATTTCAGTTACAAATTTGATGCGAGCAACCTGCATATTTGGCGGAGTAGGTTAAGAGCAGTCCATTGAGCTGCTGGAGCTCCGAGCTCCGACCAGGGGTGCGCTCTGCAAATGGCAGCTGATGGAGGGGCCTATGAAGTGCGATCCTGTGCACTCTGTGTTCACACGGGTGGTGTGTGCGTGTGCGTCCTCAAGTGGATTCTGGGGATGTTAGGAGCGAATGCGAATGCGAAGGCTTGGCTTAAGTGGGTTTTGCTTTTGTCAATGAAAGAAAGCATTCAAATTGCCGGCAGTAGGCAATGAGCCAGCATATGAGTGCCGCTCAAGAAGACTGGAATACTTGAGCATTTCAGATTCGAGCTGAGAAGTCAGCGCATTCAATGGGAAGGGAGAGCACAAGTGGGAATGTGTTTACTTATGGTCTTCGAGTCAGAGTTCAATTGCCTTCTTATGTGGAAAATGAAAGCCGACTAAAGTTGATGCTTAGATCGTGATGAAAGAAAGAGAGACTGTGTGTTGTTATGGTGCTATAGCACCCAAGCCACTGTTTGGAGTGAGATGGAACTTGGCATGTAGATTTCGTTTTTCTGGAAAAGGATATGGGATGGGTTGGAGAAGAGGTAATTGAAGAACGTCTTCCTTATACATTTTCACGGACCTACTGAGGAGTATATTCTTCTTTGTTTGGCGCTAAAGTCCGGGGTGGACCTGGGCCTCAACCAACATGCCTCATCAGTAAGCACCATCTTTGGGCAGCTACCTCCTGCTGCGCACATAAAATAGCGTAAAGTCCTTCTCCACTTATGTGCGCCATCTCATTCGAGGACGTCCTCTGATGCGTTGTCCCAATGGCTCGGTATTGAATACTCTTCGTGCCGGTGCTGTGGTGTCCATCCGCTCTACAGACCTAGCGTTGGATCCGAAGACTCTTACTTAGGTGCATTCCGCTGTAGAGCCCATACAGTTCGTGGTTGAATCTTCTTCTCCAGACGCCATTAACGCAAACAGGACCAAATATCCTACACAGAATGTTTCTTCTTAAAACAACCAAGAACTACTTCATCCGCTTTCAATAGCGTCCATGCCTCTGCGCCATAGAGCATGACAGGGATGATCAGAGTTTTATATAAAGTCAGCTTGATGTTTTGAGAGATGTGCGCTTTTGACCAATTGCCTCTTGAGCCCAAAGAAGCAGCGATTGGCAAGAGTAATTCTGTGCTTGATCTCGGTACTGGTGTTTTTGTGAACCGAGTACCAAAGTAATAGCCGAGAATCAGGGTTCCCGGGCATGCAGTTGTCAACAACTCTAGTTTAAACCTCAATTCTACACATCAGCCATCTTGTGTCGCTCTCACTCTCCCCTGTTTATTATAGAGCCGAGGTAGTCGAAGTCCTTGACCTTGACTTCTTTGTGAATGCACAAAGTATACTCCACGAGTTCAGTTTGTGACTGATGTGGATGGGTCCAGCCTTCCTCCTTCCGCATCGCCTGTTTTTTTCCCCTTTTGGAGAGTTGCGGTTCTCCACAACATCAGACCAAATCAAGGTCATGGTACGATAATCAGTGAACCAAGAACAAAGGGACGAATAAAGAAAAGAAGAATCCAGCCACAGGATCCGAACCTTAGTCCAAATGAGTACCGAGCTAGCGCTAGAACCATGAACCTGAGACTTCCCCTAGCGCCAATCAGAATAACTAGTGAGGCAACAATACACCCTCCCACTATACGCTAACATATATGACCCCCACATTGATCTTGAATTCGGCGAAAACCACTACCGCTTCTGGACCTAACACGCTTCTCGTGTCGCTATTTATTCGATCCAGTGTTGCCTTGTAGGCCTCCTGTTTGGCTGCATGTGCCTGCCAGCACACTTTGTTACTTTTTGGTGGTGTTCAGTGTAACCACAGGGACTCTATAGAGCCAAAAGGACTCATTTTTTAGCCTGACTCAGGAACTCATGTTTTTTTTGAAAATACTTAAACACCGAACGTAATTTAACTTCACATATCAAGTTTCATAAATTTGTAAGGTTTGAACTACGCTTTAATATTTCCTAAGGGCTTTCATTTAAAATGCCTGAGCACATACTATTACTACAAACTATATTTGAAAAACAGGTGGAAGGGTGATGGTTTGACCTCTCGAGGGCACTATCGTAGAAGGCATGACTCTCCAGGATGTAGATAGACCAAGCATTTGCTCCCAATTCCGCGGCATTCTTGTTGTTCATTGACAGAAAAGACTGCAGACAACTTACCAGAGTATGAACGGGCCACTTCACCTTCGCCTGCCTGTGAAGAGGACGGCTACACGGCAGAACACTTCCTCTGTCACTGTCTTTGATTGAATCAGGTGGCAGGTCTTCGGCGCTAATGTGGTTAGAGCCATCACCGCAGAAGAGTCTGCTGATCTTCCGAAAGAATTGCAGGTTGCCACCTGGTAGTACAATGGATGAGTCTTGAGTCTAAGTGCTCCAGTGTAGTATCAAAACATCACAAGAAAAAGTAGTGGTTTCTTTTGTGTTTTTAGTGCTTTTAGACGCATTCTGATATCAAAAACCTTTGTTGGGACTCATCTATTTGCAAAATTACTTGTTTCTTAAGCTTCTGGGACTCATAAATATTTTAGCCTGTAGTGATACTGGTGGTGTCGCAAAACTCAGCACATCAGTGGCAGCTTGTTGGATGGCTTCTAGACAACGACTCCATTCTTCTTCGAAATTTGGGAGACTCGATCGGCAAAGATCCTGGCAGTCCGATGCGATTGTAGATTTCCGACGTCAGACCGTAGTGTCCTGTTTCGACTCCTCACTCCTCATTCTTACCTTGGCAAGGTCAAGGTCAAGTCGACTGATTCAATCGCTAAACTTACTTCTGGACTATTCTACGTTTCAGTCAAGACTACATGTCTGCCCTGCTCGGAAGTGAGGAGCTCCGAAAAGTGTTTTTTCTGTCTGCGAAAAATGTTCACTGCCTCCTTTGATATTGAATTTTCTTGAACTGATTCGATGAATGGTTTACGAGATCACTTTTCGTAGAAGTGCTTGGTCGCTTTACAACTTTTCACCGAAAGCCTTCCAGGAATTCTTGCTCGCACAGCCAGTCTGAAAGTTCCTCATGCTTCAGTGTACAAGTGCCACGAGAAGCAGAGTCCCATCCAGATTTTAGGGAATTCCAACTCTTCCATCGCATCCATCGGAAGAATGGCAATTATTTTCAACAGCTGCAGTTCTCAGAGTCCATGGGATAGTACGCATAGTTAAGACATTCCCTCATTTTTGGACGTTTACATCGTGTACATGTCCTTCTCGCCTTTTCGGAATTTTATGTTATTCTCCTACTCTCAGAGCCCAAAAAAACATGTTCTCCTAAGCAGATGGACGTCCATTCAAAACAAATCAAACCTTTTAATATCCGAGAACTTTTATGAAGCAACCCCGGCATTCTAAGTTTATTTGCGCGAATCCCTGCTATGGTCCCACAATCCCACCTACAACACGACCGAAGAGGCAGATGAGCAACGACGTCGCTGAAGACAAAGCGATAGTCCTTCACCCCCAACAAACCGCCTTTAACACACCAAATTATGTAAATCCCTTTAATCCTGTGTCCAAAATCACTTAAATTCCAGTAAGCACACAGAAATGACATACTCGCACATACTACACAAGCAGTCTCCGTCTTCCGAATGAACACTGCATCCTCCGGTGGCGTGCCCCCCACCCAACCCGACCGTGATCTGAAAGTCAACAAAATTAAATCGAATAAAAAGGAATGGAGCAGAAAATGTATCGGGGTAGTATCATCCCTAATGTCCACAATACGGATACACCCACCCACCCGTGGGATGCTCAGTTCG
This sequence comes from Eristalis arbustorum, assembly GCA_916610145.1. NCBI lineage: Eukaryota > Metazoa > Arthropoda > Insecta > Diptera > Syrphidae > Eristalis > Eristalis arbustorum. Next base: position 9,757,098 of record OU744317.1, read on the forward strand.
TTCGCAAATCGATGACCCTCTTCGGCAGTCCTCCTTTTGCGCTGCGTCCCAAACAAATCCCTGATTCGATCGAATACACACCCCCACCCACTCCCACTCCCCGTCAGGAGATAAATCGGAATTCAAGAAAACTCCTTTCAGTCTGCTGTCAGAATTTGTATCCTTGCCTCACCCTCGTGCCGTGCATCTGCAGCGACGACCCGCATCCTCTGCCAGTTTGATCGTCATGTCTGCTGGCGCATTCCGACTGAATGCGAGCTCCTCGGCGTTCGTCTTTATTGAATTGAAGTTTCAAAAAATCAACCCCGCTCCAGGACGAGGTCCTCCATTCGGCAGGAACAACTCAAGTCTTCCCACTGAGGAGGAATGATTTTTAAATTGAGAGCATTCGAGAGCAGCACGCTGATGGAGTGAGCCGTAATTGACTGTCAGGAAACGGGAGGGCTGCCGACGCATGGATGTGTATTGCCCGCTCGCAAGGGCTTAAGAGGGGTATTAATTAGCAGCTCACGACGACGGGTGACAGCTTCAGTTAATTGCGATCTAAATCGTAAATCGAGGTCGGACATGAGGAGGCTTTTGTGCGAATTAATTGTAGCCGGTGTTCGATTAATCATTACGAGGACGACGACGGCGTCGAGATCGCAGTGGAACGGGTATCGGACCTGGATTGCAGGTGAAAGGGCATTTAATTACGTTTGTTGAAGTTTTTCTGTGCGGCGCGACGGCGTCCACACAATTGGATGTAGACCACAGAGATTTGTGGTCAGCTCTCGATAATGAGTTGATTAATTGATTTTTGGCCGGCAGCCCGATTGGCAGGTGTAATGAATGTAGTCGGCGGAAATGGAACTGTGTCAAGCGTCGGCGGTTCCTGACGCTTGGCTTGGATTGAATTGAGGCTGATAGTCCGGATTGTTGAGCGGTTAGAGTGGCTCCTATATGTTTCCCAAGGGTCTTGAATTGGCACACGGGGGTTTGTCAGGATTGCTTGGACTTCTATGAAGCGACATGTGGGATGGTATAATTTTGTTTTTGCAAGGCGACCCAAATCAACTGAACTAGTCGAGGGAAGAAATGGTACAAGGTTATTGCAATTATTGCAACTTCGTTCGGTTTCGTTGAGTTTCGTTAAATGTTGGTCACGACAGTCAGAGCAAATGAAATTTGGGGTACATGCGTAGGGTGGCATGGGAACATCGCTATAAGTCCCACAAGCAATGAAGGACGATCTTTGAAATTTCACGATTCCTCGGAATACTGACTAATTTTAATGACTTCCGTAGAATAGTGTTTTATTCTAGTTTGACTTAAGGCCGGATTCAGGTTCGCCGTCTCTAACTCTCTCTTGTTGTTTTGTACCTACTAATTATGACTGCATCTCATACAGATGTTGTAGTGTACTTTGTTTGACTACATTGCTGAGCCATGCATTCGAAGCAGTGGGATAAAATGTGTACTGCATTAGGAGTACACGTGCCGTAAAGTGGCTTGAATCGTAGCAGTGCAACTAGAAATTCCTCGTAGTGGTACCAGTAAGCTCATGTCTCTTCCGAGGGCTTGACTCATTTTAATTGGGCGACAAGATGAAAAGTAATAACAGGAGCCCCCTTCTAAGACCACAGTAACATCAGCTTAGAAAGTATGTTCCCTCAGTGAATGGACAACAAGTTACAGCCCCAAAGTCTACTGACTGGGGACATTACCATGCATTGCTTAGCTGTGAACCAGAACAGATAACATAAGCTATGGAAATAAACATAAAATATCCGGGGATTGACAAATGTAAAAAGTTGCCTTACACAAGTTGCCTAGCACACTATCGTAGTAGTGTGTAAAGCACTTCCAGATCAGGCTTCCAGGCACTTCAGGCAATCTTAGCGCCAATTTTATTGATACACTAAAAAAAACTGCTCAAAACCCACTCTCCGAGATGTATTATGAAAGATGGACTAGCTGTCTCTGAGCACAATAAACACTAATTAAAATACAATAAGGGAAGAAATTCAGTTTAGTCCTGGACCAGTAAAACGAACTGTACGGCCTGTATAGCGACATGAGTCTAGCCATTCAACGCCTTAGGCTAGGCCGTGTAGAGCGCACAACACTGCTCCAGTCCGAAGAGTCTTCGACTCGGAACCAGTGGGATAACGAAGTAGAGGACGACCACGAAGCCGATGGCGCACAAAGTGGAGAAGGACTCCAACCAACTTGGCGTCCGAAATTGGAGGCAGCTGGCTAGAAATCGGGCCAGCTGGATAGGCTTTTGGACTTAGGCTAACTACGTGTACAAACTGACACTTCACTGCGAATTTTTTGGTCGTGGAGATTGTGGACTGCGTTTGAATTTGTGTGTATTTAGAGCTCAGCTTGGCAGCTTGGCAGTGGTTCCCGTGGCGATGTGAGAGAACAATAGCACGCACAACACGAGTGGTTGCTGCGAAGCTAGGTCCTGGCCCTCTATGGACTGTAGCGCCACCCATATTATTATTATTATATTGGCTTTGAAATATATTGGAACCATTTGAATCGACGTACGTTTATTTAAAAAAAGTGCCAAGTCTTAATTGCATAGGCACTCAACCGAGTACAAACACTGGCATGCCTGTGCATTAGCGGAGCGCTGAGAAGTACTCTGTCAGACGCACTGAATATTCTCCTCCACCAACCACCACTGGAACTATTCGGAAATCAAACAGCAGCCAGCACAGCCCTGTGGTTCAAAACAAACCGACTGTGGTCCGAACTGAACATCGGCCACTCAACCATTTGCAAGGAATTCAATTTCCGTCCTAGCGACACTGGTCGCCTAATACCCAAGGCTATCTTCAAGAAGAAATTTTCGATCAGCATTCTTTCCAGATCGGACTCGAATGGTGTCTATTCCCAAGATCTCAACTTTGCTTACCCCTTGAATCTCCCTGATCACTGTTGCGTTTTTCAGGCAGAAACCATAGCGATTAAAGAGACACTGTCCTGGCGCAAAAACAACGTGATATCAAAAAAGGATATGACCATCTGTTCGGACGGTCAGGCCGCTATAAAATCCCTGGACAATGTCATGTTTTTTTTTTCAAAGACATCTCTTAATTGCAGGCTGTCTCTTAACGAGGTGGCTGAGCTGGCTGAGTTGTGAGACACTGTGACATTCCAGGAAACTGCAAAGTCGATGAACTCGCCAGGTGTGGTACAACCTCATCCCTAACAATAGAAGGGGTACCACCTTCCATGCCGATCCCTACAGCCTACTATCTTCTAAATATTCACACAATTGACAAATGGCTAGAAGGCACCACCTGCCTTAAAACAAAAGTAATCTGGCCATCACTTAACCTTAAACGGTCACTCAGTCTACTCAGACTGAGCAAGCACTCATTAAGGACTCTCATAGGAGTGATAACCGGCACTGTGAAATTGGCACTCATGCTCGCAGGATGGGTTCCCCATATAATGAAGAAGCTGCATGGATGAAGAGGTGGAAGAAAACACCGACTCTGCGCCTGTAGTGCTCTGGCTAGTCGTACGCTCCTGCACCTAGGGGCCTACTACTTCAGCGGCAATCCGTGTTAGGAGAAGTCAATCCGCGTGTTATCCCAATGGGCCTTCTCTGGCCTAAGTGCGACTGCTCTTAGCAGCCAGCCACTATAACCTAACCTAACCAGAAACAGAAGAGACGTACATGCTCCAAAAAGGTGCATGAGGAAATACCAGGCTGCCCTAAATCTGAATAAGTTTCCGTAGGTGAGATCCTAGGTTGCACACTCACTAGCCACTTTACATGCAATTACTCGCTGCACAAGATGTTACACAGCAGATCACAGTACTCCAGATATTGTGGACAATCAAAGTAAACCATCGAACACTTCTCATTGAGTGTCCAGCTCTGACTGCAAGCATATAAGTTAGGTTGGTTCAGCAACTGGTTTGAACAGAATGAATCTAGTTTTGGACCTTGTCGCAGTTGCCTATGTCTCCTAAAATTGGAAACTACTAATAGATGTTGATGGACATGGAGTTGCTGCAAAGATAATTCTTCTGTCGTATCAGCCTCCAAGAAAGTAAGTGTTTGCAAGAAGACAGAGTCGCCACTATTGAACAAGTTCACCCTGGACTGAGTACTGAGTTTAGAAAAAAGTTTCTTCGGTTCATGCAGTGTTTTCCAGTTCAGACCGAAGGCAAGACGAAATATATACTGTCTTGCGGTGCACAACATCGATGCGTTGGGTAAACAGCCACGATGTACAGATGCAACCTTGTGGTAATCCGCGATTTCTTTGACTGCTTTGAGGCCATCTCGTTGAGAAGATTCAATATCAAAATGAAATAGTTTTTGAGACAGTGGTCTGTGGACTCTTCAATAATTTCGACAGACCCCCAAGAACGCTCATGCTATCTCAAACCAGGACTCGATCGGGGACAAGTTTAAATCATTCCCACCCAAAAAAGGATAAATTTCCACCAACCAACTCCTTTCGATACCACCACCGATCCTTCCACCGTCAAGCGAGACAAGATTGAGTGATTTTAATAACCTATTTATTTCCAACACGGATACATAAGCGCCCGCCAAGGACGAGAAAAAAGCCCAAAACGCCCATTATCCTCCAGATGGATATCACTTAAGTCTTAATCTGTCCTACCCTCATTAAGTAACGAAATAATTAATTCCAGCCTAAGCTCAGCGACAACAAAAAGACCGATAGTACGGGACTCCGGCGGCAGGGCGCTGGGTGGCCTCCCTCCCCAACAATCGGCTGCTGTCCTTTCGTAAATTTAATAAATTCGTCCCTCGCCCTTAACAGAGAAATAAAAGAATACATTTTTCATAACACAAAATTAAACACTTAAGCATCCGGAATCCCCTCTCTGTGCCCGAAAATACCGACCGACCGAAGGAATTCAGTTCAAGGCATCCGCTCGGCCAAATGAAATGAAGGAAGAAAAAAATAAAATCCCCAGCTCACTCGCACGTAAAAACCGAACTATTGTTTCGCCTCGAGGATATCTCCTCTGCTTCCGTCGTGACTAGGAGCCAGTCGGAAGCACTGGCGGAGCAGAGGTGCTTGTTTTTTTTTTATAAATTCGGATGATTTTTCATATTGCTCCAGCGGGATGTATCATTCTCTTTTGGAAAATTATTTCTCATTACAAGCGACGTCGGAATGGAATAGGTCTACAATCCCTGAGCTGGGGAGTGTCCAGCGCGCCCCGGCAGCATGCGGCGGTAATAGATCAAGGATGCGCTATAAACCGACAGTAATTTATCTAAATTGTTTGACTGATGAGATACTTGTTGTTATAGGTTCTGTATCCTCTGTCGGACACCCTGGAATGCATTATTGTGGACCTTCAGTCGGTTTGCGGGGCGGAACGATAAAATGATTGCTGACAACAAGGCTAGCCGATGAACGAGTTATTGTCAGGGGGTCCTTTTATTCGGATGATGAGGCGAAGGCGGTTTTACGGCGTATTTTGTACACACTAAATGTGACGACGTTCGCAGCTAAAATGAAATGGTCGACACTGGAGCGAAGAGATAGAGGTCCACGGTCGGGCGCCAGTTTAGGTAGAATGGTTCAATTAAATCTCCTTTGCTGTTCCTAGAGAATTGGATGTCATGTTTCAAGGTTTTAGTTAGAACTTGGTTGTAATCCATTATCAGCGAGTCCATGATGACATAGGTTGGTGTTTAGACGTTTTCTTTTTTCGGAGCTCAATTGAAGGTTACGATTTCAATTTAAAAATGGAAGTGGTAATGGACGAATTTAATTTGACCTTCACCGGATAACTTCTTTTATAGAAGGGATAAGCAAATATAACGGTAAATGGTAGGATCCTGGGCATGGCTTATCCCGAACCCGCGATTTGTGGCGCCCTCTGCAATAGAAAGAATCGAGTTAAGTATCGGGTGAAAAAGAAATAAGTGCTACGTTGTGTGTCATAGTCATGAAAATTAGTTTATCAGAACATTGACTTCAAAGTGTCACTACTGACCAAATATTCACATTACGGCAGATCTTGGACGGGACTAAAAAGTTTCTAGTCGACACATACCACCTCATCGCCCTTAAGGCCGTATAACAGCATTTACAGAAAGGATCTATAAAGTGCCTTGTCTAGCTTTGGCACACCTGCAAAACTTGTTCGTCTTTGTAGAATGACGATGGAGAACGGCCGTTCGTCAAAGTCGGTAAAGTTTATGATGTCAGAAAAGCATTTGGACAAAGCGACGCACTGCGATTGCGCATCATGCGATTTTTTTTAACATGATTCTTCCACAAATCTTCCACAAATCTGTGCAACTTCTCGCATATGCCTATGACATCATCGGAAGAACGCAACTGGCTGTCTGCGGGTCGTTTGTGAGCATCGAGAAGGAAATGGCGATTAATGAGGGTAAGACAAGGTATATGCTGTCTACGAAAAAGGTCCACCAACACCGCCGTCTTGTACAAAAAATCACTATAGACAGCTATAACTTCAAAGTAGTGAAAGACTTTGTCTACCTAGGCTCCGAAGTTAACACAAGCAATGACACCACCTCGGAAATAAAACGGTGTATCAAGCTGACCGATCGCTGCGTTTTAGCACTCGGAAGGCCTCTGAGGAATAAAGCCATCTCTCGATGAACGAAGACATCCCTGTATAAGACCTCGACAGTCCCAGGCCTTCTGTATGGCACAGAAGCATGCACACTAAGTAAAGCGGACTTCATATCCTTGGTCGCGTCGAGAGAAGTCCTTCGAAAAAGAGTACGGATGGTGTTTGGAGGAAGAGACTGAACGACGGTGGTACTGCGACATTGTCTTGAAGTTATATATAATAACATTTCGACCGACTGGACCACACTCGTATAGTAAGGTGAGTGAGCCGATCCAGAACTCGTGTGGAAATAACCAGCCTTCTGCTGAACCAGTTTCCGATCTTCTGGTCATTGGATCTAGTCAAACGAATTCGAGTCTCTCGTCTCAGATTGTTGCACGCAACATGCATTCATCTAAGAAAATTGGACATCACGAAATGCATCACAAAACGCCGACGGAAAATCAACAGACCCCAGTCAGCTGATGGCCGACGGCATTTCATCAAATTTGGGAGATCAGAAAATGATATACATCGTGAGTGACAAGGAGCTACTCCCACGATGCGATGTATTCGCGATGTGTACACATGTGCTGAAGACTTGATGTGTGTATGTATGCACTGAATGTCTAGCTGCTTCACGACCGCCCTTTGGCTCCTCCTACGCTGCGACGTTTGTTTTTGCACTCATGCATGGAATTTTGGTGTGCCCGTATGCAGTGATGGTCTGGCTACTTCAAGGGAACCGGGAAGTGCAGGCTGAAGAATAATGCAAGAAATACATGCAGCTGGAAAAAAACGGACCAGAGATTTCCTGCAGGCAAAGACTCTGATGATGCATTCATTCCCAGTGTAGAGCTAAATCAATCAACATCTTTAATAAAATGGAATTAATGGAAAAAAAAAGGTTTTCCATATTTCTTTCGTTTCTTAGCGCGCTCGCGAAGGTTTTTGACTTCAAGGTTTTACTTCAGCCTTTAGTTGTTCCGCCTCCGGCAAGCCCAACTTTATATATCGATTTCTATTCTTGAGCTGAACATTTTTTTGCTAATTGTCCTTGCGACAAAACACAGATGGGTAGGCCACATAGAGCGAATGGACACAAGTTCTCCGACCAGGAATGTCTTCGACTTCAACTCCGAGGAGGTGAGTGACTGGAGCCGACTAGCATATTGGCTGAGCCCTTGGTCCACCCCGGACTGTAGCGCCAAAGAAGAAGAAGACTTGAAGGGGTGAATAACGAGAAAACTGACTTCCAAAAAATCATTTGGAGTCTAAAAGTCGGACGAGGATCAGCTAACTAGATGCCTACTTTCTTATGACACTTAGGCGATAGCGCAACGATCTTTAATTCCAACGAGTTTTCCGTCACCACAAATTGGCGAATTGGCATAGAACCTTCCAGCAACAGTGATTCAAGTCACTCAAGAAAAACAAGACGATAGGTATTAATGGGAGCCCTGTTCATGCGGCACCAAATATATCAACGAATTTGGTAATACATGGGATAACGAATCACATGCAACACCTGAATATCGACTACAGTAGAAAAAGGCTACAGTTCTTCACCAAAGACCGTAATATTACTTTCCAAGGATCGAAGAAACAAGAAATTGATGCAGATTACGAGAAGAGTCGGTCCCGAAGTTGATCCGTGTCAATCTTGTTCATGGTAGTTGCGATCTGCCCACCGACAAGAGCGTTTAGACGCGAATGAACACAATCAGAACACGTCATCTATCCAAAAATGTATTTTGGTGTTTCTCAGAATTCTGTTTCGGAAATAGTCTTACTGCAACCCTAAAACACCAAGGTTATACAAATATACAGAGTTTTAAATCAATCTAATTAAGGCTTCGTTAGTAGCCTTGCTGTAGGGTCCTTCGGATTGAGAGCGTGCTTAGACAGTCGAAAGCAATTTTTTTCTTTATTTCTTCTGTATTTATTTGGAGTATCCCTTCTGGAATTAGTTTTTCAGAGGCTTTTACTGCGATGCAAAATGCACAAGAAAACGTATGTTTTACTTATGCTACGTTGGTGATTAATAATAATAATATGGATGGCGCTACAGCCCATAGAGGGCCAGGGCCTAGCTTTTCAGCGACCACTCGTGTTGTGCGTGCTATTGTTCTTTCACGAGTGGAAGGGACCTACAGTTTAATGCCGAATCCGAACGGCCAAGTTTGAGAAGTTGGTGATTAGTCGCATAAAAGACGATCAGACAGGGCCATGCATCCGACATAGACTGTTTCCATCGCACAAGTAATCCGCTCAGCTGATGTCCAAATTTCGGTTTCATTGAGCAAACATGGGGCATATGGAGCTGATTTTCCAGTCCTCGGGCATGTTTTCGTCCTTCCCAAGTTCTGCAGGTGATCTGGTGAATGTTCTCTACTACAACGTCGCTCCTGGCCCTGAAGAGTATTTGGACCGATGTTCAGCCACGATATAACCAACGATCGTACACTTTTGCGATCCACATATGATTGCGTATGGGATTCGTCACTGATTCACACGAGTGTTGCTCGCTTTCTCCTTTACTTAAGAGGGCAGCTCATGACTTCACGAGGATATTTGAGTCGAGATGAGATTGGGGATCCAATAATGTTAAAAAAGAGGGAAAAACCACCTGAGTCTGGGACTTTGACGTTCGTTTGGCTTTGAAATGACTGTACCGACATGTCGACTACCTGAAAACTAGATGGAAGGAGAATCTCATATTCACATCGACTTCATAGCCGTCTTCAAACGCAGAGAATGCTTGGAAGGTAGTGAACCTGATTAAGCAGATTCTGGCCCTTAGAGGAGTAATCCAAACGCGGAGGCCACTCTGTCATCCTTTTAGTCTGTCATGCTGCCTAAGACGACTCTTGGAAATGCCACGAAAACCAAAAATATGCCAAATATTCATTTGAGCCCTTATAAAGTAAAATTTGACCAAGAAGTGTCGATTCGCTCAATTCTTGTGTAATTTTAGCAACACCCCATGAAAGTTTAGTCTGCTGCTTGTGTCCCTTAAGATCTTTCAGTAGCCCCTGCTGCTGGTGACCCACTTTTTCCACAAATATTCACACACAGCATCCAAATAATGACCTCATTTAATGCCCCCACAACTACCAAACTAGTCAATTCCACCAGCTTTCTATTCCCGTCGATGACAACATGTCATCTGTCTCAGTGTTGAATCAAGGTGCTCCTCCAGCACCGCGGCCAATTAATCTTCCAGAACTTTTGTAATTGATGATGGCGCGTCTGCTGCCTGACAGTGCCACCAGCAAAATCCATCACAAACTGTCCACTTATACCGATGTACCGTGTCAAGCGCACTAACCCCAGCCCCGCACCGCCGATCCAATAAAACAGCCCCCAAATTAATCCCTTGACGGTTGCAAAACCCCACAATCAACCGCAAAACTTGCTCACAACTCCCATGCCAGGCACTTTCAATAAATCAATCTTATCGTTGTCATTGATTTCCGAATTCAATTTACCACGAAGAAACAAACACAACACCACCAGCGACCGTAGCAAAAAAGGAAATAATCTCAAGCCCCCCTCCGTTCGGTCCGAGTCCGTCGCCGAATTCGATGAATGGCGTTTCAACAGTTCATCCTTCGGATGAGTGAACAATTTGAATAACATCAACTCCATCCCCCGGACAGGGCGGTGAGTGTGTACTAAATCCATCATACCAAAATAATTGGCTCCCCCCACGAAGACCAACATCTCATCAAAAAAAAAAAAATGAAGGGAAAAAAGCGCTCCAAGGATTGTCAAAGCGAAAAATGTTGGCCACATTCCCCTGCAGCCCTGAAAATCACGAATCAAATTAGATACCCTCCCGCTCGGGCGTGCGTGTGGGTGTAGAGCGGCCGACTACGTGGCCACAGGACGACCGTGGGTAGGGGAAACGAAATGCAAATCCAATGACGGATCACGATATCCCGAAATGATTTATTGGAATGCCTTTGAGAGGGCGATGTAGGCCAGTTCATAGTTTCGTCCTTTCTGTCCGCCCCTCCGGCCTTGAGAGTGATGCCCACCCCACCTTCCTGTCGACACTAGTTCCGATTTGATTTGTTATCAGTTTGTAAAGTTGTTTTTCTGTTTTTCCCTTTTCGAGAGCTTTTTATGAATTAAGTTATCCTTTTTGTGTTTCCATCAAAATCAGGCCGCGCGGAGGCAGAGGAGTGCCACCCATTGCGAGTTAATCTGATTTGCAACAATCGATGAGGTTTTTTTGCTGATCGAAGAAGAATGCCGGCCTCTGGCATATGGTTGCGTTTTAATTTCCGGGGATGTGGTCTGCGGATCCTTATGCATTATGACACGCTTCTGAATGCGTTTTTTTTTGCATTTTTTTGTTCCCCCGTCGAACACAATGTTAATGTTAATGAGTTGGCAAATGTTCACGAATATTTGTGGCGTAATATTCATTTTTCACCGTCCGATTGGGGGACTCGGAGTGCGAGCAGAAAATAGGAAACAGGTCAACAGCAGGAAATGCGACGTTTTTTTTTTTTTTTTTGCCGGAATGACAGGATTTTCATCTGCCTTTTGGCTCTGCTGGAGTGTGAACGAGCGAATTTAAGGCTACAAGTGGAAATTAATTAGGTAGCAGCTGCGACAAGTCGGCCATGTGCGGATATGTGACACAGTAGCGCCGTGCTGCCATGTTTCAGCATTTTTTTGCTTGGATTATTAACTAATCTGTTGCACATAATTCAACGGAATGAGATTTTTTTGCGTATCACATCATGAATCCAGGTCCCTGTCAATTGATCGTGTAGTCCATGGCCTTTTGTTTCAGGGCACAGGCTTTTATTTACTTTTTTATTGCAACAGTTAATTTGGCTTAAATCGGCTCGTTAGCGTTGTTGTTCGGTGGATGCAACTGAAGTAATTTTATTTATGTATTCATCTAAAGGGTGGTCAGCTGTGAGAGTATTCAGTTCGACATTATGCCTCGTTTCACGCTTGTCGAACGTGCGAGTTTATTGGAAAATATTGTAAAAAAACAGTCAATGCGAATTTCGATGTGACAACGGCCGTAATCATGGCTTCAGAGTGAATCGTGATAAACTATAAATTTGAGGTGACTCTTTTGGAAACTACACCACCAACCAGAGAAAGAAAATCAGTTGACTTGGGAGCCGCCACAGAGTCCAGCCGGCTTATCGTGCTGTTGGATTTGAGCATCCGTCCGTACTACATTGTACTAACGCAGAAATTGAGACCGAAAACCAAAAACAACTCCGGTTCTGTGCAAATTCGACGCTGGAAGTTTTTAGCGAAGATCCAGATTTGGAGCGCATTATTGACTTCGCCACCAATACCGCAAATATCATCAGGTACAGAGCGATCACTGGTGGGAAACAGCTAATCACTAAAAAAATGCACTGTCTGAGAGGGAAACTTCATGCAAAAGAATTAGCTTGCAATGTGACGCCTACCTATGCCCACGTCGCGTCGTTTTGGTCATGGAAAAGTTGCTCGATATGAGACACTTCGTCGTTTTGTATGTTGTGCAAGACACAGGTAACATACAAAATCAACTTTATGCCTACTTGCTGTCGTCCCCACAAGATGGCGCTATATACCATACAAGGACCAATGTGGCAACTGAGGCAATCAAACGTTCATCATTCGACTTGTCACCGCTCGATTAATTTCTGAGGCACTGCGTCAGGTCTGCGAATGAAGACACAGGTAACATACAAAATCAACTTTATGCCTATTTGCTGTCGTCCCCACAAGATGGCTCTGTATGCCATACAAGGACCAATGTGGCAACTGAGGCAATCAAACGTTCATCATTCGACTTGTCACCGCTCGATTAATTTCTGAGGCACTGCGTCAATGATAGGTTAAACTAGGTTGTAGTACCTGACTGCAGTTACACTTATGCCTGCGTGTAGCCCTAAGTTACTGGAAGCCTGTAAGGGCTTTTGATGTAAAGTTGGGGATGACCGAACGGCCCCGTTTTTGAAGTAGTAGTAACTTCTGCTTGGCTAGGAGAGAACGCTGCATGTACAAAGAAGAACCACAAAAGTTTCATCGCTTCTGCAACGTCTGCCAAGGGCGAATATAGCGGATAGGTATTATTACGTTTTACAAAAACTATGTCTACGTAATTTAATAATTAATTTGTCCAATAACAGGGTTCGAACACTGGATTGTGAGGATTTATCAACGTATACTGCATTTTGCTACTTAAACTTTGGCAGACTTCAAAATCGCCACAATTGCTTTATTGCACTATTCTTTTTTTCAGAATCACACATATGACACGTTGATCACTTCTATATTTACAAAATCCAAAACTGAACTGCCCTGCGTTTCGATACTTATACCAATCAGAGTTCTTTGCGAAAAACTCAGTCGCCATCTGGCTGTGGAATTTTCTATTGCCACATATGGGGCGTGTGTTTTTGGCTACTCAGTAGTAATGATTCTCAATAAAACGCACTTTTACTGAGTTACATTTTTCGTCCGAAAGTTGGTACGTGTGCTTACGTGCATTGCATTAGATGTCAGAATACTCTAATGTGAAAAATATGTGAAATTTAACTAGACAAATAATAATAGCCACACAAGTAATGTGCATGATTTGATATTTTATAAACGAGCAGAAGTAACATAACCAACTAAACACTTACAAGTGTCAAATAATCGATTGAATAATATAATAATATGGGTGGCGCTACAGCCCATAGAGGGCCAGGGTCTAGCTTCTCAGCAACCACTCGTGTTGTGCATGCTATTGTTCTCGCACGAGTGGAAGGGACCTACAGTTTTATGCCGGATCCGAACGGCCATGTTTGAGAAGCTTTTCTAGACAGGAAATACTCTTTGAGCATTGTCAGTAACTCGAAAGAGGTGGGGTAGTGAAAATTATTTGTGTTGCTCAGAGCTGGAATCGAACCTAGGACGTCGAGGTTGGGGTCGACGCACATACCCACAACGCCACGGGTCACTTATCGATTGAAACCAACCTTTAATAAACTAATAATTTCCATCTATGAATTAGATTGGAAATTATTATATACCTCCTAGTCAGTAATGACAGTGAAATTTCACTGAAAAGTTCTTATTCAGTAAGTTGTTTTGTTATTGCTTCACCTGTAAAATTTTACTTAGCTAAGTACTGACTTGTCAAAACAACACGCCTATTGTGTGCATACACTAAGGGCTACTTATGTATAGCTTCATGGTGGCGTCGGCTGGGTGCTGTATATGGATACAAAAAGACTTGGTACTACTTGATGTTGCTTTGTTATATTTTTTAGCCTTCCTTTATCACCATAGCCCCTGCCTGAATGATGCTGCAATGATTTAGTATCGGGATTCAATAGGGGGATGCTGACTAACAAATCGTACTTGCTGCTGTATGTCTAGCGTCTACCAATTATGTTTTCTGGTGGAAGCTTAAGGAGTACATATAGGTGTGTTCTGCCATCCATTGCACATTGCACTTTATCGATGGTAATTGATGTCTTCGAACGAAGTCCACCAAATGCGACTCTATACTGCAGTTTAGATGTGAGTAGTGATGTTAAAAGAATGTGGACCACGCGGGCTGTACTTCCCATTGTACAATATATTCAGCCATGTAAAGTCGTTGATGAATTTTAACTACGTATTCGGTGCCCAGTTTAGTTTTCTGTCCAAAGGATCCAGATATGTTTGCACTTTGGAAGATTGGAAGATTTGAGTAAGCCTCTTTTTGCGGATGGCATTTTAGTCACAAGGTAACAACTTTGGGATTTTTCTCTTCAACTTCTGCATTCATTCACTGAAGTTATGGTTTCGACTTTCGAAAAGGAACTTATGGTGTAAAAGCAGAGATTTTGCTCTTATTATCTCTTTTTTCTTTCATTCTAGGTAGTTGCTCGTACCCGTCGTCTCATAAATCGGGCAGCGATGATGGTGCGTCGTATCACATCACATGAATAGCGGCGGGTACATTTTATTACACAGTTAACAGACTTGATTTACGTTCTTAGTTTTTTTCTTTTTTTTTATCCATCACAAAGCAAAATTAAATACAACGTTCTCTAAGTGTTAACTGTCACTGTATTTACTGCGCGACTAAGGATCATCTGCCGACTATTCGCTTTACAGATTACATTCAAATAAACAATTTTAATCAACAAACAATGTAAAAAACTAACTTTTAAAAATCTATTCGTGTCAAACCAAAATCAATTTCATTGCAAGGATCATTGAACGTTTTTATGCACCTGATAATGGGTTCATTGCAAGCATAGTTGGCTCTATGCCGTTTATTAGCAACGCTTAAAATATAAGGTTTGCAAGCCAATTGCTTTACATCTTCGTCATAGCTAGAAAGCTCCTCGTAAGAACATTACTTTTCTATATAACTTTTGTGTATGAACATTTCGACTAGGACCATAGCACTAGTGTTCATATAATACTACCTATGAGTGAAAAAGATTGAAAAAGAATGACTGCTGATACGAGCGTATAGCATGGATCCGGTTGAACTACGCGATAGTGCAATGTGAACACGCCTAATGTTCAATCGTTAAGCTACTTACTAACTTACTTACTTGTCAGGTCGGTGACCCATGAAGGATCCGAGCCTAAGCAATTGCTGTCTTCCTTTGCTAACGATGCTGGGCACGCTGCTTCCAGTCATCAAGGCAAAGCTGTCTTACATCCACGATGACTTGGTCTCTGTACCGGAGGTTCGGTTTTCCTCTCTTTCTCTAAACAGAAGGCTCGGCTTCGAGGACCCTCTTGGAGCCGCTGGAGCATTGGTGTCCATGCCATCGATGTGGCCTAGCCAATGTAGTCGACGGAGTCAAATATCCGACGTAGAATTTTTCTTTCGAAGGCACCAATCAGTTCTGCAGTTTTGCTTTACGTCCAGCTTGCAGCTTCTGGCAGCAGGGCTGGCAAAATATGAGTTTGGTAAAATGTGATTTTGGTCCTTCGAGTCGGGACTTTCGAGCACAGTTGTTTTGACAAACCGAAGTAGCATCGGTTGCCAAGGGCGTCGGATCTGGACTAAGATGTCATTCATATAGTTTGCGTTTGCCCCGAGATCCCGACAAACTCCTCTGCTACCTCAAAATTGTAACTGCCGTTTGAGAAAGTTTGTTCTAAATGGTGTGTGACGAAACGTTTCTTTGTCGAAAGCATATACTTCGTTTTGTCCTCATTGACCTAAAGACCATCTCGTTTTCCTCTTCTTCAATTGCCGTAAATGCTTCCACACTTTGGGCACTTTGGGAACGCGCAACGATGTCAAAGTCATCTGCATGTCCCAACAGTTGGACTGATTTATATGATAGTGCTTTCCGTGTTGACTCTTGCCCACCGCACTTTTCTCTCTAGTACCTCTCGTAACCACACGTCTGCGCATTTCCTTGCCGAAATCCGGTGCAGGTTTCAAACGGCTCCAAGGTCCTCGAGCCGAATATCACGGTGGCACGGTGCACCTCGTATACGCTAGCGTGGTTCTACACAAGCGGATACATTTTCCTGGGATCCCGAATGGTACCATGGCTTCGAATAAGTCCTTGTGATGAATGCTGTCGCGACTTTAAAATCAATGAAAAGATGGTGGATATTGTTTTGAAACTTGCTGGTCTTCTCCAGGATCTGCTTTAGTGTGAACATTTGGTGTATAGTCGATTTGTCGGGCCGGAAGCCGCACTGGTACGTGCCGATTAGTCCGGTGCAAACGGCCTTAGACGTTCACACAGCATGCTGGATAAGATCTTGTAGGCGACATTGAGCAGGGATATACCTCTATAGTTCCATGGTCTCCAAGGACCATGGATAGGCATATGGAACTGATATTCTAGTTACTCGTGATAGGGTGATAAACACGACAGTATGCTGGGAATTCAACGCTGAGCAGCGACTTTTTCAAACGAAAAAAGCTAGCCTTCGTTGGTTTGGTCACGTAGAACGAATGTCCTCATCATCTCTAGTTTCGAGGCACACCTTTAATGCGCTTCATCACAGATTCCAAGAGCCAGGATTAGGTGGTTGAACCAAGTTCAAGGAACTCGACTGGTACCTGATGCGTAAGACTCAATGGCGGAGGATCAAGTGGTCTGGAGATGGTCCTAGCGATCTCTGAAGGTCATGGTTATTCGACATCGATTTGGATTCAAAATCCTCCAACCCTTCTCACTCACCTCTCTGAACTCAGAAAATCACATCTCCCCTATCTCCCCGTCGCAATCCAAACAATTTACTTTACCCATCGTCACTGTTGAATTTTCTTGCAAACATTAAAGCCAACCATTCACTCATTCAGTCATTCCCCTGATGACCCTCTCAGCATCCATTATCCTGTTGAAGCAATTCAATCCGCAGACAGTCGTATCTGTCTCAAGTTGAGCATCCCAAGACATTACACCGCACGCCTGGGGCCATGACCCAAATAAATATTGAAAGAAAATACATCTTCCGATGAGTTTGCGACGAGTTCCTGCCGAGCACGTTCCACAAAGAAACCCAACATTCATCACACCGTATCCTTTTCACCTCGGCGAGCAGGTTATTTGTTCACGCCCCGCGTCCCGGGGAGCACTCGGCGAGTGCATGTGATCAAGGCCATGGCAAAGTAATGAAACCGAAGCAATTCCAGCATCACCACCACCCGAGGGAGGGCACAGGGCCCATTCGATTCGATTCGATTCGATTCGACATTTGGAGGATGGGGCCCCTTCGAAGTGACACTGCCGGGCTCCTTGTCTCTCCCCGGCGCACTCATCCACTCACATGGCCATTTAAAAGGGGATTAGTCAACAGGGAGTGGGGTTTTGTGCAAATAATTGGCGATTACTGCCGGAGTCAGAGTCGGAGATGTGAGCAGCGGCTTTACACTAATACCCCATGTATTCGACACAAGCGCTCAATCTTCGAGGATAACTGCACTGCACTACGCTGCGCAGAAAATTAAATGAAAATCCTTCCTCTTCGGCGGATTAGGGAGCGTGGAAGGGGGTCTCCTATTTTTCGCTGTCAGGAGGATGAAACAAAAACGCCATCGTTCGGGATAAGGGCTTACGATCTAGCGACGTTAATAGACCTCCAGCTGGGAGTGGCTGCTCGGCCCACTTCATCATCATCATCATCAAGGACGTCAATGCCTACCGAGGTGAATTATCCCGTCTGCGGCAGGCGCGGCTCCTTCGATGGCCCGGATCCTCCCAGCCCGGGCCGACTTGAGTGAATTTTTGGGCGAAGTTATTAACCGAGCAGCCATCGCCGTGGTAATGCCAAAGTACCCGGCATTATGATAAGTTCGCATAATTAATTCCCGCCCAAGGAGCGGAGAGCGGCCCTGGGCGGGGCTGAGAGCATGGCGCGTGACAGAGCTCGAGAGATTGACACGGTTTTCTTTGGTTCACACTTCATAATTGCTCAGCAATTCGTATCCTTTCGGCTCGGATTATGGATACCGTCGCGATGGGAAGGACACCCTTTCACTGAATGAAATCCCTTTTCGAATGGCCGCACAGGTGGAATGAGTGAGCGCTGCTTTGATGAAGTCCCACTGTGTGGACTCCGCCCGGCTGACAGACACTGGATCCTGGATCCGGGATCCCTTTTTGTTTGCGATTCGTAACTGTTCCGCAATAACGCATTGTTAGGCGCAGTGATTTGTTGTCGTCCGTGCCGCACCTGAAGGCGACGGATGGATGAAAAACTGGGGATTATTCGAGGCGTTTAATTAAAGTTGATGACGTCCTTTTTGCGGAGTCGAATGAACATGGCGGGGCTGCTGGATGTTGCTGGGCCGGGACGGCTCTGCCTTTGGTCGAGTAATTGAGTGCTTGGAAATTTGATGAATGGTCGGAAGGGCGTTGCCTTGGCAGGGGTTTCTGATCATTCTTCTGGTCTATCTGTGAATGGGACGAAAAGTGGAAACCTGGAGAGTTGTCTTTAGGTCACAGAGCGCTTGGTTTGGGGACGGAATCATCGCGGACTTGGTTGACAGCGTCGGTGGCTGAGAGGAGCCATCATTTATGGCGGTTTTCATCTGATTATCACATTCAGTGCCGCATTTATTTAATGAATTAGCTTGATGCAGTGGAAGAATGAGACAGGAAGGTGCTTGCAGTAGGACGGAAGGATCTGACGCCGGCCAGGAAGACTGGTGGCAGAGGAGACAGACTGACGTTCACGCTAGGATCTTGCCATTTGTCGGGACAATTGTAGAAAAGTACATTCCAGAGATCGTCTCCACAAATAGAATCCAATCTTAACTATCGTTGACACCAAGGCATTAAATATGATTGCATACTGAATGCGAGTGAAAATTCGATCAGCGAATCAGAGCATTTTGGGTAATAATATCTGCTAATTCTGGAACGGTTGAATTAGCGGGTCCTTAAAGCGCTTGTTGTTTAGTGTTGAGTGAGGTTGATCCAAGGCCTCCTGCCGAGAACCAGTATTTTTTTGACTTTAAAGTACACTTGTCAATTCACTTCAATTGATGCACATTTTTTTAAATGCTAAGGTTAGGTTAAGTGTCTGGGTCGACTATCCGAAGTCCCATCACACTAAGCTCATTGTAGACCCATTGGGACACCCAGTCTTCTTAGCCAGCTAAACGTACCCAGTTCGATTATGTCGTTCTGTATGACCATTGTCCAACCAGCCTGATTGCTGATGAACATATAAAGAGAGTTTAGCAGCACCTCGTTCAGGTAAGGGAAATTATACTTAGTTTATTTATCAGCCCGCCGGTCGATAGAGGGTACGAGCCTGAGTAATTGCCGTCTTCCATCGCCTACAATCCTGAGCTCGCTGCTTCCATTCATAAAGACCAAGCTGTTTTGCAACGGCAATGACTTGGTCTATACCATTCTGCTGCATGCAGCGAAGCTAGCAGCATATATGGAGACGCTGGATAGAAGGACGAGAGCGGTTCGTGAGCTCTACGAATTTAAAAGAAGCGAAGACCACCGGCTTCTCAAAAAGAAAAAGGAGGAGCATGAGAAACACGCGATCGAGGAAATGGAGAGGTTTTACGGCAGAAATAATGTCCGAAAGTCTTACCAGCGGGTGAAACAAATATCCAAAGGGTACAAACATCGGACAGAAGCCTTTCGGAACGAAGAGGGACAACTCGTAGTAAAGTCGCAGTCGATACTGAGAATCTGGAAGGATCACTTCTGCAGACTCTTTAACGGCGAAGTCGCCAACACTGCTGCCAGGCAGAATGTTCCACAGAATTCCGACCCCCCGATCTAGATGAAGTCACGGTAGCGATATCGAGACTGAAGTCGAACAAAGCTGCTGGAGCGGACGGATTGTCCGCGGAACTGTTTAAAGGAGCTGGAGATGATCTGGTTGGGCGCATGCAGCTCATCTGTAGGCTATGGTCGGAGGAAAGCATTGCCCGACGAGTGGAATCTTAGTATCGCTTACCCGATCCACAAGAAAGTAGACCCCTTTGACTGCGCCAACTATTGGGGGGGATAAGTCCGTAACATCGCCTACAAGGTCTTCTGACGCGCCTGAAACCATTCGTCAAAAACATGATACGTCCCTATCAGTGCGGTGTCAGACCTGGGACGTCCATCGTCGATCAAATCTTCACCTTACGGCAGATCCTTGAAAAAACCCTAGAGATGCAGATCGACACCCACCACCCAATTGTCGACTTTAAGGCTGCATATGACAGTGTGCATAGAGACGAGCTATACAACGCCGTGTCTAGTTTTGACATCCCTGCCAAACTCGTCAGGCTGTGCAGGATGACGATGAAGAAATCTCGCTGCTCCATCAAGGTCGGTAACGAACTCACCGAGACCTTCAGCGTCAAGAAAGGTTTTAGGCAATTCTAAGCGCTGTCATGTGACTTCTTCAACATCGTCCTAGCGTTTGCTGGTTGTGTCATCCATCCGTTTTAATGACATCTGCAAGTGGTGGTAAAATCCAGAAACTTGCCTGATATAGGGCAATAAGTGTCCATTTTTTGTCAAATTCATCAACTGCTTCCTAGCTCTAAGATTTATCGGTTACTGTGTTGTAAGGATATGTATGTAGATGAACACCTGGAAGGATGATATCACCACACCCTCCTCTTAAGACACCTTAATAAAGATACCAAGATGACGTCCAACAGTAGATGGTAAATTTAGTCGTGGATATTATTTGAAGTGAGTTCAGGTGGTAGCCTATGGCGTTATGGGTATGTGCGGCAACCCCAACCTCGACTTTGTAGGTTCGATCCCTGGTCTATACGGCAAAAATAAATTCCATGGCAGCACCTCTTTCGAGTCACTGACAATGCTCAAAGAGTACTTCTGTCTAGACAAAGCTTCTCAAACTTGGCCGTTCGAATTCGGCATAAAACTGTAGGTCCCTTCCAATCGTGAGAGAACAATAGCACGCACAAAACGAGTGGTTGCTGAGAAGCTAGGACCTGGTCTTCTACGGGCTGAAGCGCCACATATATTGGTACAGTCACACAGTATTATAGAAAACCAGTATCCAGCGATTGTCGTACCAAAATATTCTGGTGGCAGGCTGTGCTCTAGACCATTAACTTCAAGTCAATAATTGGCCAATGGGGGTTTAACTTACACTCTTCCCTCGGACGACTTCTAACATAATCATCCTACAAAGAGAGTCGAAGAAAGGGACCTGGAAAAAGGGACGCCCCTTCGTAAAATACCAAGATGTATTTGCCCAAGAACTAAACCTCTCCAGTCGTGATATAAGGCTAGACGTGGCGACGTCTTCAGGATCGCGACCGATTGACCGTCTCCCTAATTCTTTGATGAGCGCTTAACGCTCCGAAATCAACTCCATCTATGGTTGCTTATTCGACTGCAATCGCAAGTGATGATCGTAGCCATTTACTCGTCCCCTGCTCCATTCACCAATTAAATCCTTAAACATTCATGCAATCCACGCACCCAACTTGCAATCACGCCCAAGGCATTCAAAGGGATTACATCCCTCTCTAGGCTCGCCGGCACTCGTTCCATAAATCAAGAACCATATCACTGTGAGGCTATCAAATAATCTTAATTCACTTACAGAAATTGAAATAAATTTGCTAAGCCGTCTACGGCTCAGCTCACAACTGCATCTAGACGCAATTCCGAGAAGCGGGCATCCAACCCCTCTGGTACCGCACAGTTAACCATCTCTTATCGGCATTCGACGGAAGCAACCAAACACAAGAGATGAACAATCCTCGAGCATCCTCGCATCGGCCAGGACTAGTGTCTTCGGTTTAATAACTTTAATTACGATTATTAGTTCGAGTCTGAAACTGAAACTGAAAGGAGACGGCAGAGTGAGTGGAGGGGCGGTGGCATGGAGGGGCGTAGATGTAGCCCAGGCCGGAGCACCGGGTAAGTGGGCGATTATTTGCATTCTGCATGTTAAACAATCTTGATTACGTCTCTGGGGCGGGCGGCTGTGTGCGATGCGGAACACGAGAGAACGCAGCCCGAACTCTGTGCTCTTAGATTACGAGAATTTACATTGTGAATAAATTTGGAATTACTGCCTGGCCAGAGACGCACGCACCGCATGCGGAGGGGCGCAGGAGGCGGCAGGCTGTGGTGGTCGGCTGTTTAATTTGTATTAAAATTTAATTAACCGGAAATTGCGGCATTATGGAATTTTTTATGAACACTGCCTAGGAACTAAACTCCAAATCGGGAAGTGAGGGCAGCATTTTGAATTGTGTGCGATGCGAGGGGGAAATAGTGTCAGAGGATTGGGTGTTCAACGTGAGCCCACTTTGCTGGGTTGGAATGATGGGAAATGGTGGAATGTGGGGTTATTTATTAGGTGCGAATGAAAAAGCGTTAACAGATGTGACAGTGAAGAGTGAGTCATTCTTGGCATCGTAGACAAAAATGGAATCTATCGAACGAAGGATATACATTTTTTGAGGATAATTTAATGAACGCAGTCTGTTTTTGAAAGTTGCTTGCTGCAATTCTCCAAAATCTCCCAATTATTCAGCTTCACCGACAAAATGCGTTTTATTGCTGCATGTTTGTCAAGTTTTGTTCCGACGCAGCGTTGGCTGACTAGTGACTACTTTGTAATATCTTGTAAGTAACTATGTGACAATACCTGCGGGTGACTATGTCGAAGTTTTCCGCCCAATGAAAATGATAAGCCATAAAGAAACTCACTGTAAGCTGAACGTCGACTGCGTAAGTAATCATTCTGTAGAAACATACAACGAGGGTAGTTCGTCAGCTCTATGAACAGAAACAAAGGAAAAAGCGACGTCTCAGAAGGAAAAAGAAATAACGTAAGAAGCGCATGATCGAGGAGATGGAGAGGTATTATGTGAGAATGATTTCCAATGGTTTAACCAAAGATGAAACAAGTTGTCGATGGATTCGTACAGAAGGCGGTCGGGGCGAAAGTGGACAATCTAGAAAGAATACCTCTTTAGACTTTTCAGACACAGGTTTCGGGCAGAATGTGCATCTCAAATTGAACAATGATAGGCGATAATTCTATCCCCCCCGACCATAGAGACGAGATATACAAAATCAAAAACAGACAAGAGACAAGATCTTTCAAAAGTCCGTAAAATTGTGAGCGTATGCAAACGATATTGATGGGCAGAACGCAACGAGCCTTCAATAAAACTTGTGTTGTTATTGTGACGGAAATTGGGTTTGATATTAATGAGGGCAAAACGAAGTAGTCATCATAAAAAAACATACAACATCGACGTCTTAGACACATCGTCACAATGGGTAACTATAACTTCAAAATCGGATCTGCAGCGAATAGTGAGAACAACATCGCTATCGAGACCAAACCCAGAAAAACCTTTGCCAACCGCTGTTTCTACGGGATCAAGTGACAGTTGAAAAGTTAAGTCATCTCTTAAAGGACCAACATATACAGGTGTACCGGTATGCTCGTCATTTAAATCAAACCAATCAGACACCCAATTTTCGACTTCCTCGTAGGAATCGAAGTGCTGCTCAGCCAATGCGTGTCCCATCGATGAAAACAAATGGTAGTCGGGAGGAGCCAGGTCTGGTGAATACGGCGGGTGGGGTAGCTGCTTCCAGCCATGTGTTTTGATTGTATCCTGAACCGGTTTTGCTTTGTGTGCAGGTGCATTGTCATGCCGTGTGTTCTGGCCAATTCTGGTCGTTTCTCGATGCATGGCTCAAATTGATCATTTGTTGTCGGTAGCGATCAGTATTAACGGTTTCACCAGGTTTTAGGAGCTCGTGGTACACCACACCTTTCTGGTCAAACCAAACACACAGCATTGTCTTATTGCCGAATCGATCTGGTTTTGCAGTCGATGTTGATGGTTGTCCCGGATTAACCCATGATTTTTTCCGTTTAGAATTCTTAAAGTAAATCTATTTTTCATCGCCAGTAACAATCCGATGCAAAACCGATTTTCTTACGTTTCTTTGTGTTTTTTCGGTTTTCCATCTGTCTTTCATTCAATTCATGTGGCACCCATTTTCCACACTTTTGGATCGTGCCCATAGCTTTAATGGTAAAAGGTCAGAAATTGTTTGTTGTACATCATTTAACATTTCTGCCATTTGCTTTTGACTCAAAGCGTCATCTCCATCCAATATCGTTTGCAATTCGGCGTCTTCAAACTTTGTTGGTAGTCTTCCACGTTCTTCACTGACTCGGCGCCTAAGAGGGTAAGCCCATATAGAGCGTAAGCACCACGCTAGTCTTCGAATCCGAACCAGTTGCACAATGCAATAGGATGTACCCACCAAATCGATGGCGCTCACAAGTGGAAAAGGACGTCAACCAACTTGGCGTGAGTTACGATACCTAACACCGCCAAGGGCAACCAGCAGGTCAACCACGGTCATCCGCCCAACACCCGTGTTGGATAACCCGGTCAACGGCCTTCCGCCGACCACATTTCTCAATTCAACTTTATACTGCTCAGGTGATTTTTTCTGCAAGCTTGAGTCTGGAGCATTTCCGTCCGAAGCGTTTCGATCACTTCAATGCAAGGCAATAAAGGTCATCTCAGCAAAATTGACCTAAGGAATAACGCAGAGCATGTAAAACAAGTTCAGTTCTGTATAATAGGTCAAAGCGATCGAATCGTTAGAAATAAAAATTAGAATAAATGTATTTTTTGTTCATTCCCTCGGCCCACCAAACGTAATTCGTGCGATATCCGGGGCTGGTGGTTGAAGATAGTGCCAGCTGAAGAGGCTTTTTGGCTGATACCCAGGCTCTCCACGGACTGTAGCACCAATAGAAGAAGAAAGAAAATCACAGAATTTTTTAGATGCTAGTGTGAAGGCTCAGGCGTTCAGAAATATGAGCTGCCGCTACGCACAGTTGGTTGGTTTGTATGGGAGAGCGGCATAAAGTCTGTCAAATCTGAATTATGAAACGGATCTTAAAATTAAAATTTGTCTCACATATTTAGATTAATATTATACGTATTTCGTTATAGTTCGAAACATAGTTATTGACATTTTTCGAAAATTCGGGGGTCTTGTACTGAACATTTTCTAATATTGCTGCATAGTCTTCTTTCAACTTTTGGATCGGTCACAGCACTTGCACTTTTTCTGGATTACTTGATGTCGTGGGCAGTACAGTTCAGCCATTCGTCGTATTTATTTTCAGAAATCCTTTTGTTTCTATGAACTGAGGTCTATCGAATTGAATATTGAGAAACGAAACGTCTATGTATGCACTTCTGCACTTCTATCGCGTATTCAATGCGCTGCGAGTTTACGTATTGGTAATACTACAGCTTTTTAAACTATGGGCACAGACTTTGCGTTTTGTAGAACTGCGAATGAATCCATTTAACTATCTGCTTGCATTTGCCACACAGATTTAACAATTCCATAAAACTCATCAACAAGCCTAGCCAAAGTAACTAGAAACTAAGATCCAGAAGTTATAAGTCAAGTAACACTGGTTACAATTCATTTAACATTTGTATGCCCATATCCAGATGTATCCATTTATTATACCACAATTCACAACAGATAAGAGATATCCCTATTTATAGGCGTAGTTTCAAAGCTGATCCTTTCTTTTTGCATTTATTCAATCGCTCTTAAGCTTTAATACAAAACTTGCCCAATATGTGGTTTGCAACTTAGGTCAACATAGTGCCAAGCTTACAAGGCTTCTGCAGCCAAATTTGTCCGTGGATGGTATGATAGTATGATTTAACGCCATTGATAGAGCATGATTCCACCTTTAAGATAAACTAGGGTTCTCGTTGAAGCCTATTGAATCTTTTTTTCTACAGTCTAACCAAAATTAAACACCCCCTTGTAAAGATGGGGTGTGTTTTATTCATAAGCCCCTTCTAAGAGTGCTTTGACATAAGCTACATACAAATTTTTGCCAAGCCCTTTCTTCCGCTCTCAGCCTACTGTGCGACGCTTTTCACGCAGACGGGATATAAGATGAATTGAGTAAATAGATGATATGACTGAGATGGCATCAAAGGTCTCCAGCATGTCACGTGAGTTTTCAATGACAGGCAGCTCCCACATACTCGTCTATCCAACGAAATGGACTATTCTGTCACCATCAGCCATTTTAGGGGCAGGCTCCCTGAAATAGCGGCGGACCTCACGAAACAGTAGATGGTGGATGGGAACAATAGATGGATAGTGGTTTCGTCCACCATCTTGTAGATGCTGCTAGTCGTCTTCGAGGAACACCATCTTAAATACGACACGCTTACAAGTGCCCAAGTTAAGCCCTGAAAGTTAGCACTCTGTCATTAGTTAAGGAATCATCTCCATCAAGGTGTGGCACAGTCGATACATCATTTGGGAGTTCCGGGAAAAAGATCTCTTTTCTTAATTTGTGGTGTCTACTTCTCTCTGAAAACTAAATCAATTATTGCCTCTACTCCCATCAAATTTAATTGAAAATGGCAAACCAGACATGGATCAGAATTCGCACTTGGTTGGAACACATCAAAGCTGTCAAACGATCCCCCAGTTATTTCAAATCGAGAAGCAGAGTGCATTACAATTATTAATGAGGAACTATACGTACACTTGATGCAATGGGTGAGGACTCAGAATCCGACAATTCCATGCCTGTCCAACAATTCTAAGAATGCCTATGATTCCTGGAAGTAATCGATGAATGCCATCGGCTCTCGTTTCAATTGCCTGGCCAGCATTTCGGTGTAAATGGAGTTCTTCGACCCAACGTCGGCAATTTCAAAATTCATAGCTCCACCTCAAGTGCTGGCCAACGCCCAGTCTTCCGACTGACAGGGACGGAGGGATGTGTAGGATGTGAAATTGCAAGGCCTGATACCGATTGGTGTGAGTTCCCTCCCAGCAAGGATAATGATGCACTCATCAAGCCCTCTGTCATAAAGCTCATGCATATCCATGAAGCGAAGCGATCACCGCTGCAAAGGGCCTTCCCTTGTGTAGTAGAGTCTCTCCCGACCGAGCGGACGCACCCTTTTCCTGGTTTAATTTCGCCAGCCATTCAGCCGTGTGCTCGAAACCATGAGCGTTTTTTGGAGATTCCCTGCAATTTGTGCGAAGAATCCACCGTCTTTATGCGACTCATATGCACACGCTATCGGGACTCGCTTCCGAGTGAGTTGCTCTCAACAGGCACCACCACATGTGCGCACCCCTCAAGTAAATGCCATGCCAACGAGGACGAGACAAGGATGTCTTCGTTTTGTGTGTGATTTCAAGGAATTTCCTTCCAACCAATCTATGCGCAGCGAGTCCTTTGAGACTGGCTCTCAAATGCTTCCCTCAAAGCATTCCTTTCCACCTCCTCTGCCCACAGAGGGGCGGAAAAAAAGGATTTTTCCTCTCCCAACTCAGCCCTTTGTGACAGATTGAGTGATGACATATTTTGATGCTTATGTCATTACTGAACCGCAGTGACGCACCTGTGATGTGCTCCAGAAGGCATCCGTCCCGGCAAAGGGACCGAGATTGAATGGCGATGCGGAGGGGGTCCTTTGAGCTGCGAGAATTGCCATCGCATGCAAATGTCCCCGCACTGGCAGGAGGAAGGAACGGAAGAAGTTAAGAGCACATAAAGAAACCAAACCGACTTTTAAGGATAAATTGATTAACTTGCAGTGGACATCGGGTCTTGGTGCGGACGAGCGACGACGCTCCTGGCCCCTGAGCTGTATGAATATTCAGCGCATGCAAATCCCATCACACACACTCCCTCACAACGAAGCTAAGTGTGCTCAAGTATCGAACCGCGGAGCGAGTCCTTGCTGATGAATTCCTCTCTAAGACTTCCGCAGCGGAGTGGGCGTCTCAAAAGGAACGGCGAAGCATTTTAATTGTCTACATTGTTCCGTGGGCGACGTGGATGCTTGTCTGGGATGGACTCAGCGCGGGCTGGAGATAGTTTGAGAAGTTTTTCGTGAACCGAGGAAGTGTTGTGTTTATCTTTGCCCTGGAAAAGACTCTCCGGCAACTGTTTGCTATTCACGGTGTTTAGTTAAGTGGAAGACTTTATGAGAACGCGGTCTGGTACCTTTCACGCGGACTGAGCACTCGACGGTGACGGCTGCCGGGGAGGGGGACTCATCAATGAGGCATTAACGATGCGAGAATTGGCTTAAATTGAATGGAATGTCGGTGGGATTATTTTAATTCAAGTTTGATTGCAGTGAGCACGGCTGCGATTTGAATCGCAAATCAGGATGTTTCGGGGGAAAAAACCTGGGGAAGGAGATCGATAAATGGAGGTTGTTTTAATTGAGTAACATGAAGGTTGAAGGGATTTTGAATTTTAGATAGCTATTTGGCCGCGATTCGAACATTCATTGCGGGCTGATTTGTGGTCATTTGGCAATTGTGGACAAGAATTAGTACTGATCCTTCAACAGATCACCAAGATGTGGCATCGATGAACTTCTCAATTTATCGACTTCAGCCCATCGTTGAACTGCAATCAGACACTGCATCTTTAATTAAAAAATATTCGATATCTGACGGTTCTATTGAGAAAATCCAATTTCTGAAACGTCTAAAAACAAAACCTGCACTCTCACAATTTCAACGTTGCGCTTGACATTCTTCAACACCGAACGAGGTTAACGACCAGCAGCACTCATCTCCTTGAAGGCGTAGTTCCAGGAAAACTAATTCTCTCATTTGATGAATTGTTTTCATTTTCTCAGCCTTTGAAATACAATTCCAAGAATTCTTCTCCACATCACGTACACACCCACCCATCCCCCAAGTCGACACGAAGTCATTGTTAAGGTGAGCAGAAAAAAGAAAATGCATTCTCCGAGTGAGTCATCTTCACCTTCATTCCGAGCATGGAGTCCACATCAGTCTCGCTGCACAAAACAATTTCCATAAAATAAGAGACCGCCTCACCGCCATCCCCTGGTGCTGTTTGCATTCACTTCCGTGTTCCCCTTATAATCTCATTCGACGAAATGGAAGTACAAGTATTGATAAGAAACCGAATAAAAACGGATTACAAAACAAACGCATTCGTGTCAACACCATCGGAACAGGGATATATCTTCCTTTGGGGTGGCCTTTTTCTGCTAATGTGTGGTTGAGACGCCTACGATTACTTGCCGGGTGCCATTACTTTGGCAAAGGTCTCAATTTGATGGAACCAATGCATGTTAAGTGAATCTACTCACTCATAGGTTTCCACAAAAAGGATGCTGACTGACCGGTTGAAAGTCAGCTGCTTTTTATAGCAATTTGGCAGTCAGCGTCGTTCACGCGGTGTATGTTCATTTGCTAGTAGCACGTAATGTTTCTATTACTCAGATGTAACCTAAGCTAAAGTCAGTCCATTTGAGCAACCATTTGCTATCAATTTGGGTGGTGGCCTGTGGCGTTGTGGGTATGTGCGTCGACCCCAACATCGACGTCGTAGGTTCGATTCCTGCTCTGTGCGATACAAATATTTTAACGATCCCACCTCTTTTGAGCCACTGACAATGCTCAAAGAGTATTCCTTGTCTAGAAATAGCTTCTCAAACTTGGCCGTTCGGAGTTGGTATAAAACTGTAGGTCCCTTCCACTCATGAGAGAACAATAGCACGCACAACACGAGTGGTTGCTGAGAAGCTAGGCCCTGGCCCCTTCAGGGCTATAGCGCCACCCATATTATATTGTTATATTATTTGCTAGGGACACTAACAACAGTCATCACTGGTCGCCTGTCTGATTATGGAATGCAACTCTTACACAGTCTTTCTAGAACCTAGGAGAATTTGGCACTGCTATAGCTTTGGTGTAATTTTCGAATTCAGACCTGGGTGGCCGGGTACTTGGCTCTAGTATGATTGAACTGGCTGAATTGCGCTTTGCCTAGTAGTCGATGCCTTCCTACTAAACTCCCAGTATTCATCTATTTTCACCTGGTCGCATGTTGTACCATGCATGGTTCGCCACTTGGGTTCATATATTTAAAATTGCTTGAAATCTCGTAGCAGCAGTAACTTCCGTAGTCTATTGAGATATTGTATAAAGTTCACCGAGACGGTGAACATACACGACACACAATGATAGATAAAATGTTGGAGGTTTTGTGGAGAAAAAAAATCAAACTCTTCCCCTGACTGTACACTCTTTATTTCTCTCCCGTAATCTATTTCGCACTGGCTTACATAGACCTAGGTAAGCGGGACAATCGGATGACCAGTGTTTAATACATTTAAAATGACACACAAACACAGGAATGAATGTCTGGAAGACCACACAGGGTGTCAAGATATTATACGAGTGCGCGTAGCACATTCTCGTTTTTTTTTCTTTGAAAGTGCCTACAAAAATGTAAAAAGTTCATAGTCCATAATCCAAAAAATACCACTTCGTTTCATTTGATGGAATTTGTTGAGGGCATCTTTACCTCTTTATTCTCTGTAAGAGTTACAATTAAGTCCATGTTCAAGGTCATGCAACTTGAATCATCCTATCCTCCGACCTTCCGGAAGGTATTTTTACAAATGGCTTCGTACGTCAACCCTAAACTAGGCAGCTGCAGTATACAACCAGACAAGCAATGCAGTGCAATCCTCAATCTCAGCAATGACGATTTGCCCCGTGGAATGCATGAAGAGCCAGTACATCCACTCAAAATCACTGTCTGGTGCGGCTTTCCTGAGGGAGAAGTGATTAGGCCGTTTTTTTTTCTAGGTAGCCGGCAGCAATACGGTTGCTTCTTACTGCCAAAATTGGATGAGCGGGCATCGGGTTAATATGTGGTGACAAAGTGAAGCGACATTTTCGCCGAGTACAAGACAAACGAACTAATGACAAGTAATAACCATTATCCTGAGAAGGCCATTGGAAGTGTCATCAGGTCTCAGCAAAATAAATGAGATTGCGTCCACCTAATTTGTAAGGTCACTGAGCTGCAAAGTCGGTCCAATGAACTGTAAGAACGTACTGACTTGCTGGAGCGCTCTCAATTCAGCTCTGATGCTGTACTAGTGGAAGTGCCGGCCACCGATGATGAAGACTTTGGGGAAATCTTCATGAAACTGTGTTCTTCAATTAGTAACATTTCTCCATCTACCATGAAGAAAATATTTCCCACCAAACGTAGCAACACTGTTAAGCTAACATCTTTAAAATTCGATGATATACTCTCTCCGCGATGTTAAAATACCAACAGAAAGCCAATTTGTTGATAACGAGAGCCTGACATAGAGTAATTATTTATTGCAAAGAAATGCGTTGAAGTTGAAGGCTGAAAGGAAAATGTCTTCCGTCTGCACCCACAATGGACACGTGTAGGAGTGGTGAATCTCTTCTAATAGCCAGAAACGAACGCTTTGGGCGAGTTAATTAGTAGAACATGAAACAGATCAACATACAATCTTATTTGAAGTGCTAGTGATAGCCTGCCTTAAATATCATTACTAACCTAAAAAATGGCTTCTGTATTTATCATTTAATGCGCAAAGTTTTGTTAATAAAATAGACGAGATGAGATGCAGAACTTTTTTAATGAAAAGATTATATATATTACCTGTATATAGGAAACAAGGGCCAAGCGGAGCATGAATTCGGAACTTTTAAAGCTGCCGGGGTACAATATCTTTTGTGGCGATCGGCTAAATGGGGACTATGCAGGTGTTGCAATGTATATGAAGAACGACACTAAGTGCAAACTGGTAAAGCCGCCATCCGAACGGTGGGACGTTATACCGTGTTTAGTGTCTCTTCTCAGGGGCTATCGCTGAAAAATGTTCACCAAAAAATATATTCAATTGATATGAGGAGTGGGTTTGCGAATACGCGCCAATGACGAGCAACCATAAGCGTGCCAGCATCTTGTTCCTCTACACTGAAGGTCCCCACTTATCCCGCTGCAACAATCTTGAAAAGGAAACTTTGATGCTTAACTATAACATTCAACGCGTAATTGTTGAAATAGCAGACAAACTCATGCCTCAACTTGCGTGCACGATGCCTTCTTTAAGCACCATTAAACTGCTGCGGTTCTCAATGAGAGGACATATTTTCTCTCCCTTCCTGTCAAATTCCGAGCCACCCGCCATTAATTGTAATCCATTTTCGGATTAATTACAGCCAATCTCCCCGACAAAGGCGGCTCCAAACAAAGCACTTAACCCCGCCCGCACATAAATCCCTTCGCTATAAACGCCGTCCAGTGCAGTCATTCCGAAATGGGAACGTGTTTCCAAATGTTAATTTGAAAAACGTTTGCCAACAGATGCACGGATTAAGGCATCACCCACAGTGAGAGCGTTGTCAAGCACCCAGTCTGCAATCGGCAACCCCACCCACTGGTCATTGATCCCGTGCAATCACATCGCTTTAATATTGATCCCCGCTCGTTTATTTATGACCGTAATCCTGCCCCAAGGACGTCCGAAAAACAGCTCAATTACGCCCCCACTCGCATGCACATACGCCACAGACCAGGCGGCGCTGGAACAATTGGGTTCTTGAATTATTAATGCCAACCGCCAATTACCCAGGAAAATAGTGCACGAAGCAGGATTTTGGATTCAATCATCATCATCATCATCATCGACTCATCCCCTCCACCCGTCTGCAGTTGCAATTCAAACGCCAATCGGTCTCGTCCCTCGTTAGGAGAGCGCGCGGCATTTCCATTGTACCTGGCCCCGATGCTCCTTGGCTGCCCCCGCTCCTTGTGCGCTTCCTCGTTCATCGCCTTTTTCATTAAATATGCAAATACCTAATCGGCAGGATAATTACGCTTAGGGAAGCAGAACACATTCCCCGGAATGAATGCGAGTGTGTTTGGGGGTGGCACAGGCAATGCCAGCACATCCTTGTAATATTCGCCATCAATTCATGGCGAAACGTTCGAGATGGCCCTCCCCGCCTAGCACCGCCAGCCAAAGGTGAGGGCGCTGTAATGGCTCCCCGGCCAAGGGGTGGGAGCACGGCCTCATTATTCCTGGTTGATGACGCGTGCTTGTGTGGGGAATACATCACAATATCATCAGTTTCATGCGAAATTAACCGCAGATGGGATGTTCGGGATGAGCCTTTGAATCTGAACGCCGATAGCGCCACGCCCGCAGCCGGCAAGTGACATCAATATGGCGACGATTGATAAGACGTCTTGTCGGCTGCTCATCGAAAGGCATACGCTCGGGGTACGTGAGCGCTGGTGACAACGCGATTTAATTAAAAGTAATCTCTTCTCCCTGGAATCCTGCGGGCTGACGTGGCTGACATCCCTGACGATGCTCGCCGTAATTGATGGTTACATAGTTGCGTTGCTGTCAGGAAAGGATTAGGAAGCAGCGACTGATTGCAGTCGAATTGGTGCTACAGGCTAAGCAGGGAATTTGTGGATGATGAGGGTGGAAGGACTCAAATCTGCAGCGGCTTCCAATGTGGCCGCAGTGCATGTTGGATGCCTTGAGATCTGCATCAGCAAATTGTTTGGGTATTGTTTTCATTCGCAAGGAATGTCTCGTTTAAGTAAACGTCGACGCGTGCAGAAATTCACTTCCCTGCTGCGAAGGAGTCTTTCACTCTGCGCATCAGATTCGTGTAGGTCTTCAA
This sequence comes from Eristalis arbustorum, assembly GCA_916610145.1. NCBI lineage: Eukaryota > Metazoa > Arthropoda > Insecta > Diptera > Syrphidae > Eristalis > Eristalis arbustorum. The sequence continues at coordinate 9,790,706 of OU744317.1, forward strand.
CTAATGGGTGAATTCGTTTCGTACAGACTGGAGGATCCATCATAAAAACAGCTTCGATGTACAAATTTTGTTGGCCAGGTGAAGCAGGACTGAAATCCAGAAGCGCGTGGAAGGGTAAGCAGACAGCAATGTGCGAAGCTTCTACATTGACGTCTCCAGCAGGGACAAGAAGGCACAATTTAGGTCTCTCTGAATAGATTCCTGACTGAAACGGGATGATCCTAAATCAAGGCTCTTGTAGAAATGCAATAAAGCACCAAACTCTATGGATGGGTCACCATTTAAGGCCCCGATGAAGAGATATCACAAAGGATCTACCAACGGTCCAAGCGACCGCAGTCCTGCCATAGGCTGACATCAAACCTGCTTACGTACCTATTGGGTCTATAACTGAATTGTGCGTTTTGCTAAGAGATGGCGTTACTTGCATTATTTTATTGGAACATGCATTGGAAAGCTAATGTCATTGTATGTCATTCATTTGACGCGTAAGCAACAATAATTTTTTGTTCACTCAAATATGTCGAACTTTGTGCCCGAAAAAGTGGTTTTAATCGTTTATGAACAGCTGGATATATTCAAAAGCAAGGAAATTGGGTTCCACGTGAACTCGTCGAAAGACGGGTTTGCATGTCCGAAATGCTGCTGGAACGCCACAAAATGAAGTCATGTTTGCATCGGAATTTTACTGGTGATGAAAAATGGATCCAGTACCGAGATCAAACGCAGAATTACTCTTGCCAGTCGCTGTTTTTTTGGGCTCAAGAGGCAATTGAGTAACAGAGCCATCTCTCATAATACCAAATTGACCTTGTATAAAATCCTGATCATCCCAGTCCTGCTCTATGGCGCAGAGACATGGACGCTATTGAAAGCGGATGAAGAAGCTCTTGGTTGTTTTGAGAGAAAAGTTCTGCGTACGATCTTTGGTCCTGTTTGCGTTGATGGCGTTTGGAGGAGAAGGTTCAACCACGAACTATACGGGCTGTACAGCGGCATGCACCTAGTTAAGCGTCTTCGGATCCAACGCTTACGATGGCTAGGTCATGTAGAGCGGATAGACAACACAATTCCGGCCCGAAGAATCTTCGACACCGAGCCATTGGGACAGCGCAACAGAGGACGTCCTCGCACTAGATTGGCGCACACAAGTGGGAAAGGACCTCAACCAACTTGGTGTGCGCAACTGGAGGCAGCTGGCGAAAGATCGTGCTGGCTGGAGAGACTTGTTGGTTGAGGTCCAGGTCCACCCCGGATTGTAGCGCCATTCAAAGAAGAAGAAGAAGAAGAAAAATGAATCCATTACGAAAACCACAAGCTCAAAGAATGATAGGTGAAACTCGGCCAACTAGGCAAATCAACCGCAACCATAGAGCTAAGGTTATGCTCTGTATTTGGTGGGATCAGAAGGATGTGCTGTATTAAAAGCTGCTAAAACAGGCTGAAACCATCAATTGACAACATAATTAATCCAAATTAATGAAGAGAGCAGTAGCATAAAAACGCCCGGAATATGCGATCAGACACGAGGCAATAATTTTCCATCATGACAACGCTCAGCCTCGCGTTGCTTTTCTGGTTTCCCAACCGTGGATGGAAAGTTTTACCCTACCCACCTTATAGCCCAGACCTTGCTCCTTCTGCCTGCCATTTGTTCCAGTCGATGTGGAACGTCCCCACTGAAATACGGTTCACATCAGATAAGAAAATAAAAAATTGGTTTGACTCATTCTTGGCTGCCAAGTCTGCGCAGTTCTTTTGGGATGGGATCCACAAATTGCCAGTCTTCAGATCTTCAGGCTTCAGATCTTCAGGCTTCAGATCTTCAGACTTCGGGTGGGCAATACTTTGAATAATACTATTGTACATGTTTTCCTTATAAAAGCGTTAATATTTTGAAAAATAAAACCGCACGAATGTCCACCAGTACGTAGGTTTACATTTTTACAATATTTGCAAAGCATATCCGGTTAAAACTTAATAATAAACTGAATTAAAGACACGATTTTCTTTTTAATTTACTGTAGTCATTAAAATGACTCTTCTTTAAAGGAAAATATGTGCGAAAGGTTATTGTCGCACAGTCTGCAGACTAGTTGTGTTTCACGTTGTAGCCCTCTTTATTAAAGATGACAGCATGGTAGACATTGCTTAAGTTGGGGAGATGGCCTGGTAGACTAGGAAGCCCCAAGTCATTCGGTGCAATGCTTTATTTCGCGGATCGGTCAGGTTGTTGAAGTAATAGGCCTCTAGTCTATATCAGCGGGATGAAAGAGTGCTACAATTGCATCAAAGCTGTACAATGGTTTCTTCCTCATACTCGTCTCTGCAGCTCGTACAGAAGTCGTCTTAGTTGCGGAGGGTTGTTGATGGAGGCCAGGGCCAACTGGTTTTTGCGTCGATGATGATAATTACTCCCTTCATTGCTGCTTGACGATATTTGTGGTATTGAAGTGCTTCGCCATTCTCACATGGTGAAAAAGTACCCTAGCATGTGTTGCAGTATACGTCATTTTCAGTCTATCCTTCAAGGAGCACTTGGTTTTCAGCTTTTAGTTCTGACTGGAATACCTACTCCTTCAGCCGATTTGGGATTCGTCAATGTGGATTCCTTCACAACCTGTTCGTCTACGTCTTAGTGGGAAGTATTGTACTGTAATGGCGAAATAGGAAGAATTATTTTCAAGTGCAGTATTTTTTTCAAAAACAGCGCCAGATCATCAAAGAAGTTGCTCAGTTTGTTTACTCAAAAAATCAAACTCAACCCCTCGCCCGTAGGCAACCGAAGCTTTAACAATCCTTGCTCAAAGTAATGCCGATCTACAAGTCAGTCCAGCTGTTGGGATATGCAGATAGTCGTGCGATTCCAAAATGCCTTAGTGGAAACATATAGGGCAATTGAAGAACAGGCGAAACGAGTTGGTTTTATGGTCAAGGAGGACAAGAAGCGTTCCCCTGCGCAGCATCTAGGGCAAAGCATTACAATCGACGGCAAAAATGTTTATGTAGTGAAGGAGTTTTACCTCGATGCAATCGTGAACTCCACGGATGACATCTCAGTTTAGAACCGACGTAGAATCGCCCTTGGAAACCGAAGCTACTTGGGTTTGTTAGACAACTGGGGTCGAAACTCCTGACTCGGAGTAGAAAAATCACGCTCTAGAAAACATTCATCCTGCCAGTGCTGCTTTATGGAGCCTAAAACTGGACGCTAAGCAAAACTGTCTTCGAAAGAAAAATTCTACTTCGGATATATGGAGGAGAAGACACAACTGCGAACTCTGCGAGATGTACCAGGATGTGGACGTAGTCGATCGAGCTCTTAGAAATCAACGTTCCGGCAAAGAGGATCTTCGAATTTGAGCCTCCTGGTTCGAGAAAGCGGTGTCGTGTCTGAATTACAAATCGTCCGACACTTCAGGTAGTTCACACCTCGAACTCAAGGAAGTTCCTCGGTCCGTAAGAACATTCTCCAGGCCCGAATGCGGAACCACCGTAAGTCGCCCCAGTTCCTCCAGCAGCTCCGTCGTACCTCTCTAGCCTGTGCAGTCGAACCCAAGAACACCCATGTAACCGAGTCCAAACTTAATGACAACCTTGTAGAGTCAGACCGAACCTCTGGTATAGAGACCAAGCCATCGCGGTAAGGCAGCTCCACCTTGATGGCTGGAAGCAGCGTACCCAGGACCGTCACCGATGGACATTTTGTCAACCAGCCCCGTATTAAGCTCGTTATACATCAAATTAGGTGGGTTAAGTTATCGACTGGTTATAATATGTGAATAAGGCTATCACAAGTTCAGGAGTTAAAGCATTTTTGGTATTAACTCGTAGCTAATTGGTATTTATTAATACGACTGTACAGCTTTGTTTGCATTATTTGGTATTAAATGATTTGGTTTATTTAAATAAACAACTATTACACTTCATAATATTTATTTCTTATTGATCAGCCATGATTTAAATAATAAAGGATAAAGGACTTGGCCACATTTTTTAAATAAACGTACGTCGCTTCAAATGCTCCATCGGCTTCAATTCTTGAATCAGCTTGATATTGTATGGGTGTAAACCAAGATTCTTGCGATGACTAATTCTTGGAAGTGCCATGGAATTGACTGATTTGAACGTTTTGCTATAAAAATTAAATGAAACGACATGCTGTCGTTTGTATCCAGTCTAGGACTGAGTTTATTTCTGTTTGTTTGCCACTATCTTAATACTGCACCTATCTTAATAATTCTTATAAAACATGATTAGCAAGGGAAATGTTCGGTGCAGTGCATGAATGGGTAAAAAGTGATGATCATGTGTGATTGGGTTGAGGTGAATGAGTTTAGTTTGAATGGGCTGAAAGATTGGATCGTGTAACGGAAGTGCAGGGTGAATGTGCTTGGAGTAAGTGTGCGGAGTGTGTGACGGATGTGCAATGTAAGCTATAAAGAGAGTGTGCAGGGTAAGTGCATTGTGGAAGTTACAGCCGAGTTGCTGCCGTTTACTTATACGCCTGAATGGCAGCGATATTTTGACACTACGACCAACCCGTTGTCTCACTGACACGACGACATCACACAACGAATATGTAGACTCAAATTTGTGCACTACGCTTGTTATTGCCAGTTTACAAAGGCGAGAATTACGACCGATTGGAGCTAACGCCCTTAAAGTCGCGGTCATAGACTCCGAGTTTCGGTAGAAAATTTACAGACGTTGCTCTGCTATGTCGACATGACATTAAAGTTGAGTTTACTGAATAAATTGACAATGACTGAAAGGGGCGTTCACAATTTAAGTTTAAAATAATACATGCCATATAAATGGCAATTACGTGCATATACGAAACCAGTCAGGGGACGATCGACTCCAACTCGAGTCGTCATTTTGTACTCTCAATTGCATTTCTGCAAAGTTACAAACGGCTGCATGGCGCAATTGGTTGAGTACCTGCCATTGGTTGTAGGGGTCCCAGCTTTGAATACCAGTGAAGGGAGTTAACACATTTTTATCTGGTTTTAAAATCCGGTCCAGTCACCAATTGCCGTTGAGATCAGCACTGGGTATACCCAACAATTGCCAAAGTGCGTTGGCAAATGCGCTAGCAGCCCAATAATTTAACCTACAATTGTGTGTGAAAAAGGAGCATGTAACAAACACATTCCGCTTTAATATTTTCAGATAGCCTTAATAATTCGTAGGAATGTACTTTAATAGTAAAAAAGATCGAACAATGACTTCATATGCTAAATATATAAATGCTATATGTATAAGGTTATTTATATCGAAGTCTAAGGAAGACGTCAGACAATATACCTCCGTTGATAAATTTGAGATTTGGAGTACTTCAATATACCCCTTGCTGTGAGATTAGTGCTTTCACAAGCTTCGGGACAGCTTCTCCTAGACCCCCATCAATAGTTGGCACATGAAACTCAATTCATTGACATGATACCACTCGGTGTCCTTTAGTGTTCTTAAGAGACTTACTTACTTATCAGGCAGACGAACCATGAAGGGTCTGAGCCTGAGCAATTGCTGCCTTCCATCGGTGACGGTCCTGGGCACGCTGCTTCCAGTCATCAAGGCCAAGCTGTCTTGCATCCGCGATGACTTGGTCTTTGTACCGGAGGTTCGGTCTTCCTCTCCTTCTCGAACCAGGAGGCTCGGATTCGAAGACCCTCTTTGCTGGAGCGTTGTTGTCCATTCGCTCGATGTGGCCGAGCCAGTGTAGTCGACGGATTTTTGCCTTCCGGACTACATCCACATCCTTGTACAGCTCGTAGAGTTCGCGGTTGAGTCTTCTCCTCCATTTACCTTACTCGCAGACGGGACCATATATCCGACGTAGAATTTTTCTTTCGAAGGTACCAAGAATCATCTCTGCAGTCTTACTTAATTTCCAGCTTTCGGCTCCATAAAGTAGGACTGGCAGAATAAGGGTTTTGTAGAGCATGACTTTGGTCCTTCGAGTCAGGAGTTTCGAGCCCAGTTGTTTTGACAGACCGAAGTAGCATCGGTTGCCAAGGGCGATTCTACGTCGGATCTCCACTACGATGTCATTCGTGGAGTTTACATTTGCCCCGAGGTAGACAAACTCCTTTACTACCTCGAAATTGTAGCTGTCGATTGTAACGTTTTGGCCTAGGTGGTGTGCGGCGGATCGTTGTTTGCTCGACAGCATATATTTTGTTTTGTCCTCGTTGACCTTAAGACCAGCTCGTTTTGCTTGTTCCTCAATTGCCGTGAAAGCTGCCACGATGGCACGTTGGGACCGCGCGACAATGTCGATGTCATCCGCGTACCCTAACAGCTGGACTGACTTGTAGAAGATAGTGCCTTCCGTGTTGACTTTTGCCCGCCGCACTATCTTCTCCAGTACCAGATTGAAGAAATCACACGACAGCGCATCTCCTTGCCGAAATCCGGTGCAGGTTTCGAACGGTTCAGAGGTTTTTGAACCGAACTGCACGGTGCATCGCGTATGTGTTAGCGTGGTGCGACACAACCGGATCAGTTTTCCCGGGATCCCGAATTCGGCCATCGCTTCGAATAGCTCCTTGCGATGAATGCTGTCGTATGCGGCTTTAAAATCGATGAAAAGATGGTGAGTATCGATTTGAAACTCGCTGGTCTTCTCCAGGATCTGCCTTAGTGTGAAGATTTGGTCTGTAGTCGATTTGCCGGGCCGGAAGCCGCACTGGTACGTGTCGATTAGTGCGGTGCAAAACGGCTTTAGACGTTCACACAGTACGCCTTAAGAGAACTTCCTCCTTAACGTTGCATTATAAATCTTCATTAGGAAGATTGATAAATCCACTCACACACACCGCGGTGAATTTCCCTGTAAATAATCCATTCCATTTCCATTTTACTATTGGGAGCAATTGTCTATCTGTTCGATATCATTGCCATGTCGTCAATAGGTGCGTTAAAATTGTACCACCGTGTGGTTCGATTGGGTTCATTTGGACTAATTTGATCTAGGTCGTACAAGTGTGACCGGTCCATACCACTAATGTATCATCGGTCGTTTGGAAATTCAAATTTTTTCCTCAATCGTACAGTATGTTGTACAATGTGAACACTTGTGGTACAATATGGACGCAAAGCATTTTTTGTCGTTCGACTCGGTAGTGCAATGCGAACGCCGCTACTGTCTCCGAACAGCAATTCGTCATGCAAAACGGACAAGATGATGAAAGAAGTGAAATACTCACCTTTCAGGGGTAAATCTGATGACTGACGACGCCTACTTGGCACCGACTTTGTGGGAACTGAAGTTATTTTTACTCACTCAACCGCCAAGTGAAACAGATAAACATTTACTGAATGCCAAACGACAAACAGTTCCCAGGAAGTCCACCCACAAGCCGCCCGCAAGATCTAAAATTGAAGTCCCTCTCAATTGCAAGGAGGTGATAAAAGATACACACGGGCACCCCAAAACATGACGACCCTCGTCCATGTGAAACTTTTAAACGAGCAAAGCCAGAAAAACTTCGAAAACTCAGAAAAACTGAACCCGTCCTAATTCAGGGAGCCCTCCAAAAAAGGGGGGAAACCTGCAAAATTCAGGCAGACTTGAAGAGCCATTGAAACGTGTCCTTAATAATTTTGATAGCAAATTGAGAAGACAAAAATGGGTACTCGCCTGGATTCCCGGGAGCCCCTCGTTTCGACAACTCCACGCCTCATCACCGCTCGTATCAGTGCCTTAAGCGCCCATCAGCGCAGCTGGTTAACTGAAGCGAAACAATGCCCCACATCACGGTTCGGCATCGAACGCAATCTGGTTTCTGTTTGAAGAGGCATTGAACTTCTCGTTAATTAAGGCGGGGGTGGTTGGGTGCGTGCGAGATCGTAGGCGACGTATGAATAGTTTAATGTCACAGTGTGCCTGTCATCAAGGCAAGCCTTTTACCTCCGAATGAATTATTTATGCCGACGATACAGTCACATCCCATCGGATGAACACACACGTCCTTGATGCACGGTGCCGAAGGTCGCCCCCATCAACTGGGGCGGATGTTTTTTTTCTGCTGTTTTTTCGAAAGATGTACGTGCAAGAGGTCGTTTGTGTGACGGGTGTAGGCACTGGCAGAGATTAGGCGAGGTGGTTCCATTTTAATCGTGAAGATGGAGAGGCTGCGTCACAAGACTAAGGCAAATGGGAGCGGCAGTCGAGTGTTGGCCAAAAAAGGTGAAACAATCCCTTTGCCAGCTCTCAACCCTCTCCACGGCTGGAAAGAAAGGGACGCTTCAGGACATTTACATCTTATCCTCTGCTCATTCATTTGCCTCCAAGGACGTGTGTGTGTGTGTAGAACCACTGTCAGGAGGGAAAGTTCTTTTTTTTTTTGCGCTCGTCCTCATTCCCTTTTGTTTCCTTTCATCACTTCTGCAAATTATTTACAGAATGAAGCACTCAGAAAGGATCTGCAATATTGGCATGACAGGACATAACTACATTTCGCATCAGCAGCATGAGCGCTCGCCTCAGCAGCAGCATTCCGCAAAAGGAGATCTGCGAACGGAACAAGGGAAAAGATTAAAACATTTCCCTCCCCTCACGGAGAGGGTGAGAGAGTCCTTTCGAATGGACAGCCTCACGCTGCGGACGAAAAACACAGAAAAAGGACTCAAATTGCCTAGAGGAGGACGCCGAAGACGATGATGCCGCCGCGCCGACGACAACACAAGGAACGAACAACGAAGACAACGAAGAAGTTTACCCTTGAGGTAAATATGAAAAGTTTTTCTAATATTAAGCGCATAGCGGAACCTTTTCACTCGGCCATCATGTCCGTGCCTCGCCCCTGCCGGGGGATGAGAGTCTCTGCAGAAGGAGAATATATTGCTGTTCCGGTGGTGTTTACACGAATGCGTTTGTTTTTTAATCCGTTTTTATTGAGTTTCTTATCAATATTTGTACTTCCATTTCGTCGAATGAGATTATAAGGGGAACACGGAAGTGAATGCGAACGGCATCAGAGGGTGGCGGTGAGGTGGTCTCTCATTTTATGGAAATTGTTTTGTGCAGCGAGACTGATGTGGACTTCATGCTCGGAATGAAAGTGAAGATGACTCACTCGGAGGATGCGTTTCCTTTCTTCTGCTCACCTTCGTGTCGATCTTGGTGATGGCTTCGGAGAACTGGTTGCCGCATGGTTCAGGGTCTGTACGTGATGTGGGAAAGAATTCGTGGAATTGTACCTCAAAGGCGGAGAAAACGGAAGCAATCCACGAAATGACTTAGGAAACGGACGGAATTAGTTTTCCAAGAACTCTGTCTCTTCAAGGAGATGAGTGCTGCTGGTCGTTGTCATCATTCTGTGCGGAAGAAAGTGAACGAAGATTCTACATTGATTTGGCATCCCCGTGACGCATTCCGATGAAAATCTAGGCGGACTGAGGAGACACCGCCGTTTCCTGGTGTTCCCGGAACCAAGCGGCAATTTATTTTCGTTTTGCCACAGCCACCTTTGTGAAGATGGAAATGTCACTTGCGCGGACGTTGTTGTTTCCACGTCAACTGCGTATTTTTAGAATCCTTTACTGCGTAGTGGAACTCTTAAACAGCATCAAAGTGAAGATGAAATGAGTTGAGGACTGGGTCTTTGGTTGGGAGGAACAGAAATGAGCCCTTAATCCGACAGTCGATAGAAATGAAAAAATATAGCACATAATTGGTGTTGGAAAGGGGAACAGAACACATCACTCATTGATCCATTGGTCATCCCGTCACTTGCTTCGAATGCTGGATTGTGACAAAATAAGACACAGCACTTCAAATGCTCACTAAGTACAAACAGATTTTATCCACCACTTTTACGCCTCCCGAGAGGTGCCTTGATCGCGATTCCAACAGGCAGCTCCATTAATTGAGAAGAAAGGCATTCACAGTCAGCTAACGAATCGCAGTCATGGATTAAGATGAGTAAAGTTGCCAGTCAGTACGATCTTTAGGTAGCTGCAGTCCAGTTTCCTAGGTTAGTTGAAGTCCTTAGCATTTGAGTGTCTCCCTTGAATAATCATGTCTATGGAAAGTCCTTGCCTCTGCGCCAATAACACAACTGGGAATATTAAGACCTAGAAGTGAGTGACCTTGTCGAGTGAGTGCTTTACATGTCCTTGCCTGCATCCTCTTTTGATCGCTCGCTTGTGTTTCTTCCTGAGGAGCCGTTGTTCGTCTAGCCTCTTCTAGTCCTATAGCTCGATAGCAGATATTGCCCCACTTTAACATGTGGACCTATTGCTTAGCTGCATTTGCCTGTCAACACTCGTCGTCAAGCCAGGGGTTTCGTTATGGTGGAGTGAAATCCCATGAGTCCCATGAAATGCGGCATATCTGGTGTTTAGATTAACCAGGTGGTAGTCCGAGTCAGTGTTGGCACCTCGAAATGTTCGGACATTGCCTTGTTTCAACGACTTATTTCCAATCACTAGGCCACTGGTACCGCTGATAACTTCCATTGTATGTTCCCAGATCTTTCGGTTGGCGAGAGGGAGTCATCATTTTACAAAAGCCTTATCTCACTCAACAATAAATTTATCTTTAGTAGACACTCTTTAGTAGACTTCTCATTCTGTTTTGTAGTTCAGGCAGCTGGTCATTCTTCTCTCGCTATAAAATACACAATAAACTTGCAGACGGCACCACGAAGTGTTGAATGTGCGGCTTGATAATAGAGGCATTATCTTGTTATTTAGTACAAGTACATAACTATCGGGACATGCATTTTCAACGTACACACGCCCGAGTACAGTAAATAACAAAACTCCAACCACTTCGAAATGCATTCTTCCTCTGCGCAAAATGTCCTAGTCAATGAAGCGTCCATTTGAGGCAAACGTGTAAGAATATTCGAAGAGACTGTGTACAGAACAGTTTTATCAACTAAATTTAAAGTTGGGTGTATTTTTTAAATTTTCCTGTATTTTGTGTGTAACGAAGGATTCATTGATTTCTGATGATGACTCTGCCAGTCAGTGACTGCTGCAAAGAACGTCGTAAGGATCAGCCAATACAGTTGCTGGCTGCCAAGAGCTACTGTTCGGAGTCTTGGTACCGCAGAAAGCGAGTAATCTAACATTACCATTACCACAAAAAGCCAGGTGGCTGTGAGTTTAGTTTTAGTGCATGTTGCTGCGATGGGCTTGAGCTTCTCGGCAAGCAGCTTTTGATAATTCTTTGCTGGCAGCTAGGCCCAGTGACATGACCGGGAACAAGGAAGCATATAAACTTGCCAGAAAAGGCTACGAAACTGACCCATCTCGAGCAACCCTATGCATCCAACCACTTCTTTGAGATGGGAAGAAAAAAGTGTATGACACTGTCATAGAGTTAGCAAACAGAAGGCGGAGGACTCTTACTTTCTGCGAGACGACTGAGATGTTATGGAACAAGGTAGCCAGAGCACTCACTGACTATAATCATCTGAGCAATAATGAAATTTTGTTTTACGGACACCCCTCTATAAGGGACACCTTTCTTTGTGGATAATTCTCCATGGGAATGAAGGTAGTCCTCTTCATGTATATCAGTTCCTTTACAAAGTATGCCCTCTATACCAAAAATTGTTTGTGCTATAAACCAGTTGTACCCCCAATAACGGACAGGGCACCTTTTCGTACATATACCAGTGATGCTCTACATTACCCAGACTTGGTAGAGATGATCGCACTCTAACCGACTTTTTTGTATTCCGGAAATGAATTGACACCGTTTGTGGGTTACTCTGCTTTGTTTATTCATGAAATTGGGAGCACTCGTTTTTATTTTAATAGATGCTTACAAAATCGCGACCATCAAAAAACAGAAGTGAACTTTTTTTGTCAACTTGTGTTTACCCCCCTAGAACGGACACTTATCCATAATGGCCAATCATGAGGCAGGCACGGATTTAAACTCTACAGATGTTTCAATGCACATTGAATAGAGACGGCTGTCTCACACGACTTCACATGCAGAGAATGCAGTCAGGACATTCATCACTAGGGGAATCCCTCAAGGAACTGATTCAAGGAATATCCCATTTATTGCTTGCAGATTCAGCAAGCCAACAGGATGGCTGAACACCCAATACTATTCATCTATGTAAGATCCTGCCACGAACAAGACTATAATCCGGTCTTTAGCTAACAGCTGAATGTTCAACCTCCACAAGCGCCTTGTTAATGCATTTCTCTCACAGTTAAGAACAGTCTTCCAAGTTTCACGTGCACATTGCAGAAAATTTGGCACAAGGGCGCCAAAAGTTTTCCCTTAACATCCTCATTTACACTCAGAGTTGATCTCTGACATCTGCTTAAATGTCTTAAAGGATGCCCTTGGCTTGGCTTCCATCCACATCCACCCAAGAAGCTCTCATTGTCCTCGTTTAGTCGTCACTCACGAGAACTTAGTATATCCAACCCGCTGCACCTCGGCAACACACTCAGCGCATCGTCGTCATCGCCTTAATTACACAGAGTTCAGGTCTCCTTTAACGCTACTCCACACGAATCCGTCTCGCGGCTTTGGGCGGCCTTCAAACACCGCTACCATCGGGTGTGCAGATGAACATCGATCCGCGCGCCTCCACTTGATGGTGTTTGCCCAGCACACTGGTGTCAGGTACACCGTTCCCAAGGGTGGATTGCCAAGTGGCCGTCGTAATTAGACGGCCGACAGTCGGACTCGGTTTTGTTCGCTTGCGCCCATGACACGCCCCAATCGCCGTGTCGGCCCGATTCGGGATCCGTTTAATGTGACATTAAAAATTCAACGTCGCAACACAGCGGGGAATTAAACACCGAATAGCTTTCTACTCGCCGAAATAATTGCGGCTGGCGAGCCGAAGGACGAAGGACATTTCATATCAACACACTGTTTTTTCTTCTTTTGCGGTCTGGGCGCTCCTTTTGACCCGGCCCGCTCAATGTGTGCCAGCGTGGCCTTTGCTCCGGAGCGGCGGTCTTACCCACGATGGTGTGGCCACAATGCGACCCGGCTGGCGGATACCGGAGGCAAACCGAATGGCGTGGCATAACTCGGCTTCGTCTCCCGGTCCCGTGGTGGAGCGAGCCTTCAGTCATTTGCCCATTATGCGCGCGGGATTTTTGCGGTCTCGTTTCGTGGTTTTTGTTCGTGTTTTTTTCTTCTTTTTCGTTCCGCACTTCCATTGTGGGCATCGTGGGAATTTAGTTTGTTTTCAGGACTTAATCAGATAATGAATATATTTTTCACTCCGTCTGAGGGCTGTGGCGTACCCGGTGTGGGGCCGGGTGTGCGGCTGCCTTGAGTTGGTCGGCAACAACAGACAAACAGAGATCGGGACTGAGCCTGTGCAAGTGCGGGATTAATTAGCCGCGCAGCACCAGAGGACGGACGACACTTCGCGGAAGTTATGTGTGTGATGAGCCGCGGATGGATTCTAATTAGACGAAATGCACAGCATCACACGACGGATTGAATGGGCTCTGTGGCTGTACTTTGTCTGTCGTTGTCTGCAACTGGGTCACGATTGAGCGGGGCTGCCATATGAGCACGTAGTCGCGGCGTTCTTGCGACAAGGCAATTCAATTTCGCGTTGTCTCCCCCAGTAGCTGATGCAGTCTGTCGGCACTGAGGCGTGTTGGGACGGTTTCTGTCTGACTGATCAGTGATTATGTAAAATTGGGTATCAATTCGGCTCATAAAACAGGCGAGAAGATGAAAGAAGTCAGACACTCTTGAGTTAACCTCAAACTGCAGACCTCAAGCCTTGTATGTTAATGATCGAAGACGCCTGCTCATTGGGTGTCACTTCATGCAGAGGCTTCCGATGAACCGACTTCAAATAGGAAAATAATTAATTTATTCCCACGCACTCAACCGCCAAGTGAAACAGACAGGAACGCCGATAAAAAAAGAAACATTCGTTGGCAACAAAATGTATTGACTGTCGAACAGTTTCCAGGAAATCCACCCACAAGCTCTAAAAAATTAAAGCCCCTCTGAATTGCAAGGAGCTTATAAGCGACACGCGGGTAACCAAAATTTACCGTCTATTCCATGAGCCCCGTCGCACTTGACGGTGAAACTTTTTAAACGAGCGAAAATACCAGAACTTTTGGAAATGGGAAAACAAGTGGAACCAGTTTCAATTTCGAGGGAAGAGCCAGCGAAAGGTGTCCAATTTCCGAAGACAATTGAGAATAAAAACATACTTTCTTTGGTTGTCATCTCGGGCGACGCTGCCTCAGTGAGACACTTGTGCCTGGTGTCAAGTCGCATCAGCGATCGAAAGTTTCGGTTTTAAATGTCTGTGAATTATAGTCAGGGACAATGTTCTAATTTGAGAAGAGCATTTCATATTAACGTGGAGACAAAGGGCACCCTTTGACGAACGTATGCTCTTGACAGAAAAAGAAACATTAGTTGGCAAAAAAATGTATTGACTGTCGAACAGTTCCTAGGAAAACCACCCACAAGCTCTAAAAAAATTAAAGCCTATGACAAGTACATTCATCGACAACTTACAAATCTGAAGATCCTAAGGCTAATCCGATGCAATGCGACTATTTTGGAACGTTTGCAATCTAATTGCCGCATTACAAAGAGGGTTTTCGGGTTCCGAGTCTCGATGAGTGGGATGTAGGCAAATGTTTACTTTACTTACTTGTTTATCAGGCCGACGACCTATAGAAGGTCCGAGCAATTGTTGCCTTCCATCGCTGCCAGTCATCATTACCAAGTTGTCTTGGGTCCGCGATGACTTGGTCTTTATACCGGAGGTTCGTTCTTCCTCTCCTTCTCGAAGCAGTAGGCTCGGATACGAAGACCCTCTTAGCTGGAGCGTTGGTTCCCATACGTTCGATGTGACCGAACCAGTGTATTCGACGAATTTTTGCCTGCTTACATTCACATTCTGGTACAGCTAGTAGAGTTCGCGTTTGGGGCCAAAAATCAGCTCCGCAGTTTGGTGCCTCGCGTATGTGTTAGCGTGGTGCGAACTGATATCGATGGTGGATATAGATTTGAAAGTCGCTGATCTTCTCCAGGACATAATATTTTTATTCTTCACGGTGGAGAATTTAACTTCATCTCGAACCTGGTTGACCGAGTCCTTGCTTAAATCACTCGACAAGAGGGAGCTGCATGCATTGTTTCACCTTTAAGCGGTTGTAGTAAGGGCTATCCAAAGGCTTACAAGGGGAGGCTGTTGTTGCTAAGTGGAGAGTAATCGACTTTGGAGGAATCAACAACACTGGATGCACAGTGAGATTATACGCAGAACAACTCTTGCAAACCGGTAGAGGCAATTGAGTAAAAGCGGCTTCTCTCGAAGTACAAAGCTAACATTATATAAGACCCTGAACATTCTGAGCGGATGAAGAAGCCCTTGGTTTTTTTTGAGAGAAAAATACTTTAGTCCTGTTTGCGTTGAAGATTTCAACCACAAACTGAACGGTCTGTACAGGGACATAAGTCGAGCCAGGCGTGTACAGATGCGACGACTAAGTTGGCTAGTCCAGCTCATGGACAACACTGCCCCTGCTCGAAGAGTCATCGACTCCGAACCAGATGGACAACGCAATAAAGGACGACCACGTAACTGATGGAGCACTCAAGTAGAGCAGGACCTTAAATTGGTGTGCGAAATTGGACGCAGATGGCTAAGGATCGTTCCAACGGGAGAGGTTTATTGGCGCAGCTTCACTCCGGTCTGTAGCGCCATTGGAAGAAGAAGAAGGCTCTGGCTATCTCAGCTCAGGCGTCCAATGTCGTCTTGTTGTCTTGTGCAGCCGAGTTCTAAGTACTGATGGCACTGGAAAATGGTCACAGTTTGCCCCACTGGATGTTCGACATGCAGTATATTTAACGCGTGTATTCCGTCGGTGAGCACATGGTCTATTTGTTTGGCGGTACGACAGACAGAAAGTCGTCAGGTTGCTGTGTGGATTTTATTTTTCGAGGGAGCCTTATGCTTCTCATTACCATATCACTAGAAAATATTGGACCGGATATTAAATGTAGGTGCATTTGAAAAAATTAAACAAAACCTATGTCCTGGAATTTATCTGTCTTCAATTCACAATTTCAACAAATTTTTCAGTTCAAACAATTCCATAAAGAGAATTGGGCAGTGAGAGGCTGTTCTGTAAAAGCAGTGAGAGGCGTTTAGGGATACGTATTATCCTTATGCGACTGTGATACGAATAAGATGTAGCACTTTACTTCCTTAAATACTTATATCCCTTAACCTCAGGGGACATATGGCATCTACCACGCCTGCACACCATCTTTCTCGAACTCTCTTCAGCTAATCTGCGCCATTTTTGCCTCGGGGCGTCCCGCGGTTCCGCTTGCTTCGCAATGGAATTGTCTTCGTGTCGACGAAGTGTGTTCCAATCTACTCTCACTTTCTTATAGGGTGCTTATATGTTCTTGGCCCGTTCTCAAGTAAAGTTGTTCGCTCTTGATACGGTTCGGCCAAAAAATCCCTAAGCACCTTTTTACGATTCTACGCAAAACTGTCGCAGTTTGGTCCACAAGGTGACTACTCTGCTTTTCCAGATCGTGGGTAGCATTCCGAAAGCAGCTTTATCCTTCCAGACTATACTGAGGATGCAGCACTGCTGTGTGTTATTTCATACTAATTAATGGTGGCTGGTTGCTAAGAGGACAGTCGAACTGATAGAACCGATTAACTGCTCCTATTCCTGGAACCAGTTAGTAGTAATAAAGCGGTTTAGTTACTCAATTCTTACGCTTATTGGTTCGTTGAGGTCGTTGAAACAGTAGGCGTCTCAGTTTGAAGACCTACGTCCTTAAGAGCACTACAGGAGGAAAGGGGGTGAGCGGTAGCTTCTATTTTCTTCTCATCAATGTGGCTTCTGTAGAAGTCGCTTGAGGACTAGTACCGCCAATATTTCTTTTGTTTTGAGGCAGATGGTGCCTTCTAGGCATTTGTGTTAGGTTATTTCATTTGGGTTTATCTAAAGAAGATGGCATAGAGAATCGAAATCTTCCTTTTGATTGTCAGGAGGTTTTAGTAGGTTGCCCAGTATACCTGGTACAACCTCCTGCCTATCAAAAGGAGGATATCGATACTCTGTCACAATGTCCCGGCACCCACATAAGATATTTATTAAAATGCTCAGACAGTATTTAATTTGCAATCAAGGGCCATTAAGGTTTATTTTTAAAGTAAAGATTATGCAGAGACGGAAAGTCTGTCGCATCACCTCCAATTCATTTACAAACCACCCCGTGTGCCAGCATCTTCGTTCGACATCAGTCCTAGTCTGTCAATCGAAAACTTGCAAAGAATTCGAATGAAAAATTGAGTCAGTCAGAGTCTGTCCATTCACATATTTTCTCCCACTTTTCAATTGCAAGCTCCGAATGACTTCAAAGCGCCCATTCCAAAGCAATCATCCACAGCCTGCTGGCAAGTGCGGACAGAGCAATTTATGTTCGTCAAAACAATGCAGTGCTGCAGGTGTGCATACCTCCTGGGAGAAGTATTTCATTTTCTTCTAATTTTCGCAACCCGGTGTGACTGGAGTTGGGCTTGACCTGCACATGCCTGCAATCTACAACTGAATGCTCGCATCGTGTCCTGCATGGGGTAGAGGTTGTAAGACGGAAACAGGAGATTGTGGGTATTTTTCGATTTGACAATGGAGAGTGGGATGCAAAAGTGTGCAAAATTGTGGAAAGATGGAAAATGACGAACGAAATGTTTGCCATCAGAAGACCGCCTGCCAGTGACTTCAAATCAAATTGCTGGAAAATTGAAAGGAATGGATTCAGATTCTGAATCTCTCTAAATTCAAAACACTTCAGCTTAGTTCGTAGCTTCAGTCTTGTGTCAACTACAAGTACTTCATGCACTGCATTGTGTTCTGTGCGTGCCGTATCCTGGCGTCCTTGTTGCACACACAGATTTTTCAGATTTTGGGTTGTTTTGAGTTTTTTCTTAATTTCTTCAAGCTTGTCACCGAAGTGCGGCAAAATTCTGGCCACCTTTATCTTTTTCTTTCTTCTTTTGATATTGTGCCAATGATCGCTTGTTGCTGATGTCCATTTCCATACATGTCTCGGCAATTCGTTCGCTCTTTCTTTCCCTACGATTGACTTGTGCCCAACGACCCAGCAGGGTTTAATCTTGTGGTGGCTGACGTTGGAGGACTTATATGCGCCGTACCTTTTTTTAACATCAAGGGTCTTGGTGCGATGAAGTATTGAGAAGCGTCCATCGTCAATCAATCCACATTCTGACGAGTTTGGTATGAATGTCAAAACTAGGCATGACGTTGTGTGGACGCTGTTATACGCGGCCGTGGAGTTGACGAAAAGGCATGGATGTGGATTTGAACATCTTGGGTGCTTGAAAACCTGTTCAATGGAGCACTTCGCGACCTCAACACCGCTGCATTCATTAATATTATGGTCTAATTGTATACATAGTAATATTTTCTCGTCGTCTGAAGGATCTTATTCCAACCACAGCTGGATGAGTTCGTCATGTAAAGCCATTATCAACTAACACAATGGAAAAAAACACAAATGATAGAAAGTCATGTTTTTAATTACTAGAGATAGATGCGATCCAATCTCGAAAGTGGATGAAGAAGTCCTTGGTCTCTTTGAGAGAAAAGTTCTACGCACGATCTTTGGTCCTGCTTGTGTTGACGGGTTCTGGAGGAGAAGATTCAATCACGAACTGTACGGGCTGTACAGCGACATGAGCCTAGTTAGGCGTCTACGGATCCAACGCCTACGGTGGCTAGGTCATGTAGAGCGTATGGACACCACAGCTCCGGCCCGAAGAATCTTCGAATCCGAACCTGTCGGGCAACGCAACAGAGGACGCCCGCGTTTAAGGTGGCGCACCCAAGTGGAGAAGGACCTCAAACAACTTGGTGTGCGAAACTGGAGACAGCTAGCCAGGGATCGCGCTAGTTGGAGAGGCATGTTGGTTGAGGCCCAGGTCCACCCCGGACTGTAGCGCCACACAAAGAAGAAGAAGAAGAAGATAGATGCGATCACGTCTGGCTGTGTGAAGCGATTGCGAGGAGGAATACGCCCTTCTGAAGCGTGGGCGCAAAAATGGCTAGAATTTAGTCAGGGCTTGTGAGCCGTATGTTAGGTATTGCAGGTTTAAATGCACTTAACATTCTGTTTTCCAAACCATGGTTTTTCAGTTCGTTCCACCTCAGTGCTGCCAGCAGGTACTACAGATCAAGAACGTCATTGTGTAACAACGTGACTAGTTGGATGAGGGTATGTAGTGCATTACCGTGACCCTAGGATCTCTGAGCATTATTGTGCTCCTACGGCCCCAATAACAACCAGTGAGCCATGTGACACCAAGTCTTCAGTTCTTTTAATGGTTCTATGTACCAAAAGGGAGTGCTTTAAGCATCAGTTTTCTTTGACGACTCTCGGCTCTGTTCTTTGGCTGGCACTGCAGTCCGGGGTGAATCTGGGCTCTTGCTTCATTTTTTTTGGTAAAATACGAGTTTTACAAACCACAGCTATTTCGATCACTTAGAGAACCAAGGACTGTGCCATCTGATAGTAACCCACCAAACCCACGAGTCCCCACAGGACTGTGGACGCACCTTGTTCCTTGCTGTTTACCAAGCGCGAAGTTTTGCCATTTTGCCTCAATTTGTTCCTGCTCCTCCTCTCGCGAACCGCAACACTCCACTCTCTGAAACGATTTCAGATTTAAATCCGCACAGAATTCTGACTTGCTGATTCGACCAAGTGAAGGAAGCTTATGCAGCGGCGGAGTAGATGCCATCTACCACAAAAATAACGTAATCCATCATTCGGCATCCGCCAGCGCAGCCCAAGACGTTCGTTGCGTTTCCTCTGACCAGCGGCACAAACTTCCTTTTCTCTTTATCGCACGAGTGCACGTCAAGCATCCAGGGAATCCCGGGAAAAAACAAAACCGACTTCAAGCCCACCCCCTGCACCTGTCCGACCAGCTTTAGCTCGAGTGCCACTGCACTCCTGGCAAAATCTCTAAGTCGGCCCCATCCTCCTCCGCCAGGAAAGCAGAAGAAAAGTGCATTTTCAAAAATGCAAATTCCCCCAGAATCCCTTTGTGTGTGGGTGAACTTTGCCAGCCACCATCGGACCACCGCCCCGAAGACATGCCATAGTCTGGACGGAAATATGCATTTGCACACTGAATTAATCGGACCAGGAGGTGGGGTTCTGCTTTTTTTCTCTCTCCGGCTCCTTAATAATCCCTCCTGCGCCATTGTCCGTCCTCGTGCGGTATCTAAACGTTTCTAATTTGTTGATATTACCATAAAGGATTCGGTTCTCGTTTCAAGGATGGAGCGGGTGGCCATTTGATGTGCACTCGGACTGCAGACCCATTCGGACAAGGATTTGGCATCGTTTCAGAAAAGTCCTTTCAACCGAACGACCGAGAGAGTAACAATTGCGCTTAATTATCGTTTGCAAGGATAATTGAAGTTTCCCAAGGATCCAGCTGCCAATGGAACTGATTTCGAAGTGGCCCCCCTCCGCGCCGTCTGGATTCTTTTTATTAGAAAATGACAACACAATTGCATTAGCGACCATGGATTAAGACTCGGTTGCGCTGGATTACGAGCCTTAAACAGTGTCCTGGTGCTGGTTGGGAACTCTGCGTCCTCGAAACAGTTGGCCCACATGACGGCGGATGACATCCAAGGACGCCCGCACTTGTGCATAGATGGGACGTCCGCACAAAGGACAAAGCATTCTGGAGCATGTATGAGAAAAGTCATACGAAACTCGAACAGCACGAGGGGAAAGCCATAGTTTCCTGAAGCGACTCGGGGGTGGATGAAGGCGATATCCTGCGCACCGGTGAGATACTTGCAACTTCGTTGGGAAAACGAGCGAAGTTTCGTGGGGAAACTTTTGCGAATGGAGACCTCATCCTCGGGCCGCGCCTACTGCCGAGGGAAAACTTTCGATGAGCCGTCCTTCCCGTTTACCTTAATGCCCCCTAAATGATGACATCCAGAGCAAGGGGTGTGTGTGCGTGGGCCGATGAAGTCGTTTGCCTTTCTCAACGTGGACGCAGGGGTGGAGCTGAAAGTTTCACTCTTTTGCGGACTTCACGTGGAGCGGCGTGATGATATGCAGCCGGAGGGGAGTGAAATTAATCTCTGCACTCGTGGGATGACACACGAGGGAGTGCTCAAGATGTGTTCGCACGCTGGCCAGCAGGCAATAATCCCCCGCACGTCGATAAGAAGAGGTCCTGTGTGGAGCGGATGCCGGCTCCTTATGAGAATATATGAGCGTGCACGTGTGACAGCCGCTTGAGCTGCAAAGGAACCGGGTGACTTATTGAATTGCAAATCGATGCGGAGGTTATTTGCCATGTTCTGCAATGGGAGTGGCAGAGGGACCCGTTTGGAAGGTGCTTCTAAACAGCGGGAGGCTTGGGTGTAGAGCACTAACTGGACACTGCTGGCAAGGAATGTGGTTCAGTGCTTCGGGGAGACAAGTTTCCACCAAGCGCCATCTAACTTTAATTTTAATAGAGCGTCTTGTGCTTGCTTATGCGGAAGTTGCTGCGGTACACTGCATTAAAGGATGTGCAATGTACCTTTGGACAGCAGCTCCGTGTGAACCCCAGCCTCACCCAAAAGGCTTTCCCATCTGGGACGATATCTTACGCGAATCTAAACAGAGATCTTAAACAGAGACATCCTCTGAAAACTCGTTTGATTGGCTCGGAGACGAAGCGTCGTCTGACGGTGCCAAGTTGTTCAAGTGATGTGCACTCTTGAGTCGTTTGCACGATCCGGTCTGAGATCAGCGATTTCAAACACGTTCAATTGTCGGGGCAGTCAAAGATGTACCCGTTTTTGTCAATTGGACGTAAATAATAAACGTGGCACCACAGGGCCCAGGAGTAAGAAAAATGTATCCTCGATCCTCGGTCCTTACAGACATCGCTTCACATTTTTAGACGTCGACTCTTGTCGGTTTCACTTAAAGTTGTTCGCGTACAATACAAACGCGAAGGACTGATGGCGACACAGAGCATTTTGTTGATTGTCCTCAACCTTCTGAGATGCCAACAATGATTTTTGTAAATCGACGGTCCAAGTTGAGATTTTTCAGATGTACCAGTTGTAAAAAAAGTATAGTCCAGGGAGCTTGCGAGACAGGAAGTATCCAAAGGTAGGAGTTGCAATGGTATAGGGCGGGCAACAAGAAAACGAAGATACAGCTGTGACATTTGCTAAGCGAGATTGTTGTTCCAGCCTGACAAGTCAATAGTCCTTATTGCTCAGGTTTGCATACTAGCTCCTAGCAACAATTCTGTTAAGGTGAATGTAACACACAGTGAGGTAGCGAAAGCGTTTTTGGTAGTACCTTCGGGAAGCACAGTATACAAATTATTATTTGTAACTCCCATGAGCTCGGGCAATTATATCTATGCCCGATTTCACAGTCCTAGCTTTAGTGTCGATCCGATGTACTCAGAATCACTAGGAATTCTGTTTTCACAGTGTAACTTAGTTGATGGAAGTAGTTTAACTTGAGCCACCAATGGCTACGGCTTAATATAATAATTGCAAGTGCTTAGTTACTTATCAGTCAGAAGACACGTGAATGGTCAGAGCCTGACCAACTGCTGGCTTCCATCGGTGACGGTTCTGGGCACGCTGCTTCCAGTCATCAAGGCCAAGCCATGACTTGATCTCTGTACCGGAGGTTCGGTCTTTCTCTCCTTCTCCAACCAGAGGCTCGGCTTCGAAGACCCTCTTTGCTGGAGCGTTGTTGTCCATGTGGCCGAGCCAATGTAGTCGACAGGTTATTTTGCTTCCGGACTACATCCACATCCTTAAGCAGCTCGTAGAGTTCGCGGTTGTGTCTTATCCTCCATTCGCCTTTCTCACGGACGGGACCATAATTTCCATTAGTGTAAAAAATACACACATCAAACTAATTATTTAGTCTGGCAGCGCTTCTGACATAGCAATGAGCACGCAAATTTTTAAATCTCGCATATTTCAACAATATCCTCACATGCATGAACATTCGCTTGTTGTGTGTTCTCTCTCTCTCCTCTTTTCAGTTGAGTGGTATTTGTTTTGACTTCTTTAACATCATACTTGAGAAGATCGTGCGAAACTCAAACGTAAACACCCGAGCCACGATCTACCAGAAGTCGGTCCAACTGCTTGCTTATGCGGACGACATTGACGTGATGGGTCGAACACAGCGAGCCGTCAATGAGGCGTTTGCTGGTATTGAAGCGGAAGCGGCTAAAATGGGTCTAGCGGAAAACCAGGCCAAAACAAAGTACATGCTGTCATCACGGAAGGACGCACAACACCGACGTCTCGAACAGAGCGTCATATTGGGCAGCAGAAACTTTGAGGTAGTCAAGGACTAGGCGCCGGAGTAAATAGGGACAATAACACCAGTACCGAGATCAAGCGCAGAATTACTCTTGCCAACCGCTGTTTCTTTGGGCTCAAGAGGCAATTGAGTAACAGAGCCATCTCACCAAACACCAAATTGACCTTGTATAAAATCCTGATCATGCCAGTCCTGCTCTATGGCGCAGAGACATGGACGCTATTGAAAGCGGATGAAGAAGCTCTTGGTCGTTTTGAGAGAAAAATTCTGGGTACGATCTTTGGTCCTGTTTGCGTTGATGGCGTTTGGAGGAGAAGGTTCAACCACGAAATGTACGGACTGTACAGCGGCATGCACCTAGTTAAGCGTCTTCGGATCTAACGCTTAAGATGGCTAGGCCATGTCGAGCGGATGGACACCACAGCTCCGGCCCGAAGAGTCTTCGACACCGAGCCATTGGGACAGAGCACGTCCTCGCACTAGATGGCGCACACAAGTGGAAAAGGACCTCAACCAACTTGGTGTGCGCAACTGGAGGCAGCGGGCGAAAGATCGTGCTGGCTGGAGAGGCATGTTGTTTGAGGCCCGGGTCCACCGCGGACTGTAGCGCCAATCGAAGAAGAAGGTATTTGTTTTCAATCACAATCCCTATTATGTTCATGTTCCTCTTGGTTGGTGTGTTCCAATGTTCACAATGACGCTCAATCCTTGACTTAATTAGGCCACCCTTAAATATTGACTGTCAAAAGTGTGAAGCTACACTTAGCTGAGCCAGCAAATAAGGTTGAGAAATCGGGCATTAGAATTAGAATTAAAATATGGAAACGGGTGGGACAGGATCGCCTGAGCACTACAGTCCTATTCTGATATCCCCCATTTACATTTGCAATTCTGCTGTTTGTTCGTCATCCCTACATATTCCACATCTTGTGTTAAGCCCATGGTGGTCAGATGTTTGTTTGTCGAGCAGTGTCCAGTAAGGAAACCTGTGGTTGTACGAGACTCACAGGGAGTAAGAGGAGTTGTTTGATGGTAGGAACAATTTGGCCTGTCTGTTACCTCCCGTATGCATCCAGTAATGGTTGGCCATGTTCCTGAGCCAGAAATATAAGCAGGTGTTATCGGTGTTGGGTGTGCCGCAGAATGGTCGCGGGATCATGAATGATGATGCGGATCCTTTTCTGGCTAACTGGTCTGCTCTTTCGGTTTCTATATGACTGCTGTGACCTGGTAGAAGTTCAAGTTCGATCCAACACAGCTTTACCAGCAGATGAGTTTGTACTGTGAAGACGCACATTTTTTTTGAGCGGAGACTTAATCAACCGTCTTACTCAGCCGCTCGACTAAGTCTAAAGTACAAATGTAATTCTTTCCATACATGTAACATTGATT
The DNA here is from genome assembly GCA_916610145.1 of Eristalis arbustorum. Lineage (NCBI taxonomy): Eukaryota > Metazoa > Arthropoda > Insecta > Diptera > Syrphidae > Eristalis > Eristalis arbustorum. The sequence goes on from OU744317.1 coordinate 9,815,463, forward strand.
CTATTTATGACTACACAGGCTACATCATGTTGTCCCGATTGCAGCCAGAGTTCCCTCATTGGATTGACACTGGAACTCTGAAAATACTTTTATAGCTGGAGTAGGCAATTATATCGGTAACATATGGCTTACAACTGATGTCTGGAGATGGATTAGTGAGTCGGGTATAACAAATTGTAGATATGTACCGGCCTCAGCAATATAATGAATCGAACTAGAACTCCAATATATGGTAGGGTGAAAATGAAGAAGGTACAACGTAGTGTGTCATCGAACAATATCTTGAAGGTGCCACTATTAACATATTCACATTACGGCTGATCTTCGAAAAGACCCACAAGTTTAAAGTCGATACCCAATACCTACGCACCGACTTTAAGGCCGCGTATGACAGTATTTGAAGAGACGAGTCATACAGCGCCTTGTCTAGTTTTGGCATCCCTGCAACTCGTCCGTGTTTGCAGAATGACGATGGAGAATGCGCGATGCTCCGTCAAGGTCGGTAAAGATTGTACCGAGACTCTGATGCCAAAAAGGATTTAGACGAGGCAACGCACTGTCATGCGATATCCTTAACATCATTTTCGAGATGATCGTGCGGAACTCAAATGTCAACACCAGAGGCACGATCTTCTACAAATCTCTGCAACTGCTAGTATAAGCCAATGGCATTGACATCATCGGAATACCGCAACGGGCTGTCATTGGGGCGGTTGTGGGCATCGAGAAGGAAGCGGTAAGGATGGGGCTTGCGGGCAACGAGTGTGACAAATTATATGCTGTCTTGGACAAAACGTCACTATAGACAGCTACAACTCGGCAATAGAGAAAGACTTTGTCTACCTAGGCTACGAAGTTAATGAGTATGTACGGATGGTGTTTGGAGAAGGAGACTGAACAACATCGACCTCGTCAAACGAGTTCGAATCTCTCGTCTCAGGCCCAGGTTCACCCCGGATTGTAGCGCCAACCAAAGAAGAAGAAGGCTTGAAGACGTGAAGAATGAGAAAAGTGATAAACAAACAAAACCCGATGACGAGTCTCATAGTCGTGATTTCGAATGCGGATCAGTTTACTAGATGCCTAATTTCTTAAATCACTTAGGCGATGATGGAACGGTTTTGAATTCTACCACAAATTGGCATACCTCCCAGCAGTAGTGATTCATGTCCCTCAAGGAAAACAAGACGATAGGTATTGATGGGAACCCTGTCGAATTATTTCATGCGGCAAGCCTTGAGATACCGACTACAAGGTAGCAAAACAAGAAATTGATGCAGATTACGAAAAGAATCAGCCCCCCTAAAGGCGAATTTAGTCATCTTACATTAGCCCACAACACCCAACCCGATACAAATTGTACCACTTCTTGTTCGAGCCCATACCTTTACTGGTTGAGGTAGAGAAATGCAGAAGCGCGTCTATAATGGAAAGTGAAATTAAAGTGGACTGAAAAAATCGGTTCTCCTTAAAAAACGATCAGTTCTTTAACAACTCTGACAACAACTTAGGCAATCCTTTTTTAAGAAAGCAGCGAGATGGGTCTCCTACAGGGAGGCAGTGCGCGACAGCAGATTTAGTATCTACTAGTCCATTACCTTGAGTTAAGGTAATCAAGGCTCTCTTCAGACCATAGCAAACAGATGGTATGATGCATACGTCCAACCTGAACACCAGTTGCTTAGAAGATGTCAATGGCCACTCTGTTTGCATCAACAGCTTTATTTGAAATCACTCCTCGTACTCCCATGGGCACATAGACTATGTCAAGCGTGATTTCTAGTCTAACTTCGCAATGCCTGCGTGCCTCATTTTTTAAACGTATTGAACAGAAATTTGCTACCTGTTCGCCGAGAGTGTCTTTAAGATATTTAAAATCAAGACTTCTCAGTGTTCCTCTGACAGGATGAGGCTCCAACACAAAGTCAATTCAATTTTCCCTTGTGTACATTGATTGGTAATTGGATCCTGAGTTTGATCTGCCCGGCGATTCCTTCTGTTTCGCAAGTCAACGAAGGTCTCAAGTGTTCCAGCGAATGGTGCAGCACTTGAAAGGTGGATAATTTTGGACAAATATTTTTCCAGGATCCCAGCCAGAAATGCCATCAGATGTGACACAACAAATTAGGACATTCCATGAATTTGCGATCAAACGCATTCCTGCTCCATCCTGGCTCCAGTCACTCCATCAATTTATTTTAATATCCTTGAATTCAATTGAAGGTGTGATGGTTTTCTCGGAAATCAGACGTATGGAGTGGATACAATTTTTGGTCATGTGGATGGAAATGGCAAGAATAGAGCAAGAATGGTCCTTGTCTCTGAAGAGGAGCTGGTGTCTGGGCAATTACCTCTTTCTTTGAATTTATGGAGTTCCAAGGAAGTGTTCCATGGGATTTAAAGACAAACGGACTTCTCATGCACCACACCCCCTTGAATTCACGAGAAGTCAGGTCGACACAACAAATGTACTTACGGAGATCCGGTGACATTTTAAAAATGTTTTCTCAGATTTGGCAAGGACTGAAGATTCAATAGAAATCATTTTCTAAAAACTGGTAAACAACCGGAGTCTAGGTACAAAGGAGGAATATTTGGGTATTTACAGACGGAGCGAAAGACACCCGCCAGACAACAAACCAGCAGACGTCGGTGGGACGAGCAAGTGTGTGCACGTTCATGTGTTGCGCTACGGTTGGAGATGGAGAATATTTACTTGAATTTGATACGGCGAATTTCAACCATGGGCAAACAAACGACTGTAGCCATCACAGTGGCATGCTTTGTCTGATTGACACGATTTTAGATAGAAAGATACATACACACTTCAGTGGAAGTAAAGAATTTCACAACAGAGGGTCCTTTGGATTAGCTCCAAAAATATTTCCAGGTCGCAGGGTCGTTGCCTTTACACCATAGTTTACACGAGAGAAATGTACAGTATAGATAACACTGGTCAACACAAGTTGTTCTCTCACGAGTGGAAGGTACCTACAGTCTAATGGCGAACACAAGTACTCTTTGAGCGACGTCAGTGACTCGAAAGAGGTGGGGTCGTAAAAATTATTTTACTAATCATCAATCATTCGGCAGCCAGTTGATTGTATGCGAAATGCAGAAGTCCCCACTGGGAGACCCATTGTAGTGCAAGCAACACTATTTTTGTCTGTACCCGGTGCAACAGTTGCATCGTGATCTGGTGATGAGGGTGATTGTTGCAAGCAATACGTTTTCTGTCACCCGGTGAAAAGTGTAAATGGTAACCTTCTTATTTCGGATGAAGAGGAACTCACTAGATGGATAGAACACTTTGCGACTGTCTTAAACCACCCAGACGAACGTTATCGAGCTCCAATGAGTACTCTGTCGCAACCAATACCCGAATTCGCACCGGGTCTCCCAGTAAAAGTGAAATTATAGCAGCAATCAAGTCCCTCAAGAAAAACAAAGCAGTGGGTATTGATGGCATCCCTCCGGAATTATTTCAAGCTGCGCCGAATGTATCAGCAGACTTGCTGCACCCGGTGATATACAAAGCTTGGGATAAGGAACAATGCCCGCAGGAATGGAAAAGGGGTATCCTCCTGCATCGAACACATTAACACCTTACGGATCATTATTGAACAATGCCTTGACTATAGGTCTCCGCTATATCTTTTGTTCATTGACTTCGAGAAGGTTTTCGATAGCTTGAATCGAGATGCTATCTAGTCGGCCTTGCGCAGAAGAGGCACTCCGGAAAAGACGAATAGCTATTATAAATGCTACATATGAAGGTAGTACGAGTCGCGTCTTGCGTAATGGTAGGTTGTCAGAGAAATTTGAGGTCCAAAGTGGAGTTCGTCAAGGATGCATACTGTCACCACTATTGCTTCTGGTGATTATCAGCGACATACTCCGTGCAGCATTGATGGACGGAAATTATGGCATTCGATGGACTATGACATCTTATCTTAAACATGTTGACTACGCTGATGATGTTTGTCTCCTTTCGCATCGGGTAATGGATCTTCATTTGATGGCACATAATCTAGAACCAGAGGCAAACAAAGTGGCAATCTTTCGTAAACAGATGTTTAATAAACATCCTTAGGGTTTTCTGGCCAAACCGTATCTCTAACGAAGAATTACACCTGAGAACCTGCCAGGCAACTTTAAACATCCCAAGACGAAGTAGACAGTGGCAGTCGGTTGACACCCTACGGCGCTAAGACAATTCCATTGCGAAGTACGCCATGCAGTAGAATCCGCTTACGCAGGCAGGCAGAACAGCGGGACACCGTAGGCAAACATGGCGCAGAACAGTTGAAGAGGAATCGAGTTCTTTAAGAATGAGTAAGTAATAGGTCTTCTGTTACGTGAATAACAAAATCGATCCAAGTAAATGATCTTTTATTCGAATCTTTGAATGAATGAATTTATGTAGATGTCGTTGCAAGCTCCAGCAGTAGTCTGGGGTGCCAGTACGTAACTTGAAACAATCCAGTTGAGTCGATACAATCGAACATGAGTAGCACCAATTTCGATTCAATCGAGTATCCTCGATTGTATCGTCAAAGTAGGCAGCATACAAATTCGAATATGACGTTTGAAACAAAATTTTTTAGTCGATAGAAAAAAGTTATCGTCATCAATTAATAAAAAGTTGCCCTCATTATGGAAGCGAAGCAAAATATGTCCATCAACAAAAAACAACTTCAAAGACTGGAAAAAGGTAAAGACAAATGCATGTATGTTTGAATTGTAATATTTTACGTGCATTTTTAGACTTTGAGTGACCTGAAATATAAAGTTAAGAACAAACTCAGGAAGAATAAGGTCCACTTAAAAGGCACAGGCGGTTGCCCATACATATTAATTGTAGAAGGCGAAGGCTAGAAGCAGCAGTTGAAGAAATACCTACAGCAAAAATGTTTGGAGTCGGACCTAGTCAAATTCCTGACCACAATAATAATGAAGAAACTAAAAACCTAGACAGGGAGGAGGTAGAATGCAATATATTCTAAGATTTTACTTAAGGCAATTCAAGACATATCAAAAATTCGTTTGATTTTGGCATTAAGTATTTCTTCATCTTCGCTTTCCGATTTAAAAATATCATTCTAAATCCAATTTCACTTTAATGAACGAAGTTTATTTTGAAAAGAACAAATTTGACATTTCACTTTATAGTTCACAATGACATTTTTAAGTAGAAGGCACAATGAAACTCGTTTCAAGTTACATGTTGCCAGAAAATATTTGCTTCGAGTTGACTGGCGATGAACAATGCTCGATTGTTTCAAGTTATGTGCTGTTACCCCTGGTCTGTGAGTCCCACAGCCCCTAATAAAGCACGTCGATTGATCCTTTCACCTTGCTGCTCACTAAAATCACGCAATTTCACTTCACTAAAGCTAGGATTTCTATTCCGAAACGCAAACTTCGGCAAGCAACAGATTAGCAAAAGCACCATAGCAGGTGAAACGTGAAAAGCAAACAATTGCAAAGCATATTTTCGACGTTAACGAATAGATTATTAAATGTACGCACTTTTGAATGATATGCAAAGTACGTGTTTCCAAATAGGCCCTAACTGACAAACATGATACTCAATTTCTACGTTACATCACAAAAATCTAACTTTTCCATCATACAAGTCCATTCGAACTTATTTGCGAACTAAGTCGAACTATCGTCTCGAACGAAATCATATACGTGAACTATCGCCATGCAAATATTTTGGCAATGTTTATAACATACACAAAATTCTCGCTCAGAGCACCAACAAAAACCATTTGACTCAGTCCAACCAGCCATACAAGTGAAAACAATTGAATATTTTTTTGCATTCAATTTGGTCAATGAACGATTCTCGACTATCGAATATATGAATAGTGTGCAACTATCGAATGACTAGATAGTTCTTATTCGATAGTTCCCATCCCTACTGACAATGCTCAAGAGTACTTCTGTCTTGAAAGAGCTTCTCAAACATGGCCATTCGGAGTCGGCTAATAAAACTGTAGGTCCCTTTCACTCGTGAGAGAACAATAGCACGCACAACATGAGTGGTTGCTGAAAACGGGCCCTCAATAGGCTGTAGCGCCACCCATACTACAATATTATAACTTTGCTTTCACAGGGACTCAAACTGGAGACCCCTATAACAAAGGCCGGCACTCAACCAAACGCTCCTTCCAGCCGATCAAACCTGGCTGTTACTATGGAAACAAAAATTCTGCCCCTTCAATGCGTTCTTCGCAATCTAACCCAGCGACCATGATCATCGGCAACCATCGCCTGTACAACCGAAGCAAATTAACTTATGCAATGTAATCCTGTCGCCTTTCACGAAGGCTACAGTAATTATTCTTCAAATTCTGAGACGATTAAACTTTGTCAGCAAATGGTACAAGGTCAGCAAATGAGTGGCGCTTCAGCAAGAACTCGTTTTGTGCGTGCTATTGTTCTCTCACGAGTATAAGGGCGCTACTGTTTCTACTGGTTGACCCTTGTCAGTGACTTGAAAGAGGTGGGGCCGTGAAATAGTTCTTGTCGTGCAGACAACCTAGACGTCGAGGTGCAAATACGTTGGGGTTGATGCACAAACCCATAGCGTCACGGGCCACAAGACATTTCTTAGCTTTAATACCATACAACTTCTGTTTACGGACACACATCCATAAGCGAATCCCTCTTTATGGACGAATTGAATACTGGTTGACTCTGGTCCCTTGTCTTCGACCCAACTCACTCTTAAGCGTTAAATTCTCATATAATTGTGTCACTGCTAAAACTTCGCTCAATCTAATGCCTAGGTTAGGTTATAGTGGCTGACTGCTAAAGGGCAGTCACACTTAGGCCAGGCTAGGCCCATTACCACGCGGATTGACTTCTTCTAACACTGGAACCAGATGGTGCTTTTAATGGAGCGATTTAGTTGGCCAATGCTGACACTGCTTAGCTCGTTACGGACGATGAATTAGTAGACTCCTAGGTGTAGGAACCTAGGAATAGCCAAAGCGCTGCAGGAGCAGAGTAGGTGGTGAGTGTTTTCTTCCTCCTCTTCATCCATGCAGCTTCCGCAGAAATCATTATATGGGGCACCTATTCTGCGAGCATAAGTGCCAATTGCACGGTGCCCGGTTATGACTCTTATGAGAGTCCTTAATGAGTGCTTGCTGAGTCTAAGTAGACAGAATGACCGTTTAAGGTTAAGTGATGGCCGGATTTCTTTTGCTTTAAGGCAGGTGGTGCCTTCTAGCCTACCTAGTCCACACAATATTCCTGCGTTGCCTGTTCTTGTTTTGTTTCTCTGGGGTGCCTGAAGGTGTAGACTAACGAAATAGCCACGACAATGAAGTTTATTTCTACGCCACGGTCAATTGATCGAATCTCCATTTTTGTTTCGTGGTTGGTTCATTGGTTGGCGACTATGCAATGTGGCCTTTTCTATACCAGGCGCGAAATATGGTCCACCCTCTTTGAAGATGTTTGAATGCCAAAATGGTGAGACGCATTTATTTAACCTAAAATGGACCGGCGAAGCAAGACTAATAAATATTTCCTTTGTCTTACTTTTTCCTTGCAGCCATACAGCACAGGCTATCGATGTTGGAGAGGGCTCGGATATCCTTGAGCATCCCATAGCACATGTCTCGAGCAATTCTTCGTCTGTTAGTAGTCCGTTCTCTTGGAAAATTGAAAGAGAATAGGGGGAACAGACATATATTAATCCGCAGAATAGAGGCGATTCTAAGGATCAACATAATGGTTCATCACAATTTATTTTCATGCAATCTCCGTTTATCTGGGTACATTGGTACTCGCTTTCCCTGGAAGTGGACGATTCACGGACTCCTAGTGTCCCGGCCATTCTCACGATCTGTGTCCTGCTTATCAAAATGCAGGAATTATAGCCTCGACCAACACGTCGAACGATGTGGATTAAGTTTTCCCGCTCCAGCTGAAGCACCCATACTGAGTACTTCATGTACAATGTGTACACGACAAGGACAAACAGCAGCAGCACCACAAAGTAATGTCCATCGCAATCGAATGATTCCGAATATATTTGCTCCACTTACAGCTGACCAATATTATCCCCGAGGGTCGTCCAATATCCTCCCGTCGTCGTGCAATCTATTTCGTTCTGCATGATCCAGTCCCGTCGGAGTCCCCAAATCGATTTCCGAACCGCCGATGCCCGTTCTCGGCTTATGTCCGACAGTCATCATCGGTTTATGTGCGTACAGCTCCTCTGCCAGACAGGGTGCGGGTTCGTAATACGGACGGAATGAACAGCACCAGCATCAGCAGGATTATTAATTCCAGGAATGCGAGAGCAGTCCGCTCGGGATAATGCCCGATATTACATTGTTTAGTGACATAAAATTGACATGTCCGATGTGTGCGGTGTCTAAATGAAAACATAAATCGGATGTTTACGATGCGGGGTCAATAGGTTTTGGCCATCCTTGGCACTCTGTCAGTCACATGAAGACGTCTTGATTGATACTGTGCTCAAATGGGGGATAAGTGGATGTGAGGGACATTCTTCACAGGAATGCTGCGGCGGAGGGTTATGAGGTGAGCACAAAGAAGTTGACTTATGGCTTCTTTTTATGAACTGCTTCGTGGGAACTTCTTTGAAAACAATGCAATTTTCGAAAGAAAATAATTCGGCTGGATTTTACAAAAAGTAGAGCGAGAGCTGATAAGACACAACAACCTCCAGAGACGATAGACTGGATCCGTCAAAGAATTGTCACACTTGCAGCCACAGCGCATGCTGTAAGACACGGTCGATGATTATCAAGCTAAAAGACAAGAAATGACACTAGTTGTACGAACAGTGTGTGTGTAGGTTTCACGTCTGCCTCCTTAAAAAGAAGTTTACGATCCTCTCTGCCGTGTTGTTTGCACGACTGAAGCTTATTAAAACATTGCTGGGTCCGCATCGGCATGAATCAAGCATCAGGGCAGACGAGTTGAGAATAAACCAAATGTTCACGTCGCAGTGGGTGCTGGAAAAGATCCGGGAAGTGCAGATTGACTAGGTGGTCTAATTGCGGCCTATTAAAGACGAACATGTGTCTAAATATATCACCAGATACCGCGAGCAGTTCTCCTCTCCGCCGGAGGACCGAATCAACGATGTCACATTAATTGTGCAGTGGATTTGTTTGACTATGCTTAGAAATATAATACCCCTGTGCCCGATGTTTTAGCTGTGTAGTCCTGACCTCTAAGCAGACCGGCCAGTTTTTCTTCTCTGCTAGAGCGACCTCCAACGAAAAAAAAACGCAACAGGTTGCGGCACAGGTGCACAAAGTAGAGCTACGTCAATGGGAATTGAGTCGTTCATTATGACCGGCTCACTCAAAGTATTGGTGATTGCAATCATACGACTACAATCCAATCAATCACATAGTTAATAGTTTTGAAAAGTCGTTTATCTAGGTTCGGAGCGATACAAACGGAAGAAACAATTCAATGCCTTTGTTTCGTTCGTTCCAATCGTTTCGTTCGCTCATATGAATGTATCTTTCGTTTTGTATTCGTTCACATCGTTTTGAGCGGAATGATCGAGCTGATTCTGCCTCATCATCTTTTCATTGGTTCGATGGAAACACAAACAGCACACTAAACTGTTCGAACTCAAAAACACATGCACTTCTTATTTAAGTTGTGAACATTTTTTTTTGTGACCGGTTTCCTGCTCGTGTGCCGATACAATAAAATACAAGAACGATCAATTGGTTGCAACCTATTGGGATTGCTTTCCGCAGTATTGAACGAATACAACCATATCCTTAAGGAACGATGAGTAAAATGACCGAATTCCTTTCGGAAACAGTACTTGAATGATTCTTTCGTTAGATTTGAACGATTGACACACCTCTAATACAAAGGCGAAAAAAAACAACTAAAAATGACCCCTAAGCCATGGTGTATACATCATTTACCTCTATTGCCCTGCGAGAGCAAAGTCGAAGGTCGAAATGAGGCTGCAGAGATCACCAAAAAAGGCATTAAATTGACACTGAGATTCGCTGACATAGTCGACGTTATTTGAAGCTTGTCTTAAATCGATACACACAAATTCTGGAGCTAATTCTGAAGAGACAGCCAAGCTCGCGATATCGTTGTAACTTTGGTAAGAATGTTCAGTTGCATCACATCAGGATGTTTTTTTTTTCCCGGTTACCGACGAATGAGTATATTTCCCACGTCACGATATCATCCGATCCATTTATAACTCAATTGGGGTCTGAGCCAAAAGTGAACAAGCTGTTAAATTAATATAGTCATAATTCTGAAAAGTAAACGAAACAACCAGGTTCAATGACTTCTGTCCTTATTTCTATACCCACCTGCATCTGATGAAACAGCTCGGCCATCGATCTCGGCCTTGAGGTCGGAATCTTTTAACTCGTCGCCATCCTCGTCCAACCCTTCAGCACCAGCAATTCTTTCCGTGCAAGATCATGCTCGTTCTTTAACAGATGATTGTGTGTTCGGTGTCAGGCGTCGAATCCTTCCAGTGTCGGTGACGGCCTCATGTCGCCACCTTTTGACCTAGTCGTCATTGCTCCCGCTCCCGCTGTGCTCACCACCACGCCATGAAGTCAGATACTGTTTCTAACTTTTGTCCCACCGTGATCTTGTCGAAGCGGTCCTGCACCGTGTTGATGAAAGTCCCAATTTGCCGCCTATCTCTTCCGGTCAGTTCTCCTGCTCTCACTTCCTTTAGCTACAGTTCGTCGCGTCCCTGATTTTGAGACATACTTCAGCCACTGCATGTGCCCTAGGTGTGTCCGCTTCGCACCACGATCTGAGCTGGTCTACTGCCACTTAAGTCGCCTTTGGTCGTTCTCGTACTTGCTCCCGCCCTCGTCTGGAATCGAGATGCGTAAAGTGACACAGTCACTGCCCAGGTGAATAAACCCTGTGATCTGGATCCCGTTCACTGTGTCGCCCTTGGCACATTCGGACCTGCTCAGTCCGTCAGAGAACACTCTGACCTGATGCCGATTCACTGCTTCGCCCTGCTCGGGGCTGCTCTCCTACACCAGTTGCTGTGGGTTCTCTTCTGATCTGGTCCCTTCATTTCTTGGCGCGCCTTCCCTCTGTGGGCACTCTCCTTTTTAATGTCCAATTTTATGCCAGTCAAAACATTCTCCCCAGCTTCCTGCAGATACTCCACTTGTTCACGTTCACCTCCCGGCTGCTCCGCCGCCCTAGGCGTGGACTAATAGTAGTTTCCTCACGTTCGCTGGCTCTCAATCCTTTGATCCAGAGAAACCTGTCGAAAACGTCCTTAACTGACGTTGGCCTTAACGCTCTGAATTCCTTCATGACATTCTGCGTCCGCTATCGCCGCAATGAGGTATATGACGCGGGTGCTCTCATGCACACGTCCTTTGTCGACGCGTTACCGCCGTCGGAAATTATAGCACAAGCCCGCGAAGAACTCTTCCAATTCTGCTGTGAAGCTACGGCTTCACAAATGCGCTGCCCCCACACATCTGGGGTTCTTGTCCATGAGTACCAGTCGTTCATTCAGCTTAAAAATTCGTTGGATGTCTCGGACGGACTCAATGGATTTCATGGACTTGGGCCTTTAATTTCTGGAACCGCTTTTCAGAAGCCACGCGTCTCTCATAACTCTTACCCTCACTTGCAAGGATATTGATCACAACAGCGCTGCTTGGTAACTTACACAAAATATCGAGTTAGCGTATTACCTGGCATCTTAACACTCACCTCCCCTAGCATCAGCGCAATACCTCCACAGGTCACGTTTGATTGAATTATGTTCATCTCCGGCACTTCTTCCCTCGAATTCTCCTTGCAACGGGGAACTTCAACTCATAATCGCTTCCCCTATCCTCGTTCAGGATACCTTTCCACCTCCCTCGATCCACTTATTCGGGGTGCTTGCTCAGCTCCAGTTCGAAGGACCAATTTCTGGAAGTTGTTCTGAAAAACCGTTCAAAAATTAAATTAAAAACTTCATTACTTGGCGGACTTCTCGCCCTCTTCCGGCAAACATCCCTCGAGATGCATCCTCGACTTGAGCGCAGCACGCCGGACTCCTTGAAACTTCCGCGGGTATTCATTAAACTTAAATCCTTAAATAATTGAAATGAATCCATTCAGCTTACCGCTCGCCGATCGCGCGAAACAATCCCGAATTGCATTTAAGTCGATTGATTAATCATTAAATCCCCCCTAAGGCGGCGAGAGAAATTACTCGAAAAGCGACGGACACTAAAGCAAATGGAATCACATTTGTGCATCCTTTCTTGCTCTGTGTGTGCCATTCCGCACCGTCTCTCGATGCATTGTTCGTTGTTGTCCCCTCGGCGGGTTTTTTTTTATTTTTTTGCAAGCACACAGAGTTACAATAACTTATTTAGTTCCGGTTGAAGTAAGCCAGCGCAAGGGTACATACATTACCTCGGGTATCGACAAAGGAATTCCCATTGTTGTCGGGGCGGCGTGTGCGGGCGTCCTGCCACGGTGGCATCCCGGGGCCACAGCCCAACCACCTGTGCGATGGAAAATAATAAACTCACTGGCGGTACGTTCTTTTATTATTATAACGGCATTCTGTATGGGTAAATGGGCGCTCTGGAGCGTCAGGGATGTGCACGCGATACACAGCAGGACGATGATATACGGTCTTTTGTCCCCTTCTGGGTGACTTAAGCCACCAGTAGTTTGTCTGTGCTGCAACCGCTGCTGGGGTTTTACCGAGCGCACCGACGACCGAGTGTCCTTTCTGCGGCTGCGGGGGTGTGTGTGTGGGGGTGGGTTGGTGTCCTTAACTCTTGGAGAATCGATTGGGCGGCTACGAGTGACGGTGCAGGGAATGAAAGTGAATGAAAGTAGCGAAAAATGTAATGCAGTTACCCGGCAGGGATTCACTGATTCCGTGCATCCCACAGGACGACGAGCATGACACACCAGGAATGAAAATAAATTTCATCTCTTGCTGATAGTTTAAGGCAATGGACGCTCGTACTTCGGACTCCACCGCTGTCACTATCGCCCTGCGGGACGTCCACCGAGACCGACATTAAGATAAGCAAGGACGGACACAGAGGGAGAGCGAGAGAGCGGACCCAACTCGGTAGAAGGTCAAGGCGCGAAAAGTGAAAATATTTCCAAAGATGGCGCGGAGCACGGAGCAATTATTAAAACAAGAATTAGATTACGACTTCAGGTAACTTTTTGAAGTATTTATGGGGGCGGTGGACCCTCGGCGGCCGTCGCGGGAGGGGAAATGAGTTTTGAATGCAAATACTCTTCTCGTCGTTTTCGTCGTTCGTCGTTCGTTGTTCGTCCCTGGATGAGCCATTATTTAAATTGGAAAAAATTAAGTTTGCGTTGAATGGAGGGAACGGCAGTTGGGAGCTGCATCGGGCTGGATGGCTCGAGATAATTAGGGGAAACTTAAAACTTTTTGATGTTGTGATGGTTTTTTCTTTGCTGTTCCGCTTTGCTTGCTGGCACAATGGACGCTGGCGTCCTGTGAAATGTTCGTTATTTAGCGTGCCGTTCGTCGTTGGAGATGGTCTTTTTTGCATTTTCTTTGATGTTTTGTGCGCTGTGAGGCTGGTTAGTTGGGAATTTTCATACGATTAGCAAGAGCAGTCCAAGTCGATGCTAAGGGAGAATAATGGATTTCATGTCAACGCACAAAATGTCAAAGGCCTGCGTTTAAAGAAGTGGACATGAATGGAGCAACTTCTTTAAGACCGAGAGACTTCAGGCAATGTAGTAGCCGATTGAAATTCAACATCGTGCCCAGTGAAACTGATCGCATTCTACCTCAAGTCATCTCGACAAGAACGTCGTCAATAGCTTCCCTTCTAGATTGCACTGGATGTGTGACAATCAGACGGTGGACGATCCTCGGCGTCAAGGTGGATGTAGGAGCTTACACTAAAGTCCTAACTATTGTCCTCTCTCTGAAACTCCTACCAGGGATATTGCCAGTACTCTTAGACCATTGTTGGTCCATTGTGATGCCCAAAGTCAGACTTCTACCATTGATCGGCAAATGATGCGTATAAACGTTGCTTTCACTGGGATTCTAACCGGACTCTTATGACCTAGGGCAGACCAACTGCGCCATCCAGCCGTCGAGAGGTTGAATCATTTCCTACTAGGGACAGACCTACTAGACAGACCCCCTGTCTCACTCCGACTAGGAGGTAGATGTGTTTCAATTTAACTTAAAATGGAAAAAAATTAAAGAAAACAACGGCAACACTTGCATTAGAGTACTATACCGTTTGTGAAAGCCAGCCCAATCTTTAGTCCTACATTCAAATGAAATTATTTATGATAATATTTTTGCAACCCCGATGGATAACGAGGTAAAGGAAGACCATGTCTACGGTGGCGCACGCAGCTAGGGGACCTGCATAAGTTGGCTGTGCGTGGCTGGAAGCAACTAGCATTAAACCAGGCTAGATGGAGAGGCACTTTGGCTGAGGCCCAGGCCCGCTCCGGACTGTAGCGTCAGCAAAAGAAGAAGAATATTTTTGCATCCACACTCGAAATGTTGATGAAAAAATGATGGACTTTTACCCCTCTACAAGTAGGTGTAGGTTATCAATTTTTGGCGCCAAAGTTATAGTGGTCGTACGGCCAGACCACTGTAGCGTTTGTCATGCAATCAATGCGATGAAAGAGACACTGTACTGTCTCAAGCAATACCATGTCAAGTAGCCACGCTATAAGTTCGGACGTCCAGCCAATAATCAAGACCCTAGACAATGGTGTGGTTGTCTTTTGATGATGTGACTGACCTCTTTTATATAGACCGGGCAACAGAAGCCAGCAAAGCAAGCAACTTCTTAAAGATTGTTGGCGAAAGCAAGCCCATAAACTGACTAGGAGTGGCCTATCCCTCAAACCGAAAAGAGATCCACCATTCCTCACGTTGGCTACAGCCTTCAAGACTCTTATAATCAAAACCATCAACCACACGTAGCTAGAACCTGTCCACTGCCTTAAAACAAATACCAAACATTCAAGTTTCTAGCTACAAATCAGCTATAATATCTTTTCGACCCTACAAACGGAATGCACCATGTAGTTCCACTCGAGTACTTCCAAGTCGTTTGAAACCTGGACTAGATCGACATCATCGGTCGGTCCCAATGCGCAGTAGTGGAAAAAATCACGGCGATTAAAGAACAGGGAGAACGAGCTGATCTATAGGTCAATGCTGTCGAGCAAGAAACGTTTGTCTATCTCTTCTGGGCTCACATGAACCCCACTAATGGCAACAGAGTCTAGACCCGACGTATAATAG